>JAODLD010000042.1:5017401-5045731 GCA_026781065.1 Mormyrops boulengeri | reverse complement strand
CCCCCCCCCCCCCCCCCCCCCCCCCCCCCCCCCCCCCCCCCCCCCCCCCCCCCCCCCCCCCCCCCCGCCCCGCCCGCGCGGCCCCCCCCCGCCGGCCAGATCTGGGGTCATGGCCGCCCGCGGTTCTGCCACTACGCTGAGTCAAGTCATTAGTCACCGCAGTTGATGAACGGACAAACAAAGTTTGCAGCTGACTGGCCCAGAACCCTCAGGCATGTGTGTCCATGCAGCTGCTCTGAGGCTGAGACCACAGATTGGCTTCTCGGCGGACATTCGGGCCTCCATCATCGCCCTGCCAGGCAGGGGGGGAGGGTTCGCGTGTTATTCAGTCTGTCTGTTCCTCATTGAGACTCAGCTGGATCTCAAGCTGTCAGCGATTCTCGAAAGAAGCTATTCAGATGTCAGCAGGCTGCCGGCGTCTGCACAGATGCCTCACCCAAGGCAGGGGTGGGCAGACCAGCCGTGCTGAAGGGGGTACAGCCTCCCAGCTTTCCACTTTCTTTCTTGCTTTTGAGGTATAAATCGGTTGCTAACAAAAAGGTAATGCACCAACCAGCATCTAGCACTGCTGTAATGGAAAGATCTGCACCGGGCACTAAAGGGTTGGCTGCAGGCACACAAACCTGGCCCTACTTGGTGTGGGTCGGCTTCGTGTGCACGGGGTGAGATGGCTCACCTGTTAGGGTGAGTGTGGAGGGCGACAGGGACATGGGGTCCATCAGAGAATTTACTGGCACCCCGTCCTGCAGCCAGATGACCCGGACTGGTTCTGGTGGCCCATGGGCCACGCAGTACAGACTGAAGCTGACGTTGGCCATCACTGTCATGTCTTGGGGCTCCGTGGAAAAGTGAGGAAGGCCTGAGTGGGAGGGACCTCACAGTCATCATGTGAAACGGAGGAAAGCATGGCTATGACATCACTCTAGCTAACAAGGTTTCCCTGGCTACCGGGAGCACCTTCACCTTCAAGCTGGATGTGGCCCTGCTGTGAAATGACCTGCCGTCCCTCCACGGTCACCACACAGCGATAGTCCCCCATGTCCTGTACTTGAGCGCTCTCAATGCTGTAGGATGACACAGAGACCTTTGTGAATCATGGCCCATGGCTAGGAGGACAAACCCAGCATGGTGGACGGTCTTGGCACACACCTTAGCTTGCTGATAATCTGCCACTTCTCCTCGGTGATGGGGATCTCCACCTGGTTCGTGTCGGTGGTGTCCAAAGCCGCACCGTCTTTCTGCCACACCACGTCCGGCAGCTCCCCGTCATCCCCCACCATCTCCAGCCGGCACTGCAGCCGCACCGCCTTGCCCAGGGCGAGCGTCACATTGGTGGGGTCCCGGACAAACCGTGGCCCTGCAAACCAACGGAGAACCGCAGGTGATTCTGACATTTACCTTACTCAGAATGAGCTCATACATGGATTGTGCCCTGTGCTACCCAGGATAGACTCTCAGCCCCACCACCCTACCCACAATGAGTGGCTGCAAGATGGCTGGGCAGGTGGATAGATCCATGCACTGAAGCACAAAGCTACCAATTCAGATAACCATGGGAGTACTGCCGTCCATCGCGCCATATATTTTGCACCAGTAAAGCCCCATAAATACAAGCATAGAACAGGCACAGCCGCTGTGACTGTTAAGCATGCAAAATAATATTGTCTGGTACATGATTGTTTATCCACCAGGTACAAACTTTGTACCTGGTGGATAAGAGAAGAGAAAATATCCAAAACTCACTCTGTCCAGTTCGTAGGTACCACTTCCGTGGCAAATTTAATGAAAGTTCTTCACTGGATCACATGAAAACTGATGTTTTCATGAGTTTTGGTTCCTAGTACTGTAATATGATGAGGAAGCCTGACTTTAAGCTATTGGCGGTCTCATCTCAGAAACAACAAATGATTTTTGGAAATTTGATCTTGAATTTATGTCAAATTTTCACCCTGTCTGTCTTGCATTTTTCCTGAAAGACCCCTGCTGGTGGGTAAATCTCAGGTTCTTTTAACCTCCATTCTTTTTAGTACTATTTAACTTCTTAACTTATTTTCTTAACTATTCTTCTGCGGTTAAGAACGTTGCTGTTCGGTCGCGCCAGTCCAGGAGAGCCAGAGAGTGCGGCTGATCTGAAGGTCCATCAGCCACACCATCAGTGATGACAGAGCTCTGCTCTGTCCCTGTTTCCCCTCAAATCCCCCCTCATGCTCACTTAAGGAGAAAAAACCTCAAGAATGTGCCAGCGAGCTGATAAAACATCCAAGTAACGTTTAGCATTTTACTTCCCAGCCGTAAACCCTAGATAAGCTGTCAGCTGAATAATATCTCACTGGGACAGTTCAGGTTAAGGACATTCTTGAAGGTACAACAGCAGTCCAAAGACACACTCCCATATCCACAGACTTCTTAAATATCACCATGTACATATTCTCATCTGTGGTCACAAAACCACAAGCGCTGTGGAGAAGATACAAGGGTCTACCCAGTTAAAGCGGTCACTCTCCCAGTTCATTAACCACAGCATGGCGCTGCCACTTTCTGATAAAAGGTGCTGAATGTTCAACGTCACACAGAATGTGAGCATGTGACTGTATCTTCAGGCCGGAACATAGTATGGATGCTTTCTCACGCCTTGGCTTCCTGCCATACGACGAGAAGACAAGCCTTCTCAGGCCTTTCAGCCTATAATGCTTGTCTTTTTCAAAGTTTAACCTTTAACCCCTGACCTCTGCCCTCGGAACCCCTACGGGACATATCCTTTTTATCATGCTGACATTGTGTCCGAGGCTCCTACAGCAGCGGACAGACGAAAGTGCGGATTTATGGATGTCGGCGGTGCCATTCGGTAATTCACATAATATTCCAGCTATTCGCACACTGAGTAAGATGCTCGCCTTCCTTCAAAATGCAAAATGGGACCATTCATGGATTAGAAAAAAAAAACGTACGAAATGTAGCAGGGAATGTTAGCAGGAGAACATGCACAGGCATTATAGTGAGTCTCACACAGAGTGTCGGAAGCTGCCAAGGATCTGTTTATACGAGGGGCCCTCGCCTACCCTTGCGGATCCTCTTTTGAAATCCTTTCTTGGATGTTACATTTCGCTATAGGCGAGCAGGGTGTTTCTTAGAACGTAGCCAGATGCGGTCTGACACCACACACCTTCCTTCATCTATAAGCCACCCTGTTTCCTAAACTGCTTCCTTGGTTTCTCCCTTTCATTTCACCCTCAGCTCTTATTGACGTCGCTGCCCTCTTGCATTCAGCGTTACCTGCTTACGGCTCACCCAGCTCTCTCTGCCGTGTGTATTTGTACTTTTATTCAGCAAATGCTTTTGTCCAAAGGGACGTACGTTGACAAGATGTGTTGACAAGGAGTCGATTCTGCATAAGTGCAGCTGTGTTGAGCGTCCAATGTGCCCACGTACAAGTGTCAGGGGAACTGGAGCAGAAGCGGCACAACACCTCCCAAACAAAGCAAGAACCTAATAAGTCTGAGGATTCCGGAACATCCACGGATCATTCCTTTGACCTGCTGTTGCAACCTTTCTCCACTTCTCTTGTTAAAGCACTCATGACAGGTAGACAGCCATGGCTGATCCCCCCCCCAGCCCCCCCAAACTCTTGTACGCATAACATTTACCTTGGGTTCACTATCCCACTAACGCCAAAGCTGAGAGAATATTTAGCAAGTTGGACAATACCATGCAAACGGTTTCATATCGATTGAGAACGGAAGAAGTCACCTTACGCATAACCATCACATTCTGGCAGACGTCTGCAGCCCAGCTCTTTCCGAACAATCGCCTGCCGTCTCACATGCAAATGTTAAAATTCTTCTAACAATTGAGATGTTTTCACAGTCAACCCCGCAGCTTCTACCTGGGGGTTAATTTATTGTGTGTTAATTGCTAGTAATGAACTCCATCCCCCACCTTTTATCTTTCCCTGCAAGCCAGTGTTGCCCCCAGTTGAATTTGAAAGTGGGGTACTGCAAAGTAACCATCTGACAGACATCACACCAGAATAAATACTTGGGCTCAGGCGAGATTTGCCCAATGAGCCACAAATTATGCTGTATCCTGCAGCGATTTCGTGGATTTTTTCCTGCCTATGTATTACGTGACATGCTGATTCCCCCAGAGCAGACATCTTCGAAAAGCTGTCAATAACTTTAAAAATGACACCGACCAAGCATGACCTGATAAACAGGTATATGTGAGGAAACAGTGTACAGGTTTCTTTCAACACATTCTGGTGGCACTATAAACACACACAAATGAAAACAGGGCCAAAAGACTGGAGAACTGTCAATTATACCAGGGCACATCGGTACCAAGTCATTATTGACATGTTCTGGAAAACATACTGAACAATCAGGTGTACTTAAGCAAGTCACCTTGGTAAACTTATAGGTGAGTGCACTCAGATAGGGTATAGATCTTAAATCTGTCAAATTGATGAATGATTTAAGCAGAATACACGGTAATTGCTTACCAAGTAGGGTATTCGCGGCGACTGGACACATCAGAAGAAACGACACCAGCAGCAAGGGACCGTTCATATAACCCATGTTGCCTTCCCGAGCCCTCGGTCGAGTGGAAAGTTGCTTTGGTACAGCGCTCTTCTGCTCGCCTGTGCCGGCCCCCGCAGCGATCCGCATCAGCGCATCCCCCGAGTGGCCGGACCGGGACCAGGGCGAAGTTCACCAACTTCACGGGCGCACCGTGGATTATTTCATAAATTGTTTACGGGAATGCGCTTAGAAGCCAGTTTCAAAACCAGTTTCTTTTTTTTTTTCAATTTCCCCGCCCTCAGTTTATAATAAAAGAAACACTGGTTTATATCAAGTTCAGAAGTTTGTAGTCCATCATGTTAAATTCAAGGTATGGGGGAATTGGTCTTGCAGAAAACTTATTTAGATCGCACGGTAACATACGATAAGAAGTGAAACTGAACAAAGTGATTTTTAAAAATCGCAATATCGATCAGCTATTTATCTATGTTTTATCTCCGGAAAACTTCCAGTGGTTTCTGCAGTCCCGTATTCCTGTCCTCACCTTTTTTCTTCTGGAGCTGTTTTCCCTTGACTAACTTTCCTCTCACATCTCCGACTGTTGCCTCCAAACTTTTCCCCCCCTGTCTCCCCCCCTCACGTACGACTCAAATTCCAAACTTCCTTCCATTCTCTCCCCCCTCCTCCCGCGAACCTCCCAGTCTCTGTTTTGCCCCCACCCCCATGTTTTCTTAATGCTTTTCTCACAGGGGGGGGGGATGCTGAAGTGTATACATTTTTTAAATTATTATTTCCGCAATGAAATGGCTTAAGGAATCGATTTAACATTAATATATGCATGCACATTTTTTATATAAATGTTAAATAGTCGAATGTTTTAAACATTTATTGCTAGAATCCTCTTTTTACCGACCATTTTTGATCGCAGCAACCTTCATCACGGAATCATTGAATTTTACATTAAATCTGCACAGATGGATAAAGACAGAAATGCTCGTCGTCGTGAAATTCATGGGTCTTTTCATGGGTATTTTAAAGTTGTTATTACTATTCCTGAAAACTTTTATGAACTATTACAATATAATATAGTAGGCCTACCAAGTATAATATAGGGTAATAGATCATTCCATGGAATTTATTCCATCGACAGCAAACGATGTATAAATAAATAATCAAATGATCGCAGCACTTTCAGGAAATATACGAAACTGGAATATTCGATTCTAAGCCCATTCTGGTTATATATGTACTGTAATACAGCATGACTATGACCGATTATAAACCCAAAGAAAACAATCACTGAATAGAGCGATAAACTTTTAACATTTTCTTTTTCATATGTTTTCTGCCTGGGGCAGGGATGGTTTCCCTTTCATGAGCTTAATAAGATGAGGTCTAGCCACTCTGCAAGTTCAAACAAGACGGAGAAAACGTAATGCGGACAGAGTTAGTCCGGGTGTTTGAACAAGGGCTTCCGAGGTTCTCGGGTATATTGCACACATTTATATTTATACACACGGAACTTTTGCAAAGTGTGAGCCACTGGGTTCATACTAATCTCTGCCGTGGCTGACTTTCAATTACTTCCCTTCTCCGCAACCAGGACAGATAATGTTGATTTGGGGTTGAGTTTACACTGGCCCTTTAAATGTGCGCAGTGACAGTGAGTAAGTTCCCAGGGTCTTTAATAGAGATGGAGTGAGACTGAGAAAGACCCCATTGTATGTCTCGTCTTTTCAGACGCGCTGGTTAAATGGGCCTCACGCAGCACACACAGATATGGGCATACTGAAACACAGGGCGAGCTGGGGAGGGGGCTCACAGCCATCAAGGGCTGCCCAACAAAAGATGGGTTTTTTCCCCCCCCCGAGTTTGTAACAGACAGAGGGGTAGTGTGCTGCGGACGGCAACGGATCAGGGAATCATGGAGTCTTTATCAGAATTTTACATCTTAGCTGGCATATTGTTTCAGCAACATGCTAAACCTGTTGACCCAAATCGTTTTTTTTTTCCCACAGGTGGGAAGGAGCTGAACACTGCCGCCCCCATGAGGGCGAAAATTTGAGGGGAGGATCCTAAGCGAGTTTAAAGTTGACGTTTACAGGAATGTAACTCACTGACTGGTCTCGCAGGACCAGTCAAACTGAGTTACCTTTAGTGAGAAAGAAGGAGGAACAAAGCACAAAAACAACCAAATTCCTTTTACGTAAAAATAAGGATCTTCCAATAAGGAGCTGTCGCCCCTGTGTGGTCGACCTAAGCTATGGCACCTTAATTAGGATGCGCTTGTTTCGATTGAAAGACCTCTCAGTCATAACTTTTGATGGATAGATCTCTAAATACAAATAGCTAAAAGGAAACATATGGCCATGCTATTCAGCTCTTTAGTCTCGTTTTCCAACAAGCGCTGTCAGAACAGGAACTGTATGCACCCTCCAGCCAGAGAGAAGGTTATTAACTTGCAGACAGTATTAGTGTGTAGAATGGGGGGTGGGGGTTGCATGGCGGGGAAAATCCAGATAATCTTCCAAGATTTTTTTCATCATGATTATTACTGTGGCATCTGTGAGCCTGGTGTCACGTGGCTTCGTAGTCGCGTGTGTCCTCCCGGTGATGGGGAGACCAATCCCTAGTCACTCAGCGTAACTGGGATTAATCCCCCACCCTCGTGGACAGTATCTCGGACGGAGGCACAGTGGGATCACTCCGGTCCCTTCTGCTTCTCGAGTGGAAGACTCCTGTGTACCATGAATCCCAAGGGCATACACTATGGCTTCCTCAGGAAGTACGGTAGGACAGTCGTCCATCCATCACCCTACTCTCCTCCTTTATCGCTCTTTCTCCTTTTGTCGGGGTGCGTTGGTGATACAGCTGTTAGTCAGTTAGGCGGAGCTGCAGTGACTCGAACCCGAGCCAACAGGACTCCACCCGTCTGCTCGGTATCGTCTCTGAAATCGCAAGAATGCTTGAATGTACTCCAGTGTGACAGAGCGACCTTTCAAATCCTATTCATATCTCTCAAAGTAAACAGCTATTGTGCAATTTAACTCGTGCTGCCAAAATGCCATCGTTTTCCCATCTTCTGTGTTAAGAGGGAGGTAAACCTTACACTGGAAAGTAGAATAATTCACCCGGATCTCCAGTACGAACCCCAGACTATTTGATTTGCCCTTTGTGACATTCTCTTTCAGCTGTCAGAGCTGAACATGCCGGTGCATGTCTTAATCTCGCACCCTGGTTTTATCCCTTACACCCCGACAGCCCCCCCCCTCTCTGACAGCTCTCTCGATTCCCTCCTGCTACCCCAGGGGGCTTCATGTTTAAGCAGTGGAAGGAGAAATACGTGGTGCTGACTGCCCAGGGAAACCTGCTGGTGTGTCGTGGTGCAGAGTCGCCTCCAGACCAGGCGGTGTCTCTGTCGAAGGACTGCCTGCTCATCGCCGAAGGAAGGGAGATCCTGGACCTACCCCGCCTCCCCCCGGGAGGCCGCCGAGAGTGCTGCCTGGCGCTGATCCTCACTCAAGACAAATTCCTGTTGCTGTTGGCAGAAAATGCCAACGACTGCAGGTGAGCGTTTACATCCACCAGGGGGCGATGCAGCGCAGCATGTAAACTTCTCGGCTGCGCTTTTCAAATTTACTCTCCCATTTGCGAGACTGTAGCCTCACTGTTTCAATTCCATGAGCCAATCCCAAAGCTGTTAACTTTCTGTTTGTCCCTCTATGCAGCCAGTGGCTGAATATGCTGAGAAAAGTGAGACAGGTGAGCTGTAACCTATTATATCTTCACAGAGCTGTAATATACTGATGGCCAGCGTGGGGCACACTTCACCATCAGGAGACAGCAGGAGATGATGTTCTGACATTTCCATGTAGACTTATGCTCTGATTCAAACAGCATTAGACAATAGGGCAACAGCATCCTTAGTCTGATACCTGTTATTGTGGAGGGACGTTGTTACAGTTTTATATAAAGGGTGACAGATATGCAGAAAGTAGGTGAGCTGTTTATAAAAGACATTTGTGACTGGCAAAGCTAGGAAAGGTTGGCGTTAGGGACTGACACGCCAATTCACCAGTCCTCCACCAGATGGCAGTACGTCTCCGTCGTTTGATTTAGGGTGTCACTTCCAATGGGCCATCCTGGAAAACACAGCCTAGCCTGACCACTTCCATCATGGATGGAGATCCTGTATCGTCCCAGTTCAGGGAAGGGGAAACGCCAGCCGCCTTGCTCAGTGAGAAGGACGACACCTCCTACTATCAATCTCTCAGGAGGAGGAAAGGTAGTCCGTCTCCATGGATAATAATAGATTTTATAACCCCATCAAAGTGTGATTCTTCCTGAATCTTAGACTCCCAGAGTTCTTTCCATCTGTGTGCACATCCTTCCATAACCGTTGCTAAGTAACTTCCCACCAATGGCCTTCCTGTCCGTGGTTGTCATTGTGTTGCCTGCCAGACACTTCCTGTTTGTGAACTTCCCGTTTGTGCGCTTCCTGTTTCTACACCACAGGCACCATCTCCCAGCGGGCAGTGCAGCGTGGACCTCTGGCTCCACCCCCACGATCTCCTGACTGCCTTCGGCATGGAAACAGCAGCGATGCGCGAGCGGTGAGAGCGGTCTGTCTACTAATGGGAGGGGCGGCCGCGTCCTCTGCGCTGGGCTACCTGGGCTCTTTGTGTCCTCCATCTCATAATGTCAGATCAGCAGACTCGAATCCCTCCAGCGAGCTTTCGGGATTAGGGACGGCGGGAGAGCGCCATGCCGTCGACTCCCCGAACATCCACGGCTTCGACTTCGAGGGCGACTCCGACTTTGACACCTTTGACTGTGGGGGATTTGCCTTCTAGAAAACAAAAGTGAGGTTAAACCCAAACATCGACCCCTACAGTTAAATTCAATTGATCAAACCATCAAATACAGTACTTACTGTGAGCATTTCATTTATTTATATTTAAATAGCCAATCAATTTCTTGTTTTCCCTGATTTTTATTGCTTTACCGCTCCAGTCAGCTTGAAACATAATAGAGATGAGTTTTCAAATAAAGACTCCTGTTTCTCTGAATATTTGTCTGTCTGCTGTTTTAAACTTTTTTGGGAAACTGCAGCAATGCAGATGACAGGGCTCGTCTGTTTCCTATACAGCCAGTCGGTGTACGGTAGCATAGTAGTGCAGGGCAAAGCCGCGATGCCCGGATGTGCTTGGTAGTTAATCCTACGGGATTATAAAAGCGGCCCTGTTTCAGATAATAATGACTCCTTGATCTCCAGAGCACATGCACAGGGCAGCACAACCTGCGTCTGCTGGCCCAGATGGAATGTGAAAGAGCAGCTGAAAATCCACCAAATACAGACCACAAACTAGCAGTCAGCAGAGGACTGTCTTCCTGTCTTACATAAGTTATGATGAAAAAAATAATGTCTCTGGAGCTGATGATTCGACTTTCATGAAAACACAGATATCAGCCCAAAATCAGCTTGGTGGGTGTTTTAAGAAAGAAGTCGGGCAAACCTTACAGCATGAAAAGTCAACAAAGCAAAATGTATTTTTTGTTACTTTTTTGTAAAATGTTATCAGCAGAAAAAAATCTGGAGACATGTGTAGCATTTTATTTATGTGTAGATTGCAGCAATACTAATCTAATACATTTCACTATTTTACTATTCAGCTACAACTGGGGATAAAACAGCACATTTGTTTTCTGGTACAATATCTCAACATGTCACATTCCAAAACCGCCATTCTTGTTTCGTATATTTTGGCTGAAAGGCCAGAACAGAAAGATGACTGCAAAGAATTATGGGTAAAGAGAAGAGTCATTAGTTCAACTCTGACCTATCTGAGTCTCGTCCCTCTCCTGGAGGTAAAAACAAAACAACAGGAGTCACTGCAGGAAGCTACACAGACAGTAGCAAAAAAAAGAAAGAAAGCAAAAGCAGGGAAAAGAAGGTGAAATTGGAAAACATATAAATAAGGAAAGGTGTGGGCTGGGTGGCGCTCTTACTGCAGAGAGAGACAGACATGTTAATGGAGGTCTCCGCTACCCTGGTTCTAGCTGGCCTCGTGCTGGTTCTGGTGCTGCTTTTCAGTTGGGGGTGGTGCCGTAAGGATGTTAATCCTCCACCAGGCCCCAGGCCACTGCCCCTGCTGGGGAACCTAATGCAGCTGGACAGAAGTGCTCCCTTCAAGAGTATCCTCGAGGTGAGACTCGAATAAGTCCTGCTTGTGCAATTTGGTGTAAGTTACGTTGCCCAAGACAAAAAACTGGTTTCTGGGGCATCTTTCCAGTTGATAATAATGGACAATGAATTCCCACTACATAGGTTTTGCACTGGTTTCTGTTATACAGTTATGGTTCTGACCCATTCTGGTGTGAATGGTGTTCTCACATGTGCATCACTCTTCTTTGTCAGCTCAGTAAAAGTTATGGCCCGGTGATGACGGCGTACGTCGGTCCTCAGCGTTGTGTGGTTCTGGTGGGCTATGAAACTCTAAAAGAGGCCAAGATGAGGATTTTTCAGACCGAGCTCCCATCGCTTTCATATATAAAGGTCTGAGAGGCTATGGTAAGATAAACAAAAACTGTTGACATTGAGCATGATCTCACTGAATGAAGCCTGGACTAGTGGGATTAGCATCTGCTGCCAGTAATGACCTGGGTTAACCTGTTTTGTACTTAATTACCGGGATAATTCTAAAGCTCATAATGGTCTATTACAATATTTTTCAATCCAATCCTTGGGGACACCCTGACAGTCTGCATTTTCACTCCCCCCCACGTCCCAGGGTAAACGAAATACCTGGTAAGGTGTGTCTGTGGGTCCCCGAGAACTGGGCTGAGAAACACCGGGCTGTTAGATTGCAGAAGTCCAAAGACATTTTTATTGTGCATGGGTTCAGTGACAGAACCAGATATGCGAATGAAGTTGTAATTCTTTTTTTTCACTCCTGGTTGCATATGACAACATCTGTTTACAATATGTAATAAGTGATGTTCCTCACCGAGAATCCTCTGGTCTTCATATCATTGTAATTCTTTATCCAATCATTTATACATCTGCTTCAAATTTGTATGTATCTTTATGTTTTGTTTTTAAATGATATTGATGACCACATTGTATAGTCTGCTTACCATAAGAAAACAGGCACATAATTACCCCTATAGATGTTCGGAACTGATAGCCATAATATTGAAACAGGTATTACACAATTATGTTGTGATATTGAAAACTCCTGAGTCATCGTGACTTCAATCCTGAAGGACTTTGAGTAACAAAGACAGCAAGGTTAACAGTATCAAAAGTACCAAATGAATAGGATAGATCAGTAAACAAACTGACAGAGTGAACTGAACCATAATCCTGCAACTTATCCATTCACTCCGCCCTACAGCAGGAGCGACCATGTCCTCAATCATCCCAGCTGAGCTGACTTTGTCTTGAAAAGCAGTACATACATGTAACTTTCATTCATTCATCATATATGTGATGAATGAATGAAAGTTAAACGTATGTACTGCTTTTCAAGACACCCAAAGCACTTTACAGAACCACTGGGGAGCCACTTCAACCACCACCACCGTGTAGCAGCCCTTCTGCACCAGTACATGCACCACACAGTGGTTGCTTGGTTTTTACATTTCATCCGAAGGACAGCACCATTTGTGCAGCACAATATGCTGGTCAGGACAGGCTAACCAGTTGGTCACACCAACACCTTTACCAGCAGCAACCCAGCTTTCCTAGTTGGTCTAACATTCAAGTACTGCCCAGACCCAAACCTGCTTCGCTTCAGATGGATCATCTAGTCTGAACTACAGGTGCTATGGCTGCTGGCAGAAAGTTTGTATATATAAGAGTTCATAGTTTCTATTTCACTTAATACTAGGTTAATTGGTATGTCTAATATGGGTTATACTATCAGCCTTCATAATAATATATTTCGTTGTACTTGTGTAAACTACTCGCACAATGACAAATATAAATCCGTGACCATTGAATGTCGCCTTTTAGTATATTTGTTGTTTGTCGACGTGTGGCTGGTGTTTGTGAATGAATAGAAACAGAGTGACACCATCTCCTTTCTGTGTGTTTGTTTTATGAAGAGAGGCACTGGTGATAAGACTGTTTACTTCAGCTTGTGATAACGACAGAAAAAAGTGGAAGATACTGTAACAGGTGCACACTCTGGGTAAAATGTCACAAGAAGCTTGTGGTTCAACTCTGCCCTGCATAACTTTCATCTCCACCCACTTCATCTACATACCTGCAAAGGCAGCAAATAAATACATCTGCTGCAGGTGAGTATGACAAGAAGACACAAGAGGAGTAGGGAAGGAAAAACTGAAATTCAGGTGCCGCATGAAAGAAGACAATGGACATCTAATGACGTTCAAACTTTGCCCTACTTCAATCCCCTCCCTCAACTTCAGACAAAAAAACAGACCTGGGTGAGGCTGGAGTGAGTCACATAAACAACAGCAAAGGAATAAAATAAAAGGAGCAGAAGGAAGAAAAGAAGAAATATCTAAAGAAGGAAAGCAGTTAGCGCAGTTGTTGTGTTGCTACAGAGAAAGAAGAAAATGGAGGTCTCCGCTACCCTGGTTCTAGCCAGCCTCGTGCTGGTTCTGGTGCTGCTTTTCAGCTGGGGGTGGCGCCGTAAGGATGTTAATCTCCCACCAGGCCCCAGGCCACTGCCCCTGCTGGGGAACCTAATGCAGCTGGACAGAAATGCTCCCTTCAAGAGTATCCTCGAGGTGAGACTATGCAGAGAACATGCGCAGACCTACATGAGATATGCTCACACTGTGTTTCTAACACTTTGTTTTTAAGAGGCATGTCTGCAGAGTTTCATATTCACTAATACTTTATTCTAGCTAAATATTCCACAGCCCTCGAGTACATATCAGTGAATTGTTTACCTATTAACTGGCCAGACCATCCAAATTCTGTTAATCTATTCCATTCTATTGATTGAAACAGACTGTGTCTGTTGGACTTTATCTGTGGATTCCTGCTATACTTTTGCCTGTGTCTTAGTTCTCCCTTTTTAAAGTTGGTCTTCAGCAATCTAGTGTCCATTTATTGCAGCTTTTTTATGCTGGTTATGTGCAAAGCCGGGTTGACAATCTTACCAGCAGTAAACGAGCTTTCTCAATGGAGATGCTGTTGACCCGAACGTGTGTGTATGAGAGTTTCTGCATTTACAGTCTCCTTTTGTTTCTGAACAAACCATTATGGCAAAGAATGATATGGCTCTGTATGGCTCTAGACTCTATTTGGGGGGTTGGGGGGTGGTCAGCTCTTGGATAAATAAATTCTCTAAAAATTTGTCCCATATCTTCATTAACATCTTGTACTCCCCACTCAGCAAATTTTACCATCCCGTTTTTCTTTAGGGTCCCTAAGCGTAAAATCCTAGATTCATCCCTGAAGTGCTTCACTCTTCTTTTTCAGCTCAGCAAAAGTTATGGCCCGGTGATGACTGTGTACGTCGGTCCTCAGCGTCAGGTGGTTTTGGTGGGATATGAAACTGTGAAGGAGGCTTTGGTGGACCAAGCTGAAGACTTCACTGACCGAGCCCCCTTGCCACTCCTTCAAAAAATAACAAATGGCTATGGTAATCACCATATGTGAAACTGAAGTTCATTTAATGATGACTAGCTGGTATGGTCTCCATTATGGATTTGCCGGTGTTCTGAAAGATTGTGGGTTATTATTCTGTTAGGTTTGGTGATCAGTAATGGGCATCGCTGGCGTCAGCTGAGACGTTTTACGCTGAGCACGCTCAGGGACTTCGGCATGGGACGAAAAAGGATGGAGGAATGGATTCGGGAGGAGAGCAAACACCTAGTAGACAGTCTGGCCAGTACAAACTGTGCGTTGGGGAGGGAAGTGTTTAGGTGAAAGATGTATGGAGTGATGCGTGACAATGGCTTCCAGACTGGAGGGTGGCTGATAATTCCAAATCCTGACATTGAGTTTTCTGCTCTCTCTGCCTTATTTGGTTCTGATTCTTCTTGCTGTTCTTCTCATCCTACCCTGAACCAGCTGCACCATGTAATCCCACCTTCATCCTGAGCCAGGCCGTATCCAACGTCATCTGCTCGTTGGTCTTTGGCCAGCGGTTTGAGTACAAAGATGACGCCTTTCTGCGCCTTCTCAGCATCACCAACCAGACTCTGCAGTTCATCAGCAGTCCTTGGGGACAGGTGACGCATGATGGCTCTCATCCCCGTCCGTCTTTAGGAGTTTTGCTTTGATCCAAGGATTCAATATGTATTACAGCGATTCAGATACTAAGAGGTACATAAGTGGGATAGCAAATACCTTTTGGTCAGTGGGCCACATACTTAAGCAATGTAATTGCTCTGCATCTCCACAGTTTTGTAACACTTTCCCTTGGCTCATGGAACACCTGCCAGGGCGTCACAATAAAATCCTGGCCGATATTGAGGAACTGAAGGCTTCTGCCAAAGAGAAAATTCACAAACATCAGGAGACCTTGACTCCTGACCACCCAAGGGACTTCATTGATTGCTTCCTAACGAGACTCAATCAGGTACTGTCTTCATGTCTACCATGTACAGACCAGAGAGTGCATGACATCCTCTATAACACAGATCATAAAATAGCACCACTTGTTACATCCTTCTCTGTCCTTTGTCCGACATGCTAACAGGAGAAGGATGACCCATCCTCTGAGTTCCATTATAACAACATGGTATTGACAGTGATCAACCTCTTCTTGGCTGGAACTGAAACCACCAGCACAACCCTCAGATATGCTCTAATGTTGCTTATAAAGCACCCAGACATACAGGGTAGGGGTCAAAGTAATATGGCTCTTTGAGTCTCATGTCAAACACTCATGTTCAAGTGTTTGTTTTCTCCTGAATCTCTGAATCTTCTAGAAAGGGCCCAGCTTGAGATAGACACAGTCATTGGACGGGACCGTTGTCCAATGATGGAGGACAGGAAGTCCCTTCCCTTCACCAATGCTGTGATACACGAGGTGCAGCGGTTCCTGGATATAATCCCGTTCAGTGTTCCCCATTATGCAACACGGGACATTTCCTTCAGAGGCTACACCATTCCTAAGGTACGGGAAGTATGGAAAGGTATGGGGAATATGATAAGGTACTGACTGTATGTCTCTTATACCTTACAGTTGCCACATCTTCACATTGAGATACTGCTCTAGGTATCATAGCGGTAGAGGAACCAGGGAAAGGTTGAAATATCACACATAGCATGACACGCCCCCCATCCACCATATTAACCACCATCGTGATGTCCTCCAGGGGACATTTATAATTCCTTTCCTGCACTCCGTGTTGAGAGACGACTCCCAATGGGCGTCCCCATGGGATTTTAAGCCTGGACACTTCTTGGATCACAATGGAAACTTCAAGAATAATCCAGCTTTCATGGTCTTCTCTGCTGGTAGGTGATGATAAGTCTGACATACTTCTGAATGCAAAACGTTAGAATCAATGTCTGTTATTTTCATGTGCTCTCCTTACAAATTCATGCATAAATTCAGATTTCTTCATATCTTAAAAATTCTTCTTAAGTATTGCTAAATGAAATATTTTTAAGTAAATGTCCTCAATCACTAGAAGTTCACATATATGATTTTAGGGGAACTTTGCCATAGAACTGTAAAATGCAGATACAACATTCTGAGCAACACCAACCCTGTTAAATGTAGCAATTTTAGGCAAAGCCAACAACTCAAATTAACTTGGAGCCAAGTAACACACAGTTACTGGAGCAGAAATTAATTAGACCCTTTGATGAGTTTCGGTATGTTGGGACTTAAACAAACTGTACTGGACAAAATGCACGTTAAAATTATAAAGTCAAACTTAATCTGGGAAAGATCCTTCCTCCATCCTAAGTCATCTTTTCCAGGCTAAATGGTGATATATGCAGATTGGTCAGGATATGCCGACGTCTTCCGTCTTAGGTAAGCGGTCCTGTGTCGGGGAGTCCTTGGCAAGGATGGAGCTCTTCCTGTTCCTGGTGTCCTTACTGCAGCACTTCACCTTCTCCTGCCCTGGGGGCCCTGACAGCCTGGACCCCACCCCTGAGTATAGTAGCTTTGGTAGGCTTCCAAGACAGTATCAGCTCATTGCCACCCCCCGGTGACCGTCTGATGGTAATGTGCATGTTTTAGAGAAATAAGAAAGCCTTACAGGTATTGTCAGTCCTAGTGAGGATTGCCACGGCCAGGAAATCAATGTATCAGTTATGGTACTGGATCAAGCCACAGCCATGCAACATGTAATTCGAATATGTTAGTCAGTGTCCTTGTATAACTCTCTGCCACTCAGCATTTATCACTGGATCCCATAAAGCACACTGTCTGAATTTCTGTATTGTCAAAGCTGACTTACATAAAGGTACTTAAAGGTGTTTTACTGATAATAAAATTGCTGTGATTGTGTCTAGCTGTCTGTTGATTCTGCCTGTTGTCCCTGCCCGCTGCCCATCTCTGTTTGTTGATTCTGCCTGTTGTCCCTGCCCGCTGCCCATCTCTGTCTGTCATATATTTTTATTAACCTGTATTCCACTTGGAGAGCTCTCCCTCTCTAACCAAAAACAGTGGTGAATTGTTAAACGAATGCTTTAGTCACCATGACTCATAAACGTCTTTTGCCAAATCAATTGTCACAGCTTGGATTCACTTGCTGCAGAAGTGAACGGGCCTCATAGCTTCAACTGTACTACAATAAATCTGCAGCTTTAGCGATTCGCCACACAATACCGACTCCTTGCCTCCCCCTATTGACTGCTTGAGGTATTGCCCAAAAATTCTTTAAAAACCGACTACCCGCTGAAGATAAGCAGTATTCTGCACTGGCTTGCAGTTTGCATTAGCGAGAAAAGGGGAAAATTGATATTGGAAAAATATATTGGAAAATTTATCCCCCTGCGACTGGGGATAAAGTCTCTGCCATGGATCTGTGTGTGGAGCTGCATGTTCTCTCCATGTCATGGTGGGTCCACAGTATGAAACATACTAAGATAAAACGGACTTGCCAAATGGTGTGTGTGCTGTGTGTTGGGTTTACACCCCATCCTGGGTTATTCCCTGCCGTGTGTCCATAGGGTCCAGGCCCCCACAACCCACCAAAGGATAAGTGGTTATAGAAGATGGATGGATTAAAGCAAGTTATGGCATTAAACATTGCTCGAGAACAAAGATAATGGATTCTTGCAGAGTACAATATTGCAGGGGATAGATGAGGTTCTGATGGGTCTTGTGCAGGTTCTGGTGCTGTTATTTTTTTAAACTAGGGGGGCAGCATTAACATCCATGAAACCTTACTCATGACGTGTGTCTGTCCTGAGGTGCCACGTACATACATACAGAAACTTCAGCACAAGACTTTGATAGTCCTCGCTGCTGGTAAGTGAAGATACTACTTCTGACTTCTGAACCGTGAGACGTGACACACCTGTACAGATATCACCCCCACTAGTGAGATCACCAAAGGGCCACGTAAATATCCACATAGGTGGCATGGGGACATTACAGTGCACGGCTTCTCGCGGCTTCTCCACTCTCACAGCTGCCTTGCCACTCATCTCAGATGATTCCCACATTTCCTTTCACACTGACTGTGTTACGGGTTTTCTGGGGGTATATGTAAGTGTGTTCTGGCTGCAGTGTAAACAAAATCAATACCAAGAAGCCATAAAGGATCCCAAACTTGCCGTTTAGTGACTTGGAGGACGTACTTTATTCCTATAACAACATATGAAGAGAGCTTTTTTAACCAATCACAAATGCCAGACTCCAGTGTAAGCATCAGTTCTGTTGGCACATCTTTCTGAAACATGCTGGCTTCACATTTTGCAGCATCTGCAAAGACCAGTTCACTTTCTCTACATATCATCACAGGTGAGCATGTATTCGGTCTCCTTATCCTTCCCTGCCTAGGGACGCCTGATAGCCTGGAATCCATCCTAATGGTGAATTTGGCAACCTGCTGTGCCAGCCCCAGCTCAATGCTGCCCTCTACTGTCTACTGGAGGTACAGCAGCCATTTTAAAAATGTATGTAGCTATTTATTATGAGAATACACCAACGTGTATCACTGTTCCCCAGTCCTGGTCATGATAAACCATGGTGTTCCTATAGGTAACCTGTCTGGAAAGTTACATGCTTTAAGTCTTAAGTAAAAATGGTAACAAAAATGAGCAGTGGAATTAGGCTAATACCAATTAGCTCAGAATGCAACGACAGGACTGGTAGAAACAAGCATGTACGCACAAGAGAAACTGAATATTTCAGTAAATGTCGTAAATACATGGATGCCTTTTTCACTAACTCTACTTCTGACGTGACTAAGTACTTGGTAATCCTCATTCACGACTGTGACAAATCTATAAATACTGATCAGTACGAGAAAAAGCTACAGATTAGCTGAAAATGATCATAGTAATAATGGTCATAACTGAAATACATATTATAAGCTGGGAAAGACACAGTATTTTAAAATGTAACAAATTCATAATGCATTTTCATCGCAGCGTCGATGGAAATCATGTAACGCAAATGATATCTTTTACAAATACCTTAAAAGAAAATATTACTCTGTAAATGTTTTCAAAAATAATAATAATAAAAAAATGTTCGATTTATTCAATCCAGTTAATGGGATTACCAGTACTGGCCTGTCGTCGTAGCTACAAACACCTGACTCATCAGCACTTCTGTGCCTGTCCCTCATGCCTTTTAAAATAACACATTTTCTACATTTTACAATCCCCCTATTCCCGACACTCAGGCACCCAAAATGTTCCCACGTACACATGGCGACCAAGCACACAAGCAGCCATTCACATGGACGGTTCAACGGACAAATGTACAGAGACACACAATTTAGCTTTCGGTCACTTTTGGTTAGATGTTAGGCAGGTGGTGGTCGTATCTGGGCTTGACCAGTTTCTTGACTTCGGGGGCAGGTGAGATGTTGCTGCTGGGCAGCTGAGGAAGGTACTGGAGCTGGAGGACACAGATCAGCCAAGATAAACATCCACCCAAAGATACAAAACACACACAAGGACAAAAGTACACACTGCGGACAGTCAGTCTGACAAGCTTCTGCAACATTCCAGCCCTGTAGCACAGCAGTAACTGGCAGTAACTTTTAGTTTGAGTCGTCCCTTGTCTTCTCTGCACTGCACTAGTGTGTCTAGACCACCTGCCCTGACCAAACACAATATTACACTACTGCACTCAAACTGTAGGTGATTCTAGGCTACTGTTCCACGGGGGTGCAAGGTGAGAGAGCCCAACCAGTCATTAGACCAGATAAATAAATTTGTAAAAAAAACTGCACATGGACGTATAAAATTACGAATACACGTTAGTATGACTAATGCAAGCTACATTTTCAAATATAACTGCACAATATAATTAAGTTTATTAAACTTAGTATGTTCAAAAAGCATTTTCTTCTGAGCAGTAGTGCAATTTCTCCCTGGTAAAAATCGCCTGTAAACATGCTGGACAGCTTGCCTGAGACAGGCTACACCTGAACAGCCTCTGGATGCTAGATGCCAGTGTTTCCTAATCTGCCCCTTGGGGACCCACTGGCAGTCCATGTTTTTGCATGTTTTCAGATGGAGGGAGCAAAAACATGGACTGACTGATTGGGAAACACTGCTATACGCTTTATTTAGCAGGTTACAGCATGCATGCATGCAGCGATATTTTATATGCGATGAAGAAGCTGCTGATGGTAAAAAGATCCGCACCCCTGGCTGCCTGCGTCTGGGGCCCCTGTCATGCCTCCTTCCTGCACGCTCCCCCTCGCGCCCCCAGGTGGCCCCTCCCTCTTCGTGGAAGTAGGGGAGCGCCAGCAGCTCCTCACAGGACAACCGTAGGGAGGGGTCCATCACCAGGCATGACTGTAGCCAGATCGAGGTGGGAGGTTGGGGTGAGGGGAGTGAAAGTCACACACTTTTCTCTGAACCAGCAAAGTAAATACCCCCCCTTCCCCCAGGTCAGAGAAGCATATCAACATAAAGACAGAAAGAAAACCATCACCTTCATCACTGTGAGGGCCTGGGGAGAGATGCCAAGGAACCGCTTCTCCAAGGGCTCCTGCAGAACATTGAGAGCCACAATGTTGATCACCAAGTATTCATTAGCCAATCATCGAGATCCACCATGTCGGTCACCAAGCATTCATAAGCCAATCACCAAAAGCCACCATGTCCATCACCAAGCATCGGTCAGCCAATCATTGAGAGCCACCACATCAGTCACCAAGCATCCATCAGCCAATCATCTAGGATCAGTACATAAATGAAAAATATGTCAAAAGTACTTTAGGATTAGGATTATGATGGGAGTCAGAAGGTTACCATGGTATCCGGTTCAGGGATACTGACGCCACTGAAGAAGACATTGGAGCGGAAAACCTGCTGGTGGCGAGGGATCAGGTCACCTGTGAGAAGGAGACAAGAAGGTTATGCAGTGAGACAATAAGGTTATGCAGTGAGACAAGGAGATAAGAAGGTTATGCAGTGAGACAAGAAGGTTATGCAGTGAGACAAGGAGACAAGAAGGTTATGCAGTACAGTGTGAGGCTGTGTCCACCCCAGTGTCCACTGCAGCTTCACTACCAGTCATAACACTGCACCACATAATTACCTACTACATCAACGGATATTTTAAGACATAATTCAAGGTAAGAACCTTGCTTGACACAATGTCAGGGACTGCCCTCTGCAGGTCTAGCTTCTCTGCTTCCCTAACAACCCCTCTAGCCTTTGGTACCTAGAGTCTTGCGGATGAGGTAGAGCTGGTCCACATCGGACCTGCCGGGCCACAGTGGGTTCCCGTATAGAAGTTCTGCAAAGACACAACCAAGGGCCCACACATCCACGGGGGGGCCGTACTGAGTGTCCCCCACAAGCAGCTCTGGGGCTCGGTACCACCGTGTTGCTACGTAGTCGGTGTAGTCATCACCTGGACCAGCTGTAGTGCAAAGCACACAGAAATCGTCAGCGACCAACACACCATGCAAGCTTTAACAAGTGAAATCATTCAATAAATAAATTGTGAGCTACAGGGAGAGAAACTGATGTCAGTCCGTTATGAATAGCCAGCCAATGTATATTAGCGGCCAAACATCCAGGAAAATCCCTCGGTGATTTACTGAGAATCCTGGCGAAGCCAAAGTCACAGAGCTTGATGACCCCCGCCTTCGTCAGGAGGATGTTCTCTGGCTTCACGTCGCGATGGATGCACTAGGGAGGACACATGAGCTCTGTGTCAGGAATGCTGTTTTGGATAAGCGTGGGATTCCCCCTTTACCCTCTAAACTAAACAGACAAGTTCTGAGAAAGTCAAGCAAGAAAAATGATGTGATCAAGAGCCTAAGTGACACAATATGGTGGAAAAAAATAGGTGCAGTATGGCTTACACTGTGCCCCTTGGGGGCAGGTGAAGGATACACAAGCTGTGAGCACACAGGGGAAATAACGATAGAGTCCGGCAGTACTCACGTTGTGTTTATGACAGAAGTTGATGGCCTGTAAAGTTTGCCACACGATGCTCTTCAGCTGAGCCTCTGGGACTCTGAAGGAGACAGCGAGAGGGGGAAGCAGGGCCTTCGTCAGACAATATGCTGCCCACATAACTCATGCCTTTTTAAAGGCGTGCAGGTTCAAGGCAGCTCACTTGTCACCACAGTAACTGTAGTGCCGTCTCCCTCGGCAACCAGCGCCCTTGTTTGCCAGGGTGGGTAAGGTTACTGCTGCAGGGCATTGTGGGAAAGAAAAACTTAGTCAGGCAGTAACAAGTCTTTGTGGTCTGCCTCATTGTACGGCTTGACGTTAAAAAAAATCTAAACGATTCTTTTGTCCCTTGACTTTAGAGAAAAAGCCAAGCAGCATGTGAATGTTCTTAGAGAGTTCAGAGTACAAGCTCTGCTATTTAACCTCATTGTTTTTGACACGATGTGTTTTTGGTTTCCAGGCGACACACTTCAGACTGTATGTTCACCTATACATGACCCCCACCTTCTCATTTTGACACAAAACCCTTCTAAAACACACATAGGCAAATAAGATGACGAAGACAGGATAAGATAGTATGCTATATTCACCCTAATATAAAAAGGGAAAAAAATTTAAATAAATAATAGTGGAAAAGAATAACTGAAGAACACGCATTAGAAGTGAGAGCGGACTGAATAATAAAGTGAATGAAAATAATCAGTAATATTCTCTTCCATTTTAATTAATACATAACATCATTACATAATGGCAATAGAGTATTTCTCTAACTCTATGAGCCCTGTATCGAAAGTGCATGACCAGCACGTCTGAGCACAGACGGATGGGGGCCAGATCACCGCGGACGGAAGCTGTCGGAGTCTCACCCCCGAGGGTGTCTGTCCAGCTCGTTCAGGACGGTTAGTTCACAGAACTCAAAGACAAGGTGGAGCCGTCTCTTCCTCCTGAATACCTCCAGGAGGTTCACCAGGTTGACGTGCTTCAGCTGCTGTAAGATCGAGAATGGCGCCTGTGATCAGATGTGGCCTGGGAACCACTCTCCACCCTAATTCTGCCCTACTGGACTAAACCAGTGACCAAGTTCAGTGCCTTAAATCCCGTGTTACTTTAACCACCTCAAGTTATTAATTTGCTATGTCAGTTAAGATGTGTGTGTGTGTGTGAGCACAGTGCTATATCTCTCTAAACCTTCAGCATGCGGATTTCCCTTAGTGCGATCTTCTTGATGACAGGATCATCTTCCGACTCAACAAACTTCTTGATGGCGACTATCTGCCCGGTCTCTCTATGGCGACATTTGAAAACCACGCCGTAGGAGCCCTCTCCAATCTTGGCCAGTTTCTCATACTTCTCCATCGGAAAGAGGAGGACTGCACAAACACAGAATGAACATTAACCAACTCCTGTTTCCACTGTACTCCCACGTCCCCCTATACCAAAGAGGGACGTTTTGTTTAACTAGAAATTAGAAAAACGGAATAATTAAGTACGCATTATTCAGATACGTAATGGTCCTTTAAACAGCCTTTTAACTAAGAAGAGATTTTAGTATTTCACATTGTGAAATAGCAGGAAAATAAAGTATCTCTTTAGATGAACACGAAACAGGTACAATGAATATGTTTTCTCACCTTTCGCCAGATATCACTTTTAATTCACAACAGAAATAACTCGGATCTTCTAAGGTGGGTCTCCAGCTCAGCGGACGCGTACGTATTTTGCGTATTATTTGCACTTTCCCACGTAAGTAAACATAGAGTTCCCGTTAGTGTCCTGATCTCAGTGCGCAAAACTGCGCTCCCCCTTCCAAGTCAAGTTACTTTGCATTTTAATCAAATCAAGCGACGTCGCGCACAAATGTCTGTTATGCTCCATTAAGTGATCGTTTGTGTTGAGGCGACATTTTCGATGTTATTTTCTCCGACTTTCGGTTTTATTTGCTGCGGTAACGACGCCGTTTCTACGTCGCGGACACCTGCTATCTCCCGGTGTATGATTCTTGTTCCGCGCAGAAAAACAATATGCCTGTCTTCGAGTATGTTACAAATGCACCCAGACTGAATACAAACAAAAGACAAATAATTACAACCACAGAATCTGGATAATTCCCCGTGGTCCCGGTAGAGCACGATATTTTGCCATGACAGACATCGTGAAAAAAATTAGGTCCAATTCTGAGCTCCTCCCACTTAGGATCAGCCAATCAGGCGCGGCGCGTTATGTTTATAGACGGCATGTTTTAACAATACTGTAAAATTACCGAAATCAATGGATATTAGTGTTTAACACATACGCTGTTAAATCTCTCGTATATTAGTCCATATACATACAATTAGTTAGACTGCAGCCTGTCTCATGAAAGTTGCTCTAGGTACCCGACGTAGTACTTTTAAACAAGACCGTCACTCAGAAATGCTTCAGTATCACATCCAGCAGCATCACTTACTGAAACTGCGGCTTTGGTAAAAGTGTCAGCTAAGCATTTTAAGTAAAATCGACTGCGATGGCCTTCGACGGCTAAATTTAAAACCAGAAGTGAATTAGACGCACTGGAGGGGTGGAGGCGAGGGGCGCAAGTTTTTTATACTCGCGGGGCTGTGGGATTTCAACCAGCTGTGGGTGCAGAAATTTATACTTCCTATTCGTGTTCGTATGACCTTTGCCTGCAGTTGCGATTCAACTGGTGACTGCAAAGTGTGACGGTGCGAGGGAATATCTCTATTTATCGCTCTATATATCGTTCGGTACTCCGTCTTATTCTCTCCCATGATTAGTCCCTGAATCACCGAGACCCCAAGGGAACGTGCAGTTATGAGAAATCAGCAGACGGATAAGTTTTACTCGCTTTAATCTGGATGTATTTCCTGATGTCTATGGCATTTTACTCTTTGGTACAAAACTTAATTTAAGCACCAGAGGGCGCAATAAACACATAAATGTTGAGCATCGCGTTTTGGATTTCAAACTGTTTTGTCCTGTAATTATGCCCATATTGTACAGATGTACAGGCTAATATTACATCAGCATCATCAATACCTGCACATTAGTTGCTTATCTGACACCTTTATCAAAAGTATCATGCATTTTTATTTATGTGTTACACCTAGATAATATTGCCGATATGCCGTTCAGGAGTATTACAGCAGGGCCTCTCCTGGGAAGTAAATGCACACACATCACAGAGCCGACATCCGTGAGCTTCCAACTGCATCACTTTGTCCGCTACCCTGCCTGCTACCCACTACAATAAGTAGTTTTGGTTTGCTGTGGTTTATTATCCAGTTATGGGGTCTTAGTGAGTACGACAATGTCGGTCCCGTTTCTTTAACTAATTCGTGCTTTTGCAAGTTTTTGTTTGTTTGTGTGTTTCGTCCATTTTACCATATAAATATCTTACAGAAGCCTTCGCTTGCTTAACTGTGACTTCCACGTTTCGTAACTTTGAGCCGGTGGAAATGTTCCCAAAGAGAATTCCGAGTAAGGCTTCTTTTTAGAGATACGGAAACATTTTGACTGGAAACACCCCCCAGCTACAGCTGATAAGCTAATTCGGTGTCTGTGACTTTCCTGTATGTAAATGCATTTCCTTCGCTCATCTGGGTTTCCCCGTAAATCTCCGGGCAGATGGGCCACCATGGGTCAGCCGGTCCCTGCATGATGCGGACAGGCTCTTTACCAGCCAAAGCACCAAGTGCGGCACTCAGCTACAGGTCTGACTATAAAAGCTGTGGACGGTCCCTTTACGCGCAAGTCGGTGGGGGTCTGATAATTGCCGGCCGGCAGGGTTTATCCAGCCGGCGCTGGGTCCAGCAGCGAGCCTCACTTCCTGATGGTAAATGAAACCGGGCGGCCGCGCTGCTCCAAGCAGCAGATGTTCAATACCACAGCCTACTCTCATTTCCTGGGCGGAGAACTCGCTATTCTAGCAAAGCAACAGGAACCAGTTCAAAAGCAGCTGAGAAAACGGTGAAGCGCACATGAAGTTCATCTGTGTCACCCGCAAGATCGGGCAAGCTGTTAGACCGTAGACGGCCTTTGACACCAAAAATAGGAGGAGAGGCGGAGATCGGGCTGGGGGAAACGGAGGATGCAGAGGACTTGAGAGGAGGGCATCGGCGCAATTTTAAAGAGAATAACAGCAGAAGAATGGCAGGACGGATGGACTGAAAAGGGGAAAGGAAGGACGCCTGAGAGCTGATCGCAGACCCTTTATTTTCATTACTTCTGCTACTGTAACTGCTGCTGATTTCCGAGGCTCAGAGGTTTCTGAGCCGTATTCGGTGTTTCAGGACCCGCGACTTGTGACTCTTGTTTCCTATCGTTTAGGCACAAAGCGGTTCTATTTATTCGAAGTCAGCAGGTGGGTTGTTTTGCAGTATATTATCGGATTAATTATTAATCATTTTGTCCGTGCGTGTGAGAATCAGTGGGAAAGCGCTAGCGGAGATGGTCTTCGAGGAGGACTCCGAAGTCCCTCAAGCACTTGGTTGTCTGAATAAAAAAAGGAACTCTTCATGAAGTCCGTTAACTTGCTGGAAAGTCTTACTGCTTTTTTCAGTTTCGATCGTGTCTTATAAGTAGAAAAATGTTAGCCTGAAGTACTGTAATACAGTGCTGCAAATCGTAGCATGTTTTGACTGTTTCGTATATATTTCCATTGTTCATTTGACAATTGCACTATTTTTATCTACAGCTCTTTGAGGGTTTTTTTTTGTGAGATTTTATCACTTAATGCAGTCGACTCGTGCCGTCATTGAGCTAAAGGGGAAATTTTGTTCTTATTCTGTATGTGTATGAGATTTCTGTACCAGTTCCTGCAGGGCGAGTACGGTGAGAAAGTCCCATATGTTCATTCTACCATTTGTTTGACTATATAGGCGAGGTTAACTCTCCTGGGGAAATTATTGGAACGTTAAAGTCTGATGAGGCTATTTTGTAAGCCTGTCCTTCGGCAATGAAGGAAGTAGAGTTTTAGGTATAACAGGAAACACACCAATTAAGGTTTGTCAAAACGATATTCAGGGTAAAATGTATTTGAATATGTATCATTTGCAGAAGCAGATCTTCATCCAGTAGCAAAAACAGAATTGTAAAAATCTAGTTTCTTAAGAGAAGCTTGAGTCCTCCGCACAGTTAGCTGTCACACATGACTGTTTGGTTGATTAGGGGTTCAGGGTGTTAAGGTTTTATGAAACTTTCATTAGGAAACCATCTCTGAGGTCATAAGAGACCTTGTTGAAGACACGCGTCTAGGAGAATCTGCAGCGGTCTGTGTCAGACAGTGTAAGAGGAAGCTGGTGTCGAAATTGCACTTTGGGGGGTGAAACAGGGAGTTTCAGGTTCGTGCTGCCGCTGGCATTTGAGTGGGTGTGTCACGGTTCAGCAAGGGCTTCTCAGCGAGGTGGCTGGAAGCTCTGCATTGGATTCGGCACCAGGGCGGTGCCCAGAAACTCAGGATCCTTAAGGGTGTGAGAGTTTCCGTGGGGGGGGGCAACCCCTGACCCAGGCCGTCAGAGCAGGACAATCAGCAGAGGTTACAGCGAGACGCCCTCGCTCTCACACCTTCTACTCTCAAGGTATTTTCCATTTTCTGGGGCGGCCTTAGTGGTTGGGAGGCTGACCATGCGGGCTGGTTGGCTGACCCTGGCTGCACTTTGGGTGCTGGGCACCGTGGGCGGCAGCGACGGAATGTCGACTTGCAAGACGCTGGACCTGGAGCTGGTGAAGAGGAAGCGCATCGAGGCCATCCGGGGCCAGATCCTCAGCAAGCTGCGGCTGCTGAAGGAACCGGAGCCCGAGGAGAGCGACGAGGGTGAGGACATCCCCATCTCCTTGATGTCGGCTTACAACAGCACGGTGCAGATGAGCGAGGAGTGGGCCAAGCAACACCAGGACCAGCCCTCGTCCCCTGAGCAGGAGGAGGAAGAATACTTTGCCAAGGAGGTGCACAAGTTCAACATGATGCCAAGTGAGTGGAGGTGTGGGGATGTGTGTGATGCATCAGTGTAATGAGAAACATGCACAGCCCATGACAGGCACACACACAGCCAAACACAGAGACAGGCACACACAGCCAAACACAGAGACAGGCACACACACAGCCAAACACAGAGACAGGCACACACACAGCCAAACACAGAGACAGGCACAGAGCCAAACACAGAGACAGGCACACACACAGCCAAACCCAGAGACAGGCACACACACAGCCAAACACAGAGACAGGCACAGAGCCAAACACAGAGACAGGCACACACACAGCCAA
>JAODLD010000042.1:4973209-5016850 GCA_026781065.1 Mormyrops boulengeri | reverse complement strand
TATAAAACTGAGGTTATCCAAATGGGGACCTCAAAAGATGTCCCCAAAAGTAGGGAAATTTCAGGTTTTACTACACTCTGGGGACAATTTGGTCCTCAAATGTGATATATGCAACCTCCCCCCCCCCCCCCACACACACACCAAACGGGACAGGGACAAACACACAGAGACACACACACATGTTTGTGTTCATATGTTTGTGGAGACCGTCCATTCATTTCTATGAGAAAACCCTAATCCCAACAATGACAACCTTAACCCCCACCCAGCCCTAACCTTAACCGTAAGTAACCAAGTACAAGACTTAAGGCATTTTCTGATTGCACAGATTTTAATAAAATTGAGGTCTATGTTGTCTGAATATACATGTAGACCCAGACACACACACACGGACACGTGTATCTAAAAACTGAGATATACACACATGCACATGTACACACACACAAACAAACAGGCTGTTCAGATATATGTGCAGCATCATGTCATTTGTGCCTCGGACCCATGGGACTTACTGCCAAAAAAAGGCACCCTGCATAAACAGACAGCCAGCACACAGATGTGTCCCTTTCGCAGGGTCCCCATGACACGCTGATCTTCAGAATTGAGGCTCTGCTGGTGCTTGACGTAGTTCGGCTGGCTTGAGCTTTGTCGTGCTCCCAGAGTCCCCAGCGTTACCTCTGCTGCTGTCTCGCACGGTGCCCCTGAAATGTTTCCTCTTCCCTGTGAAATCTCCCCGCTGGCATGCTGTTCACTTGCTATATGAGAACTATCCATCCATCCATTTTCTGTAACCGCTTAGTCTGTCCTTAGGTCATTGTTTTCATTTTCCATCCTGTGTTTTTCCTCCACAGCCATTTCTGAGCGGGAGCTGCTCACTTAAGAGATACATACACAGCAGAAACAGGAAGTTTTTCTGCTATGAGAAATAAAAATATATGAAACACCAAGACAACTAGAGGGTTAAATGAAATTCAGGCTGGGGCTTAAGGATCCTTCTGTTTGACCTGCAGATTCCCTATTAACCCCCCCACCCCCCCACATCACCTCGTATTTCTTTCATGCTGTATTTCTCAGTTTCACATCAGTCATGCTTTGTCGCACTAGCCAAACAGTCCCGCGGTACCTGCCTCGCGGTAGCTGGATGTCACTGAGAAGCAGTGCTCTGACTCAGCTCGTTTGAGATGGTTGCCCACGTGGGGTTCTGGCAGGCAGGAAGGAAGCCGGCAAACTATTGATCGCAGAGAAGCCGAGGTTCTGTAAAAATAATGAGGAAGTAAGGCTTCCTATCATCATGGTGCATATTATACAGCACATACCCTGGCCTCCACGTCGGCCTCTGTATCTCCTGTGCTCTACCTTGGACAACCACCATGTTGTAGAGTAATTATGACAGAGGAAGAGAACATTCTGGGTCAGTATTTTAGTTAATTATCCAAATATTTAAGCATCCCAAGGCAATTGAAGCATGGTGTTCAGATAATTTTCCATTTGCTCTTTTGCGATTTTCAGCATTTGTGTCTCGTTAAAAAAACAGGAAACTGATAAACGTTCTACCTAAACTAGTGTTTTACGATGCCAGCATTCACGTAAGCTGAAGGATGAGGAACCCTTCTTACTTTGCACATTATCATTAATTTCAACAAGGTTTTTGGATGCAAGTCTTGATTGTATACTCAGTTATGCCATTTACAATGGGGTGTTTTTGTTTCCAGTTTCCAAGTGGCAGGCTTGGCAAAGACTTTACAAAAGCTTTATTATGTAGGTGATTTTTCTAGGCCAGTTCGGTATTTTCTTTTTATTATTAACTCTCTATTAGTTTCAGCTGCGTAACTGTGGTGGCCGTGTGGCTCTCTGTTAGAGTGTGAGAAAAAGCAGAGCGGCAGAGAGAAGGCTAGGGAGAGAAATGCATGCACTGGGATGGAAGACGGGGTTAATGTACAGTTAGGAGTGTTGCGTAGTACGGTAGGCAGCTATTTAAGCCTGCTGGTATCCCAGGTTTCACAGCAGTAATTACAGAGCTGCCTGCCGGCCTGTCAGGACAGCTGTCTGGGCTTACCTGTGTGGAGGCTCTGATTAAACACAGAAATCCTCCACCCCTACACTCAGCCTCATGCTTTTTTGACTTCTGGCTCTTTAAGCGGTTTTGCTTTTAATATCACACTGGTTTTAGTCTGCAGAATCATGCTTTGTGTATGTTCCACAAAAGCATCAATGGCATTTTAGGATTGGGCAGGTCAAAAAACATGCTCTTACTGAAGAGTTTCCATTAGAAGCCTCCTAAAGGCACACAGGGATTGTCCCTTAGTCCCAGTTAAAGCGGCACTGGCTTGACTGGCCCTCCTTTTCCTCAAACCCTCTCCTATCCTCACGTCTTGTCATCCGCTTGCACTCACGCCTCAATTCCTGTTTTCCCTACCTCTTTTTTTTTTCTCTCCGCTGGTTACCATGGAGATGTCACACTCCTTCCACTTGTTCCACCTCTCATGTTGGCTTGTCATTCCTCAGTGTCACTTGGACACCCCTGTGAACATGTACTTTCCAGTACACATCCCAGGGTGGCTCATTCCGGCCTGGGACAGGGCAGTGGCCCATTCGAGCTGGACCAGAGTCTGAGCTAGTCTCCTCCAGTCTTGCTCTAGTCCCTCTCACACTCCTAGTCCGCACACCCCTTTTCTTTGCAGGGTTGTGACCCAATACCCTACAGCTTCTCAAAACCCAAAACCACTGGGAGTTGCTTCTTCTTTATTTTGTGTCGTGGCCGGAAAGGAGTCACTCCGCAGTCTTCTCGTGAACTGCAGTATACTACAACGCATGTTTACTTGGGCTAATTGCAGCGTTGCAGTAACACTGCTGCATCAAGACCACATCACAGCCTCCAGTGGGCCAACAGCATATTAAGTCTTGCGCAGAATGAGATAAATGTAGTTGTTCTGCATCGGTGCAATGAAAAGCTCTGCTTTTCTTCCCTCCAGAACCCTCAGATCAGAATGATAACGACAATCAGATGATGTTCAACCTGAGTGAGATTCGGGCAGCGTTGGTGAGCGAGCACCTGCTTTCCTACGCCGAGCTACGGCTGCTCATCAAAGAGGTTACCTTGGACAAGGACAAAGAGCAGAGGGTGGAGCTGTACAGCGGCGTTGGCGAGATGGCCCGCTACCTGGGTTCACGCTTCGTCAACTCCAAGATGGCTGACCAGTGGCTGTCCTTCAATGCTACACAGACCGTCAGGGATTGGCTACTGGGGAATGGCAAGTGTGTTCATGAACTGTATGGCGACCATGGCTGAGATTGTTGCGGCATCATCGGTAACTTTGGTCTGCGGTGCGGTCCTCATCCCCACTGTGTATTGTGTGTTTGTCATTCCGCAGAAGATATCCAGCAATTCCAACTGAAGCTATACTGTAGTTGTGGGGGTTCGCCTGAAAATTTCAAGGTCGAGATCTCAGGTATGCTATTCGCTGTGGGTCCTCATTGGCTGGTCTGAGGAGGCTGCTTCCATTCGTAGACAGAGAACCTGTATTGGCCTATCATGGATTGGCTTGATTTTGGTTACCAGTGGCACTAGGTCAGTCGCTTCCAAACGCAGCACCTTGGTTATCGGGGGAGAAATTGAATAATTTCACTGAATCTGGAGGTGCAACACTGCTGGTAATGGAGCTTAATGCAGAACTAGATGATTTGCCAGGTTTAAACGGCAAGAGTCTAGGGTTCTTGTGTGCTGCCAGCTTCTCCACACAAACACCTGTTTCTGTTCTGGTGGTAGATTTTTCACTTGACTGTGTCACCCTGTAGGAATGAAGAAAATGAGAGGGGACTTCGGAACCATGTCCGAGATGACGATGGAGAAACCCCACCTCCTGGTGATGTCGATCCCTCAGGACCGCGCCAGCCAGCTCACGTCGCGCAAGAAGCGGTCTACTGCCACGGAGGAGTCGTGCTCCGAGTGAGTCCAACCACTCCCAAGTGTGAATCTTCACGAATCTTTGTCAGCTGGGACAGAGGATAATAATCTAATGTCCTTTTAACTACAGGAAAAATGAAAACTGCTGCGTGCGGAAGCTCTACATTGACTTCCGGAAAGATCTGGGCTGGAAATGGATCCACAGACCGAAAGGATACCACGCCAACTACTGCATGGGTTCCTGCACGTACATCTGGAATGCGGACAATAAGTACTCTCAGGTACTCATTAAGAGGCTTTTAATGGATTTAATTAAGCAACACCCCCAGCCAATCACACATTTTATTGAGTTTAACAGGCCATGGATACCGATGGATGCGTGCTGATGTATGCCTGTAGGCCTTGGTTACAAATACTCTCCATATTGTGTGTGTATGTGGACACAGGTCATTAATGACCGTGCCACACCAATGTACAGTAACCCCCCCTGGCTGCTGGCAGGACGGGCGGGGTCTTGTGGCCTTTTCTAAATACAGTGTGGAACGCGCTGCGTCCCGAGGTCGGTAATCCCACTGAACCATCACACTGAGCCATCATGCACTGTAACATCCGCCATAATTCAAGGGTCTCCGCGAGATTGCGGGGTTTGGTGTTTCTGACCGGGTCGGGAGTCTGCTTGTGTTTTAGTTTAAATACTATGTATGCTTTGTGGGAATATGTTTATGTACATTTATATTTAAGTATATATTTTTGTATATTATATATGTAAGTGGGTGTGTGTGTGTATATATGTGTGTACATATGCAATCCAGTGCCACTGAGTAAGTTTAACTGTTTCCTTATGAGCTTCACACAAAGAAGACAAATGAACCAGTGGAAGGCGAGTCAGACTGAGCCCAGCAGCATCCCTCCCCCATTAAAAGAAGTTCTGTTTGTTCCTTTGGCAGATCCTGGCTCTGTACAAACACCACAACCCAGGGGCATCAGCACAGCCCTGCTGCGTGCCCCAGGTTCTGGACCCCCTGCCCATTCTCTACTACGTAGGGAGGCAGCACAAGGTGAAAGACTCGCCATCACACTTTGCGCGTCCTGATCTTGCCGAGTTCGATGCGTCCCTGGGTTCAACAGGGGAGGGGCTTGCGGTTCATTTCTCTAACCAATAACGGCCTTCATTGTGTGACATCACCGCATTGGTCAGCAGTGTGCGGCTCAGTGGGCTTAAGCCCCTGTGCTTGTGATCGGAAGGTTGTTGGTTTGCACCTTGTTATTATTATTATTATTTCTTTTATCATCATGATGAAATAAAGACACACCCTTAAATTTGTTATGTACAGTCTTTGCAGATAAGCGTATTCCAATGTTTTTAACCCTTAACAAAAGGCATGCACAATAAAACGGCTATCTCATGAATACGTGCACCTTGCCACTTAATAAAAAACACTGGTTTTAATCAATGTGGTGATGTCATACAATGAAGACGTTGATTGGTTAAAGAAGGGAAGCGCAAGCCCCTCCCTTGTTGACCCAGGGACACGTTGAACTCGGCAAAATCAGGATGTGCATCAATCTCCGCTGCTACATGGTATTACAACAGGATGGGATCGCTGGTCCGTGGTCTGAAAGGAGGTTTTCTTTCCTCCAAGATCTCCTGAAGGTGTTCTGAAGGTGCCCCGGTTCTCGTTTCAGGTAGAACAGCTGTCCAACATGGTAGTTAAGACCTGCAAATGCAACTAAACACGGATGAGGAGGATGGGTGAAGGAGGGGCCATCCAAAGATGCAGACTCAAACACAAGCGATGAAAAGGAAGTGGAAATCACAGAGTTCCTGCCCGTGGAGTCACCATCTTCCTGAAATCAGGACGAACCACCAAAGAGCACAGGAGAAATTATTCTCATTCTCATATATGCATCTTATATAAAATTATACTTTCATACATTTCAATTTCCTCAGAGGTATTAAATATCTTGCATAGACTGAATTAATTTATTTTGTCCAGCAGTCTTACAGCTGAGTTTTGTTGTATAGTAACTTGGCAGGCAGCTGAATGGGGTCACTAGCCTGGTGCTGACACAGACCACGTTGTACGAAGGGAATTTAATACACTGGACTGTGCTTCATCACACTGGACCAGACTCAGCTGAGATCTTATAGGGTTCCGGGTGTCCCCATGGCATTAAGGAGTGTGATCTGTGACAGCGGTGGGGACTCCAGGGACAGAATAGGCCCTGTCACCACATGAAAAGGACAGCGGGCAGACAGCTGTCGCCTCAATGATGCGTTTCTGACCAAAGGGCCATCAGAGCACATGGACTTGTGGAGGAGTCCGGGCCTCCAGCCTTGAAGGAAGAGGATACCAGTGCAAGGAATTCATAGTACATCTGAGAGATCATTATACAATGGAGTCGGATGACTGGGTTAGGGTTAATGTGAACCTCCTTTTCAGTGGTTTGACTGGTTAAACCCTCCTACCCCTCAACACACACCTGATGGAGGACGCTAACTCCTTTGACCTGCTTGCTTGGCAAAGTCCTTGTGTTTATGAGATTCGTGTTTCATTTTACGCTTTTTGTATCGGATGTATTTCTTAATTGTTTTAGTCCTGGGTTAATCACACCTCATGTTAAGGACATAATTATTATTACTACAGAATACAGTACATAAAAAACCTGTTTTGCTTTAGTCCATTGTTAGTTTCATTGGGTATTAACCTGCTGCAGTGACGGTTAAAAGGACCTTTATTGCTAAAGTTAACACACTTCATTCACTTTCTTACATTGAATTGCTTCCTGTCAAATCTTGAGTCATATTCTCTATATCAAGGAGGACTCTGCCATTTTGTTTGTGCTTTTTTATGAAAGATGGTGTAGAAGTGCAGATATCTGGACCTGAAGATGTCAGGGCACGTCACGAGTACAGAGAATAGAATCTCTGCTGACCTAGGAACGCCGCTGACAGGTCTGCGTCACCTGGAGTCTCCCTCATTTACGGTCCCTCATAAATATCCCAGCCTTGCTGTTCTCCTCCGTCAGCTAAACCCCCAGCGTCTTCGTGCTGAGCACGTGATCCGGCTGAGGGGATTTTGGGAGAAGCCGGCGTGGATGTCGGGGTAGAGGTGAAAGTGGAGCATGTGCAGTGCAGAAGGCCTGCGGGCAGGTAGATACTGCACCCCTGTTTCATTTGGAGGCTCTTACCCGGTGGATGGTCCTCCGGTGGGTGAGGGGGCTGTAGCTTCCCAGACAAATTGGCCCCTTGTTTTGCACTGCCCCAGGGTAGAGCGTGCTGCTATTAGATACATAAACACACAAACAAACGCAGGCATTGACGGTCTCTCTGGGACTGACTGAGCTCGGTGTGACTTGAGGATCACTGCCAGGCTGCTCAGTGGGGATGGTGTGATGCAGCATAGATGAATGGAACAAGCCCTAACCTATCCTGACTGATGACTGCATGGAAAAAGAAAGGTCTTTCTGTCACACACACACACACGTGCAAACGCTCAGCACTGACATCCACGTAAAGCTCCCTGCATTAGCTGCATGTCGGCCATCTTCTTCGGAGAGTAGTCAAATTACCCAGCACTCTGGAAATTTATGGGAATTCCCCCCCCCCCCCACTCCAGTGAGCTGACACACAAGGGCACTGGATTTAACCAGCCCCATGAAATGGAAAACAAACATATACAAAGATAGCATATTTCGTGTGCCCCCCCCCCCCATTTCACGCGGTTTGATGGCAATGTCAGCGAGTTGTTCCCGTGTCTCCGCGCCACTCTCGGACATTAGCAGCCTAACGGACAGGGCAACTGTGTCTCTTGAGGGGTTGGAAAAATCTCACCAAAATCACAACGCTAACGACAGACATCCCAGTGTTAACAAGCTTGTGCTTACTGGCGGCCCACCCAGCCCAAAGCACACCTGCTTTACACTCACTCTCATGGTAAAAACAAAGCCCAGTAATTGCTAGGGGTGACATAAATCTTTGGGGGTGGGGGGGCGTATTTTCCCATTTCTCTGTGTGCTTGTTTTGCTAAGCAGATGGTGAGCGATGGCCGGGCCCCAGCGTTCATACTGCCGCTCATCCCGGCCCTGCCTTATGCCTTCAGCGCCCCCAACCCCCTTGTAACATGGAGATGCTCCATCAGATATACGCCTGCCAAGTGAGCCTTAAATTGTAGCAGAATCGGCTTAAGCAACTCGATATGACTGTTGATGGGAATTATGCTAATGCTAATGGTAATGAACGACTCATGGGCCATGAAAAGACTGCAAGGTTCCCGAGTAAAGAGGCCTCTTGACGCCACGTGGAAAGTGCTGTGATTCCAACAGACGTTTTGGCCGGGGGGGGGGGGGAGGTAGGGTGATCCTGTGGTTCGATTGGATATACACACTCCACCAAAAATTGGCACGCATTAAAAGACAAGGAGGCCCTTGGGGGTGCCGGTGTGGAGAATGCGAAGAGAGTCCCTGCTAAACCACTTTCAGCTATTTATTTCGCTTTGTGGTGGTCCCTGCATGATTTTGGCTCCACTGTTCTCCTGCCAGAGTTGGGCTATTAAAACCCAACCTGTGGAGAGAGTGCAGGCAATTACGCAGTTCTGGACAAGGCGGTGACCTTAATTACACACTCTGGGAGTTTCTCTCTACAACTACACATGCAGAGATTGCAGGTGCGCAGAGCCTCAGCGGCTCCTGCCTGCCCGGCCCAACCTCCTCACCCAGCACACAAACACAGAACGACTGCTCCGACCAGCTGACTTAACCACATTTAAAAGCACCGGGCCCTTTGTAGGTTTAATAAGAGGCCCGCTGTCCTGTTTCAGGACATTCTGAAAGCCGTTGTGTTATTTAGCGTAGCAGGTGGGACGCTGTGAGCGTGCGTGTGTGTGTGCGTGTGTGTGTGTATGTGTGCGTGTCGGCTCTCCTTGCTGCATCTTACCTGCCCAGCGGTGGAGGGCGATGAACACAGTCCCTTCAGTGTCAACAAAATGCAGAGAACGGAATTGTGGGAATTGTGGTAACTGGAAGGGTTCCCACACAGTGGTGCCTCTAGAGATTTGGGGTCCGATGAAAACATACCGTATTGAGCCCCCAACCCCGACTAATCCAATTATGTATCAAATTTTTTTGGAGGCTCCTGTTCACCAGAGGCTTTGGAACCTCCCTAACTTTCCTCCTCTTTATGGCAGCCCTTTTCCCACGCGTCAACTCATGCTAAAGAATGTGGACGGCAAATGACCCTGAGAACTTCCCCAGTTAGACTCTTGGTGACAGTATCTCTGGACCAAGATGCACAGGGGAAATGCACATGGCAAGCTATTCTGGATGAGGCAGAGGGGTGTGACCATTCGTTTGACTCACCGACATATACTGTACAGGCACCACTGACTGTGACTGGCAAGGGAGCCATTAGAACTGGGGTCACCAACATGGTGCCCCCCAAGGACCACATGAGTCGCCCGCGGACCTGTTCTAAAAATAGCACAACTCACAAGTGAGCAGCGTCTAAAATTTAATTTTATCCTGTTGCCATTCTTCTTTAATCACATTTGCATTTACATAGATTTGAAAATGACAATATCTAAAAAAAGCATTTAAAACATATTTATTATACATGAAGATTAGGAGGGGGTTTCAAACTGGTAGCCCTTCGTAAGGTTCAGTACTCATGAAGTAGCTCTCAGTTTCAAAAAGGTTGGTGACCCCTGCACTAGAGAATTTGGCCGCCATGAAAATGTATCATGCTGGGTCCTAACCCTAACCCTAAACCTAACCCTAACCCTAACCAATCCAGTTACATTCCAGATTTTTACTCCCTTTATCAAAACACCACAAACTGTGTGCACATTGTCTTTTTCTTTATCTCTTTCCTGTGTCCAAATTCTGCATCCCAGGGACCCTGACCTGCAATCGTCTCTTCCAACCACTGTAAGGTAAGGAAGGGAAACTGGGGGAGGGGGGGAGTCACAAAGGAAAGGAACATTATATGTGGTGACACATCTTTCTCAGGTGACACAGGAAAGCTCTGCATTAAGTCAGTGTGCTCTGTCTGCTGTTACAGGCCATGCAGTGCGTAACACATGCCGCAGTAGGACTGAGCTGGCAAACGACCCCTTCCAGATCAAATGTGATGCAGCTTTGATCCAGAAAACACCGCACATCAAAGCTCCAATGCACTGCAAAGTGGGGGTGCCTGACTGTGTGTTCCTCTGTGATGTGCGTGATGACTCATATTCTGCTCCTCAGTAAGGCCTGTTTTCAAAAAATGAAAGGTATCCTAGCCTCCCCAAAAGCACCCCTTTCACTCCCCCACTGCACCCCTTCCTGCCTCCCCCGCGCACCCCACCCAACAACCCAACATGAGTGACAATCTAAATATATTTTTTCCATTTTTGGGATATAATCCAAAGGAGTTCTTTGGGATACAGCTAAAAAAAATCAGGCTAGGGGCAGAAGTGGACACTTTTAAATATTTACGATGAAGAAATCTGCCTGTATTCCCAGGGTCGCTCTAGAGATCATGCACCAAAGGTTAAAGGTGGAAGTTACGGCCTGCCCCAGGGTCTCGTTATTCTCTCTCTCAGTCAGCTGACCAAGCTGGGCCCCCGAGCTTCCGGCAGAGATGATTTGGAGTGATCCTGCACTCCAGGCCTAAATCTGCTTGCCGCTCGCTACACAAAGGCAGCCTCCGCCAACAGCAAGTCATCTGCGTGGAACCATTTGGCATGGAGGCATCAGTTTACGATGCTGTTTTACACAGAAAGGCCCGAGGATGTGAAATCATATCCAGGACAGTCAGTTTACGATAATCAGCATTTCCCAATCCTTGCCGTCAAAGCCCCCTGCGAACGCTGGCGCTCCTGCCCGCTGAGCTCTACAGTTGATTACTCTTGACTTGGGTGCTGATTGGATGATTTCCATAGATGAATACTGTGCTAATAGTAAACAATATGACTAATTACATTTTTCCCCCTTGATGGCATCATTATGTCAATGGATCAAACGATGGTTTTTGGAAAATTTGGAAAAACGGTGCGAACTGTGTAAGATTGTGTGCGTCCCCATAATCTGAACATCTCGTTAATTAAAGGATGACTTAAAATACGCCCGTAAGTTATAAGAAGTTCTTAACTAGAGTTCTCCGTTAAACACGGAACAAATAAGTCAATTCATCTGTGAAGAGGCCCCATAAACGGGGATTAATTAAGAGCTCAGCGGGATCTCGGCTGGCCAGTGGCCTCAGGGTTGAGAAACTCCACTGGAGACATTAGCTTCGCAGTGGCCAGGCAGCCTCTACAGAGTCGTAACTCTATTCTCTCCCTGGACTGAGGACGTGAGGCTTTTGTTTGGAGGGGGGGGCTTGTTAGGCTTTGATTGTGCTCTGGTTTTGATTAATTTCCACCATCTAGCACATCACTATGATTACAATGTTAGACAATTGTTGTACACTCTTTTTAACTGTTGAGACTGCAGGTCTACATACCTTCGTGACCATTGTAGGCCTGAAAGACCAGGTAAAATCCCCTTTGTCACATCTGTGGTATGGGCTGTGGTCATGGAGGCCCGCAATGGTTCGGTCCAAATTCAGATATAGAGGAGTCAGAAGGAGGCCCGTCCTCCCCTCTCCAGCTGTTTCTTCATCAGCGTTTGTGACATGTGATGCTTTGAACGGCCACGCTGCGTGACCATGTGTGGAATAGCTGCTTAATAGCTTCCAAGTGTGGGGCCTGTTTGCACCAATACGGATGAGCTCAGCATCTATGAGGCTGGCCAGCCAACAAGTACGCGAGTGAGTCCCGGGGAGGCTGTGTGCGTGCGTGCCGGCGTGTGTGCGTGTGCCGGCTCACCACTACGGACATGTTACATGCTCCTGCACGCGAGTAATTCATTCGAACCCAGGGGGAAGGATGGGTGGAGGGAAAGTGAGGGAAAGGGACGGGTGGAGAAGGCATGAGGTCATGCTGGTGGTCACGTGACTGGGTGTAAACCGGAGGACAGTGAGGGGAGCCCCGAGGGCTGTGAAACACATCAGTTGGCGCTGTAATTAAAGCAGCTGCGTTTGGGAGGGAAGTCATGGGAGGCAAAGTCACTTGTGGCACCGACTTCCTCTAGGGGATGAGGCTATGTTTGTGTGGCCCCCGCTAACCCCCTCCACCCCCTGGGGAACACATACACGCAGAGAAAAGGGGAGAAGGCCCTACTAACTGAACCCAGGCCTCAGCACACAGCCCTAATTCAGGTCCATCTTGGTGAGCTGAGGCACGGTGGTAGTGAGCTCAGGAAGAGAGGCGCTGGGCAAAAGTGGCTGCGAGGTGCCCCCGCCAACATGGGGGGCAGTTGTACTTTTCCACCTGCGCCTGGTGGGTCGGGGGAGGGATGGAATGACAGGAAATATCAATGGACAGGAAGGCAAAGCGAAAATAAGTCCATGAGGCAGCACAGAGGACTCTGTCTACACGGGGTCCTGCCTTGATGTTCTGTTTTCACATCACAGGTTGCTCTGAGTCAACGTCCTGTTACCGTGTGTGTATGTGTGTGCATGCACCCTTATTTATGTGTCATAGTCTGGTGACCCAGGAAAGTTTGAGAGTCTCTCATTTGTGTGTGTATACAGTATACTCTAATTTAGGAAAGTGAGATTGTGTTTTGCGATGGAGAATGAGTCACACTGGCCAACTTCTCTCGCCCTCTCCAGACGCCCGGGTGGGCGGAGCCCCAGTGAAGTACGGAGGCGATCGCACCCCCGACATGCAAAACTCTACCGTCCCTGTTTACAACAATGTTAAAAGTCACACGGCTGGTATTAAGGGACCCTGCGGGCTCACGCATCTCCTTTCACTTTGAAGGGAGTGATGAGCATGAGCAAATGCATCTCTACCCCCCACGGGGCGTGGGAGGGACAGGGTGACTGGGCAGTACGTAGTGAGGAGTACAAATGCCATGTGTGCAGCGGGGGGAGTCGGAGGAGGAGCGTCCTTTAGCCAGAGGGTCGCCTTGACAAGAGGCCGTGTGGTGGGATTCACGCTGGTCACCATAGCTCTGTCACATGTCACAGGGAAAAGGCCAGTTTCCACTCAGTGTTTACATTTCCTGGTTATACTTTTGCCAGTGGATTCAGTGCTCAGTCTGTCCGTATGTCTCCCCCCCCCCCCCCAAATGCACAGGTCTGTTTTCTGGAATTTTCCCATTTCCTGTTCAGGGTGTGTGCCCATCGCTTCTTCACACATGAAGAAAGGTTGTCTGTTATGGAACGGGGGGAGGAAAAGAAACCAAACAGATATGTGGAAAGAAATGAAGAGTGCCCATGTTCTGAAAAACCGCCGGGGGGAGAAAAGGATTCTGGGGGAAAAAAATGGCAGAAGCAAGAGACACTAATGCAGCGGAAAAGGCAGATGAGCAGAATAAAGGAAGAAGACAAAATGGCAGCTTGTGTGTGTGTGTGTGTGTGTCATTTACTCAAACCTCAGTGTCAATTATGGATACAGAAATAAGTTTAATCCCCTTCAACAAAACTTTGGCGCCAAGGGGAAGTCTGCCGAAACCCTGGGAAATCATACACAGCCATGAAGCATTTATGACCCCCCAGCTCTGCTGGCTTGATTGACCGGAGTTAAACATCATTCCATTTCGAGAGGGTGGAGAGGGGGGAAGAAAAGTTTCAAAGAGAGGGGTACCATCTTAGCCTTTTCATTCACCCTCAACATTATAACATGTCAAGTATCATTTTCCCTTTTGTTCAGAGTAATTTTTGTTTTACGAGTAAAAAAGTTTCATGTAATACACGTAATCTAACCTTTCATTTTTAAATATAGTGGTGTGTGAATTCTTTATATTTTCGATGCCAGACGATATATTTCTACTCTTAAAAAAACAGATGGAAAACTGAGAGTGGACTAGCCGTGGATGTTTACATTTGGGGGCGCGCAGAAGTACTAGCACAAAGTGAGCTATTCTACAAGGCAGTCTGCTGGAGTCTGTCTTAGTGCTTGCTTCACTAAGCCCGTCTGTGTGCATGCCAGCCTCACATACAGGGAGCCACGTGGCCCTTCTGCGGGGTGGCTGAACATTTCGGCCAGGCTCTTAGACGGCCCCGCACATATATTAACAGCGGTACTACAAATATAAACAAAATCGCTCACTGTCCGCTCCCACCTGTCAAAGTCCCCGGAGGGTGAGGCTGGGGGCTGTTTCGTCATCAGGGGAGGATAGGGGATGTGAAAGGTAAAATTACTGTCAGTTGCTATTCCTTCTTGCTGAATGTCCACCTTCGTCCTCTCAGAGCATGCAAACGGTCCCGATGGAGCTATAGAGGGCAACTTCTTAGTGCCGGTTCACCCTGTGCCCGCAGCGCACTGGAGGTCCATGATGTACACAAACAAACAACTGCCATTACTGAACAAAACAGGGCGAAGAGAAACAAACAAGGAATATATACACAAATTCCAATGCCATAAAAAACATAAACTAAAAATACTCTCCCTTGGGTATGTGCATCTCCTTCCAGGGCCGGGATTGAAAAAAGAGTTAATGATGATGAAGGAAGGTGAGCGATAAAAGCGTAGTAGAACAGTGCAGGGGTGTGGTTCTGAGTGAAATAAATTTGCTTGCCTGATGACTTCTCTTTGAAGTTGCCTGGGTTTGTTTGGACAGAAAACATGTGGTTTTAATAAATGCCCCCCATCAGACCCCCAGCGCACATCCTGAGGCCAACTGCGTTTAACGAGGAAACGGAAAAATGCGGCCAAGGCGATTATGAAATGGCTGTGACTTTTCAGCTGTTAGGATGGGTTATCAGTCCGCAGCTTGTCAGGGGAAGGGACCGTGACGGGATTAAGGGACAGATTAAGGGTTTTATTTTATTTTAGGTGGTACCGGGGTCATTCCTCCATGCGAATGAAAATCCCTCGCTCTTCGTCAAGTTACTGCCTGTGCTGAAATTTCCCACAACGTGCAGTAAGAGGCTATGCAGCTATTCTGAACACAGGAGGAAGATCCTCACGTTCGGCTTGTACTGCATTCACTCGGTGTAGGATTTTAGACTCGGGGACGTTTGACACGTCACATGTTACGACTTGAACAATCTTGTGTATGCCTTTAAATCCCCATTAGACAGTTTTATTTTACCAGCCTCTTTCTTCGGTCTGGTACGTCTCTCACTGTCTGATTTTATAAACTTCCTCAGGACCCCAAGGCCATGGAGCAAAGGCTCTTTGGTCCTGCTGTATTTCTCTGTCCCTCTCCCATCCGTCCTCCTTGTGTCTATGTGCTCTACATAATATTTATCTCTGTCTCTTCGGCTCTTGTCCTGCATCTTGCCATTCATCTCTGGAAGCACGGCAGACGGTCTCCCCAGACCAGTGGGTGGCCCTTCTGAATAAATGAGTGCTACCTTATTTCATCCATGAGATCCCCGTGAGTCATTATCCTAGGAATTGTCCGGAAAGCCCGGACTCGCAGCCTCGCTGGGCTGACCAGGGTCAGAATTGTTGGGAACATGATCCTGGTAGAAATAAGGAAATTTATTATATTATTATTTGTAAATACCCACCCCCCCTGTGCGCAAGATGCTTAGAATTTTTTAAGTGGAATAATGACAAAACATTCTAGATGTTACAGAATTGAGTGGCTAGGTATTAATCTACATAATGATGTTAGCAAGCAAATATATAAATAAATAGCAGATATTTTACTTAGTCAGAAATCACATCAAATTTACTGGTAGATGACTCTCATCGAGAAGAGTAACAGATTCATGCACAATTATTCCTGCGCATCTCAGACTGACAGTACTCTAAAAATATCCACATTTGGAAAACAAAAGCCGGAATTTTAAAAACTCCAAACCAATCCCAGGAGCGGCACGTACATTGTAGCCCTTCCCTCTACTGTAAAGTCGCTTAGGATAAAAGCATCACATGCATGTAATGTAACATAAACCTTTGTGTGTTGCAGAAAATGTGCAGTATCAAATTCTTTATTCAAAAAGCTCTCCATTACCTTGCAAAGCAGAAAAAACTGCTGGAGTGGAATGTGTCGAATGTGGATTGTGTACTCAGTCCCGGGCTGTGATTGGTTAATTATACCTAGTTTACAATGAAAATGGTTCAAACAGAAATATCCCAAAAAACTGTTATTATTGAATATTTGATCTAATAACAATCACTCTTATCATCGTCAGTGGGCATTTAGTGCCATCTAGTGTCCATATCTAGCATGCAATAATACGTCTCTTCTGTATTTAAACAAGAACGGCAGATGGAATAACTCAAAAGCACAAATATGCTGAGAAAGGGGCCAATTTAGTATTAAGCAGGTGAAAATTATTTTGCAATATGAAGTTGTTTGGCAGTGTTTTAAACTGGAGCTACAGAAGGGAAAATCTATTTACTTACTGGTTTATAATGAAAGTGGAGAAAAGGTTTTGTGTGATGAGCTGTGCCATGGATCGGTATGGATTGTTTTCATAGGTGGTGTGATCCAGCAGGGCTGCATATAGTTGGGCCCCTGAAAAATTCTGCCCAATAGACACCCCCCCCCTCGGCCCGCAAACCAAAGCTACCATTACCCATGCTTACACTCATGCCCCGGCCCCCCAGTGTCTGAGCTCCTGAAAATCTTTCCCTTTCTCCCCCAATATGGCCAGCCCTGGGTCAAAGAGCTTCAGAAATCATGGTCAGATTGGTTCCCTGCAAACTGCCATTCATTATATGGCTGGAGATGTAGTACAAAAATATGTAGCATTGAAATAAGTTTGCTTGAGACTCGATGTACTTTGCTTCCCCTGTTTAAATGGACTTGATCTTCATTCACTTACACTTAGCCCCTCTACCTTAAATTCGACAAGTTATCCGGTTAAGTAAGAACTCGCGATACAGGCGCCCAGTCTGTCAGATGGTCCGGAGGCGACAATCACTCAGCGGCTTTAAGGAATGGGTGGGCTGCGCCTCCGCTGTTGGGGGAACAGAGGGCACCTGAACCTGATCCGAACGAGGAAAGCACGTCGTAGAATCCCAATTTGTACTCACACATCCTCACTTTAGTTTATTATGTTGTCTGTGTGCCATATTCTACTACAATAAAACTGGAGGAAATGAAGTCTAACCCACCCCCAGTGTCTACATGCTTAAGTTACATGTCAACCTAGGATCAAATATTTTCCAACATAATGAGACAACAACTCTGCAATGTATACTCACCAGAAGGGGCGGAGGTCTTATCCTGGGAAACAGGAGACAGCTTTAGTTTCTTCCAGTGAAGACAAATTAAGCCATATCATGATTATTTGACTACTAGCTGCTACTTGTTTAACTCAGTAACTATGTATTTGCTGCTGAGTAACTGTCAGGCTTACCTATTGTATTACTCTATTGTATCTCATAATTACCAGGTATCCCGCCCTGATTGCTCCCCATATTCTGCACCTGTGTTTTCCCCTATATATGTAAGGTCTTTGGCCCTGGCTGGTGAGTCGAGTGTTTGTCACATTCTAGTGGTCATTGCCAGTTAAGTCGACATCTCTATCTTCCTCATGTATTACTCAATAAACCCCTTAGACCCGCGCCTACATCCTGCTCTGCTTTCACCTGTGCCTGGGCCACATGTGACAGTAATCATAGATAATGCATAACTGTAATAGAATATGTAGTGCTGACTTCAGAAGTCTAGTTATGTCAGAGATGCTAATTAAGCCTGGTATATCCTACTTGATATACAGTACTGTATGTGCTATTTAGGAGTCAACTAGGCATAAGTGCAGCTAGGCTGAGCTTCCAATGAATGCCCAGGTACAAGTGTAAGTAGTATTGGATTAGGAGCAACGTTACGACTTCTAATAAAGCAAGAACCTAATAAAATTATTTATGTACCAGAAGTGCAACATAGTAATATTCAGGGAGCAACAGATGACAGTCTGTGAAGCCCCAGGACTGTATCTCTGATTGTAGGATACATCAGCAATGACGATTAGTCAGAGTACAGAGGACTAGTGAAAGGACTTTGCCTTTTGCATGGAGAACAACCTGCAGCTCAATATCAGCAAGACAAGGGAGTTTGTGGTGGACTTCTGGCATGTCAGAGTGCCCCAAAGACTAGTCACTATCCAGGGAAAGGAAGTGGACATTGTTAAATTTTGAGACAAATCACATCAATATTGGAGCAGCACTGCTTTGTGGCAACCAAAAGGTGACTGCAGAAGACATGCGATCTTGTGAACATGATAACCCAAAAAGTATTTGATTATGGATGAAAATCTACACTGAGTATGGTCAGCATGTCACAAAGAATGAGGATGAAGACATGGACCTGAGCGGGCTGCCCGATACCGACATAGACTTCACAGAAGACATGCGATCTTGTGAACATGATAACCCAAAAAGTATTTGATTATGGATGAAAATCTACACTGAGTATGGTCAGCATGTCACAAAGAATGAGGATGAAGACATGGACCTGAGCGGGCTGCCCGATACCGACATAGACTTCACGGAAGACAAAGACAAGGGAGACATTCAATGGGCCTTGGACACCTTCATGGGTAGGCAAATCGTGCTGGACTGCACAACATCGGTTTGTAGATACCAGTATCATCTTGTGCAGAGAGTAATGGGGGTTCAGACTGTTTGACTAGCATTTGGCTCCAGTTAAGTCAACAGACGTCATACTCAGTGACTGTATGTTAAGCTTTACCTTTTACATACAAAGTTTTGTAAATTTTTGCCTTAAAATATTCAATATTCTAGTTGTGACATGCCACAATTTGTAGTGTACCAGCCAGGTCTGAGTATATGTCACCTTCACCATTCCTCAATGTAAGAAACCTCCTGTATTACATCTCTCAATTTTCTTATCCCCAGCATCGGCCCTGTCTCAGTCAAACCACAAAACCTCCATCTACACTTCCCTGAGGGGGGGGGGGCATCAAATGCCCCTGCTTTCTGTAACTCAAGCCCACACACGTGCCCACACACGTGCACATGCCCTCTCTACCCGCCATAGCTGCCTCTGACCCACAACCACAACATTCTACCCATAATCCTTTGCACAACCTGCGTCTTTTCTTTTTTTTTCTTTTGCATATCCCGACAGGAGCTTCCCTGAACTCGCTTGTTCGTCTTGTGATTATTCTGTTCTCTGTTCTTGTGAATGTCCCAGAGAGCTTCCTGAACTGCCGTGCTGTGTGTTCTCGTCTGTTGATGGGACCCTCAGTTTACGCTCTTCTAGCTCACATGAGGATGGATGGGTGTTAGGTGACTGCATGGACTGCAGAAACTGCAACACTCTCACGAGCAGCCAGAGGCTCAGCCTTGTCATTGTCGACTTGGGGGTACACAGTGTGATTTCAAAATACACCAGCGTGCCCACTTCCGTGTCTAAAACCGAATGTGTTCTTCTTTCCTCCTAGTCACTGACATCAGGCACCTCCTCTATTAGGAGAGTAATGCAGAGGAGCACTGGTCCCCTTTGGTGGTAACAGAAAACACCACAGCTAACGAGGGACCTTTCAGCTTCCTGAAAAGGTAACCAATATAAATGTGATCACAGTGGCAAATCTGTAATTAGCTATTTAGATGTTGGATCCACTCTCGGTTAATAAGCTCCCCCGTGGGTTCGACGTCTAAAACTTCTAAAAGTTATTAAGATTTCACCAGTAAATTAGTCTTTCAGTTGTACAACAGAAGGAGTTGCAGGGTTAGGGGTCTGTACCAAAGACTTTAGCTGGACGTGTCGGAGGATAGTGCCACTGAGTTCCCCAGCTCACCTGTAGGTGGCACTCTAGTGGATTCCGGCTAGGCGGCAATGCGCAGACTCGCACAAACGTGGATAGTCTCAGACCTTTGACACTTGTACTGGCGTTTGTTTATTTGCGACACCATGGTGTAGCCGTACCGGTTGACGTTTGCGTGACCCGGGGTGCAGACTTGTGCTCCGGTTTAGTTCATTTATTCGTCGTCCATTAAGGAAAATGCCGAAATACTGTACGGCTCCCAACTGCAGGAACGACGCTGGCGGCCCCGGCTCAGACAGGAAGAGCTTCTACAAGTAAGCTGGGGAGATAACAGTGAAGGTTTTCGCAAAACAGCTCGCCTTTGTCCGCCATGCCGGGTACTGCGTTACGATCTCACACTGCTAACTATGATAAGTTATATATGCAGCCTTTTATTCACTGATGTTTCCCATGTGGCTTAACATGGAGCTGATAGAGCCGCAATATACGGAAGCCCGTCCAAGGTGACATCTGCTAAGCCCCCTGAAACTCGGTCGTGTTTTGCTGTGTGAGCGGCACCCAAAGTCCTCATTTCAAAGTCCTGGGCAGCTAAGTAGTTATGATTCTCGTTACTGAATATGTTTAGTGCAATCGGCCAGTTTTAGCAGCTTAACATTCCAGACACGGACGCATGTGTGTGACATGTCCCTGTCTTGTGGGGGTGTCTCTGGTAAGGGAGAGTTCTGCTGCATGCTTTTGACTTAATGACAATGTAAATGCATCTTCTTCATTCATATGACCATTATAGTTATGGATGAATGTGCACGATTATTCACATTCCACATGTATTTGGCTCTTAGGCGCTGTAATGGTTGTCGCAGAAGGAAAGTACCATGGCACACCTTGTACGACAAGAACAATGTGAACAGGTTGACTTCGCTTAAACAGTTGCCAACTTTGTCGGTATAAAGAAGTCAACAAGTATATTCAGTTTTCTGAATGCTCAGATATGCAGTGTGTTCAGAACGTGTTCAGACCCCTTCGCGTTCTTCACATCTTATGTTGTAGCCTTATGCTAAAATCGTTTAAATTAATTTTATCCACTCAACAATCTACATTCAATACTCTCCAATGATAAAGCAAAAACAGGATTTTACAATAACTTTTTTTTTCTTTCAAAAAATTAGGAATTGATCTTTGATACATCACATTGAAATAGATATTGAGACCCTTTGCTATAACGCGTGAAATTTGGCTCTTGCATCCTATTTCTATTAATAAACTTTGACTGTTTGTACCCCATTTTGGGGTTAACTATGGTTAATTCAGTCGATCTACCTGATATGTAAATGTGCACAACTGCCTGGATAATGGTCCCACAGTTTACAATTTATTCACCTTAGCATAAGAATGCACAGTATACATCTACTGTAACAGATTTTTTTATATAGGAGTTTCTCAGTGAAATGTGTGTTATTTTAATGAAATTAATATTTTTTTTCTGGTGCTAACTGGGGAAAGAGCTACCAAGTTCTAGAAGAAGTTTTTGCATGTGTGAATGTGTTAGGTTTGGTATATGTACAGCACATCACTTAAAAACGTACACAAAGTAGCAGTTCTGGGTCCAGAGTCTATGTGTGTAAGGCCAACTTGAGATTTGAGATCTTGGTGGGGAGTGCTACATTCCACACAATGTATTGAGTATCCAGCCAACCTTGTATTGGGTGATGATGTCTGTGTGATTGTTCTGTCCTTAAGGTTTTGTGTAATGAAGGTGTTGGTGGTTTCCAGGTTTCCACTGCATGACCCAGCCAGGCTGCAGCAGTGGCTGAAAAACATGGGCAGAGAGGGCTGGACGCCTTCACGGCACCAGCACATCTGCCACGAGCACTTCACACCCTCCTGCTTCACCATGCGATGGGGGATCCGCTACCTCGCCAGTGACGCCGTGCCGACCGTCTTCCAGCTCTCTGAAAATGCAGAGGTAATAGGAGTTCTCTGCATGTTATCGCTGTAACCCCTGAAAAACAGCCCTCTCACTAGTGCCTACTGTGGTGTATAACTACTTCTTTATTTCACTTTGTCTTGAGAAAACCGATCCTTCACTATGTGCAGTTTCGGTGAACATGCAGGCAAAGCATCGAGTTAGAAGGCCATGAGCTTTTCGGTCTCTCTTTCCTCAACAGAAACGTAGAAGCACCAGTAACGCTGACAGGAAAGCAAAGAGAATACGGCCTTCCAGCAGGAAAGCTGTGCTGACCGTGCCGTTGGAGAAGACAGCCAACTACGATAGTGTGCACCAGGATGGCGATGTTGGCTCTGTGCAGCTGTACACCATTACGGTGGAGCCTTCTCTGCTGCTGGAATCGAGCACCATGGAACAGTCCATGGGATCTGCCCCCACTGCCTTAGCCCTACCAGCAGTTGACGGACAGGATAGCCTGGGAGATGATTTTCCAATGACCCTGTTTCAAGCTGTGGAGGATTTCAGCATGTCCGGCGGAGGGGAGCATGCTGAGGTCATGGTAGTGTCCAAGGGTGCGTCGACGGACAGTGAAGATGCAGTGGAGGGCATAGCAACTGCTCTCCTGGCAGAAGGCCAGGAGGTGGTCATACATGATGCTGTGGGCCAGGGAGCAGTGGGCCCCTCCTCACTGGTTATAGAGAACATGGCCCTGGAGACAGTGGAGCCACCTGCAGGCCAGGATGACCGCGGTATCCAGATCATTGCTTACTTCGAGACTATTCCCAGCGTCCTTCCAGCCGGCCCCACGCACTCTGGCCTAACACCCGACACAGTGCTGTCCTCTGCCCTCAGTTCTCAGCCCATAGTCTCCACTCTTCCCATTGTGTCCAAACACGTGCCCCCCTCGCCAGGCTCCCTTGTTTTCACTTCAGAGAGGCCTGAGAGTTCAGAGACGGAGGTGGAGGGGCAGAGGGAGGGAAAGGAAGAGGATGCCGTAGCGCACCAGGGGAAACAACTGGATGAGCACCGGTAAGCGTTGAAAACCTGGCCTTTCCCACTCTGGGTGACACCTCGCCAGTAAGGTAACGGTCAGCGCCCGGCTCTTTGTCTCCTGGTCAGCTACCACAAGAACAGCCTGAGTAAGGAGCAGCTGGAAGTCATTGTGACAGAGCTGCAGAAGAAGGTGAAGGTGCTGCAGCAGAGGCACCGGAGGCAGCTGGACAAGCTGCTGGGCCTGGAGAGCACAGTGAGCCAGCTGAGGCACAGCAAGCTGCTGAGCGAGGAGCGGCTGAGCCTGCTGGAGAGGGTGAGCATAGGCCCAGCCTTCACTTTCAAACAGCGCCCTCTTTTACATGCTCAGAACGTCCTGCCCCGTGCATTCAGATGGATATGTGTGCAATGAAAGAAGTTAAATCCATTCATATAATGAATTTATACCTGATTAAATGGACCTATTTGTGGTCTTAGTGAATTCACTAGTTTACAGATTCTCTTTAAGTTATGTGTTTCTCAGCAATAAAGCAGCGATATTGCGACTTATAACCAATCTGTCATAGGTCTCTGACCTCATTCCTTTGCTTTCTTCACCTGTCTCCATGCAGGCCTATGTTCAGACGAGTGCTGTTGTGTCAGATGCTGGGGAAACAGTGGCCATCATTTGTGAGGATGAGAAGATGGCGTACCTCTACTCTCTGCCGGAGTATGGAACCGGGGAGGAACTTGAACAGGACATGGAGGGTCCCGCTGCACTGTCGGAGAGCTGACACCCATTCTGAGCTGTCCTTACCAAAAAGGAAGGGGGATATGTGGAAGCACTTAGTTTCTGTCTTCTGTGTGGTAGAGAGGACCAGGTGTTCTTCCTAAAACACTAAGCAGACCTGCACTGTGGCACTGGTGCAGTGAAAGTGGAATTGTCTTTCCTTGGGGAATCATACTATCTCGAGGGTTACACTGGTTTCTTGTTATTTGTGAATTTTCCTGGACTGGTGACCCCCCCCCCCCCCTGTGATTTATATATCTTTGCAACTGGGACAGCTTGAAGTTCATCCTTTTCTCCTTTCCTGAACTGACTTAATTTTTCTGCAAAACACCCGCCACTGCTTAAATCCTGAGGCGCTAACCAGTGTTTAAGGGGGATGAAGTTAATTTAATGAATCGTGCAGGGAATGAGGCGTGTGATTCTTGATTTATATATACTGCAGAATGCCTTTTGAAAATATGGAGCTGGAGAAGTAAAGTGTCTTTATACTTTGCCAAACCTTTGTTTAGTGGCTTCTTTCACATCACAGGATAAACACGGTCCCACTGATGCTGTTAGCGCTTGTATTCCGTTTGTCCTCAGGTCAGTAATTCTCTGCCCTTGTTTTAGTCTGCGTTTTAAATTTCGACTATTGACTCGGGTGATAATTCTGCACTTATCCTTGTTTTATAAGCAATACTGAAACCAGCTACAGTTTAATAATATACAATAACATATGATATACAGTTTAACAATATACAATATATGAATTGTATGAGATTCAACGCCTGGTATCTTTTTATGTACAGCACTTAAGTTCTCTAGTAAATCTCTCATAAGGAGTGAAAGTTTGCTACCAGTGGATAGTAAATTACCAGAAAAAAAAAATCCTAGTTCATTAATTATCAGTATTTTCGTCCCAGCACCAAATAAGCTATTTACAGTATTTTTGCGATTGCTCTTAATCGCACGCATTGCACATAACCATGCATAACCAAAGCAAACGCGGTGTACTCAGTACAGAATGATTAAAGACCCTCAAGCCGGAACTGAAAAGGGGTTCTTTATTTTGACCGGCGTGCCACTCAAGAACGAAGAGCCAATCCCGTCGTTCTACGAAGGCGGGGCTTCGCCTGCTTTCTACGTTTCTTTTAGAGGTCCACGCGAATCAGCTCGTGGCCTGAGTTTTGAAAAGTGTTTCGCCGTTTCCAATGGCTACGACGGGGGCCTGCGCGTGCGCGTGCGCGTGCAGTTCATAAATCGCGCTCGCTATGCTGCGCGCTCCGCGTACGTTACCTAAGTGAGTGATTTGCTCCCTCATGCGAAACTCGAACTGCTTTATAACAACAGCAATACTAATAATAAGCATATCCATAACATATACAAATATGTGAAATAAAAACGAATGACCTTAAATAACTTTGGGGCGAGTTCCTGGTTGCAGGGCGTAGTTAAAAGAAGTTAGCTACACGTATAGTTATCTACTGGCTTTTTCGTTAGACTGGTAAGCTAACAGGATAGCGTTAGCTACGAAGACGGACCGTGGATGTAAACTTTATTTTTTTATTATTTTTTTTTAAAGTTTTTATTTCTTGGTTGACACCACAATCGCCATGGCGGAGGCACCTCTTTTCGGAGGAGGTTTAAATGCAGTTTCCTTCAGTTCTCGGGTGAAAAAAGTGACGAGCCTTCGGAAAAAAGGGCGACAGAGCCAGCCGAGACGGAACATCCACAACCGGGTGAGCTGAAGCTGATCGGCCGTGGGTCAGACTGCATGTCTCTTTGTCCTTTAGTTGTAGCGTGTCCGAGGTTATATTTAGAGCTGCAAATAGGTTTCCCTTTCGGAGATGTTCTCGGGCACACTTTCAAAAGTGGTTGACCGGGGGTCCTGTCATTGACGGGGTTAGGGTGCCCGGCATTTGGCTGTGTTTCATGGCCGAATGGGGCCCTCCCACGCCCGTCCACTTGCACAAAATAGTGAGCAGAAAACTCTCCAGAAGTCCCAGAAGGACTGTTTCGGCAACAGCTGACGGCCCCGGATTTCTGACAATCACTGGCCATAAATGAGACTGGTGCAGGCGGCTGGAAAAGTCATTGAAGTTAACGCCTATTCTGATCTGCCTGGATTGATAATCACGTTTGATGAATATAACTGTTAACTAGCACCAGTGTTTTGCCTTATCCTTACCTGTCTAGGTGTTTCTGGAGAAGGTCCTGGGCATCACCACATCTAGCAGTAGTGGCTTGGCCTGTGACCCAAACAGTGGATTGGTGGCTTATCCAGCTGGGTAAAATATTTATGCTTAAAAAAATCTTTCATTTATCATGGATATGCTTTGGGACGTTTCACTTGATTAATGAAAGCGAATGAAGTGAATGTGCGTGCATGTTTACAAGATGAGGTAAAGCACTGACTCATGTTTATAATTTTTGCATAACATTGATGGCTTCAGTATTCGAGCAGGTTGTCACATGCAGAGATTTTTTTCTTTTATTCGTATCCTCCCAGGTGTGTTGTGGTCATTCTGCACCCGAGGAAAAACAAACAGAGCCACATATTGAACACTTCCAGGTTAGAGAGCTTGCTTGCACTCACATGTCTAGGGGATCTTTACTATTGTGCCTTTAGTATTGTCCTCATGGTCTGGTTACACTGTAAAATGTTTGTTTTTTGTTTGTAATTAAAAATAAATCTATCAATTATGTGATTATGTATGCAGAAGACCTAATAGAGCTTGGTCTTTGAAAATATATCTGCATTTTGTTGTTGACAAAGCACTAGGCAGGCATTTTATATAATTTTACAGAATCACTGGTAGGGGGATGAGTGTGCCTCTCTCTTTTCTGTGTGAGCAGTGCTCTCATTAAGCCTGTCCTGTGTTTGTGTTTCCCAGAAAAACCTTCACTGCTTTGGCATTCTCTCAGGATGGAAAATACTTGGTCACTGGTGAGGTAAGCACTAGAAAACGCAAAAGCGAAATATGGTTCGCTGTGCTACCATGGCTTGTGGTGCAACACAGTTGAGCTGTTTGATGAGCCGCCTTGGTCTGCGTGTATGGAAAGTGGTCATATTGCTGAGGTTGGTTGCTGTGTTTTCCCTGAGAAACTGGTAGGAGTATATCTCTGTACAACCAGAGCCATGGATGAATCGGCTGCATTTTCCTGTTCAGAAGCAATTCTTTGCTCTGTGGTTTTAGCTGTAGTCAGTATGGTAAAGCTGCATCAGACTTTTTCCTCACACACAAGGTTTTAACTTCCTTAATGTTTGTGGTTATGCTTTAGTCTACTTGAAGCATTTGACTGCATAATATTTACACACGTTTGTGTGTTTTCTTTCGTTCCAAAATCAAAATGTCAGGGCTAAAACGCCCAAAATGTTTCTCTCTTTGCGTGTTCAGAGCGGTCACATGCCGTGTGTACGAGTATGGGATGTGGCTGACAGAACCCAGGTAGCTGAAGAACAGTGCCATAAGTATGGGGTAGCCTGCGTGGCCTTCTCGACCAATGGGAGCTACATTGTATCGGTGGGATACCAGCATGACATGACGGTCAGCGTGTGGGAGTGGAAGGTGAGTTATGGCATGTCTCTCACTGGTTTATTGTCATGTTTGGCATGTTGTAGTACTGTGCTGTAGGGCTGTGTGATGACAATAATTTATCGTGTCCGGTTGCAATTGTATCCGCAATAAGTGTTTTTGTCTTTTGTCTAAAGCGACATACAAGGGAGGCAAATAGAACAGCACAAAAAGAGCTGGCTAGGTGCAAGTGCTGCTAAACTGAGCTTCCAGTGAATGCCTCGTTACAAGTCCACGACTTAATACTATCCTTATAATGACAAAACAACAGGCAGTTATCACACATGTTCAGAGGCTGCAACAGTATCACAGCATAAACAGGCCTATGAGAAACAGTAGTTTCAGCATGTAACATCTCAGTGGTACCTGTATATCTCGCTTCTTTATCAGTTGTCTCAGTGGATCTTGAAGTAAAATATTAATGGATCTTTGCTAATCAGTTAACTAAAGGCCATTTCAAAGTCCCATCTTTTTGCGTGATAAAACCAAGTGATATTAATCTTGCTACCAAGTCCAACAAGTTTGCTTCGTCGGGATCTGTCTTTTAATAAGGTTAGAGCTCAATATCAGTTTTCATATGCATTAAAAAATGAATGAGCAGTAGGATGGCAGGTTTTACATGTGATCATTTTTTTTTTGAATAGGAAGAAAATCTTTCATTTAATTAACCACAGTAGTCTGTAGTGATGGGTGATACTGTTGATTTCAGTCATATTTTGCTCTTTATGATAATATAAATATAAAAATTTTTATTTTTTATTTTCTCATTATACTCATTTCTCAAAATGAAAACATTCAGATCAAAAATACAACAGCCTACTTAACTCACACATGTAGATATATGTAAATACCCTCAAATACTTTATTTTGGGACTCTTGCACTACCTCCATTTACTTACTGCCAATTTTGCATACATAGATATTTTGATTACATTTATTATGTGATGTTTGTAATGCTTGATGTCTTGTCTGTCTTGACTGTCAAACTTGTGTCCCCTTCTCCATAGTCTGGGTCTAGGCAACCAAGCATTTCACTGCACATTGTACTCAGCATAATTGTGTATGTGACGAATAAAAGTTAAACTTCAGTTCTGATTTATACATGCAAGCATGGCTTATCTATAAGAAGAGGCATGTTAAGCTGTTGGAGCTTTCTGGTCGCTTATTTTTGTTGGGTTTCCCTTAATTTTTAAAGGCTTTGTAATACACCTCTTAGATTTTATTAACTGTGGCTATTTAATATTTTATTTTTTGCATGATTTGTAGACCTATCTGTATACAATCAATATCCAATAAAAATATAAAAACCGTAAGCCCTGTTTTCTCCATTCCTGTAGTTAACTGATAGTAGATGATGTTGATGCTGTGTTGTCCATATTAACTTTGCTTATCCTGAAGTACCATCTGAAATGATTGTGATAAAATTTAAGCTCCTCACACTTTTAGAATTGGATGTATCCAGTGTGTTCACTTTTTTCTTTTCACTTGTTTGTTCAAAAGAAACAAGAAACTCATTGTCACTTGCTAGTACTTACCGCCATTTGGCCAGTTCCATTCAGTATCAGGCGGGGGGGATGTATCAACACTCTATAGGATGAGACAATACTGTTTATTTCGATATACTTTTATCGTGTGTTAAAATTAAGACTGACAAAGTTAACGACTTGGCGTTAATTTTAAAGTTATATTGCGTTATTCCTATGCATTAGTGCATATTGTATTTTGGGGAAAGGAATGAGCAAAGATCTTTAGTGGAGACCTATATTATTCCATCCCGGTTATAAACGGTGCAAAAGCTTTAGTCGTGATATTGGACAGAATCTTATATTTCAGAAAATCGAAGCATTGAGTTGGTAGAGGGCAACGATGAACAAACACTGTTACTTGGTTCATTTCATTTTATTGCCAGATGGCTCAGAGGATAGAAATATTGTAATTTGATTTTTTCTTTTTTTTTAAATTGATGCTAATGCCTAAGAATTATGCTTTAACTAGTTAGTATCGCATTCAGTTGTCAGGCTTCTGTGTTTAGAGCTATTTTCCAGATATATTAGATTGTGTGTTTTTCCTTAACATTCATTCATGTTCTGTTTTGAGAGCGATGTCATAATGTGGGGGAAAAGCTTGTTGTGGACAGTGGAATGAAATGCTTTTATGTCATGGCTACGTTAAATGATTCACACTGGGATCATTTATTTTTGTCTTGATTTTGAGACTTCTGGTTGGAAAAAATACATTTCCTTAATAAATCGTTGTAGTTGTATATTTGCATAAAGCGAGAGAAACCCTGTATTTGGACTTGATTTTGACCACACTCTGTGTTCGTGACATCTCGCAGGTAGTTCGTGCTTAACCCACTTCATAGAAAATACCAATGCATATACCATGTATTGCTGTTCCGTCTATAAATATCGGGATATGGTTTTTATCCATGTTCCCCAGCCATAGAACGTGATGAACCTAAATGTAATTTCCTTCTGCTTCATTCAGTTTTTATTTATTTTTTTGTCTCCCATTTTGGAAAACAGAAGGGGACTGTTATTGCTTCAAATAAAGTGTCCAGCAGAGTTGTTTCCGTGTCATTCTCTGAGGATAACAGCTACTTCGTCACTGCGGGGAACAGACACGTCAAGTTCTGGTATCTGGATGCCTCCAAGGAGAGGCGGGTGAGCAGATGAGACGGTCGGACAGTGTGTGGAGACGGTCATGTGAGGAGCTGCCGTGTTGTGCTAAATGAATCCCATTCTCTTTTTCCAGGTGAATAGCACAGTGCCTCTGATTGGTCGATCAGGTTTACTTCGGGAACAGAGGAATAGTATGTTCTGTGGTTTGGCATGTGGATTGGGTGATATGGCTGGCAACACTTACTGCATCACAAACACTGGCCTTTTGTGCCAGTTCAACAACAGGAGGCTCCTGGATTCTTGGGTCGACCTGAAGGTCAGAAGCTCCGTCTTTAGGTTTCATTTAACCTTGATTCATTAATTTTCTTTTTTGATGTTTGATGATACCATGATTCCTGCTTTGCATGCAAAATGTCTGTGCTTTGTCTGCCACTAGACCCCCTCTGCTCGATGTCTGTATGTAAGCGAGCACTATGTATTCTGCGGCTGTGCGGATGGAACCGTCCGCGTCTTCAGACCTCAGAACCTGCAATACATCACGACGCTCCCGCGCCCTCACTGCCTCGGGGTGGACATCACAAAGGGAGTGCATTCAGGGTGTGTGCTGTGACAGGGTCGTTAGAAGAACGCGGTGCGCAGACACTCTAACACAGAGCAGAGTGACAGCTGTACTTTGCTTTCTCGGTGTCTGAATTTGCTTGTTCTGCAGTCTCCTAAAGACAGTCTAAAGAGACTTTTTTTTCTTCTCTTGAGACCTTTTGGATTCCTAAGGTCACCCCAGTAGGAAGACACTCAACATGTCTCTTTAACTCAAAGAATTTTCTGTCTTAACAGATACCTGTATATTTCTGTCACCTAAGACCATTGCTTTGGCGATGTTGATAAATTAAAATTTATTTTGTTATGGCACCTTTTGGGTGGTTCCCAAATTACCTTTTTTTTGGTCACAAGTGATTTTTATTGCTGAATGTCTGAAATCAGTTGTGGGAATATAAATCTTTACCTGAATGTAAAGCTAGTTTCTTAACTGTAACATAATCTGCACTCTTCTATCTCATATTATGTAAAATGCTGTCTTTTTTCCTCTCTTAAGACACTTATTTTCCAGCAGTCCTGATGCAGAGTACCCAGATACCCTTGCTCTGACCTTTGACCCAGTGACAAGCTACCTGACCTGCGTATACAGTGACCACAGTGTTTACGTGTGGGATGTCCATGATGTCAAGAATGTGGGGAAGGTCTACTCTGCGCTTTATCACAGTGGTTGTGTTTGGAGTGTGGAGGTATGTATCCCCCCCCCCCCCCCATTGAAATAAAGTATTAAGTGTGATGGTTTGAAAAAGACCACTATAATAGAAAACTTTGTTTTTCAAGTTATACTTGTTAATTTTGAAATTTTGCACATAGTCCTTGCAGAAACTGGTAATGTGTGGTGTCTGTTTATTTCATCTTTCAGACCTACCCTTGTGTGGTGGAGCAGTCTCCATCCTGGCTGAGCCCTGGTTCCTTCCTCACCTGTTCCTCTGACACTACCATCCGGCTGTGGCACATTGACCCCCAGCAGAACATAGGCCCAGACTCTACCTATGGTCGGAACCTCTATAGCCATGTAAGAAGAAACATGTTGCCACTTCACTCACTGCTTTTGTCTGCACGGGTGACTCTGTGTAGCCCACCACCCTTCAGACAGCACATGTGTGCCTTTGTGTGGCAGGACCTTATGAAGATCGTGTACCTGGGGAAGGACATGCAACATCTGCAGCAAGAATGCGAGCGGGGAGAGGGTGGAGGCTCTGAGGCAAAGTCTGGTATCCGTGTCCTGAGGATCAGTCCTGATGGGCAACACATGGCGGCTGGAGATCGCCATGGCAACCTGCGGTGAGCAGTTGTTTCTGCTTTGGATGGAATATAAGTTCACAAGAGGGAAATTTTTAATTGAAGTACAAATGAGAATTAATATACACCCAAATAAAATGAAAGTTTGTATTGTTATAAACACTGCCTGGGTTCTAATCCTGTGGCTGATAGTATGATTTCACTGTTGGATCCTTAAGCCCAGTTGCTCCGAGGGCACTGTCTGATCCTAAATGTTTCTTTGGATATGTAGCGTCTGTTACATGCTTAAACATAAATGTAAACTGTAATCTAGGAAGTCATGCATATAACATGATGGCCTCTCTTCTGCAGTATTTTTGGGCTGCAGTCTCTGGATGAGCTGTTGAAGATTGAAGCCCATGACTCGGAGGTTCTGTGCCTGGAGTTCTCGCCGACTGAGACCGGTAAGTGCAGCTGCGTTGGGTAGATACTCGCTTGTGGGAGGTGGGTATAACTGATGCTGAGCGACCTGTATCCGTGCAGGCCTGCGCCTGCTGGCGTCAGCGAGCCGAGACCGTCTCATCCACGTGTTCAACATGGAGAAGGGTTACAGCCTGGAACAAACTGTGTATGACCACTCAGCTTCCATCACCGCCATCAAATTCACAGGTGTGTGTGCTGTATATGAACCCCCTCCCCCCAGATGGAATTCAAAGCAGCATGCTACTCTGCTTGCAGTAGGGAGGGGTGATAACACTGATTTAAATTTTGATCCAATTCAATCCAATACAAAGGTTGCCGGTAACTTTGACGGTCAAATTTGCCATGCTGGGGGGGGGTGCTAACTATAAATTGCTGGACAGTTGGGGTGTGGGGGAAGGTAGATCGATCGATCGATCGAGCAATCAGGTACCCAATTTCCAATTCTTCATGTTAGAATCGATTCTGTAAATGAAACATTCAGTATCAAAATAATCAATGTTTCAGTATCGATTGGCACAATCTTAGCTTGCAGCCCTGTGACACCTGTGATGGGGACGTGGGGGATGATGTCATCTGCAGGTGAGGCTTCAGATGTGCACATGGTGAGCTGTGGGGCTGATAAGAGCGTCTACTTCCGCACAGCGGAGAAGGTAACCCTCCTTCCCTGCAAAAGTCGCTTCTCTATCAGGTTGCAAAGTAATCAAATGAACATGAATGCATTTTTCGCCAGTCCGCAGAGGGCCTTACGTTTTCCCGCTCCCACCATGTGGTGGAGAAGGCCACGCTATACGACATGGACCTGGACGCCACACGCAGTCATGCAGCCATTGCCTGCCAGGACCGTAACATCAGGTACTCTGATGGGGCACCATCCGATCTATTAATTGATGCATAACTTCAGCCTTCGAGATCATCCCGTTTAGGGGAAAATTTAGTTCTTAGCATTTTCTTCTCCCTCCTGGTGGTGAAGATAGATAATTATGTGATAAGACTTTTGGGTGGAAAGTTGTATGGTTTCCTAACTGAAATTACATTTGGGTCATCTCACTCTGTTTGCCAGGGTGTATGATGTTAAAAGTGGCAAGCTAAAGAAGTGTTTTAAGGGATCCTTAAGTGACGACGGCACGCTCCTTAAGGTAAGAAAAGGTTTCTTAGGGTGTCTTGCTTTGTGATTTGGCTTCTGCTAGCTCCTGCACGTGTGGTTTGGACCTTCGGCTCCTTGTTCGCAGGTCCAAATGGACCCATCTGGTTTGTTCCTGGCCACCAGCTGCTCAGATAAAAACATCTGCATCTTTGACTATGAAACTGGCGAATGCGTGGCTACCCTGTTTGGGCACTCTGGTAGGCTCTGTCTGCCCTCGCTTAACTTCCACAAGCTCTCGGCAAGTGGCAACTGCTGATTGCCCCCTCTCCCCACCCTAAACAGAAATTGTGACAGAACTGAAATTTACCCCGGATTGCCTGCACCTCATCACTGTGTCTGGGGACAGGTAAAAGCTATTGTTGTTGTTGTTCTTTCACTGTTGTGAAAGAATTCTAGCTCTATTGTACCTGCCTGCTTTGGGTGTGCTGTATTTTATAGTTTATTTTTTTGGTAGTGATGGCCAAATGAAGCTACAAGAACCATTTTGGCTTGCTTTGGGGCGCATGCTCTAAGACTTCTTAAATTCTATTTTGAAAATACAGCACCATCTGGTGGGATCGGAAAATACAGCAAATGGTTCATGAGGCTTCATTTAGCCATCACTAGATTTTGGCACGCACCAGTGGTAACCCGGAGTGATTTGTAAGTTCGCCCTCTCTGTGTTAGCTGTGTGTTTGTCTGGAGACTGGATTCTTTTATGACTCGTGCCATGAGAAACAAGCTCGCAGAGCTGAGGCTGCAAGCCGGACTCCGTGGGCCCGCCTTCACTAAGCGCCCCCCCATCAGGTTCGTCGCGAGCGTTGTCATTTAGGCAAAATGTGCATGTCATTGTCTACTGTGGATGCTAGTGTCTCGCTGTTCATGTGCTGTCTTCCCTCCAGGAAGGAAACTTACATCAGTGTACCTGGAATGTTGCTGCCGGAAATGGGAGAGGAGGAGCAGGTGGAGGAAGAGGATGAGGAAGATGGGAAGAGTGAAGAAGAGCATGAGGACCCCCCCAAGACGCCTGCCCGGGAGGACTCCCTGCAGGGTGAGCTGGCAAAGGATTGACAGTGTGGTGATTACTGTGGTGTGCCCTGAGAGGCTCTTTGCACCAGGTCTAGACTCTTCAAATCTTGTCTTAAATCCTTTTTGTTCCTACAAGCTAATTCCCTCTGGTGTCTTTTTCTACCCCCCTAGTTTGGCTAATTTAACAGTCTGTGTTCTTACTGTGCACATGTTCCTTCAGACGCTCTGGATCCCACGTTCCTGCAGACCAACGGCAAACTGCCCATGTGGGCCAGAAGACTGGTACGTTATCCTGAACCAGGCAGCTCTTTGTCTGGATCATGTTCTGTGCACACAACTGAGGGTCTGTGCTGCTTTTCCTAGGGAGCAGCTGACTCCTCTGGAACAGACCCTGTTGGCGCCGTGGAAGTTGGCCCCTACCAGCCACGGGGGCGCTGGGCGGAGCAGTCTGATCCTCAGGCCATTCGTTCAGTCTTGGAGAGTCGTAGTCTGCAGCTGCCCCTTTCGCCCAGTCCCAGACAGCCTGAGAGGGATGTGGAAAAGGGTCCAGAAGAGGATTCCTGCTTTCACCCGCAAAGTCTGGACAGCCTGCTGGAGCAGGAAGATGAGGAGGAAGAATCCGAAGTGGAGGAAAGTGAGGTCAGTTTCAGGGATTTCTCTGCTCTTTGTTTTGTAGTAGGAGGAGGGGAATGTCGCTCCAGATTGTGTTGACTGAGCTGCATGACTATTGTATGAATTCATGAAACTCTTTGGAGTCGGTACTGGCAGGTCACTGCTGCCATCTGTTAATTGTGTGTCACCAGAGGTTGGTGACAGGCTGATGAAGATGAACTGGCAACTACTGAGTTTAGGACATGCATCTACAGGGAGAGAGGCTGAATAGTTCTGTTGTGGTATGAGATAGCATTTGGTACAGTACCTCAGAGACTTGCCCAAATAAGTCGAGGGTTGTAGATGGTGGTCCCTTATTGCATAAGTCAACGTTTGGCTGGAGAGAGTCGAGTTTTCTCTTTGGGTTTCTTGCCTGTCCTTGCTTTGGCACCATGTGGGTCAAAGACTGGTGGAACCTTGCTTGTTGGCTTGCCAGCTACATCTGTAGCCCGTTCTGTGTTCACCACAGCTGCCGGACAGTGAGCTCCTACCTGACCACCAGAGGCCAACCTTCCTGCCGTTGTCGGGCAGTGAAGAGCTCTTCACGCCAGGGCTGGGCTCACCAGAGGCACAAGATTACATCCTGTACCCTGCCAACAGCACCACCCTCTCTGCTGGCGGGGAAGGGTAAGACTAACACAGAGGACACATCCATGCAGAACTATGTAGATAAACTCCGACTTTATTGAAAACGAGCTACAGCAGCCTGCAGGCAGTTCTTCCTGGCAGTATATAGCAGTCAGCCAATGTCTCGGTGACCACTGTCATGCCCAGGGAGTTTGACGTGAAGGAGCAGTGTGAGGCCATGCCTGAGTGTCGCCGTGGAGCCTGGGGTGGCGAGGAGCTCAGTCCTGACAGTGCCTGCTGCGTGGGCTCTTCTGAGAGCCAAGCCTCCAGCCAGGACCCCCCCCAGGATGGTATGTGTGAGACGGGCTTGGCTCACCTTTGAAAGAGAAGGCCATCATCTTTCCAAAGCATGTTTAAACAGGCCACGTATATGCTTCCCCTGTACCGTTTCCATGCTATTGGCAGATACAGACTCCCTCAGTCAAGTGAGCTCCACAGGCAGTTCTGGGGTGGAAGAGGAGGAGGACGACCCAGGGGTGCTGTTGAGGCACCATTTTGACACTCTGGCCGACAGCCTCGCTGCGAATGGTGAGGTCCAGCTGCCTCTTGCTGTGCTTTTCATGTCAGTATGACTATCTTACAGCTCTTCTCTCTTCCCTGTTTCTTTCAGAGAAGTTTGACACAGACCTCAGGAAATTACAGCCGTCCACGGAGAGCGTCTTCCTAAATCCGCGACTCAGCATCTCCACACGTTTCCTGTCCCGCTTCCAGGGTCGTGCAAAGTTGGTGCCTTTTCCCTGTTGGATTTCTGTTCACTCCTTGAATATTAATGCATCTATTCATTTGAAGGGCTGTTGTGCGTTTACCCGGCTGTCTGTTCTTACTTCAGTAAACTTGGAATTTGCCTCCCGCCTCGGCCTGCGGGGCTACCTGCCCTGTCTGTCCCTGTGATCACAGAGGAGCCCTCTGACAAACTGACTGGTGCTCCTGAGGTATGCAAGTGCCCTGTGGAACCATTACTCTCGCATGTAAATGCTGTAGCATGACAATGGTTAGTCTGAGTTGTGCTGGAGGACGCTGCCCTTTCAGTGAAGATGCTGTTCTTGCTGACGGGTTTGTCAGATTGTCGGTCTCCTGTCCACTGTGATATGTTTGTTGATATGTATGGTTCGGTCTGATTTCTGAGGACCCTTCCATCCGCCGTCTCTCTTTACTAGTGTTTCTCTTCTACCTGCTTAGGTGACTTCAAAGCTCTTTTCTGATGAGGCTGTCTCAGAATCTATCACTCCACAAGAGGAAGGTGGAGAAGTGGGTGAGCATTGATCCAGTCTTATAAGAAGAATATTGAATATCCCCTATGACTGTTATTCAGACAATAACGTTTTCTTTCATGTCTAATGATGATTGAGAACCATTATCTGTCACTGCACACACGTAGTCTCCGTTGGTACCGTTTACACTGCCCTGACTCATTCTCCCGTTTCTCCAAAACTTGTTGGGTAAACATACAACCAGTGAGCTTCTTGTTGGTATCGTTACACTGTGACATGAGACTCATTCTTGGGCACTGCAGTGAAAGTGGTCAAGTCTCGTTCACTGGCGAGAAGTTCCTTGGTCTTGGCTCGGCGGAACCAGAAGCCTGTACAGGGTCACAAGACCATAGCAACCTACCAGTGGCAGGGCATTCTGGGAGGTGTGTGTATTATAACAGTAAATGTGCTGTTACAACCCATCGTGGTGTGTTGTCACTGGTGGGGGTGTTCTGGACTGTGTGCTAATTCTGCACCTTAGCACCTTACCGGAATTCACCTGGCTAGGGGGTTTCTGTTATCTCTTTGGATTGGTCCCTTCTATCATGATCATGGATTTGGTGACTTTTTTTCTGTGACATGTTCCCTCTCATCTTTGGAGTCCCTGACTTGTTCTTTCCTGGTACCTCAACTCAGATGTGTCAAACAGGATCCAGTTAGAAGAGTCCACCCCTCAGATTTCTGCCCAGAGCAGTGCAGAAGCTTGTCTCCAAAAACAGGCCCTCTCTGGGCCCAGCAAGATCTGCGCACCAACACGGCCAGCTGTCCGGCCTGGTCGCCAGAGCTACATGTGCACCACTGCCAGCTCGCGTGCAAAGATGTCTTCTGAGAACCTGAATGTCACACCAACAGATGAACAGCCCTCCAAGACCCTGCCTGGTCTGAAGGCTTCCTTCCCCCAGGACCTCAATGTTCACCAGGAGTATAAGGAGAATCGGCCTCATCCGCTGACAAATCGCCCCACTGGACCCACAGCCAGACCCACCAGCACATCTGGCAGCCAGCCCCAGCAGCCGCCAGGCAACCACAGTGCCAGGGCAGCCCTGCACCTCGACCTGGCTGGGCCAGAGCACACCGCAGGCCTCAAACTGCGGCGACGCTCTGCAGACCTTACCCGCCTACTCACCCTGACCACGCCCACAGAAATGAGGTCCCTGGGTGCAGAGGGGAAGAGTTACATCAGCAACATTGAACAGAGTCTGGTGTCTCAGGACATCTCCCGAGGAAGGAGCCTGTCCGCCCTGGGGAGTTCCATGATTCCTGAGAGTGGCACTGCCCCTGTGGACCTGGTTCCTGCTGTCCCCCCTGTGAGGGGCACTGAAGGGAAGCAGCCCCCATCTTTGTCACAAGAGCTGGCCTGCAGCCCCGTGTCTCCTGGTCCTCTCAGGGACAAGATGGCATCCGTTCCGTCATCGTCAGGAGGTATCGCCCTTTTGCACGCTGTTCGTACTTGGAGGGTTCTTGCATTTGTATTCCAGGTGTATTTGATGCTCTGCTTGTTTTTATGTGCAGATGTCATAATTGATCCAGTGAGCATACAGACTTGTAAGGAGATCGTGAGTGATCTGCAACAATCAGTGAAAAGAGCACTTTCCTTATACAGCAAGGTGAGATGCTGGATGAGACCAAATGTGGCCAAAGTTGGGTGCTGCGGTGAAACCCTTCATCTCAAAAAGCAAAATACTGTCAGAATATTACAGACATTTATTTTGCACTGGCCAGTGTAGTGGGGAATGGAAGAGAGCTTTATATAAGTCGCCTCAGGTCCTGTTGGGTTCTGGAGGATTAAGAGTCTCAGATTGTGCCACAAAAGACAGTAATAAGACGGGTCCAGGATATTGTGGTGCTTCCTGTGCTTGGGTAGCTGTATCTGAACCTGGCAGCTCTTTGCTTTGTCTCTCCCCAGCTCTGTTCTATGGAAGGTGGCACAGAACAGCAGCTACACATGAGGTCTATCCTGACGGACGCCTTCGCGGCGGTCCAGAGTGAGCTGGACTCTGCGCAGGGACAGCGCCCCCCACCAAAGACTATCTGCCCATCAGCGGAGGAGTCTCCTGGTCGACAGCTCAAGGACGACCGCACTGTGGCTCTGTTGGAGAAGTACTCTGAGATGCTGCTGAGGATCGCAGAGAAGAAGATGGACTGTAACTGAGAATGTCGGCACTGTTTGTGAGACCTGAGTTACCTGTGAGAGACTTAACCCCATGATCATTCAAGATGCTCAGTATTAGTGTTGGGAGAGTGCAATCATGTGCTGAGTTTGCCTGATTTAACCCAGTGGGAAATGGGCTAAATCTGCTGTACAGTTATTCCTCCTTCCGTTGGTCTGGAAGAAGCTCTTCCTCGATGATTACATAGTACAGTACGTAAAGGCTGCGCTGGACTTTGACAGCCTTGGGTCTCTGTCACCAATTTGTTCCCAGATTGACAAACCATAAATTGATGTATTCATACCTAGACAGCAATATATGGACAGACGGCAAATCCAGTGCTCACAGCCCTTTTTGAAAGCGTTTACTTTTTTTTATTGCATGGTTTATTTCATCTGTAATTATTATTTTTTTTTACTTATTCATACTTGCATTACCATGCAATAGTCAACATCCCCCACTAATGCATGGCTTATGATTTTAGATGGCATTCTGAATGAAAATAGCACCTGAAATTCTTAGTGTATCTAGTCACATACACTGAGGTTTTAACGGCAGTCATGAAATGCTTTTTCTTTTAAGAGTAACGAATGCGCGGAGTGGTACGTCTCTGTTCGATGCGGCCTTGCGGTTCACATCGCTCAACAGTGTTCTGTTGCTAGCAGCCAAGCACGGTGTTTTGTTTGAATTCAGGTTGTGAAGCTGGGTGCTACGGGCCTGTAATCTGAATCTACTCTGTTCAGTGTAGCTTTATGTAGTTGCAAGGTGTTCAGCAAAACTTTCCTTATTTGCACTAGACGGTTTTTTGCACTTGACGTTTGTCTTGAGTTTTTGTGATCACGGATTTACAGATGTGCAGTGTTGTTTCCTCGTGTGAATATTTTTCATATTCATTCATTTGTAAATATTTTATGCTTTGCAATACCCTTCACAATTGTCTGTCTGCCTTTTTTTTAGTAAACTAAAATGTGTTTTATTAAAATATTTTATGTGGCACAATACATAGTGTAGGTTTATCAGTCCATTCCTGCCTTCCTCTCTCCCTTCCACTGTTGACTGGGGCAGTTCAACTGGAACATACATTAGTTGAAGCTATAAAGAAAAAATGTGTTTGTGGTCTTGCACTCAGGCATATCACTGTACTGCACAAGGGAAGTACAGTTTAGCCAAACAGCAGCCCTCATCTCACAGATTCTCCTCTGATTTTAAATATTTATTTTGGAGCAGTTTGCAGGGATTCAGAGTTTGTCCAAGTGTGCTCTTAAGTGAGGTACGTGAAGCTTCTGCAAACCAAAGGCAAGCTGTTGTTCCCAGAATGCTAAATGTGAGTGTTACCTGACATTGGCTCAAACAGGAACCAGCACACACCACGCGATCTTCCGGTTTTACGTCTGTGGATTCCTGCCTCATGTAAAAGTATGTCAAAAAGCGCACCGAGTTATATTTATACTCCTGTTCATTACAGGCAAGACTTCCAACCTACTGCATGGCCAGATTCTCATGTTTAAACGAAATCTGAAGAAAATAAATATCTCTGACATGTCCCCTGGGAAATGCATACTCGTACGAAAACTTTCACGCTGAAAATGTAATTCCACCTGACCTGTGGACTGTGGATTTCAGTAACGCGAGTGCCCCCCACCGTGTTAACGACGTGGCACATGACTCAAATAAAGGGTTAAACCGGTGATCCGCTAAGTACGGAGTTATTAAACAGACAAAGAGAAGCAGCACCGTATTTATTATTTATTTTCTAAAGCCCAAAATGTCACGCTTACAGCACTTACACAGCATTGCACACAGCTCGACAGCTGCATTTACTGCATAAACTACAAAAAGTGCAACTAACATGGCGTGCGTAGGCGACAGGACGGGCGTGTCCCGGCGTGTGTTTTTAATGCAGCCGATGACGCTTCTCTCTAGTCCGAGAAAAAACAAAAAAAAGACAAAAAAAACAAGTCTTGGTGGTTAGTCAGGCAGGCTGCCGCCGCTAGTGGGGTTCCTAGAAGCGTCTGGGTGTGTGCTGGCAGCGACGGGCATGAAAGGCGGCTGCACGGAGCCGGAGTAGCGGAGACTAGTCAGGATACGGGGCCCCGGCCACGGGACACGGGGCCGAGGACCATGGCTGATCCGTGGAAACATCACATCATCCATCAACTAAAACTTCGGGACAGGACGCAGAAGATCATGTTTCAGGAGCTCATACGGTCATGTAGGTTCTATAATGTATCCTTCACTTAAGATATGCTTTGTTCACTAGTTTCAGACGGATCAGCATTTTTATAGAAACCGAAAATGGCACGAGAATGACAAGGCTACTAGAGGATCGTCTTTAAATGTCCGGTCTTACAAATGCAGGATATGTGTCAGTTTCGGCTTTTTGGTCACCCTTATACTGCACGTCTTGCTGCAAAAATCCCAGTATTGACTCCTAGAGATTAAACCCAGCAGCTCGCTTGCTTGCATACATAAATGTGGCCATCTGCTTTTGTTATGCACCGGCGTTTGTTAGTGACATAACCATCCCTGACACCTTATTAAAAATAAGGGACGGAGATGCCATGGCACCGTCACTCGAGATGGCGTACAAAGTGCCCCACTGTGCATTTCCCCAGATCGCACACTGATGTATCTCATCGCAAACAAGTGTTTTGGATCTGAACCAAGCGGCACGGGAAAAACTCCCCTTCTGTCGACCGCAGTCAGTCTATATACATGTAGTCTGCCTTTGCGTGATTTGTTCAGCCCTGTGCGATTTGTGTTCCCCTTTATTTTCAGATGTCAGACTGCTAGAGAGGTCCAATCAAAGGATCTTGATCGCACAAGGCATCTTGGGGTCTGCAGCAAGGTAAATCAAGCACAGGAAAGCATGACAGTTAGCTTAATTTTATACCGGAGTCTGTATTTTTATCTACAGTCTACTTAATTGTTGTGTGTAGAACATAGGGGTCGTGGGTGTTAGGAGACAGCCAGCTTATCACATTTAACTGAAGTTTGAGGAAGTATATACCATGTCGGCATTTTCTTGTCGGAGCATCCAGGAAATTGTTGCAGTACCTGGAAGATTTGGCACCCAGATTTATGCTGTCACTCAACAGTTACCAGTTATCAGATATCAACATCTTCATTTTTTTTTTTTTGCTATATATGGATATTACAGGGTCCCTTCATATACCTCCAAAGAGTCAATAGTTTCTGAACACGAGGATAAAGTAAAGGACCTGAAAAAAACAAGTGGGGAGGTATGTTAAAATTTAATCATTAATAAAATTGTGACACCATCTTGTATTTTTTTTCCACTGTACTCAGATTCCTTTACGCTACATGTGATTTTGAGAGACTAACAAAATTATCATTACAAATCTCAGCCAACGGCTACAGACCTTCCCCTTACTATAGAGTTATAGTCCTGTTTCATTACTTAAAGGTTCCTTCAAGGGTCGTGTTTATTGGCTTCTCTGTGATGTCATTTCCTCTGACAGGAAGTCCAGGCAGCAGTTATCGGTTATGTATCCAAATCTCGGGAATCACAGTCATTGATATGCTTTGTGGTTTTATACTTGTGTTTTCATTTAAAGTCACACAAGATAAGCTCTTAAAATGGTGTGAAACTCCTAACCTGACAGTAACTTCATGTTTGCTTTATTGAAAGTGACTTCATGGCACCACATGAAGCAGAACCATCCAGTCTCTGTTTCATTTCTCTAGTTGGCCTACAAGGTTGTGGAACTACAGGAGGAGATCACGATCAAAGCCACCATCCTGGATGAGCAGTGTACCAAGTGAGCTTTTTCATCTTCCATTTCAAAGAAAGGTTTGACGTCCCTACAGAAGACACTGTGTGCACTAATATCTGCCAAGATGACTGAAATAGGTTGGAGGAAGGCTGTCAGAGTGAATGGGGTGTAATGTTGATCATAGCGTTAATTCACCTGATATAGGGTCGCAACTAAGGTGCATGGTAAAAACTTGGTTGAGAACCACTGGTCTATACTTGAGACATGCATATGTGAACTGTGGACAGTAGCTGGCCCGGCTCATGAGGAGAACAGCTCATGGTCCTTGGTCTCGCCACTCTGCAGGATGAGTGAGCTGAAGAAGCAGCTGGAGGCTGCACAGTGTAGGTTTGGGAAGCTGCAGGCTGAGGTGGTGGAGGTGCGGGACGGGAACAACCGGCTGAAGCAGGAGTACGACGCCCTGCTGAGGCAGCACCACACCATGGACGAGAAGTACCGCGAGGAGAAAATGCGAGGCAGCGGGCTGCTGGAGGACATGATCCGGCAGAAGCAGCTGGCCGCTGCCAGGATGAACAGCAGGAACGAGAAGAGAGTCCGGTAAGTGACCCCACGGCAATTAGCTCCCTGCTGCAGGCAACCTCGGTGACCATGCAGTGACGCAGTGACGCATGATCACTGTCCATCCCATGTGGGGGGCGACTGATATTTTCGACTTTTACAATTACAGGATGAAAAATGAAATTATTAAAATTAAAGTATAAAAAAAATATTGAAGTATGATTAGTAATCAAAATACACATTAATTGCTAAGTGTGTGAAACACTGTTACTGTGCTGCTACATTTTTGGATGCCGCGTGTGTTTATGGCCAGTGTGTGTATGTATATTGGTATGCAGCCTGTGAGTGTGTCTGTAGGTGCATGTCTGCCATCTGCTTACCTAAACTCTCCCTACAAACAGTGCAAGAGTGGCTGGAATCCAGAAGACCGCAGCCAAGGAGAGAGTGCAGGAGTGTGTGTAAGTGGCGGGGTGTAACGCTGGGGTTGCCTGATTAGTCAGCCCGGGGGCAGGTAGTGGGGGCTCTGGGGAAATCACGCGTAATTGAGGGCCCACAGAGACTAGCTTAACTTCTTAGCTCTGGAGAGCAGAAATTCACCCTGGTAATTAGATGAAGGCACCATGAGGTGAACGGGACTGGGCTGTGCCTTGCTTGGGGGGGGGGGGGGCTTGCCATTTTGGGTTGGTTTGAGGTTTCCACATGAGGTCACAA
>JAODLD010000042.1:4947421-4973199 GCA_026781065.1 Mormyrops boulengeri | reverse complement strand
CCCCCACACCCCCCCCCCGCCACCCCCCCCCCCCCCCCCCCCGGCCCCCCGCCCCGGGCCCCCCCCGGGGGGGGGGGGGGGGGCGCTTGCCATTTGAGGATGCTTAGAGCTTTCCAAATGAGCTCACAACCTCACCCATCCTCTTCTTTTTTTTGGAACTTCAGGTCTCCTAGTTATCACTCAACAGCGGCTATTCACAGCTGTAAAATAGCCGTGGTCAATTCTTACAAATACCTGGGGGTACATATCCACAATAAACTAACTGGGCATCTTTCCAAAGAGTTGGGGTGGCACCCTGATGTCCCGGCTAAAACTGTCCACTGTGACCCTATCAAATCCGGCCTCCTAATCATCACCTCTATCTAACTGATGAATTCTCTCCTGCCCCTTCACCACCTTACCTACTGTGTAGTGAGCGTATTGGTGCAGAATGGCTGCCGTCACATCACCCAGGTGGGGGCTACACAGTGGTGGGGGTTGAAGTGGCTCTCCATTGATTCTGTAAATTGCTTAGGGTGTGTTGAAAAGTGCTATATAAGTGTTACTTTAATTCATTTATTATGAGTATATGGATTTACTGTGTTTGTGCTGAGAGTCCCCAGATTACGAACAAGATCTGTTCCCTAAGTCGGTCTTTAAATTGAATTTGTAAGTCGGAACAATAATACAGTATGTAATAATAATAATTATATGCTAATAATAAAGGTAACTACGTACGGTATTGTACTGTACTGTACCTCAAGCTGACGAATTGCTGAAGCTGCGCGATGATTCATGAGCGTCACAAAATGCATGCGATCATTATTACGAACTATTGTATTTAACCAGAATTTTTAATATGCCTTATGGCAGTCTGTTCATAATTATGAGTTGTCCGTAAGTCAGATGTTCTTAGCCCAGGGACTGCCTGTATAAGACAAATGTTCATGTCTTATGTGCCATGTTATCTGTTGTTTGTTTTTATCAATAGCAATTGCAGGATGTGTCCAAAACAAATTGCCTGCAGGACAATAAAAAGTTAATCTCATCAGGGTCTCACCTGTTTTTCCATCTGTCCATCCATCTTCCAAGCCTGGTCAGGGTCACGCACGATCAGCCACGTGCGATGAGCTCAGCCGGAGTCCTGATCTGCTAACATGCGTTAGGACTGCAGGCTGTTCCATTTGTCGCTCTGATATCGTACAGTTTGTGCCAAATGCACTCATGTGATGTCACTGCTTTGCAGTGGCCCTTGTGACACCCTGCCAACAGCAACAGTGCCCCCTATGGCTAAGATGGATGAGCAGCCGAAGAAAACCCATCCGAGGCCCTTTAGGTAGGAATGGACATTCACAGCGTTTTAACGTCACTGGGTTCGCTGGGTCCCACATTGTGCTTCAGAAATACATATATGTGTCTTTTCTTTGATTCTGTTAGTTATTTATCAGACTAATCAGAGATTATCATATTTAATTTTCATCATAATTTTCTTTGTTTTGTGACATTGCAATTAAACCTGCTGGTTTAGTGTGTGTGTGTGTGTGTTTTTTTTCCAGTGCAAACTAATATTTGATGCCTTTCCAGGTCCGCCTCAGCCTCGTCACCTCGGATTCTCGATTCTATCAAAGAACTCTTTGAGTACGTCACTCCGGAAATATTAAACTTTTTTGTTCATATCTTTGAGCTGGAGAGTGACAGGCGGTGGCGTCACCGTCTCTCTGTTTTCGAATAGCTAGAGGATCACAGCACACAGCCACCGTTTAATCCTTCAGACGCCTTCGTTCCGTCACCATTTTACACTTTGCAACGGATCGCAGTAAAATGCTAAGCTGTGATATGTTATCTCCCCAGTAAGAAGAGGCGCGGTAACTCAGTCTGCAGCCTGGAGGAGGACTTCTGTGCCCCGATGAGAGTCTGTTTGGTGGCAAGGGTACCCTGCAGGTCCTTACATATGCTGGTAAGCACGCTATCCTTCGGTGGTTCCATCCAGGTGGGGGCTGTGTGCTTAGTAGTCAAAGCCACACTTAATTCAGGCCTGTTGAACATTTTGTCGCTCCCCCTCCACACCCACACACACACACACGCACAGACACACGCAAACTTTCCTGTTTTTCAACTTTTCTCATGCATGAAAAATGAATATGACAGGTGTGTCATGAATTTTGTATTGCTTGTATGTGTGTCATTAGTTTGCTGTGATTAGGCTTGGATGGTATCACGGTATACCTCGGTATTTCGAAATCCCAAAGGTATTATTTGTAATGTCATAAAAACACCAGTGCTCCACTGACACGGAGATGCTGTATTGCAGTGTTAGCGATGATGATAAGATAAAAAACAAGTCAAAGAATAACATGCATGCGTAGGTTAATGCCATAAAAACAAAATGGTCCAGAACAATCTTCTGGGGGATGTTCTATGAAGCAGTATTTCTCAGTTAGCGTGGTGTACGTAAGCTAGAAGTATTGATTGTCCAATTAGAGTTTAGCTAATGATCATTCCTATTGGACAATCATGACTTCCAGCTTAATTAACCCAGCTAACTGAGAAATCCTGCTTCGTCTAACACCTGCCTGGGGACTTTTATGCTGTGGCGTGGTTACCGCTCCTTTTTGGGGGAACAAACCTTGGAATTTGAAAGGCGGCTAACAGAGATTATAGATGTTAGACGAGAAAATATGGTAAAATCTAAAAAAACGGTAAAAGTATTGCTAAAATGAGAGGTCAGGAGAGTTATGTACTTTGGGGGATGTAGGTATTTTGATCAACTTTACGGTATTGGTGATCAGTGTCCATCGAATGGATTAACGATCCCACTCAATGGCGGGAGGTGTCGTATCCTGATGTTTATAACTACATCATCGAGTCTCCAGGTCGGTTTCTTGTTTTCTTTCTAGAGAGTTAAATGTAGCCGCCTTCTCAGTCTTTCCACATTGTTTACTTTACTGCAGTTAATGTTCAGATCCAGTTTAGCAGCTTCTTTATTTCATAGCCTATTGTCTACCTGTATTGTGTAATTATTTAATGTAGACCAGACGTATTATTTACCAGTGATGAAGTATTTGCTGTAGACATAAACAAATTTGCACTCAGGGTCCCCTAGGTGTCCCTCAGGGTCCTCCCTCCACCTGGAGCCGTAACATTTCTTTTGGTCTCCTTTTCCTTACTTGTTAGCAAGGAGAATGGAATGTGTGGGTGTGTCTTACTATTGCGGTGCAGGACGCAACACAACAACTATTAGGCATGGTAAAAATCTCCTGTTAGCTGCCAGTCAGTTTTACCGCTTTATTTTTCCCCAAAAAGGGGCGTGTCCACCAGAGCTACTTCAAGCTGATGTGACGTCGCTGTGGTACCAGACTGCTGGGGCACGCGCAGCGTACGTGAAACCTAGTGCGCATGCGGCCACAAATCGGTTAGGTGCTGTGACAGTGGTGACGAAAAATGAAGGGTGATCTTTTAACTCTTCAACAAGTTGTCTCCACATTTTTCTAGCACTGAGCTTCCACACTGATGAGCCTACTCTCTGATTCCGGGGTTTACAGTAGCCTGGGTAATGTACTTACTGTCGTATACCTTATACTGGGGTGAAATGTCCAGAAGGTATGACGGTATGAAGAATTAGATACCGCCCAAGCCCAAGCCTAGCCAGGGAGTTCTGAAAACAAAAATCTAAAAGTTGTGTGTCTAAGTTTGCATATATTCCTGGCTATTGGTCCCTAGGATGCACATGAACTGGGCATTAATGCTGTGCGATTCAGCTCCAGCTCTAACTTGTTGGCTACCGGGGGCACAGACAGAGTTATCAAACTCTGGGACATCAGTGCAGGTACTGAGACACCCTATCGTCCAGCAGATGGCAGTATAGTCGTGATATCCGAGTATCTGTAAGGTGGCAGTATAGCTGTGAAATGTAGACGTCCAGCAGGTGGCAGTAGAGTACATTAACATATGTCACCAAAAGAAATTTACATTTGGACAGATCAGTAGTAAGAGAGTATTATGTAGATTAACTAACAATGTCAACAGTAAGTGTATGAATAATGTCAAACAGTGTTAGGTGCCCATATTAAATAATACTTTTATATACCAATAGCACCGTATGTGAGACATTTCAACTGTTTAAACATATTATTTTTGGTCACAGGAACGTTACAGAACCGAGGAACACTAGATGGCAGTAATGAGGGAATAACAAGTATTGAGTTTGACCCAACTGTAAGTATTTTTTTTTTTGTACAGGCAGACCCTGGGTTAGGAACTGATATGAGCGCACTCAAAAAGCCTATTACATAAAAAATTCAGGTTAATGGTTCGTAATTAACGAACAATCATGAAAACAATGCACAGTTTGAGCAGTCCGTCAGCTCGAGGTACAGTACAGTACTGCATGCACTTACTTTCATTATTACTGTATAAATTATTATTATGTACTGTATTATTATTTTTCTGACTTACCTACAAACTCGGATCTTGTTTGTAATCTGGAGACTGCCTCTATATTCTATTTTTATAGAACATTTTTACTGAGTTATGTATTTGGTACAGGTAACGTCCAGTTCAGTTCAATCAATTTTTACACAGCACCTTATCCATCCACTGAAATATTCTGAATCAATGGCCGTGTACACAAAATGTGTTGAACATATTTAATTTCTTTACGTTTATTTTGGGAGGAAAAGCAAATTATTGGTTGTAATTCCCATTTTTGTAATTATAGGGTACCAAAATTCTAGCAGCATCATACGACAAATCTGCCCTCTTCTGGAGGCTGGATAGCTGCTCGCCCAAGGTAACCAGCTGCCCGTGAACAAACTGATTCAGTGCTGCTTGTCGTCAGTGTGTGCAGTCAGCGTCCTGCGCGGAGAAAAATGGTGAAATTATGTGGAAAACAAGTGGTTGCTTTGAGGGTAGCAAGGGCTGTGGTTTGTTTGTCTGTGTTGGTCTTTTTCTGCGTGTGTCTCTGTAACTGAAGAGGTGTAGCAGAGCAGGTCAGTGCGTCTGCACTCTGGGTTTGAGCACGTCGGCCGTGTCTTGCAGTTCACTCTGACTGGCCATTCGCGCAAGGTCACAGCCGCCAAGTTCAAGTGCAGCCTGCGGCAGGTGGTTACGGGCAGCGCCGACAGGACCGTGAAGGTGTGGGATCTCCAGCGGGTTGCCTGTGAGTCACGCTCGCGCTCCGCCTACTGAGAGGTGCTTTTTGACCCTCAGTAAGACTTTAACGCTTAACACTGTGGTTGTCTGTAATGATAAAATTAGGTATGAAATCAGCTGATGTTAGTCATATTCTGGTAAAAGCATTTGTGACTAATTACACACTATGTAAACAGTGCATTTTTAATTTAAATTATGTCAAATTAATATAAAGTATCCCTGATCCTATTTGTGTGCCCTGCGATGTGCCGGTCTGTACCCCTGCCAGGAGCCCTGTGATTCCTGCAACAGGTTCCAGGGCCATGGATGGATCGATGGTTCTAGTAATTTGATAGTGGCTATTTTCCCCTCCCTCATAGACCCGCTTCCCCCACCCCTGGAAAGCACGGGGTGGGCCGATTTACTGGGCTGGTACCCTGCATGCTGCCCTTGTGTCTCATGCAGCTGCGTTGTCTTTCTTCCTCATGTCGCTCCGAAGGCATACAGACTGTCGAGGTTGTATCCTACTGCAGTGACGTGGTCTGCACAGACTACTTCATCATCACTGGGCACTACGACGGAAAAATCCGCTTCTGGGACAGCAGGTATAGCGGCAGCGGACAAACGGTGTGAAGACGTCGATCCCTTGATGAGATTGAAAGTATAGAATGAAAAGCGTAATATTTCACAGGACACTAGCATACAAAAAATAGCAGACGAGAGGTGACAAGCAAAGATGGCCGCTGGGTGCCCTCTGTAGATCCATTTTAAGGAAGAATCTATGAACGATACAGATTAATTATATGCAATAATCCCTCAATTAAACAGTTTAAGGGATAAATTGAAAGTAACGATTTTTGTATCGAAATGCAGATGTTTATGGTATATTACAAGTATGATGACTCGATGGGCTGTCCACAGCCAAGGAATTAATTCAAATAGCGTGAACGCATGTATGAGGGATGATTAATTCCATATTATAGGTAACTTAAAGACAAATGTTTTTTGCTTTTGTATTCATAGGTATAGTTGTACAGTATAGTCTGGTTCTGCTAATATTTTTTGTCAAATTAATATTTTGCAGTGTATTAATCAAAATGCAGATCCCGGAGCAGAATATGTGAGTCAAATGTTTTAGATGTCGCTGACGTGACTGGCTGCCCCCGTTAAGCACTCTGCGGCGGATTTAGCTGGAACCTAAAAGCCGTCCTGCTTCGCGGGTCATTAATTGCCCAGTTGTCATGTGACCTCACCATTAACGAGGAGACGAGGAGACCTGTCCTGGTCACTGAGGCTTTTCATATGGAGAGTAAACTTAAATCACTAATGGTGCACATATTCATTATCTCCTGATGTGATATGAGACACATATATGCACGATAATGACATCAGCACTCCCCGGGAATAAATGACATCAGCACTCCCCGGGAATAAATGACATGAGCACTCCCCGGGAATAAATGACATCAGCACTCCCCGGGAATAAATGACATCAGCACTCCCCGGGAAGAGGAGGCTAACATCCTGAAGCACTGCTACAAACGTAAACAAAATGTTACAAATGTGACAAAATGTCCTTGGAGCATTTAATACATCTTAAATGCCACTCTTCTGCGTCGCATTTTATATTAAGAAAAAATCTTCATTTAGTATTTTTATGTCTTTTTTGTTAAAATATTTGCATTTTTTTCTCACCTGAATGCTACATTGGATGCAGAATACACAGAGACACATTCGAGTTTGTTTGTGGTACCCGGTACCCCAGTAACAGCTGTTTAGGTTACCGTGTGTGGGTGTCGGCTCTCTGATCGCGTACCGTACCCTAATAAAGATAAAGCCTTCGTTTGCCAGAAGCTGCTCTCATGAATCCTACAGCGGCTGTCTGAGCCCTTATATCCCATGGTTGCCTAGCAACAGCCGGCCTACATAGCTGTCTCTGCACTCCCGTCGTAATGGGATTCCTCAGTATTTCGCAGTGTATAGAAATGTGAGCCTGTTTTAATTATAAGTATGTCATCATTCATTAGCGCGAGTCGTAGAATATTTAGATCGTAGGATCTTCGGATCTTTGTGCCTCCCTGTCTCAGACCTTGAATAACACGGGGGTAATTAAGGCCTCACTTTATGCATCTCACCTCAGCGTGTCTCTGAAATCTGAAAAGGGCAGAAGCTTTGCTATTCTTCTAATGCGACACACACACACACGCACACACGTAACCCCAGAACCTTCTCTACTCCCAGGGCGGCCAGCTGCACCCAGGAGATCCCACTGCAGGGAAGGGTCACCTCCGTGGACCTCTGCCCTGACCACAGGCAGCTGCTCAGCTGCTCCAGGGATGAGAGCCTGCAGGTTGTGGACATCAGGATGAGCAGCTCGAGGAGATCATTCAGGTAGCCTCCTGAGCCTGGCCACGTTGGTGAATAACAAAGATGTCTGCAGTGTACAGTAACGGTTACCTCCCACACACAGCCTGCTGTCAGTCTTAACATGCAGTTCTGTTACCAAATAAGCATGGAGAAAGTTTACTGATTCTAAATGCTAAGCAGAACACGTGCACATAAAATAGTGTCAGAGAGAAATAGAATACAATTTCAATAAAGTACAAAATTGTTATTAGAGGAATGTTACTTTGAAGTAAAAGAAAGGTATTGGCGAAACCTAGCCTGCACTTGAAGTGTGTGTGTGCCTGTACTGACTGTTCTCGCAGTGAATTGGCTGGTGCTGTGGACAGTTAATTTCGGAGGAGAATGTATGAAGCTGATAATGTAGGAAGCTGATAATGTATGAAGCTGATAATATAGGAAGCTGACAGTGTATGAAGCTGATAATGTATGAAGCTGATAATATAGGAAGCTGATAATGTATGAAGCTGATAATGTATGAAGCTGATAATGTACGTAGGAATCCGTCACTCTCCCCAATGCCCTGGCTCATCCCCCAGCTTACATAGCATTTCCCCTCAGTGTTGAAGATCTTCTGTGAGATTTTGTGTGCTTTGGTTAAGTCGAGTGTTATTTCCTTCACTATCCGGTGCTGTTTGTCATCATGTAAAACATGGCTCGCTTCCCCCCTCTGAGGAATGTGGTGTCTCTCTCTGATGGAGTAAAGCGCAGTGCAGAATTTGTGTTCTGCCTGTAATATTTCTGCTTCTCTTAGGGCCGACGGGTTTAAGTGCGGCTCTGACACCACTAAAGCGATATTCAGGTAAGCAGGCATGAGTCCTCGTCACTTGACCTTTGAGACCGAATCGGCAGGATAATCTCTTACACTGACCCCCCAGCCCCAGGGTGCTGATTCCCTTCTTATGAGATTCTTTGAGAGCTTATTCACCTTCCGTGTTTAGAGTTTATTACAGTATTTGGGTCGCACTGAGTTTCCGGCCATGCATGCAGTTTCTCTAATGGCGTATCTCTGTGCTGTACATCATAGTATTCTACCCTCTACCTGGGTTTACAGACCTCCTGGTTTGCTGTCGTTTGGCAGTCATTCTGTGTTGCAGTGTAAAGTTCATATAAACCATAAATAGGAACCCCCACTTGGGCTCCCCAAACCAGCAAGGCGCATCTTACAGTGTTGGTCAGCTCACGTTGTTACCCAACACAAAACTGTTGTATTTTAGGACAGCCCTCTAACTTGTAGGTCTTAACTCTGCCCCTTTCTGTCACTCTATCCCGTCCACGTACAGTTAGCTGGAGAGAAGAACCTATTTTGTAAAAATTAAACTGTTCCTTCGTCTATCCACCCAATTTCCATGGCAACTTACTCAGTCGGTTTTAGTGTCTCCCAGGACCCTGCTGAAAAAAACTCATGATAGTTGACCAGCTTAAGGTGTCCTTCCGCAGATTGGTTTGATGGTTTAGCTGGTGATACCAGCTTATGATGGTCATTCTAGTTGGTTGAGTTGACCGTATCAGCACGACCAGCTTGCTAGGTGGGCCACACCAGCATGACCAACTGGTGACCCACCCAGCTAAACTGTCAAAGAGCAGCAAGAGCTGGGACATGATCTTAGACCAGGTAAAGCCAGCTACCAGCATAAGCTGGTTTTTAGCTGTTTTTGTTCAGCAGGGGAATTGGATCCCAGTGCATCACAGGGAACTCACAGAGTAGACCACTCACGCTTTCAATTTATTCAATGTATCTTTTTCATAAACGCGGAGGAAGATGTATCACGCTGGTGTCCATAGCATTGGAAAACATTGATTTGACTGTAGACATGACCTCTACCCTTCCTACCCCCCAACTCCAGCCCCGATGGGAGCTACCTGGCGGCCGGTTCAGCAGATGGGGCGGTCTACATCTGGAATGTGAACACCGGGAACCTGGAGACATGTCTTCCTGACAAGCACAAGTAAGTGGTCCCTGGCAGGCCACGGTCCCGTCATGACATCCGCTATAGCAAGAGCGTCTTCCAGGAAGGCCTCGCAGATGTTCTTCAGAGCCTGTTGTCCCTTCGGCATTCCGGCCTCGTCTTTGCGTGTCCCGTGGCTGCATCCTGCCCCCTGAGCGCTTGTCAGCTTCCTGCTTTGCCTCCCACCCCCATCTTTCCTCTCTGGCTTGTGTGCTTTCAATAGGGATCCTTCTGGAAGGCAGCCAACCAGGCGGGCATCCATTCAGTTAGTTAGGATTCAGGGCGAACGCCGTGCCGGGGCTTCCGAAGGAGTGCCGCATCCTTCCCATTCCTAGCTTGGCTGTCATTCCAGACTTATCACATCACTTAACATTAAACAGCAATGAATTTCGAATCATTCGGTTTAGTCCAAAATGACAAGCCAAGGTCACGTTCGTCCGCTACGTACTTTGCTAACTCGTGACTAATGTGCTTGTATGTGGTGAGCGGACTGACATGCTCCACCTCCCGCAGCTCCTCCATCAACGCCGTGTCCTGGTCAGTCTCCGGGGAGTATGTGGTGAGCGTGGACAAAAGTCGGCGGGCGGTCCTGTGGAGCGATATCTGATGGATGGATACAACCGTTGCTCCCCTGGATGATGTCGGACAATCCTAACGTCTTGTGGTACCATGCACGTCGGACTCCTGCCTCGGACAACCAGCAGTGTTTCTGTCTTCCACCCCCAAGTACACAGAACAGCCAACAAGTTCTGTTTGATGGTCATGGTGGCAGTGAGGAAGCTGCATGTCCGACTCCGTAAACCATGAGTGTTGTTGCTTTATTAAGAAACAGCAAAAACTCTTCATCCTTTGAAGTTTCCTCATGCCTGCAATTGGAAGCACATGATGTTTTCACTTGTGCAGCCGTAAGGTCATGTTCCTTATGGGCAAACACAACCTTTCTCAGCTGCTTGCTTCTCGTGTGTTTTCCTGGAAGACGTTGAAAATAGCACAAAATAGCTTTTCTTTGTGTCATGGAAAGGAGCTGCATGGCTCAAGGCCGAAGTGATTGTTTTCAACATCTTTTCTCAGCTGGCACTTTGTCATGGTATAGAGACGACCTCGCCATGGGTCACATTTTCTCTTGCTGTGATGCCTGCAGTCGGTTTTCCCATAAAACACAGGGACACAGACTGTGACGCACGTGCTGGTGGGGCATACAGGCTCTGCACAATGATGCATTAAAATCCACCCACGCCAAAGGACAAAGCCGGTTAATCGTTACTGTCGAATGGGCCCTAGGTTACACAGTGGGAGTCCAGAACCTGGGCTGTACAATTTACACATTTACACATAACATATCCATGAGTCTGATGCAGAAAACAGTTAACTAATATACAGTAAACTGAACAAGGGTAACAAACATGTCAGATAACAAAAAGGACAACAAATATGCTACGTATCGACTAAAACTAAAGTGATTCCTTAAGAAACAGCCGCTCCGTCGTGCTGCCAGCAAACTCTTGACGCACAAGAGACTTTTCTGTCTAGGCTTTCAGGGAAAGCGTGTTGAAAGGATGTTTCATAAAAGCACTTTGCTCCTTTCAGTTTGTGTGTGTAGATAAAAATACCTGCACAACGTAAACCTGCCCCTTATAGAACATGGCCTTATAGAAACCTGTCAGCTCTCTAGAACATGGCCTTGTAGAAACCTGTCAGCTCTCTAGAACATGGCCTTATAGAAACCTGTCAGATCTCTAGAACATGGCCTTATAGAAACCTGTCAATTCTCTAGAATATGGCCTTGTAGAAACCTGTCAGCTATCTAGAACATGGCCTTATAGAAACCTGTCAGCTCTCTAGAACATAGCCTTGTTCTGTCAGCTTTATGGATTTTTATGGGGAACAGCTTCTTGGGTTTACAGTCAGATTTGCTCTGCAAACTGCACCAATTAGTTTGATTGTAAGAATTCCCTTTCCCTAATTATTTTATTATGCTTTTTTTCTTGTGGTAACAGTGGATTGATTGCCTCAAGAACAGAAGCACAGCTGACACACTGTGACAGTTCCTTGGCTCTAGGCTGTAAACTGCATTAATTCTAACAGCATTAAAAAATGTTAATAAAACAGCACTTAGTCCCATACACAGTTCAGTTTCAGTTTGGAGATTTTTGAAGGGACAGTAATATCATTTGTGTTTATAACAATGTTTTTGGTGAAAAAAAAAATAATGAAGTATTGATTACAGATTTAAAGTGATTTGCTACAATGTTAAAATGAGAAATTTTTTTTGCAAAGAAGCATTGTTTTGGTTTTTAAGTATCAGTAAGTATCTGCGGAGAAAAGCCTTTTTGATTAGATGTCAGCTGCTAAGTGATGCTTCACATCAGCTGTGAGTCGAAAGTTAATATTCTCTTATTGGATGATCTTTTTTGGCTAATGTGGTCACATCGTAGTCATCAGCAGGACCTTTGTTGTTACTGCAAATGCTGGATTTTAATAAACAGAGATGAGAGTTTTTCCAAAAAGACTGCTGTGCTTAGAGTACTTGTAACCTTTGGTAGAGTTGGATTTCTAAATTTGATTTTACTTTTTAAAGAAATGTATATAATTACACGATACCATCATTAAACAAGTGCCTTCTTCGTTTTACTGTGAAAAATATTTTCTTAGGGACTACATTTGTTGCACGTGAATAAAATACTTTGGCAAAACCTGTTTGTCTGGCATCTGTTCTCAGTTTTCATTTTGTTTGGTTCATTTCACATATAACTTATACTGAAACCAGCATGACCTTCTGAAAATCAGGGAAATAAGCCCACAAAAATGGCTCCATACAAATAATCCTGGTCTCTTATAAAATATATTCATTGACCTCAGGGCTATATGTGGATGACATTGTGGAACAACTCTATCCATAATAAATGGCTGAAGGATGGCTGGGGGGGTAGATGGATTATTGTAGCTCAGACTGTCTGATTGACTTAGATCAGGAAACATACAATATAACAGAAACAAATTACTTGCCATTTAGTTAAATGACTTTTTTTAGGCGTAGTGTTGAAACCAAAAGGCATCATGACGAATTGACGGTTGCCTTTCTCCCATACGATTAAAAAAAGAGACTGTGCAAATGGGCAGAAAGTGGATGAAGCTTTGAGAGATCAGTTTGTGTTCAGCATGTGCTGTGCCCACAACAGCTGGCATGCGTTGGTGTGAAGACACTTCTGTCATAAAAATAGCATTTCGTATAATTTGCTCTGACTCTGAAGAAAGCAGCTTAGGAAAGGAAGACAGTATTTATCATAAATAATTATCTTGATGTTATTTTCACTCTTTAATCACACATCCTCCAAGCATGTGGTTCGTCGCCTCTTTACATCTGTTTTCATCTGACGTCTTGATCTCAAGACTTCAATGCTTGTGGTATGGCTCTTATCTTCAGCATCCTGCCTTTTTGGTAGCCATGATAATTCTTGATGGTTTTGTGTATCTGGGAAATTGCAGAATGCTGATGAATTTGTAGTTGGCAGTATTTTGCATGTATGCTGAAGAAAGATACGTACTGTGTCTCTTGCTTTTTTGAAAAATGTTGTTTGGAACAGATAATTCATTTATTACAATGAAATCATTGAGTCAGTCCCAGTGAGGGCTATACTATAGAGATGTGATTTGAAATTGACATAGATGGGGTGCCCCCCCCCATCCGTTTTCATCTCAGGCCATTAGGTTTTGAGATCAGTGAAGCCTGGACTGTTTGTTTCTGTGAGGGTGACAGTTTCATATTCATTTAGATACACAGACACACGTGCCAGATTCAATCAGTGAGTAAGCAAGGGAGACAGCAAGGAAATGAGGGAGTGACAGGGAGAGAGAGAGGGAGAGAGCAAGAGAGAGGGGGAGAGAGAGAGAGAGAGAGAGAGAGGCAGCCATAGAGACAGGCAGATTGCTGGAGCAGCACTGTGATTCTTGTAGACAGGGATCTTTGGCTTTTATCATCTCAGGATCCCTGATCCCCTATCCAGAGCTTCCTTTACACGAAACAGATTTACTGTGCGGTTTCTTCTTGGAGTCAGCGGAGCGAGCTGCTGCCGATCAGCCTGTTCAGCACATCTGTGAGAGATGCCTTTTTAATCCGTTCGGACGGGTCAGAAGGCAGGCAGGGAGGCAGTCTGACACCCCCCGACGACACTTTCACAACCCGGCTGGCTCTGAGAGGGAACGCTCCCTTCGCTTGTCCCTCACCACCTCCTCTCAGCTGCGCCCAGATCCGCACCGGCATCGCCATGGGTGACAAAGGCACGAGGTGGGTCAGCCTTTTCATCCAGAAATTCAGCGATTTATGGTATGGCGGGATCTGACACACTGGCTGTCGTTTCTGTCAGCTGGCTGCGTTCTGAGAGGCTGTATTCCTTTGTTGATACTGGGTCTCGTCCTGCGTGATTTTTCATGTCTCAACATGAACTGATGCATGCACTCAGAATATGCTGTTCAAACCAGCAAATATTAGCCTTCTCTCATCTCTTAGTCTCCAACACCTCAGCTGTCTTGAGCAGAAAATGATTTGTGTGGTGCTGTCGAGACAGGGGGACTTGGGAATTCTTTACTCCTGGTTGTTTAATTCACAGTTAGTGGTCTGTGTGTTATTTTATATATATATCCACATGCTGGGCAAGGTATGAATCTGTTTCCTTTTGCATTTTACAAACAGTAAGGCTTGTGTAATGTATATCTTCAGGTTTCAGCCCTTGAAAGCGTGTTCCACCATGCCAGGGGTGGTAAGGGCCCCCCAGGGCTCATGCAGAGATTGTGTGGGATTCCCACCGTCATTATCACTGTACTTTTTCAAAATGTACATGGAAGACTCTCCACAATATATAAATATATACATATATTTACTCAATTGACACTCATGTCAAACTGTAACTTACGCTACAGTAATTTCCAATTACCTGAGTATTTACTGGATTGTACAGCTGTATGTTAACCACAGCCCTTAGGATTATTTACTAAATACCTTTTCCAACTGTGTCCTTCTAAGCCTTAGCATTATTCATTTTTTGAAGGCTAATATAGAAGACAGTTGCTTTATCTTAGCAACCTGAGGGAGGAGGTGCTTGGGAACGTGGTGGTACCCCTTCGGAAGTCACCGTTGTCGTGCTGAGGTGTCGCCGTTCCTGCGTGTTCTCCATCCTTCCCAATTTCCTGTGTTTTGGTATTAATCCAATCTGATTTTCAGCAAAAGGTCAACACACCCTTGGGGACCAAGCAAATGTAATTTAGGCATAATAATTTAATCAAATGTTACTCCAGTATGTTTGTTTAATGTCATATTGCGGGATGCTTGTGTTTTTCAATTGTAAACTTCACAACTAATCTGAGGCCTTGTAATTAAATTCTTGGTGCAATTTTTATCACAGGATTAAGCCTGGCGATTAACTTTCCTGTTGTTTTTTTCTCACACTGATGCATATTGGGTTAGACACTACTGTTGTTTTCTAGCTGTCTGCATTGTGAGGGATTTCCAGATTTGAATTGGAGGAGAGGGCCCTTTTGTTGCTGTAATGCAGTGTATGTCATGAGAATTGACATATGGCCCTGAGATGGCTTTCTATCTAAGTTTGCGTATGGTTTAGTCTCCCACTGGTCCCGAGTGACGGCCCATCTTAATGAAACACCAACATGATTAATGATCTGTTTACTGGGCTGCTCAAAAACTGCTTGCTGTGAAGGAACCCCAGGATAAAACGGTGACTTTGTATGACGACTGGTCATGTTTAACAGTAGAAGCTGTGCTCATGTTGCGTGTGCTGTGTGTCACTGGACTGCGCTGTGTGTCTCTGGACTGTGCTGTGTGTCTCTGGACTGTGCTGTGTGTCTCTGGGCTGCGCTGTGTGTCTCTGGATTGCGCTGGTTGTCTCTGGACTGCGCTGTGTGTCTCTGGACTGCGCTGTGTGTCTCTGGGCTGTGCTGTGTGTCTCTGGACTGTGCTGTGTGCCTCTGGGAGTCTCAGCACTGGCCCAGATGATTGCAGTTTCCTCCCTGACCTCTGTTTCACCATTCCCGATTCCCACGGTTGCCATCACATATCTGGTGTGACACTCACGCTTCCAGACTCTCACGCAAGAAATCCTACGCCAAATCTATATTATTACATTATAGACCTAAATTTAGCTACATCAGACTATTTACAAGATAGTAAAACTGTTACATACATGTAAATGCGTGTGCAGACTTGTCTCAAATTGAAAATCTCACTCCAGCCAGCGGACCAAACTTGGCAACCCTGGATTCTTATTTCAATTTTCAGATGAGTGACTTTGCTGTCTGGACTTGAGCATTCCTCTAAGCTAAACATGTCCCGTCACATGATCCCAGACCCAGAGGTCCTCCAGGTCTGTGCTGCGGGGCCTCCTGCTCCCGGCTGCATCCTGCCTGGGCTTGGTTGAGCCGGCTAAATGAGTGCTGTGGGACTTTCAATTAATTCTACACCGCAGCCTGGGACCACGTGCGCACACCTGTGAATATGGAGATACCCTCCACAGAACAGGTGGCCGGCAAGTACAGCATATTCTTCAGCCAAAGCGAACAGAATGTGCGGCAGAACAATCAAGATCGCATTCAGATGGAAAGGGCTCAGATTCTCCCCAAATGTGGACAGGGTGAGGGGATCACAAGATCACAAAGATACTGAGGACAGAATATGGTCTGTCCTCCTGATGTCTCCATTGGTGTCTCCATTGGTATTGTTACTACAAGTCCAGCTAACAATGGAGGAGATAATTGGAACATTTTGTCTATATCAAACTATTCAGGCATTTAGGAATGAAGCATGGAGCTGCTGGGTTGAGTGGAGCCTGTGCTGAAGCACTCTCCATCATGTTGTTTAAAAATTCATAGGTGCTCGGCGATGTTTTATCAGTCCTGAGACTCTGAGGCTCTTGAAACCTTAAAGGCAGATGAGGGTATGCATTACTATTCACTGCACATTCATTCCAGCAAGAAAAATTACAGTCATATGTATTTGACAGGGGTTAAGACTTAATCACAAGTGTTCGTGCAAAAGTAGGAAAAATATTGCAGTAAAGGTAAAAAAAAAGAAGATATAAATGGTGTAAGCTTCTCTCAGTAGCATAGAAGAGAAGGTAGTTTCATCATGGTTATAAATGTTTTATATATTGGAAACCCACAAAACAAGAATCAGTATTTGAGAATGGTGGTCTGCCTGTTTATACACATCTTTGTTGAAATTATGCCATTTGGGTTGGAAATGTTGCTATTTGAGTTGTCTTTATTTAAAATGGCACTAAACTTTAAGTTTACACAAAAACTGAAAAACCAAGTGAGCACATGTACTGTATATATCAACGTGTAGTTAAAACATCACGCATGCATGCTGGCTTGGGATAGGGGTTTGATGAAGATAGATAAATATTTTTGCTGTTTTTGTCCTTTCAAAATTCATCACAAATTTTGCAACCGACATTGGCCTCTGGTGTTCACTTTCATATTCGACTGAACAAAAACTTCTACTGTTCCTCGAAATTTGTCTGCAAGTTTGGACCTGAGTAGCTGAGAAACTGGAACTGAAGTGTGGCTCAAGTGACAGAATCTTATTTCTCAACAAACAGCGGGTGAAAATTGTTTGACTCACATGGGTGTCGGAGAGTGCCCAGTGTTTTTCACAAAGGACCCCTTTCTTCCATGTCAGACATTCTGCAGACAGTTTTCAACCTGCATTGTAATTACTAAAATGAGCATCTAACTGATGTGATGCAAGTTTTGTAAAATGTTGTGTTACTTCATATTGAACGTTTACAGTGTGCCGTTTACGATGTGCAGATCAGATGCAGTGTTACTGGAATTCACATGCATCAGACACATCATATATACAGTATCATGAAAAGCCCCCCCCCCATTTACAAACCATGAACATGCCTGAGGTACTCATTAAGCAAAGGCCATCCAAGCCCTCAAACTCAATCAGTGAGACTTCAAAGAAGAGTCCCTTAACATCGCTTAACAAGTCTGACGACTTGTTTTTTATGTTATTTCAGTGTAGATTTCCACTGATTTCCTATTCCAAGATCAATATGCAATCAAACTTAATGCATGAACCCCTCAACCTTGCCAGCACTGACTATATTATTATTACTATTATTATTATTATTACTATTATTACACAATTCTTGGTGCGCTAATTTGCTTCTTAACTGTAAGCTGTTCCTCTATGGAAATTAACTTTGTGATTAAGAAAACGGCATGTGTTCCTGCTGACTGCATGGCGTCTATGAATCAAAAGGCCTTTTCCTTTTACAATTCTAAGGTATCAGTAATGAGCTGTGCAGAAAAAAGCAGACCTGCTCTTCATGTTTAATTTGCTAAATTATTCTCAATGTTATGATTCACTGGCATCCCGTCGAGGGCGATTCCCTGCTTTATGCCCTGCGCTGCCCGGGAGAGACACCCCTGTCACCCTGTACTATTTAGCAGCGAAAAGATGGATGGATATAATCATTTGTGCAATACTGCAGTATTACAAATGAAGTGATGATGTAAATCTTTAATTTCACACTGTTGTCACAGAACCAGTCCTGTTACAATAAACAACGGTGGCCACTTCAAGAAGCCCACATCTCACTACTCCCTTGTGCTTGCTGGAATGGTGAACATGTGTGATGTAGCAGAGCTCTGTTGAACATTTCAGAACCAAAACACAATTTCTCATGCCACGGAGGTGCATAGTCATGCCACAAAGTGCTTAAGATGACACAGTTGGAGTGTATAATGTCACCTGAAATGTTATTTCAAAGACATCTTAATGGATGTCAAGAGTTTGTTTTAGAACCATCGGGGACTGGGAGATCTCTTTCTGAGTTGGGTCACCAAGGTAACGGTCCAGTGCAGGCTTTTGGAGGTTGCGTGTCAATCAAGAAATAATGCAATAATGCAGTTACACTATTTTAGTTTCCAGAAAAGTTGAATCAATACACTGACAAATGTTTCTATAAGGTACTTAATTAACATTGCCAATAAATGTTAGGTAATGTTGCCAACAGCAAGAGCCAATGATTTTTTTGATGTTAAATGTCAATAACCCTTTTTAGCTTTTTACAGTGATGGGGGAGGCAAGTTAATAGGTGACTGAAAAACCAATTAATCAGAAAGCAAAACAAAATATTAAAAATCAAAATGCATGGACAGACTGTCAGGAAAGCAAATCTGCTGAACAGTAATCAGAGCAGATTCGTTCATTTTGTTCCATAACCTAAACGAGTTCTTAAATCACCTCTTTTATAGCAAGAACATACACTGTAGACATTGGAAAATGTGTAATAAAAATTAAATCGGGGTGAAACAACGATTTACGTTTGTTCATTTGCAATGCCAAGAAACCAAAATCTGAAGGTGAGAGTGTTTAGCACAATACTCGGAATATTCTGAATACTCTGACGTATGATCTATCTATCTATCTATCTATCTATCTATCTATACAAACACACAATGTGATCCCAAGATCTTGTGTAATTTTATTAGTTTATTGATTTAAGTCTTTATACAATATTAAAGGGACCCTATTATGCTTTTCCGGTTTTTCCCTTTCCTTTAGGATGACAAATAGCTTTATGTGCATGTAAACATTCTGCAAAGTCTTAAAGCCCAAAGTTCATGCCTAAGGGAATAACTCTCACCACAGAAATCACTCTTCTCTAATCTATCTGAAATATCTCATTGGAAATCCAGCCCTCACTTCTGTGACATGGTGCGATCACCTTGTAACACAATCCTGGTCGTGAGCTTGGCACACCCTCACACAACTTTTTCTGGGGTGGAACATGTAGGGCAAGCTGACCAATCAGCACACTGGGCTCTTTGGGGGTGGGGCTTAAAGCTTTAACACGTTTCAGTTAGTCAGGGAGAATAAAGATATACAATATGAGGAAAATAATGTGTTTTTGGAACATCGAAACATGTAAATCTGTTCTAGTAGGGGGGTCATAATAAAATTATGAACAGTGAAAATGATCATAATAGGGTCCCTTTAATTATTTTTCAGTGCTGAAGTGCACAGAGGGAACGTCTTTCCAGTGTTTTAACTCAGTATTAACATGCCAAGTGTAACAGTTTTGTAAAACCCATTTACACACAATCTAACATACTCCACTGATTTCATAATTTATTTATGTCTTGAAGACAGACATCATTAAAGGGGAGCATTCAGATTGCACCCTGATTTTAAAATCGTCGTTTCTTCACTAGCCAGTTTTGGAGCTGAGGGGTAAATGGTCCAGGTTGGCTCCCTAGCAGCCGAGCCTGAAGGCCATCTGTGTGAACCGTGCAGATAAATATTACTGGTGTGTTATCAGTGTGTTACGCTTGTCAAAACGGGGACCAACCGGAACAAGTGCTTTCCTGTGCTTTCATGGTTTGTTTCTTGAACTGTATAGATATCAACTGTATCACTTAATAATCTACTATACCACATGCTTTTATTGTTAATAGTTTAATATTTTAAAATCTCTTTACACCGGCACACTTTTTTCTTGAGACACGTTGAACGACTGTAACCATCCTTGTAACCAGATGCAACCAGACTTTGAACTGGTAAAATTTGTGTTCCGGATGCTTCTCCCAGGTCATCTTCAGCTGAGTTTACAGTACGTGAAAAGAGGAAATAATTTATTTCTAAGAAGTACATCTTAAAGTGAGAGATTTTGCCTATAGAATCATTTATTAGAGAGTCATGTTTTGCATTCTGCATTTCAGGTGTGCCATGACAGGTTTTGTTATTTCACACGTTATAGCCACGGGAAATGCATCCTGAGAGAAAGTCACATGGCACGGAGGCTTGCACTCATGGGAAGTGCATGCTGGGAGAAAGTCACGTGGCACGGAGGCTTGCAGTCATGGGAAGTGCATGCTGGGAGAAAGTCACATGTCACGGAGGCTTGCAGTCATGGGAAGTGCATGCTGGGAGAAATCACATGGCACAGAGGCTTGCAGTCATTTGAACATCTGCATTCGAATGGCCCAGGCAGACATTATTACCCTGGGAAGGGATCAGGGAACATTCCAGTCAGCTGTTTGCATTTCCTTCATTGACAGAATATATATTCACTAATTCTCCCTGTTCATGGTCGGAAGCTGTTTTTTTGTCTTATGTTTATTCATTACTTCTTTTACAAATTTAACTGTCGTTCTCCACTTCTCAGTCTGAAGAGCTATGTGTAAATTCTTTGTATGTATTCAGTCAATCTGTGTGAAAAGTGACATCTGTCAAGGTTTCCCAGCCATATTGGTTGCATCCGCAGTGGTCGTTTGACAGTAAGTAAAGCGTGATGTATGGGAAATCACCAAACTGGCTTTGTGTCATTCCTGTAACTGCAGACACAAGTTTCCCTGGACATTGAGCTTTCTGACCTGATCGGATAATCACATCCCATGTATGTGCAGGCTGTTGTGTATGAAGACAATGACCCAGTCTACAGGTATTAACTAGCGTATGAATAATCTCAGTTTGAAGCTGCAGAACTGTCAATGGGTTTTAGTCATTGTCAAGTTAAGTAACAGTGAAAACTATGTTTTCATATATATCCTCTTCCTTGGTCCCTAAATTGCTTGCATAACCTGTCATTTGCATATCAAAGACACATTGTTGCTATAGTAATTAGTGCTGAAGTATTAAACTGGAAGTGCACTCTTTGTTGCCATGCCAACCTTGTTTCAAAAGCTGGTTTCTTCACACAAAATCTATTTTTTAAGGTTGTGTAAGTCAAGGTTGCCTCCAATCTGAAAAGGTATCCATGAATGGAAAACAAACAATAAGAATTTTTCATTATTAAAACTGCTTAACGATTAATTTTTGTATAACTGTCATACTGGAATCACTGTTATTGATTTTGTTACTGATGCTGTTGTTGATATTGATTGGTTTATATCAATACACTAAGGTAGGGGTTTCTAAGATTTTGATAACCACGGACTGGCATATGTTTTTATGTTGTGCAAAACTGTGACCAGTAAAACTTGCTGGGGGAGGTCAGAATAAATGGCGTGACTTGAATGATAAACCCCTCCCCCAAACTCCATACATTTTGCCTGCTGGAATACTGGCGGGGAGCCGGGGTAGGAAACCCCTACACTTGAGAATTCCGAATATTAAATCTGACCAATTTTTATTAATTGACTTCAAAATAACTGGCACCACCAGTTTTAATCATTGGTATGCATTTTTTGGCCAGGATGTCCGCTATTTGCCTAAGAGTTAGCAACTCCCTGGCACAGAGAAGAATGACATACGCCTAGGTCTAGGAACATTAACTGATATCCTGTGATGTTCAGATTCAGTTCTTATGGAAAATAAATATACGAACCAATTAATGTTATGATAGGTTGTATCTGTGATTTATTTGTTTTTACTTATAAATAAGCATTGCGCTTAGTATAAAGTCATTATGCCTAATAAACTGGGTCATCCAGTTTTGACATCACATTTTATTTGATATGTTTTTAGACACGGTTCTGTACCCTATACTTGCTATTTACTGTGAGATAAAATGCCAAGGGCTTTCATGAGCTAATAATCCATTATTTCAACAGATAATTGTGGGCGTGATGACTTAGCTGTGCCGAAATGCACTCTGAAATGAATTTTTAACGACAGACCATTAAGAGAAACTGTCCGCGCATCATGTAGCCTTGATCAATGTGCTTCCATGCGCTAATACTCGGCCAGTAAAATGCGAGGAAGTCCGAATTCATTTTCCACGGTATTTTACCGTGGTAAAGACTGAAAACAGTTCTGTCGAGTGTCTCAGATTTTTGCAGAATAAATCAATGCATGAAGAAATCCTTACATATCCTCATGAATGATCGACCTGGAATGCTGACTATTACCAGACGTCTTTTGGGATCACAATACGCCTCATTAACATCTAATTATTGTGCATCTTTGTTTTGCTGGAGTACCGTTTGCAGCGTCTGTGCCATAGCTCACCCAGATCAATATCAGAGGTCATACATGTTTAGCTGATCAGCCGGTCTTTCTGATATATTTGTGTGTGTGTGTGTGTGAGAGAGTGAGAGAGAGAGAGAGAGATGTTAGAATGCTATTATTGAATTAACATCTTAGATGACATTTTGTTTCCAAATAAATTTGCTGAAAATGCTTAAATGTTCCGATGCACAGTGCTGATATTTCCTACCTTACTTACCAAAAAACACAGGGTAAAAGGGTAAAAGTTACACAAAACGAAATGGAATTTGACAAGAAGGTACTGGATGATGTGGTAATAATATATCGTGTGAATCTCTGTTATCTAAAGACAAACTATAAACACATGTGCCCTTGTGTCTGAAATTTATGAATTTAAATAAGTAATTTAAATAACTTTTTTCTTTATTTTTCAATATGTATTTTCTGGTTATCATCAACATTTGTCTGGAAGATGGCCCTGCTCATTACAGGATTGCCTTCACTGGAATCTGCTTGGGCATCTGATGACATTGGGGTCTAATTTATGATGGCATTAAGACCCGACAGATGGAAGCGGAGGCCATTACCCAGTGAGCCATGTAAACTGGTCCTTTTAGTGAAAGACTATAAAAGACCACCTGTCCTTTGATGTGATAAAACTGTTTTTTCATCCAAAACATCCATGGCAAACCCCTGGATTAATTAAAAACTCATTTAAAACATGAAACAAATTCAGGTTCTGTAATTTAGTTTGCCACTTTGACGCGTCTTATACAGTCAACACGTTGATGGATTCTTCTCCAAGTGATTGCCTGCCTTCAGCAGCACTGATAAAATGCATCCCCGTCTGTAGCTGAAATTCATGAAATCGTTGTCAGAATTGTATCTCTGGAAAACAATATTTATCCTCTTAGATGCCTTTCTTGCTGTCAGTAGCATTTCCACCAATATTGGATTCACCTGTACTGCTATTTTAAATACTCAAGTAATGAATTCTCTTTGATGCTTTTCAGAGTGTTTAAGAAAGCAAGTCCCAATGGCAAAGTAAGTTTGTTTTGATTTTTTTCTGAAGAACCACATCTATGAAAATTGTACCATTGCTTACTGGCTGTTGCTTAATACACAATTTTGTCCAAAGCAAAATAGATTTATATGGTAACACTATGGTTTATGGTCTGCTCATTAACTATTAATAGACTGTTACTGATCAATTGATAACATATTTATAGATAGAAAAATTCATTAACAAACAAGTTTAGAAATATATTACGATCATGTCTTGCTCCTGGTATTTACACAATAGCTGGTAAATCCCTTGCAAATATAAAACAATGGATTAGTAAGCTATAGTTATAATTGAGAATTGAAGTTATTTAGTAAATATTTTGTGAGACAAGAATAAGAGTGAATTGTTTAATTCCTAATATGCTATCGAATGATAATTTATGGAGCAGGCCTTAAACTAAAGCTGGAACTGAAATCCATGCCTCTAGCGCAGTGTTTCTCTATCCAGTCCTCGGGGACCTGCAGACAGTCCACGTTTTTGCTCCATCCCACCTTCCAGTAGGGAGCAAAAATGTGGACTATCTGTGGGTCCCTGAGGACCGGATTGGGAAATGCTGCTCTAGGGGTATAACAATGCAAAAAAGCATTTGTTAACAGTTTGAGACTCCCTGTGAATCGCCAGCATGTAAGCTGCGCCTTATAATAGCCACACGCTGGAATGAATGTATTTGTGATTAACAAGGCAGTGGACTTGGGCTGCATGGGTCATCTCACGTTATACTCAGGGTTCTCCTGACAAATGATCTTTAATTATGCCAACAGCCAAGCAGCTATCTTTTTTCCCCCTAGCTTACTGTGTACCTTGGAAAGCGGGACTTTGTTGACCAGGTTGACCTTGTTGAACCTGTTGGTAAGTCAATGCTTCACCTTCATTTGTAGCTACATTGATTCTGAGGAAGGTCCTGCTTCTGAGGAAGAATATCATTCAGTTCTGATCAATACACTGTCGATGTGAGTTTTGTTTATATGGATATCATTACATGACATTTGTAACTTTGGACATTAAAAATGGATTGATTACATAACACAGAGTTACATTCCTCACAGCTCATGGCTTTTTGATGATTGTCCAAGCAAGTTCAAAGGGCTGTTAGTTCTTTGAACCTGATTTTATATGTCCCCAGACACATAAATATTTAAACCATATCTCACTTTCAATTCTGTGCCTTCCAGATGGTGTGGTTTTGATTGACCCAGAATACCTAAAGGAAAGAAAAGGTGAAGAGATTTTGAATTTCCCACACCCATGTGTTTCAGACCTCTGCTATTGCTGGGTTATTATGGATTGGGCTTCTGCCATACTCAGAGCTTGGGTTTTCCGTAATTTGTATTGCCTTCACAAAGCCTCCAATTCTGATATATTTCTGATATATTTTCCTACCCCTGCAATACAGGCATACGGCCCAAGGAGCTCAAGAAAACTATCCTGCCCATGTTTTCTGACTCAATGGCATTTGTTCTCGCATCTTCCAGTTTTTGTGACCCTGACATGTGCCTTCCGCTATGGCCGGGAGGACCTGGATGTCCTGGGCTTGACGTTTAGGAAAGACCTCTTTGCTGCCAACATCCAAGCCTTTCCTCCAGTGCCAGATGGGAAAAAAGCTTTGACTCGTCTTCAGGAGCGCCTTATGAAGAAGCTTGGGGAACATGCACACCCGTTCACTTTTGAGGTAACAAGGCTTTCATTGGTCATGGGGGATGTACCCCATAGTGTGTTGGGGTGACCTTTGAGGAGCATCGATGACTGGTGCAGTTATGCATTCCTAGTGCATATTTTTACACATTTAAATTTTTTTCTGCAGATTCCTCCCAACTTACCTTGTTCAGTCACCCTTCAACCAGGACCAGAAGATACAGGAAAGGTAATGAAAAGTGAACGTAATAAATTGACACATATTGCATGCTGAAAACAAATGAATAAAAAAATAATCGTTGACGTAGTCACTGGCAGGAATGCCATTAGGCTGTATTGCATTCTCGTGACTATAGGCTATTTGATAATGCTTTACATTAACTGCACCTTCATAATGCTTTTATATTGCATTCATAAAATGTTTAGTACACCTTCACAATGTATTCATTAAGTATTCATAAAACATTCATAAACATCATGTATTAACATGACCTTAACATAATAATACATAATATAACATAATAATTATATAATAATAGCAAACATTATAATTGTATAATCATGTAATGTTTGTTATTAATGTATAATAAAGCTGTTGAGGGATGTTAGGATGTTAAGGTGTACTTGCATGCTGCTTATGAATGTTCTATGAATGCATTATGAA
>JAODLD010000042.1:4927634-4947321 GCA_026781065.1 Mormyrops boulengeri | reverse complement strand
GATGTTAGGATGTTAAGGTGTACTTGCATGCTGCTTATGAATGTTCTATGAATGCATTATGAATGCATTATGAATGTATTATGAAGGTGAACTTGATGTCAAGCACAACCGACAATTTTTATACATGGATCTATGCATGTGAATGTCTGGTGCCTAATTGACATTTAGTGCAACTAGTGACAATCACAGATATTTTTAATTCATGGGAAAAGGTGACAAGATATCGTTTTTGAAATATCAAAATAAATTCTTCAAGGCATATAACAACACATTATATAATAATGCAGCCTTGTGTAGTAATTGGACAGAATGTTACAAACTGAATGATGATTATAACAATGATGATAATGATTATGATCATAATAATAGGTTAATGTTGCAATATAAAATGATAACGAAGTCTATAAATTTGTTACATTTTATTATTACATAATGTGGTGTTACATGGCGTGTGACGAGACATTATGTAATAACTTGGCATTATGTGATGAAAATTTGTTACGTTTTGGTGAGTTATTGCATGATGCTGCATTATTACATAATTCATTGTGACATGGCAAATACATAGACTTTGGAATATATGAATAAACAGAAAATCCATAAATCCCAGTTCACATTTTAAGATTTGCTTTTTTTCGCATGAAGCAATGGGCTGATGGTATGAATTACGGGAATCTGTGTGATCATTCCGCTGCTTTAGCTCAGGTACCTTGCTTTACAATGGGTGATGCCTTTTCCTGATTTACTCCAAAATGTTGCATATACCTGCCTCTGAGTTTCCATAAATATTTGCACTTTTTCTAATCAAGTTTTGTTTGATAAATCTAGGATTTTGCATAAAATGTGGCTTGCACACATTTTGGCCATCTTTAGTCTGTACACAACTATGATAAATGAGGCCGTAGGGCCGTGCATGAAATGATGTGTATGTACAATATATTGTGAATTGTTGATTTTTGTTGAGCCTGAAACAGTGAAATATCAAACTAAGGGTAATATGATGTCACCCATAAATTATATAAGGTGCCCTTTTATTATCTTTGAAGGCCTGTGGGGTTGACTTTGAAGTAAAAGCTTTCTGTGCAGAGAACGTTGAAGAAAAAATCCACAAAAGGTAGGTGTGCCATGTATGAAACTGGCTGCCATGAAGCAAACAAGCAAGCGAAGGTAGAAATACAGAAAGTGACTATTTACGCTACAAGGGCGAGACTCAGGGGATGAAAACAGGACAGTGGGAAGACCAAGGCAGAAGTTTGCCTTTGGTCATGTCAAAAATAACCTGTCACATGACCATGGCTCTCTCTGTAGCTGATGGCGTCCTTGAGAACCCACTGCAAGTCAGATAATACCATCATAAACTGCAGTCATACTGTGACCTTTTGATAACAGTGTGTTACTCACTTCTAATCTGGGAAAGCTGTGCATGCCACTGCATATCAGCTGCATACGACGTGTTGTAAGCAAATTTCTGTCTTTGGGTTGACTGCTGTAAACCCCAACATCTTGTTTCAGTTTTGCATTCTTCACATTAAGGCCACATTATGGCATTTTCTGTACCCATTCCTGACTAGCTTTAGAAACTCCAGACCTAATACCCAGTACAGATTCCAAATAAGTAACCCCCCAGGCACTCCTGAAACACATCATATTAGGGATTTTGTTTGGTTCCTGGGATAAATATTCCATGGGGCTAAAGTTTTATGGAAGGAGGAACAGGACAGTTTGTAGCCAAAAACACAGGTGACAGGAAATACCCTACATGAGATGAGAGCGTAACCCATATGCATCTGCCACACAGGAACTCGGTGCGTCTTGTTATCAGGAAGGTGCAGTACGCTCCAGAGAAGCCAGGCCCTCAGCCCATGGCTGAGACCACGCGCCAGTTTCTGATGTCAGACAAGCCGCTTCACCTGGAGGCCTCACTGGACAAAGAGGTGAAGGAGTGAGACACACCTTGAGCTGGAGAACATGCAGGGAGTCACAAATGGAGTCAGGCTTACAAACTAAGAAGGAATGCTGGTGTTTATTGCATTGTAGGAGAATTTTATGTGTTCAGCATACCGTAAATACACAGTGTTTTCTTCATAGATGTAAGGGCAGCCAACAGAAAAGATGGTTTAGGATGCTATGTATCCATACTGACTGTCACCACATTATTATTACCAAAAACTACAGTCATAGCATAACTATAATATAGTTATATTATATATATTATATTATAACTATATTTAGTGTACTATTAAATGAAGTATATAGTATTCTGGTTTCAGTCATGAATAATCCTTCTGTTCAGAGACATCTTTCTTATAGTCACATTGCATTTGAATAGATTCATTGATGGGTGGGTCAGTAGTGCAGATGTTAGCACTGTTGCCTCACACTTCTGGGACCAGGGTTTGAGTTTCCACCATGGCTCCATGTGTGAAGGGCTTGCATGTTCTCCCCATGTCATGGTGAGATGTCCCCATGTTGTAGGGAGGTTGCCTCTGGCTACTCTGGTTTCTCCCTGCAGTCCAAGAACATGCTGAGGTTAATTGGAGTCTCCAAATTGTCCATGGGAATGAATGGTGTGTGTACCCTGTGATGGACTGGTCCCTTGGATAGGCTCCGACCCCCCCGCCCCACGACCCTGAACAGCACAAGCAATTATGGGAAATGGATGGATAGATAGATTGATTGATTTGGTCTTTGTTCTCATCCTTCAGATTTACTACCATGGGGAGCCAATCAACGTGAATGTTCACGTGACCAACAACACCAATAAGACTGTAAAGAAGATGAAGATCTCAGGTTAGTGACAGGCTCGACTTGACGTGTGGCTCTGGGCGGTGATGCTCTGCGGGAAGCTGATGTTCTGTATCTGTCCACACAGTGCGTCAGTATGCTGACATATGCCTGTTTAACACTGCGCAGTACAAGTGCCCCGTGGCGACAGAAGAATCAGAGTAAGACGTCTCCTGCTAAATTAACCACATTCGTCCTTTGGTGTTTGTTTGTGATATATAACATTTTCAACAAACCAATCAATTCTGTACAGCGCTGTATTCATTTACAATTATTGGATTAGGATTTGGGGGTAACTTATTTGATATTTGACTTTTGATTGGGATAGTCTGAATGATGACCTTTTTTTTAAAATCCATGCATGCAGCCTTTAATTAGAGAAGGGGATGAAAAACAATTAAATCAAATTAGGTACAATTTCTAAGGCTTTAAGAACAGATCTCATGGGTTATTTTTTTTTCCAAGATCTGGCAGACATACTTTCCTTCTGCCCACAGTGACATGGTTGCTCCCAGCTCCACGTTTTGCAAGGTGTTCACTCTCACACCCTTCTTAGCCAACAACCGAGAGAAACGCGGCTTGGCCCTAGACGGAAAACTGAAGCACGAGGACACAAATTTAGCCTCCAGCACCCTGTAAGCAAACCCTTCTTTGAGTGAAGCCGGTCCGTGGGGCGGCAGAGCAGCGAAACCTTACGATGTGGCTCTTCCGCAGGCTGAGAGAAGGGGCTAACAAGGAAATCCTGGGGATTATTGTGTCCTACAAAGTCAAAGTGAAGCTGGTTATTTCCCGGGGAGGGTGAGTGTTTCCCATCTACCACCCCCCCCCCCCTCCCCCGGGGTGAATTAAATGTTCTCCTGCATTTCGAAATCTGCATCCCTGAAGTCGGGACCTGAAACAATGTGTATCATTTTCTGCTGTTTCAGGCTCCTGGGAGACCTCGCGTCGAGGTAATCTTCGTTTTGCGTACTGCTGATTATCTTCAGATTAATTAGATTTTCTGTGTAGTGTTATGTATTGTATATGTCTTGATGCAGACATGGTGCTGAATAGGAACATGTGAATATATTTTATACATTTATGAAGATCTGTTTTTATTTTGTCTTATGAGTAAGCCAGCAGTCTTACAGTTGCGGTTCTCTAAGCTGAGTAACATATTTTTCTTTGCGTTTCCTTCTCAGCGACCTGGCGATTGAGCTTCCCTTCACATTAATGCATCCCAAACCTGTTGAAGGCTCTTCCTACCGAGATGGTATGCTTGGTACTTCAAAACAGAATCTTACCCCCTCTGTTATGGTTCATGACTGTCACCCTCTACAACAGGGCTGTTCAAATCACAGTCCTCGAGGGCCAACACTGCTGATTTTCCAGCCTCCCTTTACCCGTGAGCCAGGTGTGAAGCCTCTGTGAGCAGTAATTATTAAACTAACTACCTGGGATTACTGAAAAGAAGGCCTGAATTTGGAGTCAAGGGCCAGATTTCAAGAGCCCTGCTCTAGAACAATCCTGCCAGAGAATTTTTGTCCACAGCCATGGCTGAAAGTTGTTGAGATGTATAGACTCATTTAGCTCAACAATGTTGTCTTCTGTTTACCATGAACTCATAGTTTACTGCCCATTTTTTCATCTCAGCTACAGAAAAGGACGCACCGGTAGACACCAATCTGATCGAATTTGACACAAAGTAAGCCGACCGCTGTTCCGTCATCTCCTGCTTTCTTGGTACACCATCTCTCTGCAGCCGCACTAAAACTGACATCCAGCCTCCTTGTTCACTACTGTTCACTCTTACCTCATGTAAATTTCAGATGATAATCATAACTTGTTATATCATGCATAAAAATGCTTGCTTAAAACTCACTTGACATAGTTCTGTTGTTTAAAAAGAAATGTATTATTATGATAGTATTTAACTATATGTCAACGTTATGGTCACAAGTGGTAGAAAGCTGATTGAATATATGACCTTTTGGTTGCATGCTGGAGATTGTTAACTGTAGGTCAGAAGCCAGTCACAAAAACTTGTGTTTCCTATAGTGACGACGACATCGTTTTTGAAGACTTTGCGCGACAGCGCCTCATAGGAGCAAAGGAAGAGAAGGATGAGGACGAGGATGGGGCCGACTCGCCGAAGCTGAGCGACAGATAGGCACCGGGGTGTAGGTGTGAATCTTCATTGAGCGGAGGCCTGCGGGTTTAGCCTGGAAGACTCTGTATCAGTCTTGTGCCTGTGCCGTCGTCTTGTTATTATTCACTTTAGTATTTTTCCATTTCCACGGGAACGTAGAGTTAAGAGTCCGGCTGAGTCTGTGCACAAGGCTGAAAGTGGTGGTGTTAGATGGGGCTAGGTCACCCAGCGGGCTCTGCTAGAGAAGCGGGTGACAGAGGCAGAGAAAACTTGCCCCTGTGACAGCTTCGGTTACTTTGATAGATCGATGGATTGAAGTTGGATGAAACAGTAACTAAAATCGCACCCTAAGAGTATAATTACCCATGAGACTGTGAAAAGGTCCCAGAATAAGTACAGGAAACAGAACTTTCTTCCACTTGCTGTTGCTTGTAATTTATGACAATAGAATTTCACCAAACTTAGCAGTGAGTAGTCTGTGGCATTTTATTAATGTTTGGGTGGATTTACTTAGACACGTTAGCAACCTACCCTCATAACAATGGCCTTAAATCATCACTCATTCGTAAATTATGGTTCCAGTTTTTATAGGAAACTTTCAGCTAATATCAGAATTAATCTATTTATACCTATGGATATTGGTTACTAAATTCAAATGGGCAGTGAACCTTTATCTGTTTGAAAGAATATTTTTTTAATTAAAAAATATATATAATTTTGTAGCAGTCAGTGTTTACAGTTTATTGCCCATGTACATGTGCTGGTTTTGATGACACGCATGTTCCACTGTCTTTTTCGCACAAGATCTCAGGTGGGTCTGTCTGTAGGAATTAAAGACCCCAGGATGTTTCGACTGTGGGGCGAATGGGGCTGCACTGCATTGATGGATTTGATAGCAAGTACACGAAACCAGATTTGCAAGGACCGTGCCTCAAGAGGAGTGGATATAAATGTCCCTGTTTTGCATGACACGTGTCAATGATGCTCTCTGCATGCACGACCGGCAAAACGCCCGAGGGGACACCGGCATTACGCTCATGGCGTGTGACCGGCTCGTCAAAAAGACACGAGTAGAACCATGACACTGGCTGGAACATCCGCATGTCTCACTTATGTTTAATTTATTTTCCGTTACTGGATTCGCTGTTAAATGATACGTAATGTGGTGCCCTGTTTGTGTAGCTGTATAAGACGCCTACCCAGCCTGTTTTCTGACATTGTAGATGTAGCAGATTAGCTGTTCAACTTCCTACTGAATTTTAAGAACCCGGTGAACTGTTTGACCCAGCGACAGAAAAAGCCATAATGCCCGTATTGCTGGTACCTGGGCTAGGTAGCTGATGTTTTCCATATAGTGCAAGAAAATTACAAAATTATCGAGGCGATTTGAAGAAATAACCAATGGAATTTGTCACATTCACCTTTAAGGTGCAATTTATGTTGACATCATTTCTATATGGTAATTATATTTGACACAATTTCCTATTCTCTTCTCTTACTTTTCCTACACCCTGCCCTGTTGAGCAAATCAAATTAATCTTCTACTGAAATAATGTTGATCATACCATGTAAGTCAGGCCCACCGTGAAACTATTTTACAGCTAATCATTACCTCTTTACTATACATTTGGTTTATTTTGAAACTAAAACATCTCATTTATGAATATTTAACAATAATTCAAATGTGTTCACGGAAGGCTTCACCATTCAAGAATAAAATGATTATATGTGTGTGCCTATTAACATGAAATGCAGCAATTTAATGTGAAGCACACTTGATTACCCCGGATGCTATTTTCATCTCTTTTATCTGACTAATTCTAGTGAATGATGTTAAAGTATAGAATTTCTGCTGAATATGCTGGTACTGACTTAGTTATGTCTGAAGAAGAAATATTATAGCATCTGTGCTGAAATTCTGAAGTAATATGTATATTTGTTTTATTTTTAATTACTTGATATGCCAGATTTACGCAAAATGTCTCACTGATGCTTGAAAAATCAGTCTTGTCTGCAAATCGGCAAGAAAACATATAATGTGTTTATACTGACAGAACCGAATGTTTTTATGGTGTGTATCCAAATATTAAAGACGTTTAGGGATGTTTCTGTAGAGCTTCCGGTCAAGAAGGAGACAGTCATTAGTACAAAGCCAGGGAAGCCCAGCGAGAAGTCCTGTCTCTGTCCACCATAGTAATTAAAAATTTGGTCGATATAACGAATCAATATCAATTTGTCAGTGCTGCTGTTTCATTTTATAATCACTGGATGAAGAATTCAGGTTAAAGGGTGCTGAAAGAATTGTTTTTCAGGGTTAGCTAAATATTTAGAGGGTCTGTGTCTTTCACGTTCGATGTCTTACTTGGAAATGAGGCACGAGACCTTAGGCTGGATGCAAAGCCTGCAGATTTCAACACCCAATCTGAAGTGACGGAGCCCCAGGTGCCCTCTAGTGGTGATCTCAACGCTGCTGTCCTCATAAGGACCACATTACATAACTACAATCTCCGGAAAATAACTCCCGTTACTCCTGAACCTGGACACACAATCCAATTTGACACCCTTTGGGGAAACAGTTGAATCCAAATGATGGTGCAGAAGTCTGGGCACAATGTGATGCAAGGAAAGTCAAGTGTGACCCAAAATTGGATTCGTGTATGTAAAACTTGCCTCTTGTTAACACCTCCCCCCACCAAAGGCAGTTCTGAATAAAGGAAAATGCAAAATGCTTGAACAAATGCAGCTGAAGGAAATTGTCATGAAACTTGAATATGAAATCAAATGTAAAGTTAATGCATTCAATTAAGCACCAAACAGGACAAAATGAAAGTGCCAAATGATGGAAACATGCCCCCCCCCCAACCCCCCACCTTAGATTCTGGATATGTTGTATTTTGTGGCAAAAATCTCCTATTTGTTCCTATGATTTCTGTATTTGTTGATGTAAAATCTTTAAAACAAAAACTTGTTTGTGCTTTTGTGAAGCGTGTAATAAAGCGACCTGGTTTCTGTGCGTATCTGCTCTACAGTGCTGCTTTCTGTAGTTCACGAGTTATTCCTCCTGGACTGTAAGCTGGTTCAGAAAATAATGACATGAGTTACAAACGGAATTAGCAAAACATAAAAAAACACAACACAAAAACAACACACGATAACTCCCCTGCTTACCATTAACGAGTTACAAAGCACCTATGATCGTTACATTCCCAGATTCACAAATGTGAAGGCAGTCATTAAGGCGAGCATTTCAAACTCCAGCTTATAATGACCACACTTATTTGCTTGGATCAGGCTACCCTTAGTGGCCAATTATGTTTGGCCACAAATATTGAAAGCTTGAGGCCTAATTGCAGCTGGACTGATTAAGAACCTTGTTGTTGATGTTTATTTGTATCTTGTGGGAAATGAAAGCCCTCGCAGGTCATTTATTTGTTCTCTCCAGCACCTCTCCTCTTGTTAGATGTTAACGAGGGCTTCAGAGCAGGTCTTACTATCAGCCGTGGGACCTCCATCTTCTCTGTGTCAACAGTAGCCTTTTGGTCATCACGTACCTCCGACATGTTTATCGAAGTGCCATTTTACTGGACTGCCAGTATTCCCTTAGCCCTTTGTTATTGAAAATGTCAGTATTAACTTTTCAGAATTCCATAACTTGCTTTTTTTTTGCTAGTTTATGGCTACAGGCATTCTTGTAATATTGGCTTGCATAAAAAATATCAAATGCAGTTACACTATAATACATAGCACTAAAATTTGAGGTGAAGGTGAAGTTAATGAGTTGAACACTGTGACTGTTATTCTCGCTGTTATTTTTGGATCTTGGATTTTGGAAGATTTAGTTGCTCTGACGGTATCACTGTGACCTCACTCTGCCATATCTGTGAGTTTAATTCTTATCCTACATCTATTTGGAGTTTGCATGCTCTTCTGAATTTGTCTTTATGGGTTTAAGCCCATGGTTTGGGTATCTATGAGTTGTCCATAATCTGTGTGGCTTTGGATGGACTGACATTCTGTGGAGGGCAGGCATACCAGGGCAGGCCAATCAGGAGCCTTGGGAGAATTCCAGGTGGGCCGCTTAGCTATTATGCTGATCAACAAAATAATTTGAATGGTATCAAATTGCGTCATTCAGAAACAATTTTCACACACACACACACACACACACACACACATACACACACGCACGCACACACACAATCACACAGACCACAATTGTTCTGCAGAGAGAAACACGCGAATACATGGCGTGTGTGTCAGTGCGATCGCTTGTTATTTAGAACAAAGTGAGTGCAGTGCACAGTTACGGAGGGGCTTGCTATCGCTAATCAGTTTAAGTTTCAAACGATGGATGTTAGAAGGAGACCAGGCGGGGCTGACAAAGTTAGACTGCTTCAACAGTTTAATATGCTATTTGTTATTTATTCTCTTCTTGAAATGTCGGCAATAAAGTTATGAGGATAATAAGACTTGAACTGTGGCATCACTTATCAAACTTCCTCCTAGAACGAAGACAAAATGGACTGGTCTTGGGAATAAAACTTCAGGAATGAACATGAGTCTGACACCATGCCTGGTCCAGAGTTACAAATAATAAAATATAAAGTAGAGTAATATTTTCCTTTGATGTTCTTCGGCTCTTTCTAGGCTAATATGCTAGGTAGCACACAGTCAACGTCATGTCCTCCATGTACGCCACAGGCTACCGACACCAACTGGCTCTGAGGTTAGAATCTAATCCTCATGCAAACCAGATGACCCTCCGGCCCGTAGTCTGGAAGTTACGCAAGCCTCTCCCCACTGCCATGTCACACAGCCGCCCTTGGTAATTGATTGCTCACACAATCAGACAACATGTGGAGCCGGTAAATAGCAGAACTGAAAACAGTGTACTTAGTTAATAAACTCTCTGATTTGGGAGTCACATTAATTTCTGCAGCACCAGGCTCCCCTGGATCAGCACACAGGCTGAGATTGCAACCTTAGAATGAAGCTGACTTCAGTCACTGGCCAATTGTGAGTGCAGCATACTTACGGTGTCTTATAAATAAATAAATCCTTTTTTGCCAATTTGCCATTTGCCCAAGTACAAGTACAGGTAGCTCGGAATTCTTCTCTTCCTCTGGCCCGTCTTACTCAATAGGGAGCTGCCCAGCTGAGAGGGAACTTTAACCAGCGTCATGTAAAGGTCTTCTCGAAGCTGGCAGATAATGTTTTTACTGTAACATTATTGCTATTTTACATTCTTATAAAGTTGCTGTCAATGTTAGCGTGATATGAGTTACCTGAACATCCTTTTAATGTAATTTTGAAAAAACGTTGTTTTATAATGTAAATATTATTGGAATAGTGCTATATACAGCATGTACTGTATACTGTGAATGTAGAGGTGTAAAACTGTGCTGTGATGTCCTTCATTTACTTTTGCATTATTATTTTTAGATGCAGTAGTAGTAGCAGGGAACATCAGGGAAACTGGATACTTCGAACATTTGCAGCAAACGTAGAATGAAAAATTGTTAGGTGGATCGCTTCAGGACAGGGCTGTGATCCCCAAGGACTCAGACTAACAGTTCCTTTATTTAATATCTGTTGTTGAGGCTGATGTTGTAATTTATTGGTTTTAGTGGTTTCATCAGAAATGGTTTTATTGGTCAACAACACAAATCAGCTTGTTCTCCACCTATCAGCCACTGACCTTTCACCTTCAGTCGGTTTGCTTCTCTAAAGGCTCATTTCACCTTCATTAATGGTTGGTTCACCTGGGTTTTCCTGCTTACACCCCAAGACAGCATTGTTGTGTCCAGTGGCCTCTTACTAGTGTAGCTGCGGAGCTGGTCCAACAGCAGAAATAGGCTTTGACTCGGTCCAGTCTGTTTCCTGCACCACTTGTGCAGGACCCACCTGGGTCCCCTGATGTTGCTACCTTGTTAGCTAAGAAAACCGCTCGAGGATGATGAGGGTGGATACCGTGATCAAAGGGGCAGTCGTGTGCATGGGGGTCCAAAATGATGCAGCATTGTTTTTGAGTCAATATAAATCATAATCTAATAATCTAACACTATCTCACATCTAATAAATGATAAATAAACAAATGAATCCCAGCACAGCTTCCTGCCATGAAAAGGCAATGTCACTATATTTAAAATGAATAACTATGTTTTTCGTTATAGTTTTAGTTTAGTTATATGGTTTTAGTTACCATTTTTTGGAGTGAGAGCTATTCGATTGTAGTGAACTTATAGTAAATAGTGAAATAACTTTTAAAGTTATACTTGATTTGCTCATCACAAATGATATATCTAATGGTAGTATTAGATCTGTCCACTAGATGGAGATTTCATACATTATGCCAAGCTAATTCGTCATAAAATGTATCACAGAGCACAGCAATCGAAATTGTCTGCAAATATTCTTTCATATGTGCTTAACCATTGTGATTGCGTTTGGTTTCTTTTAAACGATTTTTATAAATACCAGATAAAAAATTGTTCATCACATCACATCACATCAGAGAGACACTGACACTGTACATACACACTATCAATAAGTTACATCAAATTTATTTAAACCGAAATTCCATCTGGCAGATCTTGAAAACCAGTAAATGGTAATGATGAATGACTTTCTTATTGAGTTAATACATAAAATATTCACAGAAAATATTTGATTGTCCATTTTGTCACACTGAGTGGAATGCTTTTTATCTCCTTCTCCCAAAATACAACGATCGAGTAACAGTCTAACAAAGACGAGAGCGTGGAGACAACAGGTAAAATGTACTGAGCACCAGATACTGAATTAAACTTTCAACGTCGTCACATTTACAGTGAAGGTTTTGTTTGTCCTCACATTAAACATTCTCAAAGCCGCATTCCTTATTTCCTTGGTGCGGACACCATAGATAACTGGATTTATGGTAGCGGGGAAAATGATGTATAGAACTCCCAAGAACGTGTTCACGTCTGTTGTGATGGGGATACCGAGATTATGTGACAGAAACGTGATGCTCCCCACCAGGTAGAAGCTCATCATGACCATCAGGTGTGTGCCGCAGGTGTGGAACGCCTTCCAGCGTTCCTCCCCCGCTGCCGCCCGCAGGACGACACTCAGGATCCTGACGTACGAGAAGGCAATGATGGAGATGTCGATGCCCACAAAGCAGATGATCACCACGAGTCCTATAGCATTGTTGCTGCTCTTGTCGCCGCATGCCAAGCTGACGAGGGCCATGTGGTCACAGTAGCAGTGGCTGATGACGTTTGAGCTGCAGAACTTCAGAGGACGTGCGAGGGCGACAAGAGCGGACATTATCGAGCCACTCCGTATCAGCGTCAAGATAACCAGTTTCACCAGCATGGAAGTGTTAACGATTTCACTGTAGCGCAGTGGATTACAAATGGCCACCAGTCGATCCAGAGCCATAGCCAGGAGGATGGTGGATTCCAGGGATGAGAAGAAGTGTGTGAAGAACATTTGAGTTAAACAGCCCTCTAAGGAAATTTCATTCCAGTCAAACAGGAAGCTGAAAAGCATGTTAGGTACAATAACAGTGGGGACGACTATATTGACAATAGCCAAGCTGCATATCAGTATGTACATGGGACTATGCAGGGTCTGGCAATTTCTAATCACATAGACCATCAGCGAATTGGCAGCCAGGGCCAGCGCATATATTATGAAAAATGGCAAGAAGAGTAAACGTCTATATTCGTATAGTTCTGGAAATCCTATAAAAATAAATGTGTTGTAGGTGAAGTTGCTTTGTAGTAGATCTTCAGCCATGGCACTTTGGACTAACCTGAAATTCGATTAAAATGAAAAGACGTTATTACAGTTTGCCACATCAATAAAAGTATATCATTAGCTACAGACTCGTACAGACCTATTTCTTTGCAGTTGAATTTGGAACATTTTTTTATAAGATACCAAGAAAATAAACATGGCTCAGAGTCGACAACCTCAAGATTTTTTACCCTCTTTGCTATCATTATGGTCTTTAGGACCGAAATCCATACCTGCTTGGTTTCCGCTTTATTTTCTCTCCTGTTGTTTCCGCAGAATAACACTTTAAAACTCAGTAATAAGTTAATCAGCTAGAGTGTCTGGTCCATTGTACTCTACCCTCACTGCAAGTGTGGTGGATTTATAAGATTCATAGCAGAACAGTCATTGGTCTCCTAGGACCTTCTATGGCTTCAATTATCTCCGCATTGATTGCCGTGGCTGAAAAACTCCCTGTGCACAACTCAAAGGTGACGCACAACCCTGTTACTAATAGCAATGCAAACTTGTTTGCCTTGTCTGATGGGCATTTGTCTCTTAAAATCGGTTTTGATGCCTTTAAAGTTCAAGTTCATGGTTATTCGTATTTAGTACAATGAGATGGCAAAGTGAGTGGTTTGCAAACGGTGAGGAGGTTCACCTGAAGTGCCTTTGGATCTATAATTAGCAGATGTTGAGAAGCGTAATGCTTTCTGGGTAGAAGTCTCTGAACCTTGTGCTTCAAATACTAATATTTCTGTGCCATCAGCCAGAAGGGAGCAGAGAGAGACGCAGCTGTGTGGGGTGACCTGAGGCCCTTGATGACGCTGACTGCGTTTCAGAAGTGTCCTGAAGAGAGGCCACATGTGTGGTGGGGAGGGTCTGATCAATCTGGAGGCCACAGTGTAAATCATAGTGTGAGGAAGCATTCCATCATGCGTGGTGATCTGTGGACCTTCACAGGCATTAGGACACTTTTTATTTATAAAGCACTTCAAAAACAACCTTCATAGACTTAAGTGCTGTACAGAGTAAATAAATAACAAATAAAATATACACACAGTCAGACCTGCTACAACACAACTAATGCATTCCTGAAAAACCTTACATTCCCTGAAATCACCCACTAAAATAGGATTAGGGGAATGCAACTCTGAAACTTACGGCAAACAAAATTTATTAAGTAATAAAAAGTGATACCATTGGCCAATAATGTAATTATATGCATTTAAAATAAGAAATAAGAAATATGCATTAATAAACTATATCATAAACATCTCCTATGGGCAACATGCAGTACTGCAGGTTACAGGAAAGCGACTCCCAAACTTTGTAAGTTACAAACAGTGACAATGAAATAAAAATCAAAACAGTGATAACAGTAGACAATAATAAATGTTGTAATTATGATAACCTAGTTGTGTGTTTTTATATTTTAATTTCTGAAATATTTTTAGGTTTTTAGAATCTAAGACTCCGATCTGTGCAGTGCGTGGATGTACAAAAAAATCATAATATATTCTTTTAGATTTGAAATCCAATTTAACTGATTTGCTGAAAGGAACTGGTTCAAAAGAATGATTTGTTCATGTATCAGACATCACTATCGTTTACTTGGATAGCTGCTTTTGTATGCAAGTACGCCTAGTGTATCTTGCGAAGACCATATCACATTGTAGTTTGTGTAATGCTTTTCTCACTGACTGAAAAATGTAATTATACAAATGTGATTCTGCATTGTATTAGACTTCAGTACTAATATATTAATCGTGGAATAGATCGATTTGTGGTGTGTTGTACCCAGACTGACTGTACATATAAAGAGACAATCCACTCAAAAATACTTTTTTAAAATCCCAAAGGCAAAGGAAAAATAGGTTTTAAAGTGAATTTTAAAACGGGAAACTGAAGATGCACCACTAATGTGGGAGGACAGGCTGTTCCAAAGATTCATTGCTGATACCGCAAAAGTGTGTCACCCTTTGATTTTTAACCTCAGCCCAGGAAGAGCCAGGAGAAGCTGCTCAGTTGACCTCAGAGATGGATCTGCTGTATAGGACGGTGCTGAACCATTTATGGCTTATGATAGTAAAGATGAAGGTGTGGCTTCATCGTTGCTCTGGAAGTGGTGCTTTGGTGGTGTAAGGTCGCCCTTGAAACTTTTGTCAAATTTCTCAAGTATTTGACTAAGGAGATTATAGATCTTAGCATAATCCTTTCTTTATAAAATAATATAAACATTGTTTCTGCTCAACAGTGTTTACATAGTCAAGGAATATATATTTCAGTTTGGTAAAGTTTTTGTCTAATGAAGGCCCAGCTTTGTCCTGGTGGACGCAGTGAGACCTGTGTCGTTAACAAGGTCCCACCCGAGACTGGACTACAAACAACACAGGACACGCATGCAGCGCTCACGTCAGCCAAGTGAGCGTAATGGATTTCCACACTACTAAAGAACTGAAATCTTCCCTGGAGGATGGGGGGTAGGTCGTTAGGAGAGCACAAATATCCCTTTCTCAAGTTAATTACTAAGGTAGCTATAATTATAATTTTTGTATTATTCACTGTCCTTGAAAGAATTTAATCCATTGACAGTTTTTTGATGCAATAAATCTATTGGCACAAGAACAATGTAGTGAGGGTTACCAACTTCGGTCAGCTGGCTGGAGTGAGATTTTCATTTCGAGGAAAGTCTGCACACACATTTACATGTATGTAACAGTTTTATTACCTTGTAAATTGTCTGCGAGGTTTGCCAAGTACCCCAATGCTTTTGATGTAGCTAATTTTAGGTTTATAATGGAATAATATAGATTTGCTGTAAGAATTCTTACGTAAAGGTGAGAGTCTGAAGGCGTGAGTGTCACACCAGATGCATGAGGGTTGGCAGCTCAGAAAACTAATGGGATTAGAAGAAATTTATGAACCCATTTTTATTTAAGGGATAATTTTGGGTTTTGCGGGTCAGAGTTCAAAACATATAATTTGCTGCATTTCATCAGTAATTAACTCTTATCTCTTTGGTTCAGATGAAATTTTGTGGTTGCAACATCTAGGGATTGGTTATATCAAGCAAGTTAACAGCTTGGACACCCATAGGAATGACATCTTTCACCCGGTAACCGGGGCCTGCAGCAACATGTCATTGACTCGACTCAAATAATAGCCAGTTGGCTGTTTATGCTGATCAGGGTTGGGGGGGACTCCCTCATTTTCATACTTTTCAGTGATAAGGTGCCACACTTGCACTGGAAATTGGTGCAACGAAGGGTCTGCTTTTAGTACGCAGAAAGGTGCAAACTGGTCTGAGAACAGTTAGAAGCTCCAGATCATCCTCCTACTTAATGATAAGGATAAGAATTCTCTGTAGGAGATACATCTTACGATATATAATCTATAATGAAAATCTACTTGAAAGCCCAGCCTACAGTCTACTGATCATTTCAACAACAGACCTACAGTGTGTCAGACCAGGGACTTGCTATCCGTCTACTTTGCTGCGACCCAATGAGTGAAGTGATATATGACAGACCTGCGGCATTTCTTTAATTGTGGAAGTTCCTTCCTTATTGAGCTTTTCCGCCGGAGTGACCTTTTGGCCACTGCGGGGTCATTGTCTTATGGAAAATGGCCCCTCCGAGAGGTTTCAGCTGATCTGGGACAAGAGCAGAATCAACAGGTTCAGAAAGTGATGTTGTTGTTTAGTAAACCATGGGTCATACTTGGGTGCCCTGTGTGGTCCCTCTGTTCCCCTGGTTACGTTTGCAATCCCCCCAAGGATTTAATTAGCATCGTGGGGTTACCTACCACTGTTGTGCTTAATGACACACAGCGGCCTCTATGTCTTGCACATCTAGAGAAGTCGAGCACAACACTTTCATTTATTGAACCAATTGCTTGCTTTCCACTTGGGGCCCCCAGTCTGCAATCACAAAGTCCCAGTCATTATAAGCCGTTATCAAGCCTCACCAGTAAGAGCTTATTGATTGATCCATTTTAAAACAGCTGAGATACTCTGGATATGTATTTGTCAATTTAAATATGAATGGGTTCACCTAGCACTTAATAGCAATACGCAGCACTTTCAAATCATATTTTACTGATGCTAGTGAAGTTGTTTGTAATTTTAATCAATATATGTCTTGATGACAAAGTTACATGACATAAATGTACAAAACAGGTTCATTCCTGAGACCTGGAAGTGGAACAGTTTGATATGTTGTTGCACAAGAGTTTATCTGATTAATGAATGTGGGATTTCGTCGGTTGAACACAAAGCTGTTTCTAAGCGGGAACTAAGATCTGTGTCATTAACGAGGCCCCACTGGAAACACAAAGAGCATGGTATGTGCTCGCATAAACCCAGACCATCTCCCCAGGACCAATTTACACAGTGTCCTGGTAAAACGATCCCCAGAGCAGACTCTCTGGGATGCAAACTAATTAGGAAAGGACACTGTTCTTCTAGATTAATTAGTGCAGTTAGCAAGTACCAATTAGATTCTTCATAATACCAATATAAGTATCAAATCTATGTATGTTATAATTTACTACCCTGAAAAAACATTTTTAAGAAACACAACGGTTTCTTAGTCATACACATTGACTGTTGACTAACGGTCAAATTTTCAATATATATGCAGTATATATATTTGGGTGACTGTAATAAAAACCCCAAAATATATAAATTTACAAATATGCATGCTTTATTAGTTATTTTCAACACTGGATTGGGATTTCATTTTGTCAGGACGCTCCTTCATGTTTAATATGATGTGTTTTGTTCAAACAAAAATATAACATATCTTCATATTTGTTTTTATTCATAGTCAGAACTGCCAATTTGCGTTTTTAGTAATAATTTTGAGTTTGTGTACAAAAAATCTGACTTATTTAGTTGTCATTTGCATCACAATGAAATTTCGCAGAGAAAGGCTTTACCCAAATTCTTGATACAAATAAATGAACAATATACCATGAAGATGTCTATCTCAGAATCTAGCCTCAAGAAAAAAATTAAGTGCTAGCTTCTGCCTAGGGTCCGTCTTCACAATAAATAGGCTAATATGTTTGCTATATTGCCAATATCTCAATGCAACGGGATTCCACCGTTGTTACCATTTAAGTTCATTTTGCTTCCGGGTCAGCTGAGAGCTTACCCGATATTTTAATTTTAAGTTAATGTGTGCACAAGCCTTGCAAATGCTGTGTGAGGATACTGATTGGCTGCTGTATATTGAAAGTTGATGCCTTTTCCTTGACTTGGTACTCCACTGCAACTTGCAACACTGGGTCATGGGGGTTGCAGCAATAAACTGGGACAAACCGCTATTTTTTGAAAAACTGCCAGGATTCCAGGACAGGGGCGCAAAAAGAGGAGCTGTCCAGGGACAACACAACAGGCCCAGTCCTACAGTATGTGTGCAGCTAATGGCTATATGTATTTCACACACCTTGGAATTTACACTGAGACTTGATATGGTCCATAAATCTTCCATAAATCATATATAAATTTGCAAGGCTCAGTTATATCAGACAGGAGTGTACATATATAAATACCATTGTTAAAAGAAGATAAAATACACACAATAAAAATATGTCATGTTAAATATGATAACGCATAACAAAAACGCCCTAATGAGTATTAGCTTTTCAGGGGGACTGACACAAACATGGAAGCACCTGAAGATGGTGATTTTAGTGCAAATGAAGCCAATAACATTTAAACATACAGGGCAACGTGAGCAGTGCCGCATGGTGACAGAAACTGCAGCTGGTCTTCGTCGGCAGGTGAACTGAAAAGGAAACAGATGTTATCATCCAGTCAAGTCAGTGAGCAATGATCACGTGGAAACATGAATTCTGGCTTCTTTGCCGTTCTGTCTGTCTGGGTGCTTCTCCATGTTGCCTCATAGTTTAAAACTTCAATATGAGGCATAGTCTATCTTCTACCACACCCATACTTATATAATATAACACATTTAACCAACGGTACGGCCATTATTCAGTACTTTAGAACTCACCCACCAAAATACCACGATTAAAATGTGTTACAGCCGAACACACACATTGCAGCTCAATCAGTGTGTTGGAGGCCAGAAATTGTGGAGCATACTTTAAATCACAGTGTTTTTAAAATTATACATTCAATATCTTATAACCTAATTAGGGCTATCAAAATTAATGCATTAATCGTTGTGATTAATTTTAAATGAATGAATGCAATTAACGGGATTAATGATGTCATCGTGCAGTGCATTATGGGGCAACCATACAAACCATGACATATTGTTATGTCTGAAATATACTTCCTTTGTGATTGAGGAGCCCTGTAATTCTGTGTTCTGGAATACATCCTGAGGGGGAAGGATGAGGTCCCCAGTGTGAAGGTATGTGTAAAATGGGTAAAAGATTACATAACTGGGGGTAGACCTGTGGTCTGAAGCTCCTGTCTCCAGCTGTGTGTGTGCAGACACAGACCTGACAGTATCTTGTTCTGGTTTTGGGGCGGGAATTTACAGCCTTTCCCTCTTATGAATAGTTACTGGAGGAAGAAGGGTGTTATACGTAGTAAGGCGTGAACCGGAATAACATGCAGAGAATATGTGGAGTTGATGGCTGTGGAATCTTATGTAGCACCCTAAGCTAACTTGCTAACCTGCCCCCCCCCCCGCAAAGTTCACTGGGCTGGGACGTGGGTGTTATCTGGCAGCAGCGGTTTGCCGAGTTACAGCCCCGTCTGGAGATAATGCCCAGGGAATGACCTCATCTTGCCCTTGCCAGGATCGGCCACTAGATGGAGTGTTTCATGACTCTGACAGTCAGTCTGGACATACTGAGCCATGGCAATTCTGGGAAACTGCAGAGCATAGCCCTGTACTGGAAATAGCACCAAACCCACCTGACCAGTAAATGCGTTGTTTACGTTCCCTTATTTATCAAGTTAAATTAACAACCTGTGTGTCACATCGGGGTGGGGGGGGGGGGGCACACCATGGAAGACTCCTGACC
>JAODLD010000042.1:4898855-4912606 GCA_026781065.1 Mormyrops boulengeri | reverse complement strand
TCACCAGATCTAAATCCAATATAGTACCTAAGGCAGAATGGGAGATGTGCATCATGAAGAAGGCAAACAAATCTGCAATAGCTTCTTGATGCTATCATGTCAACTACATCATCAACTACATCATCAACTAGATCACAATGGACTAAAGTCTCTGAGAAATGTTTCGCCAGCTTGTTGAATCTATGCCATGAAGAATTAAGGCAGTTCTGAAGGCAAAAGGGGGTCCAACCAAGTAATAGCAAGGTGTACCTGACAATATGGGCAATGAGCATGATTGCAACAGTTCAGAAACAGAGATCTTTCGAAAAGCGGATCGCAGTGACATCTGGTGGACAAATAGTTTTTAGCAATAATAAATTATCACAAGTGTAAGTGAAGCATGTAGGAATTTCAGGATAAACGTGTCTTTTGAAAAATATACCTCGATGTTTTCTTTTTACCGCATATCTGCATACTAATTGCAATGTTATCGAATGTTTGACCGCAGGTGTCGCTATATTGTATTGTTACAATACGCGGTCAAAGCAAGCCTTTTATTCAAGAGCATCTGATAACATACAGCAAGCCTGTGTCGTTTTCCATGTTACGAATGTAGTTTTAACAATATGTAATAAATAAGTTGGACCGAACTACACAGTTTATGAACACCATATACATGTAAAAATATCTGTAAATCTTTTCAACGAAGACTAATAAACTAATTAATATGTGTAATGTGGACATATGGACACAAGGTGGCGGTACAACCTTATGATTGAATCCTCGTCGTTCTTTAGACTCGTCTAAAAAAGTCTTGCTTCACTTAAACGGACCTCCATAAAGCAAACAGTTCGAATATATGTATGTTTAGAAACTGCATATTAAAAATAATTTCAACAATGTTGTTTTTGTTGAAATGAATATGGCTTTAAAATGATTTTGAAACTCCACCTGAAACAAACTATAGTCAACTGAGTGTTCAATTAAAAGAATACTTTATGATGATTTTTTAAAGCCCCATTAACTATGAACTACAGCTCCCATTTCTGTCACGTCATATTTTATATGAAAGGTTGTACAATGAAGGATTAGAAGAAATGAAAAGATATGTAGGTGAAAAGATGAAGGAATTCTGACTGAGGTCCTGATTCTTCCCTACGGTGTTGACAGCTGGATGGGAGTTTACCTTTACTGTTGCCTCACAATGGAATGAATCAGAGAGGTATTTGGACAAAATCTGAATATATGACCCCAAAGGTTGGGGCAGAAACAGGCTGGACTTAAAGGGCAAGGAAATATCATGGAGAAACACAGACCTTGGTCTGCCCCAGATTCTCTGCAGTATAGATGGCGGTCATGAGTGTCTAATGTCCAAGAGTCAAACGAATCTCAAGGTCACCTTTTCTTACTTCGTATTAACACTCGTTAAACGGGACAGACAATGACTGAACAGCAGTCATATAAAAGTAGTATCACCCAGTGCAATTACAGTCAGGTCAAATGCTGTTAAACACTTATTCAACCATGTCACTACTGACCTGTAGACTCAATCTGCAGTTGTGTTTCACTAGTTAGATAATAACATAGATAGTGTGTCAGACATCATATTTTTAATGAAATATGAGACGGGTCATTTTATAGTTTAAATTTTGCTCTAAAATGTATGAATCCATATGTGTGGTAATAATAAAATATTAAAATATAGCCATGATGTTAAAGAAAGTTTGTTTCAAATTATCTCTTTGAGCTGTGGGGTCATGTAGTGACTGTAGTTTCCTGCCACAGGATGCGGTCATACGTCTCTGCCTGTAGCATGTAAGCATGTAGGCCTATGTGCCCTGGATCTGGCCCCCCCCTGCCCCCCCCACAAACCCTGACCATGACAAGCAGAAATGCTTTACATTACATTTTTGTTATATTATAAATATAATTTGTTATATTACATTTTGTTATATATATGCATTGTTATATCACATTACTTTTTGTTGGATTTTAAGGTACACACTTTTATAAATATAGATCTTTATATCATCTTAGTAATCCCCTCCCATTTCCATGGTTACGATGTCCGGGTGGGGGTACACTTCCTCCACACTTGGCCTGGTGCTGCAGCATAATTCATGTGGTCCTACCCCATCTGTAACAGACACACACCGTCGAATAGCTGGCCAACGGGTGCCGTACTGGGTACACTGGTTTCGCCCCACAGTCCAAAAAACATGCTGGACCCCCAGTGACCCTGAATATGAGAAGTGGTTACAGAAAATTGATGGATAGATTTCTGCATATCTCTTCTGGCACTCTTTTGACATATACGTGGACATATTTACAGGTGAGAGTGAAGCTCTGGGGTTGAGGTGTAGCTGGGTCGGCCATTTAGGGCCAAGGCCCACGAAGGCCCTGTTGCCGAACTGGTGCACAGATTACCCTCGATCCCACAACAGATGTTAGCTATGGGGCTTCCCACTCCATTGCTGAGGTGGCCAAATTAAAGGCCTGTCAGATTTATACTGCAGGAGCTAAATGACACAATCGTGAGTGTGACAGTGAAGCGTCAGAGGAAACCAAAACGTACATCTGTAACACAGGCATATAATGGAAACCATGGATATGTCAAGATTGCTATTGGACCCAGACTGGCATAGGAGAATCCAGTGTAAGCAACAGGCCAGAGGGTCATACATCCACTTTTTGAAATATTCATCTTTAACTCTTCGGAAAGGGAAAGATGCTGCTTCTTCTCAGAAGCATATAGCATTTACAGTGTAATAAGACTTTAATAACATATAAATGGCCTTTACATCAATCTTCCAGCAGATTCCTGGCACCCCTGCTATCTGCTATGATGCAATAGAGAGCAGACCCCGGTACGGTGCCCCTTAGACCAGCGAGGAGGGTAGACACTGTGTGCCCTCAGCTGCCTCTGGAGAGACCACTAATAGGCCTTTTACTAGGGCTGATAATATTTTTATCTGTAATGCTACTGAAAAAAAACAAGAATAACAGGAACATACTTTAATGAGGCCACCTGGGGGCCCATTTCAGTCACTGTAAACAGATCCTGTTAAGCACTTCTGCAGCATCAGACTGAAGGCCGCTGCTTCAGTACCTGCCAACATGTAATGTTACACTGCAGTGTTAGATTAGGGTTAAAAAATAGAATTCAAGTAATATGATGATTTACATAAGTTCACAAGTTTAGTGGAAAGCTCAGTATGACTGTCCACCCATCCATCCATCCATCCATCCACCTCACATGATGTTTGTCATCCCATCACAGGCTTTATAGACGCTTACGTTCACACAGAATGAATGAAAATGATCTTTAAATAAATGATCTTTGTTCAGGATCAGGTTTGCAAATTTAATTATGTTCCTGTATGTGAAAAACACACATGGAGACGATAGAGGAACAGTTTGTGGTAAGAGCCCATCTTTCCCTTTGTTGAGATCATCAGTTTGCATACAGGCCAGAAAGCTTTTTGGCTGAACATTTACCAGAGAGCCGATAGACATGTTCATAAAACCAAATATCAATCTCTAATTTGTGACCCAGTCAGTCATTTCGCATGTATTTTTAGCAGAAATCTGGCTAAGGGCCTCACACAGCCTGCCCAGCATTACAGGCCATTTTCTAAAGAGCATCATGTCTGGTCTGGCAGCCGAAATATATGGCCTAAAATTCACAAATCATGACAGGAGTCACCTGACTTAAAAGGTAATAAAAAAAACAAGGAGTAATTAAGTCAGCAGGGAGTTTTCTCCGGCTGACAAAGGTTCATATAAACGCTCCTTTGGTGTTGGGGAGGGGATAACCTGGGGCAGTCTGTCCACAGCTTCACAGGCCGCGTTAGCGTGTAGACTGCGAGCAGGTAAGGAGATCTGGGGTATGGCTAAGACCACATGGCAGTCAGCTTCTTTGCTTCTGAAAGTTGCCCATCTGTATAACCATCATGTAAATAGTAAGTGAATATGGGATTGAAGGAAGCGTAGATGCATACAAAATTACATGAGATGTTTTCTTTTACAAATGTGAAATATTTATGTTGACCTGTGTTGTCTCCCTAGCAGAATGAATCTCACCCCTTCGAACATCACCTTGACTTTCACGGTGTACGGACCTCCAGGCCCCCTGAGTTACCTGCTTTCCACTTTGCTCTTTCTGATCTACCTTTTCTCAATATGTGCGAACATGTTTCTCGCCCTGGTCATCTACTTGGAATCCAGTCTCCACAAGCCCATGTACGTGTTTCTCTTCAACTTGGCAGTGAACGGCGTCGTTGGGAGTTCTAGTGTGTGCCCAAAGATCATGGTCCATCTGTTGTCAGGTGTCCAGGGAAGCTCCTACTATGGCTGTCTGATTCAGGTATTCTTTGTCAACTTCTACGGAACATCTGCCTACGTGATTTTAGCAGTAATGGCTTATGACCGTTATGTCTCCATATGCAAGCCATTGCTCTATCATGCCATAATGACTCCTGCCAAGGTAAAACAGCTACTGCTTGTCACATATTCCTTTCCCATCTTCTCTTTATCAGCCCAAGTGTACTTGACGTCAAGGCTTCCGTTATGTAGACATACCATTACCAAGCTGTTTTGTGACAACCTCGCAATTGTCAATCTGTCCTGTGTGAAAAGTAACCTGGACAACATTTTTGGGATATTTATCGTTCTGAGTCTTGCGGTGCTTCCTCTGATTTGTGTGGTGATCTCCTACATACAAATACTGAAGGTCAGCTGGAAGACCTCCAGAGATGCCCAGCAGAAAGCGTTAAGCACTTGTACTCCTCATTTAGTTGTCTTTATAAATTTCTCGTTAGCAACACTCTTCTCTGTCATTTACAATCGAGCCAATATGTACATTTCAAGTGAGGTCAACATATTCATGTCCCTGCATTTCATCCTGATCCCCCCTGTTCTGCATCCAGTAATATACGGGATCAGAACCAAGGAGATCAGGCGCTGCATCATGAAAATACTGAGAAGGAGGAATCTTTTTACAGTCTTGGTAGATACTGTTGAAGTTAAATCCATGTTTGCATGTTGAATAAAGAAAAGCACTGGATGGAAACTGGAATGTTTTGGGCCCCGTTGGGTGTGTGTGATTTCTTGGGGGAGGCTGAGCATTCAGAGAGCAGGAATCCAGCAGGATGGATTAAGCCATATCTAATCAGCCACGGGCTGCCTCTCGCTACAAGCCGCTTGGGGACATCCCTCGCAGCTGCCCTGCCTCTGTCACACTTTTGTCACCATCTGGGGAACAAAGCCACTCAAGGCCATGAAGCCATCGTCAAGTTAGGGGGGAGATGATCACCAAACATGTCCACAAAGGCTTCGTCACACAGTTCAGCTTATGGTCTCTTAGTGCTAACTGCTATCCGAACCATTATTGAGAATTTTCTGTGGTTTAACTCTTTTATTAATTCATATTGTAATGCAGATCTTTGCACAGTATCCTAGTGACTTTACTGGTTTGTTGGTAACAGGTGAATGAATGCAGATAATCTTCAAGGGTGTTAAATGACAATGACACTGTGTTCACAATGTATGTAATGTATTAAGGAGTTCATTTCTGTGCTGCTATATATACCAATAACTCATTTGGCAGCTTCCTGACCCCCCCCCCCCCAGTTCTCCATGATCTCCTCCATGATGAGCTCTGTGGAACATACCTGGCAGGGCAGTGTTATACACCAGTAAGTCTTAGGCCTCTGTACTTCAATGTCTGAGGCCAGGCAGAGGTCCCCTCCCAGGAGGGGAACATACCCCTCCCACGAGTGTGAGTACGTCGGCACTGCGTGTCCATACATCACCGCTGTGAGCAGTCAAGGATATGACAGCGTCAGCTGAAGATCCTTACATCACGGCGGGCTCGCACACACCTAAAACTGAGCTGGGAGACTCACCAAGCAAGACGCCCATGAATGTAAATGCCAGTAGGAACATCTCTCTTATAGCTAATCGTGGCAGTGAGTCGGTTGCGGCTAATGATGGTTACAGCCAGTCATATTGGCAGTTTGGGAGCATTTCGGCTGCCCGGCAATATAAGCCAGCATTGGAGAGAGAGTAGTTGATAAGGCAAAAGCTCTCTTTCGGTTCTCTTATCCATCATACATGTCATACATTATATATGTTGCTGAGTCATTCAACACGACATTACCTGCATGATCAGACCGACATGTAACCATCCTCAGTAACAGAGGACATTTAGACAGGACTTTTATGATGCTGTATTTTTTAATCTTAAAGTAATTTTACATATTTATTTTTACAATCTGCAAATAAGTGTCTCAGATTTTGTCATTCAGACACATCAACAGAGGCATCGCCTTTGATTCACAGCTGTAAAATATATTATAAATTGCTGTTACTCACATATATGTGTATATATGTAATTATCACAAAATGGTAATAAAGATGTGGTTTAATAAACAAGAAGGCAAACATTTTGTGAATATTTTTCCCTTCTCAAGATTGAAGATTCTTTTAACTGTCACATGCATAGTTATACAGGTACAACATGCAGTGAAATGTATCTGCACCTACAAACTATTTCACCACGAGGAGACCGTACTTGGTATATGATTTCAATTCGATTCAATCCAATTTATTTTCAAATGACACTTTTCACGACAGAGTCACCCCAAGGCGCTTTACATGGGTGTGTAGTGATACATTCCTGCATCATTTATACTTATCAGCGCACTAATCACACCACCATAAATAATAAATGTTCAGGTCAAGGAAATTAGGGGAGGGTTTAACCTTATCTGTCTCCATTCAGCTCTGACATTGTGGTTTGGTCTTTAGGATGCATTTGGGCTTATAATATGTTTTAATAGGTATTAAACTGTATGTAGGATATTAAAGTTATATTGGTCTGTAGGAGCTGTATCCATCACTCATCCTAACCCTGATTTAGGGTGGCTTTACCCCTCAATTTTTTGCCTTATCGCCCCCCCACAAGGGTGGTTTCTTGTATTTCTTCAGGGGCCTCAGCCCCCCAAAGGGTAAAGTCCTACAATAGCTCCTGGGTGTGCCACTTGTCAATGTAGAGTTAATGTGAGATAATTCTTTCCATTAGCAGATAGAGGTGCCCATTATTTCCTCATAATGACCGAAGTTTACCTTTAACCTCATGGAGCTGATATCTGGGGAACATTCGGCCACAGTCTGAGCTGGATAAACTACAACAATGTACATAAGGCAGATCTGAACATCAGCAGGTGGCCTTGGAGAGGGCTCTGCACAGGTCGACGTGTCTGCTGCTGTGCGGCCGGTGTGCCAACGAGCTGTGCGGCAGCACGGCGCTCCTCCCCTCCTTGGTGATCCAGCTTTCCTCCCAGACCCACGTGATTACCAGGATCCCTTGTGTCATGCAGATCCCAGTTAGGGGGAGACACCGAATCCCACAGTCAGTCCCACTGTGACATCACGTGGGAACCAGGATGAGCTTCCCTCCGCCAGGCAGAATCCACCTGCTGCAGTGGCTGCCAGGGGACGTAGATGGGACGAGGTCTACAGCACCGAAAACGCATCTGCAGTCTGAACTGTGTATCAAAAATGTGCAGGAAATCCCCAAGAGGTGCTTTGGCAGATCACCCGAAAATTTGATACATATTATCAAGCCATATATATTTTAAGAACCTTTTTCATTTTGGATGGCTTAGTGAGACATTTGGATGAATTGACAGAGAAAGTCATGCAGAACATCTATGAAAACTGTGGCAGAAAACGTACAAACTATACAAATATGCTGGCCTATCACTGCAATTCTGTCATGAATATCCCAGGTATCTGACGGTAATGTGGCTGTATTGAGGTAACCAGGCCTATTTTAAACTAGGATGCACGTTTAAGTTAGAGGAGTTTTGACCTTATTGTTAAATCTTCCTTTATGCATAACTACAAACATCAACACACAAAGCAAGACTTTGTTTGATTATGTTTCCATTCACTTCTTACAGCAAATATATTTAATGGCTTGGACTCTAATGGCATGGACACTTATACCATATATAAGAGGATTTAGCAGGGGGGGAAATGTCAGATAGTAAAGGGACAGGAACAGGCGCGTCTCGAAGGAAAGGCGGTTGGAGTCGAACCGGCTTTGGATGACTTCAAAAAAGCAGCCCACAGAAAAATTGATGGCAGCTATCAGATGAGGTGTGCATGTTTGAGCGGCTTTGGCCCGGGACTCCTTGGATGCTTTCAGGCAGATCCTGAATATGTGCACATATGAAAACAGCATCATCAGGATCTGAGGAACGAGATAGAAAACGGTAGCCACAAGGCCGACGATGCTGTGGACGTAAGTGCTAAAACAAGACAGTCTGACTAACTCAAAGTTCATGCAGTGAACTTTGGGTATGAGGTTTCTGCAGAAGGTGAGCTTTGTGGTGAATATGAAGTAGATGCCAAAAGCGACGGAGGGGTAAATCCAGGAGAGGACAACCAGCACACACACCTTGCGGGGAGACATGACGATTTGGTAATGTAAGGGGTAACAGATCGCAATGTATCTGTCATAGCTCATCACTGCCAACACTGAAAACTCTGTGATAACGTATGTGTGCAAAGAGTAAATTTGGGCCAGGCAGCAGCCCAGAGACACGATGTGCGAGGGGGACATCACCTGTCCCAGAATGGAGGGCACTAAAGACGTGCTACCGTACATCCCATTCACTGCCAGGTTGCACAAAAAAATGTACATGGGGTCGTGCAGACTCCTCTCAGCACAGATCACACAGATGAGAAGGACATTCGCAAAAATGGTCATGATGTACAGTAGAAAGAAGACTGTGAAATACAGGTACTTCAGATCCTCCATTTCGAAGTAACCTGTCAGAATGAAGGACGTCACCTCTGACATATTGTCCATGGCTTTCAGATTTTGTTAGGAGCTCTGTAAGGGAAAGAAAATCTTTGTTATTATTCTGCTAAACAACAAATTAAATCATCAATATAACACAGAAATACATATTCAATTCCTGAAAAATATTATACATGCAATGCTGCTTAGCATATATGATTCGGTTGTCTAACCATTGAGAGACATTTTTGCAACGGATTGTCTAAGTAGTAAACATACAAGACTGGTACCTGCTTTGGAAACAGTAATATTGCCGGGTCGTCTGCTTTGAGTCAGACCAGGCTTGTTGTGCGAGCTCCGCTGTGAATGCCTCATTTTTAAGTCTTGATGACAACCTTGTCACATGATCTTAGTAAGATGGTGATGTCACCCTTAGATATCATTATCATATTACAAAATTGCACATTATGAACAGTCTGGAGCTGAAGATAATATAAAAAGCTGATTTATGAATCTTATTCAGGTGCTATCGGCACTAGTCTCACTGCACAGTTAACATGATAATGCCGCTTTTTACATTTAAGGATGAGATATGTAAGTATTATATTAATGTTACCAGTCAATCCAGTTTCTTACAAAGCTGTTTAATAACTACCCAAATATCACCTGCATGAGGGCCAGGGTCAATGGGGGGGGGGTCCTGTTTAATTTTATTCAACAAAACTAGATGCTGTCAGAATGACAACAGTGTATTCCTTGTAACATTCCTCCATAAGATTATGGAGCATGTTGGTGTGAATTTTTGCCCATTCATCCAGAAGAGCATTTGTCAGGTCAGGCACTGATGTTGGATGTGAAGGCCTGGCTCTCAATCTCCACTGTAATTCATCCCAAAGGTATTCGATGGGGTTGAGGTCAGGAATCTCTGTTGCCAGTCAAGTTCTTCCACACAAAACTCACCAAACCATGTCATTATGGGCCTTGCTTTGTGCACTGGGGCACAGTCATGCTGGAACAGAAAAAGGCCTTCCCCAAACTGTTGCTACAAAGTTGGAAGCGTCAAATTGTCCAAAATGTCAGATAGATAGATAGATAGATAGATAGATAGATAGATAGATAGATAGATTGATTGATTGATTGATTGATTGATTGACTGATTGATTGATTGATTGATTTAACCCTGAAGGAAATTTAGAATTTAGGGTCTTGGTATGCTGCCCCACATACCGGAACCGGATCCGGGCCAGATATTGTTCAGAAATCGCCACAGATCTGTAAACTGGATCTGGCCCAGTATCTTTTTGCACAATGGACCAATACTGGTCTGAATCCACTTTCTGGATTTTAAACAGATGAGGGCCATATACGGGCCAGGTTTATGTTGAATGTTACCAAATCTGACCTGTGTTTGCACCAGAGTGAAAAGTTAAATTCAGATCTGCCCTAAATGGAGGTAGTGGCTTGGTGAGCTGAGTCTCTGGTCCAGTAATCAGAAGACTGTTGGTTGAAGCCCTGCCCTCAACAGAAGGCCCTGTATGTTAGTTGACCCTGTGCTGTGACCACCCCCCCAAGCTATGGAGCGTAAGATGTGGTCAGCAAAGGGAAACCTTGAAGCCTTCCAATGTACTTGTGCCAATGAAGCGAGTTTGTTTGTTTGTTAAATGTGGCTCAGACTCATTTTTTCCAGACTGACTGCTGACCATTTCTGCTCCAGGATCCTGCAGCAGTGTATGTGGGATGTGAGTGGCTTGGTGGGTTAAGTCGCTGTGCTTGTGAGTCAAAAGTCGCTGGTTCGAGCTCCCGCCCCTCTGGAATTGTTGCATGTCTGTGGGCCCCTGAGCAAGGCCTTTCATCCCCACCTCTGGGGGGTGCTGTGTGTTGACTGGCCCTGTGCTCAGGCTATGGTGAAGAGGTGTGTAGCTGTCCTTGTGCAAATAAAAGCATTTATTAAGGTGTTCTAGAGATCCTAAGTTCATTAGTCATGTACAAGACCAAAAGGCCTTTCTGAAACCATCACAAATGAACAAACCATTAGACACAAAATGATGTAATTTTCTAGGTGCCGGCCATGTGTGCCTGACCTTGTCATGTATCTTGTTTATTTAAGCACCAATAACAATGAGATTCTCTTGACACCCATGGCCTACAAACCCTATGGGTGATGTGAGAGCTTCAAGTTCATAAACATGTTAATCAGACCATTAGCCATTAGCCATTAGGTCATTAGTCCATCATATTCCCTTCCTCCCCTGGAAACCAATTTAAAACCATTTACCCAGGAGTCCAAAAGGACAAGACACACAAATGAAGTCCTCTGTGGGTCTGGCCGGGAGGATGGAGTGAGCTAACCTTGGTGGACCTCGGGGAGACCCTGTAATGTAACGACCTCCCTTCTGACATGACTGTGGCTTTGAGCGTCACTGAATGGACCCTGAGGAACAGATTCTGGGCCATTTTCTCACAGGTCAGGACATGGCAGATGGAGTGGAGGTGAAGGCCTTGTTGATCAGGCTGAAACCAAAAAATAATGTAATGTTTAAATGTATATTATGTTTATTTCCTCTGCATATGTTGTGTAGAATCAATACAATAGGTACTAGAATGTCAAATATACCTAAGTTACATACATTTCATAAGGAATGACTAATGACTAAAGTGACTCAGTGCTAAAGTCTAGTCTGTACTCAAGCTAATTGGTGAATCTGAACTGCCCTTTTGTGTAGCTATCTGCTGTGGGATGGGACTGGCATTCCATCCAGGGTGTACCCCTGTCTTGTACCCTATATAGCCTGGGATGGGCTCCAGGCCTCCTGTGAGCCTGCTCAGGATAAGGGGTTGGAAAAAGGGTGAATTAGAACTGGTTATAATCAACAACGAGATGAAATGCAGACGCCAAACAGCCATAACATTAAAGCCACCTGCCTAATATTGTGTAGATCCCCAAAAGAGCCCTGACCCATTGAGACCTGGACTCTACAAGGCCTCTCAAGGTATCCTGTGCTATCTGGCACCAAGACATTGGTAGCAGATCCTTTAAGTCCTACAAGTTACGAGGTAGGGCCTCCATGGATCAGACTTGTTTGTGCAGCACGTCCCAAAGATACTCAGGTGGACTGAGAATGGAATTTGGAGGTCAAGTCAACACCTTGAACTCTTTATGTTCCTCAAATCATTCCTGAACATTTTTTGCAGTGTGGCAAGGCACATTATCCTGCTGTAATAGGCCACTGCCATCGGGGAACACCGTTACCATGAAGGAGCAGAGTTAGTCTGCCACAATGTTTAGATAGGTGGTACTTGCGAAAGAACACCAGGACCCAAGGTTTCCCAACAGAACATTGCCCAGAGCATCACACTACCTCTACCGGATTGACTTCTTCCCAGAGGTCACCCTGGTGCCATCTCTTCCCCAGATCAATGCTACACATGCACCCAGCCATCCACTTGGTGTAATAGAAAATGTGACTCATCAGAACAGGTGACCTTCTTGCGTTGCTCCATGATCCAATTCTGACACTTCCATGCCCATTTGCTGGCACTTTTGGTGGTGGGCAGGAGTCAATACTCATGAATACTTCCTTAACATGTTCCTAAGCTGAAGGCCATGTCACTCAGTACCAGTATGGAAGACACGCTTTCAAAGCCAGAAATGAAGTTTACCAGACGAGTAAGAATCAGTGACATTTTGTTGTATGAAGCAACATACGGAGTTAGAATGTGCTATGACAGATAATCAAAAGACCCTCAGGTGTGAGTCCTTTGCAGACAAAGTGGGACACCATCTGCTGCAGTGTTGTGTTCCTCTAGGGCCAACAGCTGACTACTGAAATCAACATTAAGGTCAAAGTGAACTTTATTGTTATCTTAACATATACCAGTATACCGAGAAACGAAATGACGTGGCTCAGTGATCATAGTGTACACATAGTGCAAAATAAGACAAGACATTGGGCGCAGTCAGGACAGTGCAATATACAGCAGGTAGGCATTAAGTCAGTACAATCAAAAAAATAACATTTATTTGGTCAAACACTCATCACCATCATTATTTGGGGGGAAAAAGCAACAGCTGTGTCAGAGGCCCCCTGCTGGCCACTGTGGTTAAATTCATCTCATCAAAATGTATGGACCTGCTCTAGGTGGATTTCCAGCGCACAGGAGGGGCACCACATTAGCCTGACACCTCCTGCAATGCAAAGAGATGCAGTGAAGCTACATGGTGCCTAAACCGCCTGTGGAGTTTGAGCCTGCGCATGTCTGTGTTCCCTGATGGACTGGCACCCTATCCAGGCTGAAGCCCAGCGAAAATGCGAAGGCATGTTGCTAAAGAAGTAAATATGTGTCTAGCATGGAAAGCCCACGCAGGTTTGGGTTCATTAGTCTAATTGGATAATTCCCAGAAACCCCTGCTTCAGCACCGCCTTTGTCCCTATAAAAGGGACAAAAAACCTACGTGTGACGGAGACCAGGGATAGACAGTGACAGACACCAGGTAATTATTATTATTATTTTTACTTGCCCTTGTTGTATTAAGGAATGAATGGACCACACTGTTATCTTTTTCCAACTGTTTCCTTCGGATTACCAGTTTTCCTGCCCTCCAGTTTGCTTTTTTTTCCCCCCACAGACACATCCTGGCACTTGTGAATAAGAGACTGCAGCCTTTTGCTGACAGTCCTCTGCGATTAACTACCTCCAGCTCAACAGCACTTCATGATGTCGGTATCTCTGAATGCAACAGAAGCCCAGGATTTATGAATTAATGAATCAAATTTAAGACCATCATCCATTTATGGCATTAAATAAACCCAGCATTAACTAAACCACACTTGTGTCTTTTTCTTATTGCAGACACACAATGGCACTGGAGGTCATGCCCAACTCTACAGTGTTTACTCTGTCTGGGATCAACGCCAGCAGGGAAAGCAGATACGTTTTCTTCTGCATAACGTTTCTTTAC
>JAODLD010000042.1:4816102-4829377 GCA_026781065.1 Mormyrops boulengeri | reverse complement strand
CATCAGGAGATTGGAGACAGGCTTTAGCTGCTGAGGCCTGGGACTCCTGCTTCCTAATCCTCCATCTTCAGGCTTCTTGAGGCTCTCTGACAGACTCACCGCCACACTGACAGTGTGCTCTTTGTGTTCCGCTTCATTCTCAAAGTACTATAACTATTTTTTGCACAAGGGAAATTCAGTGTCTGGAGTCCTTTTATCTAAACAGATTTCTTCCTCAGTTCTTGTTATTGTTCAGGATTTTCTTGTTTATTAAATACATTAATCACCCACTAAACTTTTGCTGTCATCTTTTCTAGCGCCTGTGTGCACTTCGGGTCTTTTAAAATTGACATTTCATTCAGGAATTAAACACTGCCTGAGACGTGATGTCTGTCAGCATCTGTTCCTGTCATATTCCTGTCACTTGTCCGCTCCTCCTGAATATGTCACTCCCTCACACCCGTCTCTCGCTGAGTACTTGCTATCAGTGTATATTTGTATCTGCCTGCACCGGGATCTCCAGCTCGGTCATTAACATCGTCTAAGTCCTGACAGTGGTTAGTGTTGTCTTTGCTCTGTTCCCCTTTCATTTAGTCTGTAAGTGTGTCCATAGCCCTAATGCCCTGTACCTTACTCCCCTTGTTATCCAAGCCCCTAGACTCTCCTTATTGTTTCTCCCTGCCTTTGTTAGACCCCTCGTGGTCCTTTAGTTTCTTTTAGGTTGTGTGTCTGGACTCTCAGTAAAGTCCTTCGGTTCGCCTGCATGCTGCATTGCAGGCCCTTCATCTATGTAGTTGTCACAATTCCATAAGTCATTCAAAAACACATTCTTGTTGAAAAGTACACATTTGACAATAATGTGGCATTAGTGTAAATGAAATCGATGATGCTAGTGATACAGGATTAAATCAGTTGTAGTTCAGGGCTTTCTCATAAATGACCACAACCGTGCAAATTCCCTGCAGAGCTAATTAGGACTGTGACTGTCATATTTCCCTGGGTGTTACTGTGGAGTCACGTCATTCCTGTGTAACAGTGTAGTAATTATGGAAGGCAAACAACAGAATCCAGAAGCATATAAAGGCCTACAGGTCTGCTGAACTGATAGAGGCATCAAACAGCCATACAGAAGAGGACATGGTAATACTACAGTATGTAACCTGGCAGAGGTTAACAAAGCAGACAATTCAAATAGGATCCTTCTGGATGAGTCCTACAGGCAGATAATATGATAAAACAAAAGTCAGCATTTACCCTGACTGCACAACGTTGTGGTTCTTCGGAGCAGGTCTGTTAGCCATGCTCACCGTGCAAGTCAGACCCAGACGATCAGGTAGAAAGAAGCTCAGCGCCTGTGAACGCAACGTCAAACCATTTGAAATGGAGAACTCTTCCAGTGAACTTGTTTTTGTGCTTTATGGCTTGAACGAGACTAGAACAAAGAGACAGATCATTTTTGGTCTTTCCATCCTTGCCTATGTTTTCACCATTTTTGTGAATCTTACTCTGATTTTGAACATATTGTTGGAGAAGATTCTCCATGAGCCCATGTTCATCTTCCTGTGTAATCTGTGTGTAAACAGCATTTGTGGCTCCACAAGTTTCTATCCAAAGCTACTGATTGACCTTCTGTCAGACTCTCATGTGATCTCATACACTGCATGTATAATTCAAATATTTGGAATTTACATATATCTTATCTGCGAAATAACTAATTTGACAGTAATGTCTTGTGACAGGTATGTCGCGATATGCAAACCGTTGGAGTATCACTCTATTATGACGCCTCACAGGGTAGGAATGTTGGTACAGATGACGTGGTTCTTACCTTTAATTGAGACAATTGTTGGTATTGTATTAACAGTCAGGCTGCCCTTGTGTGGATCCAGAATTGAGAAACTTTATTGTTTTAATTGGGATGTGGTGAAGCTGGCCTGTGTAGATACCACCTTAAATAATATATATGGCTACTTTTTCACCGTTTTTCACATATTTCAAGTTATACTCATCATAGCCTCCTATGTCCTTATCATCAGAACATGTGTCCAGTCTCAGGCAGAGCGTAATAAGTTCATGGAGACCTGCCTGCCTCATCTCATCACACTGGGTACCTTCGCCATTTCTTCGTCTTTCGATGTTGTATCAGCACGTTTCAGCTCAGACGCCTCCCTGCAGGCTCTCAGAAACAGCCTTTCTATAATGTACCTCATTGTTCCTCCTATCCTGAACCCTCTCATTTATGGTGTGAAACTGAAGCAGCTTCGTAGGATTGTGTGGAGAAGGTTCAACAGCAAAATTACTGCACTGAAATAACCAAGGGTGTCATGGAGGTTCAGGGGGGTCACACTGTCGCCTCACACCTCCAGGACTTGGGATTAGAATCTGAAATCTGCTCTTTGTGTGTGGTGTTTGCATTTTCTCCATCTGATTCTGAGCTAATTGTTGTATCTAATTTGGCAATAAATAATGAGCTTGTGCAGGTTTGTGCTCTGTGAGGGACTGGAGCCCAATCTGTGTTCTATCCCACCTGGTGCCCTGTGCTGCCTAAGAGAGGCTCCAGGGAGGTAAAGGGTCAGATGAAATCAGCAGGAGTAATTTTTCCCTTTGTCTTGTTTTTTCTTTTTTATTCCTTGGTGACATCAGGCTGCATGGTCCCTGTAATGCTCTCAGCTTAGGTTAGCTTGTGCAAGAACAGAAATAGCCAGATATATTATAGTGCCGCAGTGCACACAACCAGCAGAAATTCCAGGGCCAGTAAGCCAGCAAGATCCCAGGCACTTGATGGTTCGAGGCGTTTAAGATTTAATGTGCCTTGCATATCTGCAAAATGATTATTTTAAAAATAAAATCGTCTGTGACCCCCCCCCCCCAAAAAAAAAACTTTAAAATGTGTGTCTTATCTGATTGAGACTAGGTCCTGGTCTGATGCCCTCATCGTATTTCTCTCCTCTGGGGTTTCCTCACATGTAGCACTAGATTGAATCCACTACCATGTTACCTTCTGCCAGAACGGGTTCAAAATTGAAAACAAAAAGGGTAACAGGAATTCTAATTCAATATTTTTGTCCAACATTAGAAAATCTTTTAATTTTTATTGATAAATCTGTGTACTAATGGAAACCTACTGATTATACATAACCGGCTTTCCAGGTAAAAAAAAATTTTAATTGTGATATTTCGATCTTTGAAACATCGCTTTTAGCCAAATGTCATTGTGTATTTAGTTCTTAATAATTTACTGTATACATTTCCTGTGTTTAATTTTAATTTAATTAAATTTTTTTATTTTTACTTTTGTGCTTTGGTCCATTGTAGATGTATCCAAACACCTGACCCTATATAAAAGCAAGATGTCTGCCTTCAAACCAGCACATGTGAATGATGTTACTATATGTAGGACACATGGATGGTTGTGACCAAAATGAAGCTTATTGCTGCAGCATAGCTTTGCGGACAATTGGTCATGTGACCAGAAGCAATCAACCAATCAGAGGCACACACATCTTTCGTCAAAGAACCAATCACACGGGACATGGGAGTACCTTGGCAAGACTGAAATCCCATTTTATATAGAAACCCCCCCAGAAAGAACCAAAGGTTTAGTGTGGATCATGCGTTGCATAGACGGCGGCAGTGGAGCGGTAATCCAGAGCCAGCCTGAGACTAAAGAAGGCTTTGGATAAGCAGCAAATTCACCAGTAAGTGCCACTCGCGACTGGCATTTACATTATGTTCACGTTATTCTGTGATTGACATTTTAGTGTTTATAGCCTCCGGCGGCCTTACAAGGTGCGTGTTTCTATAATGTCGGTAATGTCTAGCAGCAGTTCCCCTGCCATTGTAGACGCCCATGTGTTCAAATTTTGAAAAACAAATTTAGTGCCATTAATCTAATTTGTATATCATTTGTACTGTAAGAGCCATAGAGAATTTCATATGGAGAAACTAATCGATGCAGATGCTGGGGTCACTCTCTCTTGGTGCCACCACAGTCTCACAAGTACATTGCTGTTGTTCAGACCATTGCCAGCTGGGAGCCAGGGTTCACTTTTTTGCACAACTCAGGGAAATGATTTTTGAATTTCACAGCATAATTGTCAAAGTTGTATGGCCTTCACCATGGCAGGTGCACCTGGTTGACACACATCTGGCAAAACCTCCCATGCAACAACAGATGCAAAGTTAAGCAGAAAGAAGGTCTTTGAAGCCAGGAGCCCCTCAAAGGCAAGTCAGGAAAAGCCTGTTGCTGCACCTGCATCGCCCAACTCCCACAGTGCCCGCAGTGCCCAGCTCTCTGGTTGCCATGCCCATGTTGCCCGACTCTCCGGCTGCCTCACCCGCACCCTGGCTCTCTGGCTGCCCACAGTGCCCCACTCCCCAGCCACTGCACTCACAGTGCCCCACTCCCTGCTACCAGGCCCATGTCACCCAACCCTTTGGCTGTCATGCCCTCAGTGCCTGACTCCCCAGCTGTCATGTTCACGTCGCCCAAATCCCTGGCTGCCTCACCCACAGCCCCGACTCTCTGGCTGCCAACAGCCCTGACTCCCCAGCTGCTATGCCCACGTTGTCCGACTCCCTGGCTGTCACAGCCGCAGCATGTGACTCCTCAGCTCCCGCGCCCACAGACCCCAACTTCCTGGCTGCAATGCCCACGCCACCTGACCCCCCAACTGCCGTGCCCTCAGTGCCTGACTCCCCAGTTGCCATGCCCATGTCACCCAACCCCCCGGCTGCCATGCCCACGTTGCCCGACCACCCCAGCTACTGCCCCGGCAGTGCCCAACTTCCTGGCTGCAATGCCCATGTCACCCAACCCCCCAGCTGCAATGTCTGCAGTGCCTGACTCCCCAGTTACCATACCCATGTCACCCAACCCCCTGGCTGCCATGTCCTCAGTGCCTGACTCCCCAACTGTCATGTCCACGTCGCCCAATTCCCCAGCTGTTGCACCCGTATAGCCCGACTCCCCGGCTGCCTCACCCACAGCCCCGACTCTCTGGCTGCCCACATCGCCCGATTCCCTGGCTGCTGTGCCCACATTTCCCAAGCCTCTGGCTGTCGCACCTGCAATGCCCCACTCTCCAGCTGTGGTGCCCACAGCTCCCGGCCTTGAAGAGACTATATTGCTGATCCCAGACCTAGATGCAGGCATGAGTATTGTGCCTGACTCTCATAGCAAGAAGAAGATACAGAAGAAGCTGGCCACACCTGTTTTTGCTGACTCACCAGAATCTGCCTCTCCAGCACCTGCTCCACCAGTCTGCTCTTCAGCGGCTGTTCCAGACCCTGAGAAGACCACTTCCACGGCACAAACCCCAGAACCCAATGAGGCCACTTCTCCAACACCTGCTCGCCAGACACTTCTCCAGTGCTTGCTCCTGTCCCAGAAAGGGCCGCTCAGCCTGAATTTCCAGAACCTATCTTCGCTTCTGCAGCACCTCCAGAGCCTGTCTCGGTTCCTGCAGTTTCCACAGAACCCGGTTCACCGGCGCCAGGTTCCCTGGCCTCATCACCAGTGCCAGACTTGCCAGGGCTCGCCACATCTGCTGTCACGCCGGCGTTCGCCTCAGCTGCTCTCAGGTGGATGCTAACCTCACTGCTAACGCCTCTTTCCTGCTGTCACACCAGTGCCCTCCTCGCCTGCTGTCACACCGGTGCCCACCTCACCTACTGTCAGGTAAGTGCTAGCCTTACTGCCAACGCTTCTTTTTCCTGCAGTCTTGCCAACATACGCCTCACCTGCGGTCTCCCTGATGCCCACCTCACTCAAGTCTCCAAGTGTCTGACTAAGGTTTACCCACGCCCGTCTCACCCAATTCTCCAGTGCCTGACTCCGGTTTCACAGCGCCCGTCTTGCCTGACTAAAGTTCGCCGGCGCCCGTCACCTGACCCTGTGTCACTGACGCCCATCTTGCCTATCTGGCCCGCTACCGCTTCACCAGCAGCATCTGTCCCATCCGTGGTCACCTCTTCAAGAATCCAGTTTCCCTGCAGTGCCCGTGGAGCCTGGTTCCAGTGCAGTTGATATGCAGCTGGCTTTAGCTCTGGTTCTGTGCTCCTTCTCCTCATTCCCAGCAAAGTAGTGTGACGTGCTGTAAACAGAGCCGTTTTCGGCTAAGGTGTTCAGGTTGACGTGAGACCCGTAGGCACACTGTGGCCTGGTCCAGCCAGTGACAGAGGGGAAGAGGCTTGGAGATGCTCCCCGGACAAGGTCAGTGTGCGTGGGGGTGTGTGGCACTGGATGTGCATGGCTTGGCGCTTTCATGACAGTCAGGAATGGGAATTGCTGACATTTTTAGATTTGCAGTGAGGCTGTAGGGACAGGAGAATATGGCATACTGAAGGCGAAGGGTTCGCCCCTGGCTGTCCAGCTTCTGGAGTGTTCATGTGTAGTTCAACAATCACGTTTTTTGCCTAGTAGACTGTGTAACTGATGATAATGTGTTTATTCTTCCCTGTGTCTTACACATGCTTGGTTCCCTATTTGCTACCTTATCTTAATAAAGCCGGCAAAAGCTGATAGTATTGCATTTGAGCATACAAATGGGTCATGCTTTGCGAGCATGTAGTAGAGGCCTGTTCACCCAGTAGCAAGTGATGATACATCTACACCTGTTCACCAATGTTTCCCTCAATTTCACCTACAGTATCTAGCACACTTAATGGACCCCATCCTTAATGGTATCCACACCAATGCAGGAGGACACTTTTGAGCCTCCACTGCACTTTCAGTTGATAATAATATCTTCTTTGTCATCACCAGTAGACAGACAGGGAGTGTACACCTGTAGGTAATTGCCTGAGACTCAAACAATACATACATGATGCTTCCCTCGTTTCACCTGTAGGGGCAGGGCTGTTCATTATGATATTCCTATTTTAGCAAATACAGTACAAAGATTCTGGTCTCCTTAATTATACACAGGTGGTTCATGTCTACAGAGGGCACTGTTAAGGAGTCAATAACAGGGGTCTGACACTATAACTTAGGTATATATAAAGGGTAGTGAATAGGTCACACTCACCACTTTTTGTGGGACTTGGACCTGCACAGGATCTGATGATACTCAATGATCCCACCGCACAAATAACCCAAGGCTGTCACTCTTATGTTATTTTTTTCCAGGGGTTTGAAGCGTTTGCTTTCAAAAATATCTGTGAGAGGAGATCACACTTTTTTCCAGTCAGTGACAGGTGCGGCAAGCTTTTGTTTCATTTAGAATCTTTCCGACCAATGGGGCGGCCAAGGTATGTTGGCGCTGGATGGAAAAAGGAGAAGATGTTTTAAAAAAAGAATCCATGAGTGTCCATGTCTTATAAACACAGCTAAAATGGAAAATTCATCCAGTGAAATTGTATTTCTGCTCAGTGGATTGAACGAGACAAAGACAACCAAGCAGATTTATTTTGCATTCGCTCTTCTTGCCTACATTTTCACCTTGTTTGCAAACGTGACTCTTGTTTTGGCAATTTTTTTCGAAAGAATTCTCCATGAGCCCATGTACATCTTCCTGTGTAATCTCTGTGTTAATGGCATTTTTGGCGCTACTGGTTTCTACCCCAAGATTCTCATTGACCTCTTATCAGACTCTCACATTATTTCATACAGCGCATGTTTGACTCAAATTTACATGATCTACAATTATGTTTTTTGTGAATTTGTCAATCTGGCAGTGATGGCTTATGACAGGTATGTCGCAATATGTAAACCGTTGGAGTATCACTCCATTATGACGCCTTGGAAGGTCGGAAAATTACTGCTGGTGATTTGGCTTATCCCACTTTGTGAGACGTCAGTCGGCATGATCATGACAGCTAGACTAACCCTCTGCGGATCGAGGATTGATAAGCTCTACTGTACCAACTGGGAGGTGGTGAAGCTATCCTGTAGAGACACTACACTGAATAATTTATATGGCTATATTCTTATGTTTATGCATGTTTTTCAAGCATTTTTATTGATCTTAATCTCTTACATCCACATCATCAGGACGTGTCTGAGATCCCGAGCAGAAAGGAGTAAATTCATGGAGACCTGCCTCCCCCACCTCATCGCCTTGATTAATTTCACTCTCTCCTTCCTTTTTGACGTTATGTATGCGCGCTACGGGTCACAGGGCTCTCTCCAGTCTCTCCGCAATATTCTCACTATAGAGTACCTCGTCGTTCCTCCTCTCCTGAACCCCCTCATCTATGGCTTGAAGCTGAAGCAGATTCGCAGGAGTATATGGAGAAGGTTTCAGCCCATAAACTGTCATGCTACAGTAAAGCCCAAAATAAGTAAAAACATTGTATCTCACTAAAGCTTATGCTTTTTTAATCATGTTAAATTATGTTACATTTCAGCTCATGCTGTACTTAGTGTATAAGAGCTGTGATTAATGTCCTGTTTTCCCTTTAATATAAAAGTCTGCTTGTCTCTGTCTCAGAGCCACTAGCCACAGTTCAGGCCTCATTCCCCAGATTTGCAAACAATATAAATGTGCTTAAGTGTAAAACGGAATTTGTGAAATTACCATCCCATGAGCCTAACCACAGACTGTCTTTGTTGAGTTAATCTGCTATGTCTAAGGTGATACAGCTGTAATTGTAATTTGCTTGTTATAAATATAAACAGTGAGGCCTTTTCTCCGAATCTCCATGCTTTGAATATGATGATGACTTTTCCCTAATTGTGTCCCTGAAGGGGATTCTATGTGTCAGTAATTCTGTGTTTGTGTATATATGGTAGTAAGATACAGCATAATCATATTCACTTTTAAATTCTATTATTTTATTCACATAAAAACAGTGAAGAAAATCACGGTTTGCATGCAATCTCTCTCTCTCTCTTTCTCCCTCCCATCCCCTCCTGCCCTCTACCCCCTTCCCTCCATCTCTCTCTCTTTTTCTCCCTCCCTTCCCCTCCTGCCCTCTCCCCCCTTCTCTCCATCTCTCTCTCTCCCTCTCTCTCTCTCTCTCTCACACACACACACACACACACACTGTCTCTGTCTCATTCTGATTTCTAATCTTCAAATTACAGGTTATGCATATAACCCAGTCTACTGAAATATTATCGTATTGTGTATACTGTAAACATGCTGAAAAATGAAAATATTTCCTGGAACATAAAACACTATTTTGGGAGACTTAGACCATAGTTACTGTGACCCCATTACTGTCAAACTTGAAAAGTTGAAAATCAGGATATAGTAACTTACCCAATTATAACCAGCGATTTGCATAAGAACTTGACCAAAGTCACGAAACTCTATCACACCTGAGACTCCCACAAATGAGTACGTTGTATGTACATCTACATCTTTATCTCTCTTATATGACACCAGCCAGCAATCATATGCAGATAAATGTCTGTCACCCTGCAGGGCGTGGATAGGGGGGCTGAATCTTTATTCGAGGGGGGGGGCTGATGGCAAACCTCTAAGTTAGCCCTCTGTTAGTCCTCTATGTTAGCCCTCTAAGTTAACCCAGTACGGACAGTCCTCAATGTTTCCTTTGCAATTTTTGCAAATGTATGAAAACACCTCCATCCACAACTTGCCATTTGTGAAATGTTGGTTCAGGGTCCAGGAGAAGCTGTCAACTAATATGAGTGTGTAAAACACATTTAGCTGTCAGTTCAGTACCAAAATAGCAAAAACAACAAAGTATTGCGTAAGCAAATTGCAGCATTGTGTAATTAAACACAAGAGTCTTGTGTCTGTGGGACCAGTGGTATAATGTGTAACATCTCAAGGGTCCAGCAGCACAACATAGATGGTATAAAAAGGGGAGAGAATAAGCTCTTTCAGGGCCATGGGCCTCACTCGGAGGCAGGTTCAGAGGCTCAGGCAGAACATTACGGCGTCCCGGCAGACTATCAGAGGGCTATCTCTGCATAACATTATATCTCATGGAACTGATACAGTCCTGGGCAAAAAAAGTCACCATTTGAATTTAAATCAGCAAGTACTTAAAGAGTCAATGGATCATTATTACAGCTGAGCGACATTATGCAGCCATAATGTGAAGTCAGCTGTGTACCGGAATCTACTGAATGGCCAAGTTATCCCATCAATGAATTTTTTTCTTTCCTAACGGCATGGGCATATTCCAGGGTGGTAATGCCAAGATACAAGAGCATGAAGAATCATTTTCACACATGAATTGGCCACCACAGAGTCTTGATTTTAACCGAAAGTCTTTGAGATGCTGAAGAAGCGCAGCGTGGTTCGACTCGCCTATCATCAATACAAGATCCTGACAAGAAATGAATGCAAATCTGGATGAAAAAAAAAAATTGACATGTTGCATGAGCACGTGGAAACAATGCCTTAACGAATGTGCACTACAATCAAAGCCACTTTTTCTTTGGACAGGCACTGTATGTAGTTTGTACTTTTTTGGCAGATGATCTGTGCTCATTTTACTGAGTTTGACAATATATGCGGCAGATATACACGTTAGTGCAGGATAGGGCACAAAGATGAAATGAAAAATAGACCCACTTAGGTGTCCTTTTAGTTACAGTTATGATAGCAACATGTGTAAATAGGAGATTCTTCAGAAGGAGGCCTTGTTTTTACACACAGCAGCTCAGGTCTGAGAAAATGGAGGACAACTCTGGCAAGATCATTTTTACCCTCAGTGGTTTAAATGAGACAAGGACAAATAAACAGGTTTTCTTCACCTTCTCACTTCTTATTTACATTTGCACTCTCCTTGTAGATTTGACTCTGATTGTGACCATAGTCCTAGAAAAAAGTCTCCACATGCCCATGTACATCTTCCTCTGCAGCCTGTCCTTCAATGCAGTGTATGGGGCCACAGGTTTTTACCCCAAATTACTTCACGATCTTCTGTCAGACTCTCAGGTGATTTCCTATGCCGCTTGTGTGACTCAGATGTGTGTAGTGTACAATTACGTTTTCTGTGAATTCTTCAATCTGACAATGATGACCTATGACAGGTATAATGCAATTTGCAGGCCGCTGGAGTATCACTCCATTATGACGCCCAGGAAGGTTAGAAAATTACTGCTGACTGCTTGGATTTTCCCCTTTTCTGAGGCAATGATCGGCATCCTTTTGACAATCAGGCTGCCTTTGTGCGGGTTCAGTATCGATAAGCTGTACTGCACCAACTGGGAGGTGGTGAAGCTCTCCTGTGTCGACACCACTTTGAACAATTTCTATGGCTACACTCTCATGTTTCTGCATGTTTTTCAGTTTGTTATGATAACAGTCTCATACATACACATCATCAGGACATGTTTGAGATCCCGGGCAGAGCAGAAAAAATTCATGGAGACCTGCTTGCCCCATCTGATCGCTCTGATCAACTTCACAGTCTCAGTTGCTTTTGATGCCCTGTACTCACGATACGGGTCCAAGAGCACACTGCTGGCTCTCCGTAATGCTCTCACCATAGAGTACCTCATGGTTCCCCCCTTTCTGAACCCCCTTATCTATGGCCTGAAGCTGAAACAGGTTCGTAGGGGCTTGTGCAGGAGATTCGGCATCAGAGTCAGTTCGCTGAAATAACTTCCGATTTTCTGTATATAGGATGGGATGAAAAACTTTTTCAGAATGTGAATGGAGTATGTTTTTAGTACCTTTAGTGATGTCTTTTTGCAATCATCTCAAATGAACATACTCTCCATTTAAGAAGGTTACTTAGAAGAAGAGAAAAAAAGGGAAAAAAGAGAAAAAAGGAAGAAAAAAGAGAAGAAAAAAAGAAGAAAAAAGAAAAGGAGAAAAAAAAGGTTACTTGACAGGTGTACTTTAAATCGTACTAGGAACAAAGTGGTGTGTCTGATTGTCTCTTTGTGTAACAGGCTGTCACATGGTTCAGTTCAGGCCTGAATAATCATCCTAATGGGCAGCAGGAAACTAAGTTACTGAATAACTTGGCCAAGTTTTCATGTTTGGTGACGGTATCTTGGACATAATCCACACAACCGGGTCTCAGTGAAGAACCATTTGTACTGTAAATGATATGGATGAAATTCTGAAGAGAAAATATGTAATTGTGTGTGTATATCCAGAGCTGTCCGCTATGCATGTCCATAAATATTTGTCTATATTGTGATGTATGTATGGCATATTTACTTTTAGTGTTTTAAAAACAATCTTCAGTTGAGCACTGTATCTTTCTTGTATGCAGTATATTGCAGGTTGAATAAATCATGCTGTGGAGGAATGGTGTGTCGGGGGGTGATCAGTAAACAAGGTCTCCAGGTTGTTCAGCTGCTGTACAAACAGACTTCTCCTACCCTTTTCTGTTTCTCCTCCTCTTTTGTGGGGCTTCCTGCCTTTTATTAAAGAGCTTTCTTATGAAAGCAAAACATATTTTTGCTAATGCAGGTTTACGGGCAATGCTTCACATGAATATCATCATATAAATCTTAGTCACTCCCCTCTCTTGAGGATGGTCTCTGTCAAGTACCCTGTTTTCTCCTCTGAACACCCTGACATGGATTCAAAGATTGATTTAAAATGTTTGATTCTTGCTTATCCACAGATAAACCTGTTTTTAAAAGACTTAAAATGTCTGGCCAGTTTAGTACATTTCACATCCATTCCTCGCCTGCTCAGAGTTCGGCAGCGTGAGTCCTGTGTGTGTATGTTCGTACTGTGAGGGGCTCTATCACCTTCCACTGTGTCCTGTCAGTAAAAAAAGGGGAAAACAAGAAAAAAAAAAGAAAATGCCAACGCCTGATGAAGGTGTTATGAAACCTTCTGGTCTCCCTACATCTGTACCCGGAGGGGAAAACAAGCCCAGACTGAGGCTCCCTCACCGAGGGGTGTGGCCTGGCGGTAGCAGTGCCTCATCTAGAGAGTCAGAGTGGCGCCTCTTTTTCACTCATGTGGTAAGCGGTTCTCAGCAAAAACAAGCAGCTAAAAGATCTAATGATAGTCATACCGACAACATAACAGCAAATATACAAAACTGACACCTTCCGCTATACTTTCAATGTCTGGGCTAAATATCACAGACATGAAAAATATAGAAATATTGATTATTATTAATCCAGTGTGGCCCGGGCCTGACTCCTCCCCCTCATCATGTGACCGACTCGTCTCTTTCAGGGATGCCAGCTGTTTTTTCACCTATAACCCTTTTCACAATAATTATTCCAGAACGATCCATTGTATCTGCAGACCAATGAATCCATTCAAGGATCTTTTCTCCCAGTGACCATCAAATGCTACAATAAGTGCGCCCCCCCCCCCCCCCCCCGCCGCCCCCACACGGCGCGGCCCCCAACACAAAAGTGGAAAATTAAAAGTGGCAACAGTAGTTTTGAAA
>JAODLD010000042.1:4764031-4796154 GCA_026781065.1 Mormyrops boulengeri | reverse complement strand
CTCGTCGTCCCTCCCCTGCTGAACCCCCTCATTTACGGCCTCAAGCTGAAGCAGATTCGTCGCAGTGTCTGGAGGCTGCTCAGCAGGCGTATTAACATCCTGAAATGAATGAATTTTTTTTTTTTTTATTGCTAGAAATATAAGCATTTTCAAGTAATTAATACTTCCAGTGCTTTTTATTTTCTAAATAAAAACTGATTATAAACTGCTCCAGTTCAATTGCATGTTTTAAAAAGAGGGGGGTCTTTGCATGGTTTACTCCTTTACTATATCCATCAATCATCTGTTCAGCTTTTACACTCATGACTGGAAATTCACCAGTTCAATTCTGTGGCAAGCCGAATAGCGATATTGCTGAGGGGCCCTTAATCTGAAAAACTCCAGATAAACAGCTGACCCTGTGTCAGTGTCTCATGGGGGAGGGAGGTGGAATATGCAAAGACTGAATTTTGTAGTACCTGATGTCACCTGTACAGTGACAGCAAAACGAGTATCTCCCAGGCAGCCCAGGGCACTGGGGGCGGGGTGGCGCCCTCAACAGGATGCTATGTAAATATTCCTAATACATAACTATTGTTATTTTTAATGTTTCATTTCATTAAGGTTTCCTTCCTTAATTTTCTTTATAATGTATCAAGCCGCAAAAGATAGACTAGCTGTCTCAATGTTATTCCAAATAAAACACAAAGGTTAGAATTATTTATTCAAACTCAAGTTAAAATGTGTTAAATTGCTATAAATATATGAACTCAAAAAGAATTAATTTATATGCCAGCTTTATTACTTGCACATCTAGAGAAGACATTATAGATGTTCCTATTTTTATAAATTAGCAATAGTGGGCTTACTTTATTTTCATAGGTAACTGATGCAAACCCTGCAGAGACTGGTGATGAAGCCCCTAAGTCTCATTAAAATTGTTACCAGCATAAAGTTTTTCAGTGAATCAGTCGTAGCTAATGACCGGTATGTTTCGTTTTGCAAAATCAACAATTTGGATACTGCAGTGCATGTTTGTGTAATGCCTGCTTAATTGATAAACTTTAAATAATTGCTCAGTATTAATTAGATGTGCGTGGGATGACAAATTAATCATTCCAGTGACTCAGAACTTAACTGTTTTTTAAGAACACAATATATATTTTGTTTTCGGTTTTTTTTGCGGGTTGTGGTGCCCTCTTGTGTCTAAAACTTTAAGTTGCACTTAACCATCCATCTTCCAGTAATTTTTTGCGTCGCGTTTTCACACCTGGGATATATCAAGTAGCACAGGGCACAAGGCAAGGCTTCTCCCTCAAATACATAGTTTTTACATCAATACTACCCCCTAGTGGACAAATGTTGAATATAACTTGCAATTCTGCAGGTAAAGTAGACTTTATTCCCCCGTAAAAACTGACAGAATATTTTTGTTATGCACTGAACACGATCCAAACTGTCTTTACTCGTAAGTCCAATGTCAAAAATTCGAGAGAAGTTTGTACATAACAGTACAACTGTCACAGGCTCTAATTGTTTTTACTTTTTTTTTTTTTTAGTAAAAACATATTTGCATCTCAGACACATGAACACGCAAGATCGGCCAAAATTTTGCGTAGATTTTTATTGGATTAAAGTTAGGGTTACAATCTAATCCATGTCAGGAAGGATACTTTGAGCTGGGACAGGATTTACAAACTACCATTTCCCTTAATATGACCTGGATTTCACTTAATCACTGATTTCTTGCTGTGTACTGATTGTTCAGTCTCTTATAATCATACACGTATCACTAAAGTTAATGTGAAACAGCTGGATGAGTTGTTCAATCAAGGAAACAAACCAGTCAAAACGCAAGAAGATCTGAACTATTTACCCACGAACACTAGCCTTTCAGTTTTAGAGTAGTTTGTTAAACCTGAAGTAGCTCAAAGTGTCCTCCTTGACATGGATTTGGTGTTAACCCTAGATAAGGTACTAAAGCTTCTGAAACAATGTCTTCCTTGCCAGGGAACAGACAGACTTTGACCATTTCCTTAAAAACAATTACACACCTAATATTGCTAGATTGGTTGTTTTGGAAGCGTTATATTATTTGGTCTATTTATGAATCACTATTTCTTTAAAAATCAGAATTTTTATATCCTGGTTTAATCCTGATTCTCCTGGCAAAAGGCCACATTCCGAGGCAGGCTGCAAAAGTCGCCATTTGAAAACCCTAGGCAGTGCTTGTAGTTGCCTAATATCGCCAGCAGATGGTAGCATGCGTCCATAAATTCGTGCCAGTGATCGCTTCTCTAAGAGTGCTGGCGAATATGGAAAACGGTTCATACATCGTAAATGTGTATCATTGACTTCTTTTATCCAAATCTGATTGAACGTCATTAAATGTGTATTATGACCATTTTACTTGGATTCGAAAAGGCTCCAGTGAGATTTATTGTGGTTTTGCTTCATCTATTGACAAAATTACATGTATAACTTAGTGTTCCGCAAATCTTCGGTTTTAAAATTCAGTTGTAAGTGGTTATAACTGAATTCAATGCAGCACGGTCTTCTATAGCTTATCCTTAGTTCTAAAAGTTAAAACTGAAATTACTAGGTACAGAGACGGTTTCTTTCCAAGGGCTGTGGTCCTGCTCAGCAACAGATCACATGGATTCAGGCTGCATTGGCAGATTGAAGATTAATACACTCATGCCCAATCCCCTAAAACCAGATAAGAACAGTGATTTTGTTCATTATGTTTGCTACTTAGTACTGTGTATATCGTTAATCTTGACACACAATGTATGCTGCACAGTATTCAGAAATTTTAGTTAATGCAATGTCTATTTTTAATGTAAGAAGTCTGCCTCGGCCACACTGTGAAATTCTACTTCATAGCTTAGCATGTCATACTGTATTCCAGTTTTTGTTAAATGTTGAACATTGCACAACCACTTACAGTAGAGGTTTCATTATTTAATGCACTCACTTTAGTATTAACTAGTTTGTATAGACATCTAGAGTATATATATTTACTATTTGCAGTATTGCAGTAAAATTTTTTATTATTACCTCATACCTGTATTTTCCTTTATGCCTACTTTATGTAATTAGCTAATGTTTATTTGTTTTGTTTGTATTGGATGAAACGTCAAGTCAAATTCCTTGTGACTGTCACCTTTCTTGGCCAATAAAACTGATTCTGATTCTGTTCCTTCGCTCCCTCTACCTTCCCGTGCCTTGCAGAGTTATGTGGAATGCATCCATCCCTAGGAAATTACTGCCCCGAGGGTTATCATGTGTCTGACATTGTGGCAAACAAATTTTGGCCTCAATGCTGCCATGTTCCTCAAGCAGTGGCTCTGCATGGTGAGCATGTTATCGAGCACCAGCACTCCTGAGATGCCTGAAATGTAGTTTAGCACAATGCACCTATTCATCACTCTCAGCTGCAAATAATTGCATTTGAGGGATTCAAAGTTTCAGGAAAGATTGAGGCCTGTGACTTGTCTAGCTATGCCAGCTCCTCCTCCTTGGACAATTTGTGGCAAAAAAGGACATTTGGGGACTCAGAGATCCCAGTGCTGTGAACGTCAGGAAGAAGGAGCCGCACATGTCCACAGTCAACATGAACCATAAATATGTGATGATCCTCGCTGTTCTTCTTTTCCTTGTCGTTGCACGTGAGTGTTGACAAACACCTTCTTTCTGTCATTTCTGTTCTGTGTAGAATGTCTGCAGCAATAAATGACAAATTTCATTTATACCAGAGACTTTTCAGCTCTGGAGTCAGCAGCATCTTTGCTAACGTGATGTTTCCCTGATAGAGCACTTAAAAATGTACTGGTGTGTAACCACTTGAATATCACTGCACTACCACAGGTAAATGTTCTGAAATAGGTTCCTATTCAAAGTTTACGGTTTAGAATTTAAAATAAACTTAATGAAGGGAAAAGCTTTCTTGTAAACCATGACCCTATAATGCGTATATGTTATCTAATTGTACTCATTTTATATCTGTTGTCCAGGAGTGTTAAATTGGTGAGATTCATTGAAAGGGTCAGGGAATTGTTTTCAGGAATCATGTGAGGAAATAGCAGGCAGACAAAACAGCCTTTTCTCAATAAAGGGACGTGACCAGCCAGTTGCCGCAGATTCCCAGCAGAACAGAGGTGGAAAGTTCAGGTGCAGAAAGTACAAATCCAGACCCAGATTTTGTTCCAACCACAGAGTACTCAACTTGGTTGGAACAAAATCAAGGTCTGGATATTTACTTTCTGGACCTGAAATTTCCACATCTGCGGCAAAAACAGAAGTAAGTTGCTTCCCGTTCTGTTTGATGACAGGTGAGCTGAAAGAAGCCGCAATGTTTCCCTGGAGCTGCTCCAGCTACGGAGGGGTGTGCCGCTCATCTTGCCTGCCCACAGAACTGCCATTTATCCCCTTCGGCTGTGCCAAGGATTTTGTGTAGGTTGCTGTCCAAGGGTGTGTGTTGTGTGATATACCCAGGGGCACAGCTAGAATTGCTGGGCCCCCCTGACAAAATGTCACCTTTGCCACCCCCTCACTAGGGTTACCAGTAGTGATGGCAAGAACGACGCTTCATGAACCATATGTAGTATTTTTTGACACCACTAGATGGTGCTGTCTGTTTAAAAAAAAAAAAAAAAAAAAACGGGACTCAAAGCATGCCACAATGCAAGCTCAAAAAATACAGCATATGGTTCATGAGTCGTCGTTTTGCTAAGCACTAGTAGCTACTTTCTGGAGATATACAGGACACTACCCCCCAAACCCCCCCATAAAATTTCCCATTTATTCTGTAATGTTCCCTGATCATATACTCTTATAACTTGGCATATTCTAGGGCCCCTCCAGTGCTGGCCCCCTGAATCTGGTGGGGTATCCATGCTGCTCCAGTTCCCCTCGGTATATCACAGGGAGTGACTGCAACAGTTTACAAATAGTTTATTTATAGGACAGATATGATCCTAAAGACATGTGCAGGCTAATGTAGATTAATATTGCTGATGTCAGAGTGTCAGTGAAAAAATTGAGGTGCTTTCTATGTCCTTGCAGATGCTGTGTCTCTTATATTTAATGAAGACTGAATCACCGACCCCCCATAACTGTGTCATCGTGATCTCATCATGTGACTCCAGTTTGGTCCTCATGACGACGACTGTTGTCTCCCAACACTGGCTCTTCAGCTGATCCTCCAGTAATTTGGTGTTTCGTGTTTATGTTCTGCTTTCAGCCATTTTTAACTTTTAGCTAAGCAGTTAGGCAATTTCAGTCTATGCAGAAAAAACGGCTTTATTGAACTGTTGTACAATAAAATATGAAAAATACATACGCATACAAAAAATTTATGAAAATACATCACTGCGTGACTTTCAAAAATTAACGAAGCTTCTAAACCTGCCTTCATATAGTGTCAAAAAATTATATAGACTACCAAAATAAACATACTTTCAACACAAACAAGCTGTCGTCATAAAGTATGTGTATCTGCTCCTGTGAATTTATTCTAATGTTTTTATGATTTTATCTTTATCTTAAAGGAAGGTAGTCAGATTCATGAATTATGACTTAAATTGGGGTGAGACTGAGGGTCCAGCCGCCAAACTTGGCTCAGCACTAACTACCTGAAAATGGGTTAACTGGTTTTCATGTTACAGTTTCACATTGCAGTTCATCGGTTTAACCATTATAGAGATATCTTAAATAGTACGGGTAGCTTTAAACTTTGTAATACTGTGAAGAAATCTTTAAACAATACTACCAAGCAGTACTAGTACAAACTTTTCCCCTTATCTTAGCCTCTCTAACCCGCTAGCTGTAGTACCGGTAGGGGCCGCTGGGCGGAGACTCCCGCACGGCAGGCCGGGACAGAAGATGGCGGCGTTGAGCTCCGGTAAGTGCGCCAGCGGCGGACCGGAGAGGACGGAGCGGCCGAGGGGCAGGGGCCGGGCGGCCGGCGGCGCTGCAGCCAGCCTCCTAACGCGGGACGAGGCGCGCTGCCACATGCGCCGGGACATCTTTGTGGAGCCCGTCACCCTGCCGTGCCGCCATTCGCGGTGCTCGGCCTGCTTCAGGCGGGAGGTGGAGCGCAGCAGCCCGCGCTGCCGGCTCCGGGTGTCCGCCTGGGCCCGCCGGCCGTGCCGAGGCCAAACGCTGCTCGACAGCGGGCGGTGGGACGGGGTACGCCGGAGAGGTGCCGGCGGAGAATGGGGAGGCTCCGGCCGAAGGGGCGGCCGCGGACGGCGCCTTTGCGGCACTTTTAAAAATGATGATTATAATAATTTATTAGACTATAATGAATATAGTAACAATGACCATAGCCGCCGTAGGTGATGGGAAAACGGTGCTCGGGCGAGCTCGCTTTTTAAAGCAAGTTTACATGCTAACTGACAGCTGTCTAGCTAGTTAACTAGTCGGGGGTCGCAGTCCGCCGGAAAGGTGCCTGCAGCCCGGACGTTTATTACGCGCATGATCGGGCGCAGATACGGCCACGCCGGGCCGCTGTTTGTGTTCACGTCTGCACAGCCGGGCTTGTTGTCGGGTTCATTATTAATGTTGTTGTTATGTTACAGCAATTCGTCATATGACCTTAAATAAACTCACCACTGTCTTAGTGAACTGTTTCATAGTAACATTTAAAGTAACCTGTAAAGTAAAACTAGTTGCGTAAGGAGAGTGACATTCTTATACCGGCAGAGCTGAGCCTGAGATGCAGGTGGACAGACTTGCCCGGGCATGTGTGTGTGTGTGTGTGTGTGTGTGTGTGTGTGTGTGTGTGTTTGTGTTTGTGTTGGGGTGGTTCTGATGTCTTCAGTTCAGATGATGGCAAAGCTTCCCTAACAGACTGCTCCATTTAATCAGAGCCTGTTCTGTAATGACAACAGAACCTTCAGCTGACTGCTGAAGCCATAATCATTTTCCAGGCTGCAAAGTCCAAACTAGCTCCTTGGCCACTATCTGAGGGGAGAAGCACATGTGTGTGGTGCTGCGTCTGCATGGGACCGGTGGCGCTCTACACGTCTGTGCTCCTCTTCCTTCCTCAGTGATATTCAGAGCTCCGGTCCACATATGCAAGCCAGGAGAAAAGCAGCAGGAATATACCAAGACAAAGAAAAGGGTAGGTCGATTTTTTGTTTGTTTATTTGAGGTTGTCTTTCATCTGCTGTGAGGAGACAAGAAACCACCTTCCTCAGGAACCCAGAGTTCAAAGGTCTAAAAAGTTAAAGTCATTTTAAAACCAAACCTCACAGTGTCTAATTCACTGAGCATCGAGATATGGCTGCTGATTCGGTTTAATGAAGCAGTTCGGATATTTGTTACCTGCACACAAATCACAGAATTTGTAACTGGGCTGTTTCAGTCACACCGTTAAACAATTTAGATCTACTTTGTAAAATAAATCAATTTTTTTTTTTTAACCCATGGTGTATTGGTTAACATCTGGGTGTTATCCGTGGTGGTGGGGGACTTTTTTCTTGTTAGATGGAACAGCAGAAAGGTGAAAAGGTATCTGAACAACGACTGCAGAAGATCTTCGAGGTGGACCGGAGGCAGGTGGAGATTAAAGCTGGACTGAGACCTGAAGACTTGGCATCGGTATGTTTATATCTGCAGTTTGAGGCTCTTTTCACTGTCACTTAAGGCTAAGTAGTAAAGTCACTGCTCCCTAATCTTTCTTGTTCAGGCAGAAATGAGCGAGGAAAAGCAAAGGTCACAGGGTCACCTGAGACAAGAGGATGGCGGGTCTCTGAAGCACCGCCACAATTCTGTAAGTGTCCCCCACTTTCAGGCCTGTTCGGGCTGTCATAGTGAGTAGCTCTGCTCTGACGCCTGCTGGATCTCGCATCGTATTGGTCAGCAGCTTAAATCTCAGGCTGATTGTTACCTGTTTTCGTTTGACTGTTCTCAGTGGTGCGGGGTGCTGTCTGACTCAGAAAATGAGGAGCCCATCGGAAGAAGGACGAGACACGTTTCTGCGTTTGTCCGCAAGATCCGGAGCCCACCTGCCAGTCGAATGTATTATCTTAAACTTTCTCCGTCCTCTGTATTTTTCACATGTTATTTATCCAACATATTCCATTAATCGATAACCGCTTGCTGAAAACACGTCGGATATTGTTTAATTTTAACATAACTGCACACTTCCTGCCATCCGTGTTAACACTCACGCTGTGGTGCCGTCTGCGTGGTTTCATTAAAACGATTTGGCACGCGCGTGAGTGGGATCGGACCTCCTCCTGTCTCCGCAGTCTCCAGAACCGGCCGGGTCAAAGAAGCAAAAGCTGCACCGACTCTGAAGACGACAGATTGAAGAACCGCATCCCCCTGCCGCTTTCCAGTGCCCCCAAGGTAGGCGGAGCTCACAGGTCTGGGGCGACATTGACTCCCTGCAGTGGGGACACCCGTAACATTTCAGCCTCTTAATTTGTTTCATGTGTTTACATTACAGTTTAAAAGACTTCTGCAGTTGTAACTAGTATAATTGCATTAACTAGAACAGTATTTCCCAATGTGGTCTGTGGGGACCCACAGCCAGTCCAGGGAGTCCACATTTTTGCTCCCTTCCAGATAGTCCACATTTTTGATCCCTCTCAGCTCCCAGTAGGGAGCTAAAACATGGACTCTCTGTGGATCCCCTTGGACCGGTTTGGGAAACACTGAACACTTTTTGAGAATTTTTCCCCAATAATGTCTTGCTCTACAGGCCTCAGTGGGCTATAGCCACAATGCTGGAATCCTGTTGTCCTCTGAGAATAGTCGGTCCCTCTCGGCACCCATTCTGGTCACTGATAAAAGGAACACATGCAGAGGCATGGCTGCTGTGGCTGGTGCCACGTTTGTGGCTCCACCAACCAAAGTCGAGAGGTCAATCAGCCCAGAGAGCAACGACAGCATCTCCGAGGAGCTGAACCACTTCAAGCCCATTGTCTGTTCACCCTGCACACCACCGAAAAGGCTGCCCAATGGGCAGGTGATCGAGCCCACCATAGTGAAATCCACCCCAAGAAACCTGACCCGGAGTCTGCAGAAGCACACCAGCTATGAAGCCAGCCCCACCATTCTCCAGAAATGGAAGCAGATCGAGATGGATCGGCAGGGCTCCAGGCTAACTTCGAAGGGGACCATCACAAGTCCTCTTGCAGAGGATTTTAACCTTCGGGAAAGTCCCGCAGAGAAGAAGAGAAAAATCCATAGGACTTCGCTGGAGGAGAGTACGCTGAAAGAGTGCCGTACTCTTCCCACATCAAAAAGCGATACCTCTGGGCGCAAAGGCGAGAGAGAGTCGTACAACAGACGTCGACTGATATTTGATCAGTCCCCTGGGGAGGCAGGTCTTTCCCTCACACAACCAGACAAGGTATACACAACTAGGGTGGCCGACTCCATACGTGGGACCTGTGATGCAGCTCAGGGGAAAGTGTCAGAACCTGTTAGATGTGATGGACCGGCCTCAAGCCTTCTCATTGACGGGGATTCCGAACCGCCAGTGTGCAATCGAAGGGCAGCTGACACCCAGGACCTGAGCAGAGTGTCACATGCCAGAAATGACGTGAAGAGCCGACCTACCTCCTGGAGGGGCAGAAAGAGGAGCCAAAAGACCAAGCACCTGGAAGATGTCGGAGTAGCGAAAAATCCCAAGATGCATGGCGACAATGGCCACTCGGGTCCTGAGTTTGATGGAGACTGCTGGCTGAGCCACCGGCTGCAGCAGGAAAAGGGGGACCTTGAGCTGGCTCTGAAACTGCAGAGACAGTTCAACAGGGAGTTTGAAAAAGTGGACCGGCAAAAGACAAGCCATGAGAGGTACCTTCTCCGCTCCTGGGCCTCTGTGGACAGCACACGCAGGTCACGGCGGATTTCCGAGCGCAACAAGCACTTTAACTACAGCTGGTAACTCTTTGAAGGGTTGCTTTTGCGGTTTTCTTAGACACCTGGATTTCATCTCCATTAACTCCCCTCTTAATACCCGAGTCAGTGGAAATTTTTAAATCCCTTTATAATGTATGAGAAAGAAAATATATTGTATAGTATATTGATTCTGAATGGTTTGTAAGATACTACCATTTTGTTAACTGTTACTCAGTAGCATTTTCCAGTCACAGTTCTGACCTGCTCTGTATGTAACTGTCAGGTCCAGCTGAGCTTTGTTAAACCCGACTGTGTTGATTTAATGGAAAGCTAGAATTTTAAGCGTTGTAACTAAAACCAAAGCCCAAAGTTAGCTGAAAACTAAAAAATTGACTTAACCAAAAAGTACTAGGTGTTCTAAATATTGTTCTCTTTTATGAACAGTACAGTTGCCGATCTGCCCTATGAATTTTATCTAATGGGTTGGTGAATGCATATGAAATAAATACATTGTGTTTTTTTATAGTCTCACAATAAAGCGCAATAAAGTAATAGTTTTATCAAGTTCACATGGAACTAATTCTACCACTTCATCTGAATTGAAATTGAATTTCAATTAGGCCTAATTAATTAAGGAGCTCAGTTGGATCTAAAGTCAGCATTCACTGAAGGTTGCTGTACATGCCATGGCTAATGTGTATACCTTTTTATGTCCACGCGGTATTTACAACTGCTGGAAATCCATGGATCCCTGTCATGCGGGCTGCTGTCAAATCCCAGATAATTGTAAAAAAGCCGGATTAGGAAGACGCAGTAAGGCTGATGATCAGTGTCATTTCTGCGGCCAGTGGCCTGATTTTTAAACAATGTCCAAGGTGAGTCTAGTCTGGTTATTTGCACAAAGTTCTATATGTTTATCATGTCTTTACCTGACTGGGAGAGGTCCTGTATACATCAGTTACCTTTGGTAGGTAGACTTGTATATATTCTGTATATCTATCTAGTGAAAAAGAATGCTTAGACCAAATATTAGTAGTATTATTAATATAGAAAAATACACTACTGGTTTGATCAATAATTGGAAAGCAGGTGTTGTCATGTATTTTCAAACTAATAAAATAACACGGCAAGTCTTTGGGAAGCCATTGACCAGTGGACCAGTGGCTTACCTGTTAATGTAGTGACTGCTTTATTGAAATGGCGGTTCTGTTGGATTCATTCAGATTGGGAAATGGGAATGATTACCATGTTCGCATATTAACTCTAGTCTCTACCTCTGAGTTCCAAGTTTTTGGATCGTCTTTCAGAGTTTTGTGTTCACCAGTATTTGGTTTTTGTTGCAGCCAATGGTGATTTTAACAATTCTCTAATGTACTGCCTTTCCCAGGATATTTGTATTTCACAACATTGGTTCGAAGATTGTTGCCCAATTCTTATGTAAACTGGGAAAATGCTCTTTTTTTTCCTTTTTACATGTGTGTCATAACAGATACATTTCTGTGTAGGCTTTGTTTGCAGAGAATAAGTTTTTCAAAGGGCTATATAATAGATTAGAGAAGCATTTTTCCTTCTTCTCAAAGACAGTTTTCTTATTTTGCTTATTGGGTCTACCAAAATAAGAGCTTTAATCATATCATGTTTATTTAAAAAAAAAAAAAAAGAAAAACTTGCGAAGTGATTGTAGACGAACATACACCATACTCACCTGTGTAGTGGTACTTCTCATATGTGAAAGCATTTAAGGAGTACTTAGTGCCAAAATCTTTAATTTCAGCATAGTATGTCTGGTTTTAAATCATTATTTTTGAGCTCATGGTCCCCAGTTAACCTGAATTGGGAATTTTCAGAAGTTTTACAAATGAATTTTCTTTTAACAAGACAGATTTTTCCTTAATGTAGGGGGCAACAGTCTCAGCCTTGAATCCAGCAAAACTTGAAAGTGGCATGTAGAATTTATCTTAAATCTAGTTATACTGACCCTGTGATGGGCTGACATTTCATCCAGGGTGTACCATGTCCTGTGCCCTGTGCTGTCACCCGTAGACTCCTCCCCCCTGCGATCCTGACAAGGATAAGTGGAAGGAAGATGGATGGATTTATATGCTGCTTAAATGGGTTTTTGAATGTTTCCTTTTGATGAAAATGAGATTGTATGTTCAGGCAAGCCGCACTGGTAGCGACTTGGTGCTGAGCTTGGTTCATCAATGAGCTGTTAATGTATAATGCTTGATTTTCTGTAATGAGTTTCATTTCAACAACATTCCAGGAAATATAGCCTGTGTATTTGGGAACTCAGCCTGCATTTTCTCATTCTGGTAAGAGATCTTATTCTAGTCCTGTTAATTCAAGGGGGGTGTGATTCTCCGACTTCTTCCACAGTTTTGGTTCTACAGTATTAGGAGACCAGCCTGTCACTTTTATTTCTGACCTTACCTACATAACACATTGCTGTTCAGTAGTTTTCTTATTTTTCTCTGTCAACTACATACTATGTTTTTCTTTTAAAAGTTGGTCTTCCTACTAGTTTTTGAGATGTATTATACAGTATATCAGCATATTGATGTACTTTTACCTCTCTTTAATTGATGAATCTGTGAATATATGGATGACTTTCTCCAATTTGTAGCTTGAATTTTGAGTAAATTAAAGGTCAAATGATTTTAAAATGGGTATTTAGTGCCAGAAGCACTTTCACAGATTCTTGTTCTTTTTTCTTGTGTAATGGTCCTGCTAATGTCATTTCATGGCATTGTTTTGGTGCATATCACTTCTTAAGGTTATAAAACAAGGAATTTGGACACGTAATTTTGCTGAAACACTATAGATCTCCCTATGAGCTTGGGAATTTGTGAACAGCTGGTAGCGATGTCATTATTATTATTATTATTTTGTTCTGCATTCCTCTTTCCACTTTAAGCATCTATAGAGTTTATTCTCCCTCCACCCTAAATGCCAGTTATTCAGGTTGGCATTAAATATTAAATCTTTGTGGACTGTGGACCTGCTTTGAAGAAATGTCCATAAATAAAATATGTATTAAGTTATTTATAGTATGTTTGGTGATTTAAGTGACTATGGCAGTATAACATATTACTGAGAGCTCGGAGGTCAAACTCAAAATATTTAACTGTTCCAACTCTTTCTAAAACGTCTTCCTAGATGGTATGTCTTAAATTTTTTTAATGAGCATATCGTCCGCTACCATCGGGTTATTGCGTAAACTCTATGCGCCGAGACGCAATATGATGAGGTAACAATTATGTGTTTCCTCTTGAATGCTATTGGTCAGCGAAGGACGCGATAGCGTCCAATCAGAGTAGCCCAAGTCACACCGAAGTCACGGACGGAAAAGATGGCGGCGAGAAACGGCAAGAATGGTTTACTCGAAAAAGTGAGTCATTTGAAAGATGCTTTAGTGTTATTATAAACTAGCGGCATTATACATTTCATTTTGCCTTGTCTCATGCCGAGTAGTTTACGTTGAATGCTGTTTGATGTTTCCATTCCGTTTTCCAAATATTCATGTATATTTGGCGGGTCGTAAATGAGACGGATGTCAGTTGGCTCAGCGTAAATATCCGTTCCTTCATCCTGCAAAAAATAAAAATATGCTTTGATACGTTCCCTTCTTCAATATGGGTAACTGGCTAAGTGTTTTCGCTCTTACCAGCTTGGTAACTTGGCTGTAATTTACACTGAGTTAGAATGTGGGTAGATCTCTGCCGACTACCACGTAACATATGACAGTGAGATTTAATGTCCTTCCCTACTTAACCCTGTTTCACTGGTGATTTCATTTGATCACAAATGCATAACCTTTAAACACGATCGGTTAGTGTTTAGGTCGTACAGCATACGTACTAGCACAACATAACCGGCTTTTAATTATCGCTTTAGTGAACTTGTGCATGTGTACAGATAAAAGGTGAAGTAATTGTGTGTGTGTGTGTGTGTGTGTGTTTATGTATGTTCATATACGTATGCAAGTACAGTAAATGTGCCTGAATGTATGCATTGCTCATACGCCACTAGAATTCACTGTGCAGTGTACTGTGTATAACGTGGTCAAAATCATGGGAAGCTTCATTTCCTAAATGTATTAAACCTTTTCTCATTAAGTGTATTAAATGATCTATTACCAATCTTGCTATAGTGGAGGATCGACGAGAAGCCCATCAAGATCGACAAATGGGATGGAGCCGCTGTGAAGAATTCCCTCGACGATGCTGCCAAGAAGGTACAGTAGTTTTTCTTCATGGCTTCCCGTCACAGGTTTTCCAAGGCGTGCCATTTACTTTCAGAAATCTTCTCCACAGGTTCTCCTGGAAAAGTACGGCTATGTGGAGAACTTCAGCCTCGTAGATGGACGCCTCTTTATCTGCACGGTTTCCTGCCTGTTCGCCATCGTAGCACTGGTGTGGGATTACCTTCACCCCTTCCCCGAATCCAAACCGGTTCTGGCATGCTGTGTAATCTCATATCCTTACCAGTTAAAAGCCAGTTCTTGGTCGTATGAAATGTCAACGATCTTGGTTCCTGTTCTGTTGGATTATTTGTTTGTGTCAGAGGGGAGACTTCCCGTTATCACTTTTTGAAAGACAACCGTTTGATACGCCAAGTGAATAGGCCCTCATTTGGATAATTGAACTGTTTGTTCTCATACTCATTGTCTTCATGGTTTTCTCCTTAATTCTGCGTATTTACTTACTTCATAATGATGGGGATCCTCACTCTGTATACCTCTTATAAAGAAAAAAGCATCTTCCTTATGGCTGTGGAGAAAGACCCTACTGGCATGGATCCTGACAATGTGTGGCAGCTGACATCAAGCCTGAAAAGGTCATTGTCTCTTTAATTAATACCACATTCATGTAAGCTTGCTTATGATCAATGCCAATGGATGCCAATTTTCCCAAACATCGCCCTCTGCAGGTTTGATGACAAGTACACCCTGCGAGTCACCTTCATCGATGGGAAATCCAAACGGAACCGTGAAATGGAGTTCACAGAGTCCGTGAGCCGCTTCTTTGATGAAAACGGAACGCTGGTCATGGACCAGTTTGAAAGAAATGTCTCGAAGCTCCATGACACCTTAGCAGTGGAGAAAAAAACCAAGTAGAGAATATGAGAAGCAAAACGTGCCAGTGTAACTTAACCGCTGTTGGGGGGCACTGTTGCGTCATGTGGCGTCTGCTACATGCATCTCTGGTCTGTACTTTAAGTAAATCTCTCACTGCTGCAGACACCAGTGCATTTGCATTTTTTTCTCGGTCGGATCAGAAGTGACTAAAAGCATGTAGAATGTAAAGTTTTTGCTATTTTGTTAAGTCTGCTGTGCCACTAGGAAGGGATCAACATGTTAGTATTAATGCCCTCCTAAGTTTCATATGCAGGGGTGTCACATATGTAGTTGCTTGCATATTGGATAGTGTGTGTTTAGTTTCATTTATAACTGTTGAAGGAACTCGGTTATTTTCATGGAATTTGTACATTTCAAACTGTATGATGTGCTTTCAGTCCTGAGGGCCTTGGGCTGCTGAAGCAGTTACCTGTCGCTTTATTTGGACTTTCATTTTTATACTCAAGGCACAAAGGGCAAAAATAAGTCTAAATAAAAGAAATATTTTGATATTTCTTAAAACAAGGATGTTTGCTTTCGTTGAAGGTATGATGCAGTTTTTATCACAAGTCATGGAAAAGGGCTAAACAGCAGTCATGCTTCGTTTGGCTTTTGGTTAAATCTGAAATTGGACCACTGGACCTGCAGATATTTATGTCCCAGGCCTGGAGTTTTGTTTTGGGCTTCCAGAACTTACCAAACCCTGGAGCAACCTGTGCATTGAAGTCCATTTGTACAAATCCCTGATTTTCCCCTTTTTTGTGTTGTGAACACACACACAACTAGCCACAAAGAGGCCAGGGTTATTCAAATCACGGTCCTCAAGGTCCGAGCCCTGCTGATTTTCCAGCCTTCCTTTACCCATGAGCCAGGTGTGAAGCCTGTGGCCAATCAGAATCAGTAATTATTTAACTAACTACCTGGGAGAACTGAAAGCAAGGCCTGGATTTGGAATCGAGGTCCAGATTTGAAGAACCCTGGCATAGGCTATCCTGCACTATAGCCCAGGGTCACAGCAAAAGTGGGGGCAGTTAAGCTACTGAAATCTGCCCCATCGATCTGCGGGCATGATACCTCCCTCTCCCCCAATCTGCAAATCGTACCGACAGCACTCCCACCCCAACCCTGATTGGTAAGTTCTACCCCTGGCCCCTCTGCACTCAAATGGCCTCCTTTTAGGGGGCCCCCTACCCATGTCAGCCTGGGACCCCCCTCCACACAAACACAACACAGCTGTCCTTTGAGGGATGTGATTTGCATCTGTGATTCTATCCTGCTCCATGGACTTTGTACACATGTACTTGTGAACCCTTTGAGCCAGCTTGTGTGTGTGGGGGGGGGGGGTCTCATCCTGCTGAATGATATAATTAAGTGGATGTGATTAATTGGAGTCATGCATGCACGGGCATACATTTTGAGTTTTTCACCACTCAGGTATTCTCACAAAAAATCATGCCACAAACTAAAAGTCTCATGCTTGATTAGAAGTGTTACAAATATTTTAGTCTCAAGGGGTTTTCCCTGAATCCAGGTAGCTGGGTGCAGAATGGTGTACAGACTGCATCAGTGATAGAAACGCCCCTTTAGAGTACTTTAACATAAATGACACCTGGCATTAAAATGGTTTGTTACCGGCCGGTACAGAAATCAAATTTATTACGACTCATTGTCTATTCCGGCATCAAAACACATTGTGGAGTTTTGTAAGTATTTCACAAAAACTCATCCAGTCATTTTCAGACACATTTTAAAATGTGAATGGAAATTATTTCTTCACGGGCGGTGCCGCGGGTGTCCTGGCGGGTAGGTGCGCAGCTATGAAGTCCTCGGGCGCCGGTGCGGGGGGCGGCGGCGGAGTGGCGACGTCACGCTTAACGCGCCTGGAGCAGCCGGTCGGCATGTAAACAAAAACACAATGATTTCATAGCGGCCACAGCAGATACTGGAGCCTGAGTGGGGAGCGCGCGCCAAACCAGTCCCGGGAGGACTGGTCCGATCGTAAACCGCCGGATTACTCAGCTGGGACAGGTACTGAGGAATGGCTTGTCTAATGGCTGCGTTTTCTGTGAACAACACATTGGTCACAAATTCAATAATTATGGTAAGTGTGCATGTGATTTTTCTCTTTATTATACTGTTGAATTTCCGCATTTCCAGCCTGTCCTAAGAGGAATTAAGACGCGCTGCCAAATTAAACGCACGCTGCGGTCCGCCGCATTAGAGTACTTTTTCTCATGCTTTCCTGCATTTATTCTTAATTGATTTAATGAAACAGGATGGAGCTGAATGCTCCGCTGAGTCTGCGGCAGCCTTTAAATAAGCGCCACCTGTATCCGTTATCGGACTCGGAAAGCATGAACTGCAGTAACCTTTTCCATCTTAAGCACATATGCCTTTTATTGCGTTTTTGTCTTTTAATTACTGATATTGGATTAATACAAGTCCTAGTGCTTTTACAACAGCCGGGATGACAAAAGAATAGTTTTATGATCTATTTATAATATTGCACCGGTACCGTGACGCCAGCTGGAAATAAGATCTCGAGGTCGCTTTCTAGATGCGAAGCTATATGCGACAGCCATTCCTGATCCGTAGAGGAGCATTAAACTTACCGTTATGTATTAAATATACGAATAGTATAAGGTGTAAGCGAAAACTACGCAGTGACATGGTGAGCTTTTTTCCTTTCCGCTCGCAAGCCGCAGTCAATCCCTAAACAGTGTATTTTGTCAAGTGTTTCTTTTCGTAGTTACTCTTGCCCTGTAATAATCATATGATAAAATGAAGTTAAAATAGAATAACCGCGCAGAACTACGGCTTTGACCGATAGTAACCCCTGCGTATCTGCGGGTCCCCCTGAGCATTCTGCTGTAAGTGCTGCACCAAAAAACACAAAACTGAACAGTTGTTTTGAGAATACGGGATAATCTGAGTAAGTTTTCAGTGCACATTCAGTTTGGTAAATTTGACCAGTTATCTCGGAGCTATAGGACACGTATAGTGTAGGACACTCGGTCATCAAATGCTTTTTTTTTTTTTTCTTCTATTTTATTTCTTCCTTAGAACGCAAATGGGCCCCCAGATCTGATGGTGGAGCCCAGGAATGTGTGCGTGTCCATTGACGAGGTTGTGTCGAATGGGGGCGCTCAGAAGACCCCCCTGATGCATGACAATGGCCTGGCGGAGTCGCAGCGCTTCTCTTACCTGCCCCGACGTAAGGCAGTCAATATCGAATTCAAAGATGTGTCGTACTCCGTCCCCGAAGGACCCTGGTGGAAGAGGAAAGGTACCCGTATTTTCTGCTCTGGCATTATTTACACATGTATACAATCAGAGGGTTAATGGAATTTACATTATGTAAATTTTTTTTAAGTATTTATATCGATGGATGTAAAGCATTCATATGCTGTGATTTGGTTTTTATGCTGATTGCACACCTCAGAGAAGATGGTTGGATGGAAGTTGCACTGTCTTACATATTTTCAAACGGCAGAAATCACTCAGAAACAAGCTTAAGGCAGAGAAGTGACCTTAAATAACCTTAATCGGTTTTAATAATTCATTCTTTTGACATAACAGGTGTTCATTTTGTTCAATGGGGTCCATTGAGGGGACACAAAAGAGGTGATTATTTTCACATGGAAAGACAGCATTCCTGGTTTCGGGAATTTGACTGGTCCCAGCATTTCTTCTGCCCAAAGCATCCAGCACCAATGGCATGTGGCGTCCTAACACAAGACGGGGGGCTACTGGGCCGGCTCTAATGTCCACCAGTGTAGGTCTTCTTCGGAAACGTCTCTGTCCAGCTGTCCCTCCCATTAAAAACAGGCATTAGGAGTATCTCGAAGCACATTTAGTCCCGAACGTAATTCGCCTCTGATTATCGTCCTGCTCCAGTGAGGATGCTGACGGGACGTACCTGGAGACCACGTGGAGCGTTTTGGCTCCTTCACCCTTACTTGTGTAGTCTCCATGCCTCTGCTCCTGGTAACCCGCATTTTCTTTCTCTGTGGTTAGCACAGTGTTTCCCAATCTGGTCCTCAGGGACCCACAGACAGTCCATATTTTTGCTCCCTCAAAGCTTGGAGGGAGCAGAAATGTTGATGGTCTGGCAGGGAGCTGGAATGTAGCAAAAACATGGACCGACTCTTGGTTCCCGAGGACCGGGTTTGGAAACAGTGGATTAGTGGGTCAGTGCTGGCTTTTGCAGAAGAGCCCGTCACTGCGTCACGTGATGTGATTTAACTGTGCTCTTTCTTGACACACACCTACACAAAGGCACATGCAGAGGATGTGTGGCCGGTTTTCAGTTAATGAGCGTCAGACTCCATCTCCATTAAAGATTGAAGAGCATTGGTGTGGATGCTAAATAATGGAGACAGGAGATGTTTCCCTTTCTCTAGTACAGTTATAGGAAACCAAGGTCTGAACCTGGACAGGAATAGGAACAGGCACCCTAACGAATCCCCAAATGACAGCACAATGCAGTTCTCTGTGGCCTATTGCTTTCTCTTCGTTTAGAGTTTTGTTGTTACTGCTATTTTTAGGAATAACCACAGGCCGACTATGCCAAAGGGACTGTGTGTGCTTTATTTTATCATCCACCTTTGTCTCAGACGCTATAGAAATACAGGTTTTGTTACTGGTTAATTAGGAGAGAAAAAAATTTGAAAGTTCCTCCCTGTAACAGCAAAGCCGCACACTGTCTGGTCCCAGCCGGGTACTCTCGGTCAGTAAACTACAGTAACCCCATCAGGCTGGATGGGGAGAGGATCTTTTTGAGCTGCATGCTGTGATTGGCTGTGCTGTTGCTACGGTGATGGACCATTACATCAGCCTACACAAAGTCCTTAACTGTTGATTTAAGTTCATTTTTATGTCAAAGTGTGCATTATTGCTTTTTCAGTCAAATCCTGGTTACCTGCATGTTATTTTAAATGTGTTAAAGCGTATTAAACAAAAAAAATCAATATAGCAGTGTACAGCTGTTTAAAAATACACCATTTCTGGCGACAGGAACATCTGGTCTCAGTTTTTACTGAATTGATGCCATGCTGATTTTCAGTTGGATAAATCATATCAAAGCGGGGGCGGATGGATGCATGAAGCACAGTTCTTGGTATCGAAACGGTGGGATGGAAAGGATAACATAAACACTCGGTGCAAACGCACGGGGGGAGCTGCCATTGCTTACAGGGCCAGCAGCTGCCAGAATGGCAGTGTGTCACTGTGGCTCACAGCCATGCGATGTGTTTCCGCACCCAGCTGGATACAGTGAACTAAAGGATCAGCTGGCCGCCTTGACCCGAATGGATGCGATCCAGCCGGCTAGCGTGACGGACCCGCTTAAGTACAGTTACCTTATTTATAGTCCTGGGTTTGTTTGCGGGCTCTCTGTCCCCTGTTATATACCTGAATATAGTCTGTTCTGGGGTGATCTAGGTCACGTTCTCTCTCTACCTGGCATACCGCTCAGAGGCCTTTGGAACAAGCTCTTGTGTTTTACATCCTGCAGTTCGTGTGGAACAATCAGTTCTAAATTCCCATATTTAGCTGAATCACGGTGTAATACTGTCTGTGATTACGATGATTTCAAAAGCATAGAACCAGAGTGCTGCTCCCATCTCGTCTCGTCAGACTGTGTTTGGGTTCCCCCAGTTTCGCTGGCCAGTATAATATGATCATCCCACACTTACTATCCACAGCAACTCATGCTTACACGTTGGACGTTTCAGCGGCAGGATCCTGGTTAACTGACTTTCTCAAGGGTACCACAGCCATGGAGGGTCATAAATAGAATTGTGTATTTTGGGGGGTAGTAAATTCCTTTATATAGTGACCTCCCAGTCTGTAATATCATACTTTGCACTGACCATGAAGCCTTCTGGTGAATTCAGGGAGGCCCTGTGTGGGAGATGCTTCAGGTGAGGATTGTAGCACGAAGGTCACTGCCTGCTTTGTTGCTCTTTTCCCATGGCTTACATAAGACGCTGTTATGCACAAGAAGCTCTAAAGGGAGTCTAATCAAATGGGATTTGCTGGAATTTATGACACAAAATAGCTCACTTGGACCCAAAAGTCACTAAAAGCACTTATCTGAGTTGCCATTCAGAGACGGCATTGTCTTCCCCTGTGTGGAGAGAGAGATGAGACGAGGAGATTACCTGGTAATAGAGTTATACCCTGAGCAGGTAGGAAGGAATGAGTCAGCGATGGGAACCGCGGCAGTAGTGTGCTGCTGCTGGTCGAGATTTGTGAAGCTCGGTCCGAGAGATGTGAGGTGCCTCGTTGCATGGCTGTCGTTCGCCATCTGTTCGGGGTGTGAGGTAATGGGGCAGAAACCCTCTGTCATATTAATAGGAATGTGACTGAAGTGTGTTCGGATATCTTAAAGGAATGGGTAGTAATTAAGAACAGCGACGTTAAAGACTAATACAAGACATGATCGAATCAGTCTGATATATGATCTAGGTAGTATGGACATCATTGACATTTACTCTCCCTTCTGGAGTAAACATTACATCCATGCATGGCAGATGGAAAATGGAAAATTGCATCATTTAGTGAGAACCCAAGATGATTAAGGGCAGGTGTTACCTGGCAACAGACAGTGATTAGACAGCATCTTCTGACACTTTCCTGGATGGCTGGAGCTTTGACAAATCACTGGCTCACGCTGGCATGATGGAGCCCCCATTTGGACACTGACTCATTGTTCGTTTCCCAGAATCTAACTGAAGAGAAGATGAAGATGCCTCTGCAAATCAACAATCACAGTGTGGAAGAGAGTGCATGGTCACATCATGCAGCATCTCACTTAGAAATAAGTACTTTACGGTTAATAACTATCCATCCATCCATCTTCGGACCACTTATCCTGGTTAGGGTCACAGGGAATAATTACTACACTTTCATGTAATACCGTAATAATACCAGTCTTATCTTTAACAAATGATAAATATAATCTCCTCTTCTAAACTTTCATTTTGTTTACTTGGTTCAGGCCATTTCGTTTTTTAAGGGGTCTAGACCCGTCTCATGTGGCTATTTGCGTTGTCTTTGACTTTTCCCAGCCCACTGCAAACAGTGAAGTGTCTCCCCATGTTTCCCTGTATGCTTGAGGGAAAGTCACTCGATGGCAGACGTGCCCCCGCTGTGTGAAAGCCTGCATTCAGCAGCTCATTGTCCTTCCTGGGAAGGGGGGGGGGGGTGACAAGGGCCAATGTATAAATATAACAGACTGTAATGGAAAATCCAGTTGGTCCAGAAAACAGTAGAATGAACAGAATTAGTGTTCAAACACATCCATTAGGTAAATAAGAGGTCCCCGGGGGGGCACTCTCCGCCACTGATTTCCTCTTTTCAGCCACAATATGTTTCGCGTTTCAGTTTTCAGCTTTCATATAGGCTGGTTTACAGCGGAATGCTCTTTGATGTTAAATGGCACGTCTGATGTACTGTCTGGTTCCTCCACGTGATCTAAAAAAGGACAGCAAATGTCAAAAAAATACACACATTTTAATTATTTTTTTACTTATACATTTATTTTGCCGATTTTATACGGAGCAACATTCAACTGTGAAAGCAGGGTCAGACGTCAGAGTGGGGATGTTTGGGAAATCAGTCTTAACTTGACAGTGGTGACTTCCGAATGGCTGTTGATCTTAATACACCTTAATGCACCTTTACACCGCATGTGTAAGCACACAGGACAGAGATCTGCAGTCAGACCCTCCGCCCGAGCAAAGGCTCCTGTTCCTCTCTGATTGGGCACCGGGGGCAGGCAGGTACAGCTGCATGACGGCCTGCCTTCCTGTCAGAGAGCTTCACGGCTCAGTCTGCATCTGTCCTACATTTCAGGTTACAAGACCCTGCTGAAAGGCATCTCTGGGAATTTCACCAGTGGTGGACTGGTGGCCATCATGGGGCCCTCTGGGGCCGGGAAGTCTACCCTCATGAACATCTTGGCCGGCTACAGGTGAGGCACCACCAGGAGCCAGTCATGAGCCCAGCTGCAGGCCAAAGCCAGCAAACCGATAAAAACTTAGTCGAGCCCCAAAACCCTTGGCGAGACCTCGCAGTCTAAAACAGGGCAAGGAAGCCACCTTACATCCACTTACACTGGATCGCACTCCTTTTCCGCATAAAAGGCGTATTTTAAGCAGGCTGTTCTTTGGACTGCCCTGAAAATGTCCAAATCCTGCTCTGTGACCCCCTGGGCACCATCCCAGTTCCTGGCTACTTTGCAGCCTGGTTTGTTATGAAATGGGGGACCCAGGCATGTCCCTCGAGCTGCCATGCCTCCCCCTCCCCCCAGGGCATACAGAGTCAACACCAGGTGAATAAGACTGACGGATTAGAAACCAGAGAACAGCCACAAAACAATCCTGCAGCTGTTTGATCATCCTTTAGCTTGGGGATTTATTGTTCTCCTCAGTCCACACCCATCACTTAGGATTAACGTTAAGTGACAAGCGGCTGTATGACAGAAGGTATCTCTGTAAATCTCGGCGCAAAGGAGGGCTGGTGTTCACAAACTGCAGTTTCACCATGCAGCCACCAGAGGGTGCAATGTGAAGTACATTTTCACTGGTGTCTGTAATTTATATGATTAAGTATGGCCGGCACTGCTATCAGATAAAGTGATCTCTACTAAGACACATCACCACTAAATCTTGGTGATGTGAAAAAATGGTTTAACGCCTGTTTCTTTGCATATTCAGAGAGACGGGGATGAAGGGGGAGATCTTGATCAATGGGCAGCCACGTGACCTGCGCTCCTTCCGGAAGGTGTCCTGTTACATCATGCAGGACGACATGCTCCTCCCACATCTGACAGTTGAGGAGGCCATGATGGTAAGGGTTAGGTGGAGGGTCATGATGTCGAGTGAGCCATGTGACAGTCTTTGTTTATCATGCACCTTTGCATGCCCTAGTGTTCATTGAATAACGCATTTAACGTTCCTGTATCTTTTCTAGGTGTCTGCGAATCTTAAACTTCAGCAGAAGGATGAAGGGAGACGGGAGATGGTAAGAGTAACAGACCAGGTTTAGCACTAGCGCGGCGTTAGCTTTGGCAGGTGGCGCTCTGAGATGTCAGTGCTCTCCAGGTCAAAGAGATCCTGACCGCTCTCGGCTTGCTGCAGTGCGCCAAGACGCGTACAGCAAACCTGTCAGGGGGGCAGAGGAAGCGACTTGCCATCGCGCTGGAGCTGGTCAACAACCCGCCCGTCATGTTCTTCGACGAGCCCACCAGGTCAGCAAGCACGGGTGCATGGTGGGAGTTCTAGGTCAGCACAGCCTTCGCCTTTGGGCATCAGAGAGAGTCTGAACTGAGCAAGTTTAAAGGCCCCTTTCTCAGTATGAGCAGCTATAGACTAATTAATCAGGATGACCTGGTGCAGCATTGTTAGACCCTGTGGTTAACATTGTTACCCTAAAGCAGGTTAATCTGCATGTAATGCTGAAAAGGCTAATATATATATTCCAACTGTGAACTCATTTGGACTGGTGGCCACTGTCTTTGCTAATTGTATAAGGATTAAAACGTGTGATTATTATGAAGAATAGGATTCTGTAACTAAAAATCCTTGTATTTCAAAAGTGTAGTTTTTTCATTGTTAGTTAAATGTATTGGGTAATACTTTACTTGACAGGGCACAAGTACCTTAGTAACTGAGTAACTACTCGAGTACAAATCAAGAACAAATATATCAACTGCATGACACGAAGTTTTGGCAGATTAATGATGAACAAACTTAGGATCAGTGCGTAACTAACACTTAGTTTCTAGTTAATTAATATATTAAGTAAAAGTATACTACTACATTATTTTTGCCGCCTCAAGTAAAGCGCTACTGAGTATTGTTTAGTATTTGCTCATTTGAAACAATACTGTCCTTATCTCCAGTTACTTGAGTTAAATTTTCCAGGAATTTTGAACAGCACCTCCCTCCTCCCTCTGTATTCCTCGTGTTTTAATGTTTTATTTCTACTTCTTTACTCTGTAGCCTCATTACCCACCTTTAATGAGAGACCTAATCTCACCCTGACAGGGAAACAAGCTTTAACAGCTCGGTCTGTGCTTCAGGACATCCTCTGAGTTATTATAAGATTATAATATGAAGTAATTCCTTGGGTCAACAAGTACACTGCATGATTGGTTTGCAGACAGGGAAGCTGGCCAACCTGAAGGCAAAGCAGTGTTTGAGATAAGCTTCAACAGGGCATTGGTTGATAAAGATAAACACGGTTGGGAGTCCGAGCCCCGATCAGCGACACGGTCGGGAATGTGAGCCCCGGTCAGTGACACGGTTCGGGAGTCCGAGCTCCGGTCAGAAACACGGTCGGGAATGTGAGCCCCGGTCAGAAACATGGTCGGGAGTCCGAGCCCCGGTCAGAAACACGGTCTGGAGTATGAACCCTTGATGAAGATTTTCCTCTGTTGTGCCCCTGCAGTGGCCTGGACAGCTCCTCCTGCTTCCAAGTGATCTCGCTCTTGAAGGCTCTGGCCCAGGGTGGGAGAACAATCATCTGTACCATCCACCAGCCCAGTGCCAAGCTCTTTGAGCTCTTTGACAAGGTAAACGTGGTGACATGCTCTCCTGGACTTACCGGTTGCGATGGACATTGCCTAATTGTGGCTTATCCATGGCTGTGCACAGCTCTACGTCCTGAGCCAAGGCCAGTGTATCTATCAGGGAAAGGTGTCCAGCCTTGTTCCATACCTAAGGGAGCTGGGACTGAACTGTCCTACATATCATAACCCTGCAGATTTCGGTAAGATGGTTCTCGAATGTGAAGGTACGGTTTATCAGCAGGGTTTCAGCTGTATATCTGTGTCAGTAAGGGGTTCTGGTTGACTTACAGTGATGGAGGTGGCCTCAGTGGAATATGGGGATCAGACGGCCAGACTGGTGAAGGCCGTGCAGGACCGGATGAGTGAAAGGAACTACAGGATAGAGAAGCAGGACGACGACCTCATCAAGCCCTACCTGTGGCAGAAACCCATAGATGAGGTAAACACACATAACTGGTTAAATATCGGTAATTGCACCTGGGTCCATTGTATACTGTTGTATATAGTACCCTGTATTGTATTGTATAATGTTTTATTGTATATGGTTTGCATTAATGTTGCCGTTGCCCTCATGACCTGGATTTTATGTTGCACTACATGGTCTACTGTAAGGGTTGACCACTCAGGCAGTACAATTCCCAGAATGCACATGACATTAAGAACTGAAACTTTACTCAGGGCCCACCTGCAGGGTCATGAGAGTCATGCATGTTTGTAGATTTTATCAGTAAATGTTTGAAGAAGCTGGCTGATTGGTCTTCTGATGCCCTGATGCCGCAGGACTCTTCCTCCACTGAGGGATGCCACAGCTTCTCCGCCAGCTGCATGACTCAGTTCTCCATCCTTTTCAAGAGGACATTTCTCAGCATCATTAGAGATTCGGTAAGAAAGCCCCCCCTCAGTGGACAGACAGCACTGCAAGATTATTTTCCATACCCGCTTTTCCTAACTCATCACTGCAAAATTGTCCACAGCCAAAAAGGTTTTGTGCTGCACTTGAAAAGTAATCAGGTCACTGCCCAAAAGTTTAACGAAATCCTCATTACGGACAAACAGCAATAAAACGCTGTTTTCCTGAAATGTATGTTTGTATGTAGTTGTAACGCAGGCTCAGTTAATGTTGTTGTTTGTCAACCAGGTCCTGACTCACCTGCAGATCACCTCTCACATTGGAATCGGCATCCTGATCGGACTTCTTTACCTGGGTATCGGCAATGAGGCCAAGAGAGTCCTTAGCAACTCTGGCTTCCTCTTCTTCTCCATGCTGTTCCTCATGTTCGCCGCGCTCATGCCCACCGTGTTGACATGTGAGTTTGGTAACAGATCTGGAGACCTGAACCTCCTCAGAGGTGAAACGTGCTGAAATGCGGTCCCCTCTCCTGACCTTCAGTTCCTCTCGAGATGGGGGTTTTTCTAAGGGAGCATCTGAACTACTGGTACAGCCTGAAGGCCTACTATCTCGCCAAGACCATGGCTGATGTTCCCTTCCAGGTAACACGGGTTTGGCACTCTGGTGGTTCAGGCTTCACATTTGGACTTCATGAAATGCAGACTCCCTGTTATTTACCAGGGCCGTCATTGCATTGTCCTGCTACACAGGTGGTGTTCCCAGTGGCCTACTGCACTATCGTCTACTGGATGACATCACAGCCCTGCGACGCCCTCCGCTTTATACTCTTCCTGTCCCTGGGGACCATGACGTCACTGGTGGCCCAGTCCCTGGGGCTGCTAATAGGGGCAGCCTCTACCTCCTTGCAGGCGAGTCCACGCTCCATTGCACACACCAGGGTGTTGGTGGTCTAGTGGTTAGGACACTTGCCTCTGACCCAAGAGATCGCAGGTTCAAGTCCCACCTCTGGCACTACCATCATTGCGTCCCTGAGCAAGTCGCTCTGGATAAGATGCTGTAAATGTCTGTACCCAAAACCAGCCAGAGCGTTTCTGGAACCTGACTCCAAAAATAGTACAAAAGGCAACCAATTAAGCAATAGATTAAAAATATTTATGTAGTTGTCTATGACTTTTGCTTGGTTGAGTACTTGATTGAAATCATTCAGGTATCTGTGTTGGTCTTAGTTTCTCTGTCTCAGTGCTGCACTCTCTGAGACTGAGACTGTCTAGTACGGCCATGGTGCGCCTGCTGCTGTAATCATCTCTCCTCTGGCTGTCAGGTGGCTACGTTTGTTGGTCCAGTGACTGCCATCCCTGTGCTGCTGTTCTCTGGGTTCTTTGTCAGCTTTGACACCATACCAAAGTACTTGCAGTGGATTTCCTACGTTTCCTATGTCAGGCAAGTGATCGACTCTCACGTGGCAAGGGATGAAGCATGAGGTGGCCGTCTATCACCTGAGAAAGGGTCCTTTTTTGTGTTGTTCTTTACCAGTTGTGTCACTGGTGAAATTGTTTTGCAGTGTTTCAGTCAGTATCCCTGAGGTTCTGATCATAATCTGCAGGTATGGTTTCGAGGGTGTGATCCTGTCCATCTATGGGCTGAACCGCGAAGACCTTCACTGCGACGACGACGACACGTGTCACTTCCAAAAGTCAGCAGCCATCCTAAAGGAACTTGATGTAGAGAACGCCAAGCTGTACCTGGACTTCATCGTCCTGGGCATCTTCTTTGTCCTGCTCCGTCTCCTTGCCTACTTTGTGCTGCGCTACAAGATCAGATCTGAGAGGTAGACCAAGGCAGTGAAAGGGGACACAGGGGATCATGGGAAAGCTGGTGGAAATACCTTAGCTACAGGACATCCAAGACCCCTCCTGTTGACAATCCACCCAAAGACCAACTCTTTTGTGGGGGCATTCTGGGAGTTGTAGTCTTGCTCTTCTAAATGTAAGACCATCAACGGAGAGAGGAGTTTCACCAAATGGTGGGGACACCGTCCCTTTAAGACCCTTTAAGGCGTAACGTATTTCTATTTTAGAATGAACCAAACCTTTGTTTGTAAAATGCTAGGTTTTGAAAATCAGGATGTGATAGTAACTTTTGTTTGAATTTAGGACACAAGGAAATAGGAAAGCTTTCCACGAAGTGGGACTTTCCCACACCAGCATCACATGATCATAGAAATAGCAAGATATATTTTTGTCTTGTGGTCACCCAAAAGGGAGCCTGTAGAGGTCCTCTCCCAGGGAGAGCACACCTGTTTAACAGTCTTACTTTCCGCACACTGATGCCTTCTTGCAGGTCAGAGAAAGAGGGGCTATGCTCCCAGCTAGCCGGTCTTGAACAGGTGAGGGCTACCCCCACCCAGGCCGCAGATTACCGTGTGCCTGTCTGAGAGGCAAAGCATATCACTTTTAAAAGCTACTTCATTCTGGCCATGATGCAGAAGTTTTTAGAATTCATCTACTGACCATTTTAAATATGTATATTCCACACTCATTTTTCTGTCTTTGGTAACCCATTATTTTCTGATAAAAGAAGCAGGCCAGTAAATATTTTTCTAGTGAAGTATTTTACTTGCACAAGTAAATAAGGTTTTTTAATGCACATTTATTGGGGTGAGAAACTGAGCATCCGTCGTCTCCTTTATACTGAGAACCCTGAGCGACTTAAGGACAGAGGCATGACCAGTCTTAGGATTTGACGTATGAAAAACAAGCTCGGGATTCTGACTCCACACCGCTTTCTGAAGTGTGGTTGGTAGCTGTTTACATGTACAGGACTCCTGTCCGCCGTACAGCGATGAGAAATCACTGATCAGAGCTTGGCAAGAATAGTTGATATTTTCGTTGCACAGCACATTATGAATGCAATACCTGTTCAGAAGAAAGACCTTAGTCTGCGGTAACTAAAAGAAATCCATGGCAGTTGCACCGCTTCTGGTACTGTTCACATGTTTTCGGCGACCATGTCGTGCGTGTACGTCTTTGCGGTGTTTTGCACACACCTTTAGTCGCTAAATGATCGCAATGACCGTACGATGCCATGTTAGACAGCTTGCCTGCTCCTTATACGGAAAGGGGCAGTGGGGGAGGTCCACACTCAAAAGCGTTACTCAGTATTAGGTTTCTCGTGGGTATACACAGCATGTGTTGTGCGTGCGTCCTTCTCCCGCAGTCTCCCTAACAGTGCACGTACTGCAGAGTGACATTATCCCATACGCAACGTCTGATGGCCGCAGTACCGAATAACGTTTAGCTTTTACACAGTCAAGGCAAAAAACAAATGCAATCTCCAAACTGCCAACTACCTGTGTACTTTTGTGCTTCTTTTCGAAAAAGCTGGAAAATATTTGGAAGGTGAGGCTTGTCTTTGACACAATCGTTAACACTACTTTACGATTATGTGCATTTAAGGTTTCAGCTCAGTGGATGATTTTCAGTGTGTATTGCACCTTGCATATTTGATTGCGTACTTCTACTTGTTGACAAGTTTGCAAAAGCGCCCTCTGCTGGCGACAGAGGTCTACTCACTGTTTTGAAAATGAGGAAGCAATGTTTATGTTGACCGTCTTTTCCTGTGTTGATTGATAGATAATACTTGCTTTTCATTCAGTTTGTAAGACATTGCATTAATTCGTTCATTTATTTATTGTGTACAGAATTTGTTTTATTTTTCGCTGGTTAAATTCCAATTCTTGTTTTAAAAGTCCCTGTAAGAGAACTGTGTTGAAATGAAATCATTGTGTAGAAACATAAATAAAGTTTCTATACTTTGTTAGATAATGCTTAACAAAGACTGCTTGTTTCCTCCGCTGCTCGTCAATGCTGGTCTGGAGATGCATATCCTGAAAACACTCCTCCGGTTAGCTGCCTTCACTCTTCCACTCCTGGTGTTTGTGAGAAGCGCTGCCTGTGTTACAGACCCCGTATATTTGCGCGACCATGCAGCGCCTTATTAGGATTCCCTGCTTCCGTGTCACGCAGCGCCGTGCCCCAGTTTTGCTTACCGTTGCGTGACAATGGATGTAAAATAACTGGATGGATGTAAATTATGATTTTAACTAAAGTCCTAAAAAAAATGGGTTTAACGATTGTCATGGCGTGGAACAATCGTATTGCACCACTGAAAACACTGAGAAGAGATTATTTAAAAGCTCAGTATAAGATTTGATTGAATCACAACCCCGATCTGAATGTCCCACAGTGATTTAATTTAGCTAATTCCCCTCCGAGGGTGTTTCAAGGCAGTAAATGTGCACCAGTTGACGATAATGGCCGCTGGTGATGAAGCGGGTATTTTACCACACATTCGCTTCGGTAAGTTTCACCAGCCATAAAACAATAGGCTGAGTCGTTCGTTGACGCCCTGTTGCTGGCTTGGCTTTTGTTAAATGACTCCTGTGGGGCGAGAGGCCGAAGAAACATTGCCGTTAGACGGCCACGTGTAGCAGACGTCCTGCAGGTCGGTTCGATGGTCTCCCACTGTCAGCTTTCAGGAGCCCTGGGTGTGGGCATTGGACCTTCTAAAATAAGGTCACTTGTGATCCTCATGGACATATTTCATATTCCATTTATTATGCATTCAATAATGCATTCAATAATTTCTGTTAGCATAAGGACTCCTGCGCTGATAGTTTTGTAATGACCTCGTCTGTGCATGGGGTGCAAAACAAGTTTTTTGACCGTGCTAGTGGAGATTGTGAATTTATTTCAGGAAGGTTCTGTAAAGTGTTTTTTTACGTCCATTTATAGATGAACTTTTTCTTACGGATTAGAACGCGTCCATCAGTGAACCGTGAATGGAGCAGATACTGAACCAAACAGGTGGGGAAAATTCACATGACTGACGCACCTTGCTGATGGGTGCACGTGGGGTAACTGGATTATTGATCACCCACAATTCCCTCCTAATTGAGCGTGCTCCTTCTGCTAGGCGAGACCACGCCGTTCTCCTCCTGCTTGATATTACTTTCTATTCCCAGTTCAATATCCATTTCCACTTCTGGTATTTGATATGTGCCAAACAGTGTTTGAGTTTTGAAATCCATTATCCTGCTATCGGGATATCATAGTAAATTTATTAAAGCCGCACCAGCTAAACGTTTCTTATTACGGTACAGCTGTTGGTTATTGAATATAATATTATTTTCTTTTTGCAAAATATGGCATACGTCCTTAAAACATGTATTAGTCATACACATGGTGGTGATTACATATTATTACATGCAGAGAGAGAGTCCTGAAAGGTTTGTAGGTGTCCCTGTTGGTAGCGTGAACATCAACCGTGTGGACGTTAGACCATTAAAAGGGGGACTGTGATATTTACACTGAAGGAGAGCCGCCCCCCCTTCTGTTTTGTAATCGTTAGATTCCTATGACCCTTTTAACCAACACAGAACCTCCCCCCTGTTTCAGGTTGTTTTCCTTCTTTTGTTCATGCTGTGTGAAAGGGAAATGTTTTTTTTAACCCCCCCCCCAAGGCCCCCAATAGTCCATCCTGCAATCTGCAATCTGCAGGTTGGGTTTCAGCGCACTAAGACAATATGTCGCAGACCTATTCGTCAAACATCTCAAACCTTAACCCTTTACATCCACCCTCTCAATGCATGCTAGTGTAAGGATGCGGGGGGGGGGGGGGGGGGGGGGGGGGGGGGGGGGGGGGGGGGGGGGGGGGGGGGGGGGGGGGGGGGGGGG
>JAODLD010000042.1:4714398-4726318 GCA_026781065.1 Mormyrops boulengeri | reverse complement strand
CATACACGGACATACACGAACACACACGGACACACACGGACACACACGGACATACACGGACACACACGGACACACACGGACACACACGGACATACACGGACACACACGAACACACACGGACACACACGGACATACACGGACATACACGAACACACACGGACACACACGGACACACACGGACACACACGCATACTTTGATGTCAGTGGCGTGCTGTCAACCTGCTGCCCCATAATCGGGGGGCCGTTCCCTGTGCGCCCCCCCCCCCCCCACCCCCCGTCTTAATTGGGGGGGGGGGGGTTTGGGAGCACTATGCCACCCACAGGCCTCCATCCCAGATCTCCAGCAATCCAGTGTTGGCTATCAGTCATCACGGTAAACGTACCACTAGGGGGCATAGCTGGAAATCCTGGACCATCTGACAAAATGCCCCCCACCCAATTACGTTAAATAATTTAATAGTTTTATGTATTCAAGTGTTTCTGTAACGTACTGGGCCTCCTGAATCATATGGGGTATCCGCGTGCCCCTGTACATCTTGCCCGTGGGCAGAGTTTGGGGGGGTGGGCAGGGGGGGCAAGGGGGGGCAGTGCCTCCCCCAGTCGCCTGAGTCAAGATTGCAAATAATTATCAAGACCATGTTTTGTGCTGGCAAAATAATAGGTTATGTGTGCATCAGATACGTGCATTAGCACATAAAGGAAGCGGAATGCAGGTTTTTTGTGCCCTGTGGTCTGACACATGCAGAGGTTTCCTACCATACTAGAGTAAGTTGAAGGAGCTGAAGGAACAGGCCAGTTGTTACTGGGCACTCGTTACTGGCCGTGGCTGTATGGTAATCTCCCGGGAGTGATGCTCAGCACAGGTCAGGTCTCCCTGTGGCTTATTTACGGTGTTTTCTCAGGACCAACTGCTCCTCAGAGAGAGTCAGGAGTCCAGTTTGGGGCTGCACGACACTGGGTTACATCAGACAGTCATATCTCTTCTGCAGCGAAACACTCCTGTCTCCGTGTGCTGGAAAGTCAGCGAGGTGCCCAGGTGGAGCATCTCAAATTCCCGAGAAGTGGCTAGCTTGCCGGGCCATCTTTCTGGACGACGCGGCGCTAAGCGCATCCCCGGCACATTCCAGAAGCGGGATTCTTCAGGTGTTGCCTCATTTACACGGTCTCCATGGCGACTGAGCCCAGCAGAAGAGATGGAACCTGTCTTATCATAAATTCCTTTATCACACGTTGCACGTATGTTACATTTGTTGGGAGAAATTACCGGGGAGATGATTTTTCAGAGAGGCGCATTTCTGCTTCAAGTCTCTCATATGTTTTATGTTTGAGTTTGACCCTGCGCAGGCCTGAGTTCAATCTACCGCTCAATTTTTTTCTGGCAGTCCATTCCCGAGGAGCCTGTTATCCTACCCTGAGTCCGCCTCGCCTGATTGGTCCCTTAATCACAGCTCTCGTCTTACTGGTTATGCCGTTATGTCATTGGTGCGTCTCCCTCCGTCCAGCTCCAAAATCCTTGCAGGCTTGACTCCTTTGAAGTCCTTGTCATTTCTGTGTCCAGAGGTTTGGTGTGAAAAATTCTCTGCTGTCTCTCAGCCCTTTCTGCATGGTCTGTTTACTGCATGCCCCGCCTGTGCTGATTCTGGCCAGTGATAAGACTGTAATTTTTAACATTCAAATGGAAAATGCATGTAATGATCTGTGGTTTGCTCTAGTTCTCTGGTCTTTTGGATGATGTCTACCTTGTATTAATCATAAAATATACTCACCTAATATTAACCACAATTTTCTTCTGCTGCTTAATTCAGGGGAACCTTAAGTTATAACGAGGATGATGTGTTGAATTCCTGTTTTGTAAGAACAGTCATACGTTACATGGTAATGAACTAAGCCGCCCTCAGTGTCCTGCACTTAAAAGATCTGCGAAACCCAAGCGCTGATTTCTTCAGGAGAGATCTTCCGACGTAGAGCCTGTAGAAGTTTGCAGGATTTGGCAGGTTCTTACGTGTGAGATTACTATCAGAAACAGAACTGCACCATTTAAGAAGCAATCGGCCTTTTGTCTTTATGATCAGATTCATGCAGGACGCTTCACATTAACTGCACCTTCATAATACATCCATAATGCATTCATATCCATCCATACATTTTCTGTAACTACTTTTATGTATGTATATTAAAGCTGTTAAGGTGTGTTTGGCTGTTAAGGCATACTTACATGCTTATGAATGTTCTATGAATGCATTATGAAGGTGCATTGAATGTTCAATGAATGCATTATGAAGGTGCACTGAATGTTCTATGAATGCATTCTGGCTTTGCGCTTGCAGCCTCTGGGATAGGCTCCGGACTCCACGCGATCCTGAATAGGGTAAGCTGTTACAGGAAATGGATGGATGGATATCGATGCATTATGAAGGTGCACTGAATAGTCTATAAATGCATTATAAAGGCATTATGAAGGTGCAATTGATGTAAAACGTAACTGACTCCTGTTGTGTATTAGACATATCAACACTGTAAACAGTGGAAAAATGTAAAGGTGCAAAGTGGCGCCCGTAGCTGCAAATCTGTGCCTAATATGATGTGAGATCTCCTAGATACTAATTTGCCATTCTCTGTTTCGGCTGTGTGACAATTGGCCACTTAAATGCATCACTTTCTATTAGAACTTCGAGTCTCGCATCCATATCATATTTGAAAGCCAATTGCACCCGAGAACATTCCGCATATATGAGACGCATTTCACTGCTTTGCGTTTCCCGTCACAAAAACATGGCTCATCTCAGCCGGATCCCACCCTTTCCACAGTGCTTATATTCACGAGTTGCTCTCTAATAAATAATTATTAGACAATTATTAGATAATTATTTTAGATGGTCACCTGGCCCTTTCAACCAAAATAGACAGCCTTCGATTTTGCCAATTTATGCATCTCGACATTTTTACTGAAGCAATTAAGACCATATATCTTACTGAGGGCTACAATAGCTCACTGCCTGGTACTGATAGCAGACACCTTTAATTACAGGTGCACTGGGCAGTAGGTCCTCACTTCGGGTTGAGAGACGGGAGGGGGGAGTGAGGCCTCTGGGATTTGGCCTGAGGGAGGCCCCTGCATCTCTGTCACTCTCTCCTGTCCCAAAGTAGGAATATAACCAAAGTCTTGTGAAAAATAAAATGGCTTCCAACTGTCAGTGTGTTCATTCAGGAAGGGGCCAGTATCTGCTGGTGAATTATCTTCTGCTGCTGTTGCGTAGCCAAGCCATTGTTGGACCAGGATGCAGTTAATGGCCGTTGTGTGCAAATTATGTACAAGCACGACAAATCATTTCAGTTCTAAGTCTCTACAATTTGTCTCTGCATCTCTACAATTTGAACTGAATTTATTTCACTTGGGGGGGGGGGCAGGGACAAATCAGGCAGGAGCTTTAGTCCAGTTAGTTCTGTCATTGGCATGAAGTTTATCTTTCAATGCACTGTCCTCCACTAGGACTCCCTGCCCAGCTAAGCCCATGACCTGGCTTTTTCTAAACGAAGTAGTGTCTTGTATAATACCGAAAATACAGAGTAATCCTCATCTGTTTGCACGGGGCCCCATTGCATGGTGGAAAGCGCTGAGGTTTACCAGTCGTGGCCCAGAGGAGAGCAGATTATCGGGCCTGTCCCTATGGGTTCACCTCTATCCCAAGCGGCAGCCTAATGAAGGCCGTCTCATCCGATTCACAGAAGACACGAGTACAAGCCGCTGGGGGGCAGTTTCCACTCGGGCAGGTTTGGGGGGGGGGCATTCACCCCCTCCTCACTTAAGGAGACAGGCTTCAGCAAGAGGGCATGGCTGATGTCTTCTGATGTGCGTGAGTACGTGCGTGTGTGTGTGCGTGTGTGTGTGCGTGTGTGTGTGCATGTGTGTGTTCTGGTTTTTGGTCATTCCCAGTGTCTCCTGCTTCACCTTGTTCTTGTGTACTGCTGTCTTAGAAACTTTGAGTCTGGAAGCAGCCTGTTTCGCAGTGTAGCCTTCTGCCAGCAGAACCCGGATTAAACCAGGATTTAAAAATGCAGATTTTTTAAAAATGTAGAGTGGTCTCTTTTTTCCAGAGCTGTGTAACCTGATCCACATGTATGTCTGTTTTCAATAAATATATTCTTGTAAATATAATTCACTGAACCAGCTGAGACAGAAAAGTGGCGGGAGGTAGTTCCGCTGTGCCTAAGTACAGCTTCCCCTGTGACAGTCGTGTCACAGCCCCTCAGGCTTGAGTTTAAATCACCTTCGCTAGTTTGCTTTGAAACAAGTCATGAGACAGGAAGCTGTCAGACCCAGACAGGAAGGGTCACATGGTTGCATTTCTCAGGTCGGCTCTCACTCTCAATCATGTCTCACAAAATGAAGCCCAAGGCTGCTTCTTCATGTTTCTGTCCAGTATGAATGTTTATCTTCCCAACATACCGCCCAGAATCCACTAGTCCTGTACAGTTTTATCTTTTAAAATCCAACTGCATGTTTTAAACTCTTTAGCGTTCATCTGTTTCATCTGCCGGTGAATAAAAAGTCTCAGAACGTCGATCTCCGGAAAACCACCTGGCAACATGTTCAGTCCCCTGTGGTTGTTTGTCTTCACGCAGGGCACTAGAAGGTTTCTTGACAATGTGCCCTTTCCTTTGGTGGAGAGAAGATGCTCCAAGAGATTATTCTGACATTTGTCATTTGTGTTGCCTTTTGTATCTCCCGAGAGCAGATTTGGATACACATCCATGACCAAAAGCAGGACCAAGCCTTGCCGGGACCACATAGCAGATCTGACAGGTAATGGTGGGAGCTACAGCCTGCTCAACATTGTGAAAACCTCAGAGATGACACCACGGAAAGCTTTTCTGCACCGAGGAGGGAAAGGTCAGCACTGATGTGTGGCCTTTGCTGTTGTTTTGTGTGTTTCCTGTGAGTGATTAGAGTTGATCACGTCTGGAGATGCATAAAAATCACAGACGGCTATTGACAGATTATCAGGTGAATTTCTCCTGTTCTCTTAGCTTCTAAAATTCACATTGCGATCGTGGAATATTGTCTCGTTTCTCCTCCTTCCCTCACTCCATCCGGTTTCACGTTTGGCTGTTTACTGTACGTCTCACCAAAACTGAGCTTCTAGCTCTGGCTGTCGGAGGCACGATGCCGGCTGTCATTTGGACACATCAGCGGTTTCCCTCGAGACGGGAACTGTCTGGGTTTTCTGCGCTCGTCCACCTCTCAGCACCGTCTCCGGTGATACTGAGGTCTGCACAGACTCAGACACACACTGCCGAGTCGCTGTCACATGATTTCCCGACACCAGGCCCTTGAATGGGGGGCCAAAAGCAGGCTCCTTCGGTGTTTTTATGTCTCATTAAGTCTGCCGTCGTTATTACTGATCACCAAAGCAGCACAACTGTAACGCTGTAAATGTCTCCCATTTCACCTGCATTTTCAGCAGCCGTTTTAAACCCTAGAATTAGTTGCAGCTTAAATAGAATGTGGCCGTTCTCCAGAGAAACTCCAATTATGCCGTCTTTGTCTGGGTAATTGACAGATTATAGTTTTGGGCTGCAAGCTCATGCAGGGGGACAGTACAGCATGCACCAGCAGCATTCTTTCCTTTGCCCTCGTTCCTTGGGCTCTGGACGAGCGTGTAACCTACTTTGAGATGCTGGAATATGGTGCAGGAGGAAGGCCCTGCAGCGAACCCTGGCGTGCTGCGTACCTTCCCCTAGGACACGAGAACCACGCTCTCAAGCCCTGAATATCTAAAATAGAAAGTCGTCCTTTTTCTTTCCAGTTTGATCGGGGGGGGCGCTTGTCTGGGAGTGACCGCAGCTTGTCCAGGTGTCCACTATATTCTCTAATGCAGTGTTTCCCAACCCGGTCCTCAGGGACCCACAGCAGAGAGGGAGCAAAAATGTCTGCTGTCTGGCAGGGAGCAAAAACTTGGATTGACTTTATGTCCCCAAGGACCGGATTGGGTAACACTGCTCAATGATCAAAATTATAGTGAAGGCCTCCAAGGCACAAAGCTCTCAAGCAGGGAGCCTCTTTGTCCTGCTGTTGGGTCCTCCATATGACCTTGGAATGTTTGTGTCTTGTTAAAATCTTCTGTATGTGGAAGTGTGTAGCGCGTATGATGAGAGGTGACTGTCTTACCGAGTTCTCTCTGCCAGGTTCTGCAAACCCTGCTCTTGTGGTGACTTATTTTTACCACGAGCAGTTTGCTGCATTTATTGTATGCCAGTGGCTGCAGGGTGAAACAGTCTCACACGTGCTACTTTATTGTGGCTCAGGGTGCCGCGTTTTAAACTCCTGACTGAGTCCATTAAGCGGCACCAGAGTGAAAAACCTGACAAATGGTGGGTGTGTCGGCAGGTTTCCCGAAAGCCTTTAGACCACCATAATAACACGAAGGCCACAGAACAGGCTGAAGGTTTCATAAAAAAAAAAAAAGAATCGCATTTCTCTCTAGGGAAGATGCTCCAAAAATATATAATTGTTAATGTAGATTCTTGACATCAGATGTTTCTCCTGCTGGATGAGAGGTGTGTTATAAAGCTCACTGTTGTCCTTGTTGTTGTCCCTTACTCCCATCCTTACCCACCCCTGGGAGCTGGAGGGTCGAGGGCATGCGCAATAGGCAGTGGACGCCAGCCAGCCTTGTGTGTTTTACGGGTGTGACAGCGCCCCCTGGCTGGTGCATAGTGCTCAGCGTCTGACCATGGGAAGGTACGTGTGTTGTGGTGCTACGTCAATCCACAGTTATGAAAAATTTCTGTCTACACACAGGCAAACATTTTTGTAACATATATAAAAGTAGAGACCATTTGTATTCATTCTTTCTCCATATACATGAAAGACTGGTCATATTTGTCAGAGAGAACCTCTATAGCAGGTGCCCTGGCATATGTCTGGTTGGGTTTGCACTGAATAAACTTTATTTTTATTTCAGGGATGACTGGACGAGGCGACTTTACACTCTAAAAAGCACAACGCCAACCCAAATAAGCATTTATCGCCTTCCCCACATTCTGCAGCTGTTCTACAGACGGGTGCTATCCTGCACTGAGCCGATCCGCATGGGAACGCCGCGAGAGCCAGTCATCGGCGTGGTCCTGAGCCGCTCTTGGTTTTTCCGGTGCACTCTGTGTGGACCTGACGCCCAGCCCAGCTGTGTCAGCCCCCCCCCCCGATAAATCACATGAAATATGCCATGGAAACGGGTTTCTAACTGACCCGGGAAGCCAGCTGTGCCTCACTGCTTAATCTCCAGAGTAGTTGTGCCTCTGCCAGCAGCGGAACGTTCTAGAATAGAAGTCCGCTGTCAGGTGCACGCTGGGAGATTTGGGCCGTGTTATTATTTTCCATTGCTCTGAAATCCAAAATCCCTTGCCAGCGATGTAGTTTCTCGTTAATACTTGCAGCCTCTGTGCTCAGGGCTGCCCTTGTGGTGTTGAGCTTCTCGGAGGCCCGGCGGAGCCGGCCATTCCCCCGCGCTGCATCTGTATTCACCGCTAAGGGATCGATTCGCAAAGCTGCTGCTGATATTAAAGTGAAATTTGCTCAAATTGGGAAAGATCTCCACAAGCTAGTCTTTTTCCAGCAGATGATTTGGTATTTTAGTATCTATTCCTAGAGCTAAGGTGGGGGGGGGGGGGTAATTACAAGGTTTTTACTGACATCGTTGTGCTATTTTAGTCCTGTTTTAAGTCACTGCTTTGTAGATCTAGATCTTAAAGTTGAGACGTTATGCTGGACAGTTTGAAAGCTGGGTTTCTCTTTTCGAATGTGCCTTACATGTGTGGTGTTCCTGCTGCTCACTCAGCATCAGGGCTGCACAGTCCTACAGGTGACATAGGCGGCTGCCTAGGACTCTGTTTTCTGAGGGGGTGCCGACTTGCCAGCCAATTTCACTTTGCCTCAGATGGGGGGGCGCCGGCGATGATGCTCGCCTTGGGCGCCACGCTAGCTAGTGCACTAGCTATTTCCGCCCTGCTGGTCCTGATCTATAAACACGTGTGTAATATGTCCCCACCTCCAAATTGCTCCATCTCCACTCCATCACCTCCCCCCCAGCAAGCTCGCAGTGCCGCCACTGACATCCGGGACACATGGAGACAGGTACGTTACGTCTGCAGGCTTGGGAATTCAGTGGGTCAGAACTCTGCCGTCTCTCTCCTGTCTTGGGTTTATGATTGTCTGTCAGAAATGACAGGCAGCCGTGTCGATCACAGGGCCCCTGCGAGTGAAGGTGCGAACAGAGTGTGTCTGCATGGACCCCATCTGTCCTCCCCAGCGACATGGGCGTCCCTGCGAGAACCTACCAACCTGCTCTCAGTGTGTGCTGTGGACAGTACAGCTTCTGCCGCAGATGGGGGTGTTGGTCTTGCTATTCCGCAGGACAGTCGCGGAGTCAGCAGGGTTTACCGCTTCCGCAGTGGTGCCATCATGTCGAGCTCCACGCAGCTTTATTAAAAAATGAGTTATTTGGAATGTTTTCCGACATGGACACCGGCTTTCATATTGATTCTGTATCTGGTCTCCTCTCCATTCCCTGCTACTGTCAGTGACATCTCTCCTGCATCCTCTTTTCCATCCCTTCTTCCCCATCTACTCTTGCAGTGGGCGGGAACCCCAGAACACTATCATAATGTCATAATTCTTCATGTACCTTGGATAAATTCAGCGCCTGCAACTAAAACTCTACCTCAGTTACAGGCACTGTATAAGGACAGATCTAGGATAATCCTTTCAGACATTCTTTTATTTCGTTGTTTCTTATAATTATGTATACGCACTTATCCTTTTACTTACATAGAAATTGCTCTATTTGTGTTTACATGGCTTTGCCTTTACTACAGAGCAATGTGAATATTTCAGGCTGCTCCTCTGCCCTCCGTAATTACACATATCTACGTGTGATTCAGTCAGACTTCCTCCTCTGCGCTTTATCGGCTCTTCTGCAGCTACGTCGTTTTTACCCCTCATTTTCAAAACCGCAGCCATTTTATTGCCCTCTTCTGCCCGGATTAATGCTTTTGAGCCAAATCTCTGTCACTCAGGTATGTCTGAAGAAGAAAATGGGCGGCCCTTACCCTGAGGCAATTAAGTCCTTAATTAACTGCACTGAAGCGTAGACCCCCAATGGCACCAAACATAAATGGCCACAGTGATTACTGGAATAAAGAAATGCTATGTTGATACATGCTCGCTGTTCTAATCTTGACTCTAAGAGCCAATATGTTTGCTAGAATCGTTTGACTTTTAAAATGAAGTGCAATTTCCATTGAAGCTCAGGCTCTCTGGATTCATTAATGCAAATTCTAATTAAAAGGCACAAAAAATGGACAGACTAGCTTAGGAGAACATCATTATTCCCTGTCTGAGTATAGATGCTAAGCGTCACCCTCAAATTCCAGAAGACACCCCCACTGAGCATGTGCTTGTTCCTTGTACCTCTTTATATGGACACAGGCAGGATTCAGACATTCCACAGTCTCCTCCCAGTCTCCTTGGTAAGGAGGTTAACGAGAAAGTGTTGCTAATGATCTGATAGATTGTCCAAGCATTTTTGCTGCAACCTGTCTGGATGGGAGGCCTCCATGATTCATTAGAATATCTGGAAAAAATTTTATGGATAAAAGTAAGATTTTTTCAATGTGTACTTTATTGTTTCAGGCAGTGAATAATAATTTAACTTATAATCCTATTTAAGCCCTGATTTTAGCAAAGATATGTTGGAATTCATGAAAAGAGAAGCCTGACCCTCAAAGTCCAAACTGTGAGTACAGTCACAAGGCGAGTCCTTCAGGCAGCAGATTGTCAGAACTTTGCCTGTCCTTCAAATGAAAAGGAGCAGATGACATAGGGACAACTTAGATGGAGCCGGGACCTTGTTCTGGCTTAAGCAGCGGCATGATGTATGACCAAGGTGAGACTAGTCAGTTGGGCTGGAGTGAGTCAAGGCTAAGAGCAACATTGACTTTCTACAGAGGCTTTTACCAAAGTGGGCAAGGAATAAGTCACGTGCACTCCAGATGATCAGTGTCTAGACTCTGTGTCTAGAAGGTGTGTCCAGTGTACTCACTCACAAAGTTAAACTAGTCTTGGTACTACCAAGGCTACAGGCCCATACCTCAACTTGGATATCTGGTGCTGTACCTAACTTGGAGGCCATAATTGCAGGCGAATTCCTACTGCAGATGTCTAGATGACCTCGCACATGATCTCAGAGCTGTATGCTGATGGGATTGACCTGCCCATTGATGCTCTATCTGATTGGTCTACTATACATGGAAGCTTTTCTGCCATTGTTACTTTGTAGGTCAGCAGGTCCAAATCATCTAAATTTACAGTAGAGACCAAGCTCTTAGTAGACCTGAAGTGGATTGTTGAGATAGTGTGACTCTAAAAACATCATAAAAATAAATTACAAGTGAGAAACTCAGTTTGGTTCATATAAAGTAAAAGCGGTTGAGTGGCTTTCGAAGTCCACTTAAACGTTTTCCCTGGGAGCCCCTGTGAAATCGGCACTTAGGAGCAGTGCATTCTGGGTCACTGTCAGAATATATGCCCCATGATGTAGATGAGCGTGAATGTTTTTGTGTCACTTACGGAAGGGTGAGGATGTTTCGTTTTTTTCTGACTCTGCATGAATTTTTTTCCTAAATGCAGGTAGGTCATTGGACTCATTGTTTTTTTTCCTTGACTAAAGGTCAAACACTTCACTACATTTCAACAAGGCCTTGCGGACCAGCTTTACAAATGACAGCTATTTGTTCTTGCTTGTTTTGTGTGTGTGTGCCTGTGTGTACACTGATACCTCGTGCATTGCAAATTAATGAAGCGTGGCGTTAAATAGCCTTTCATCGTACTCTGAGGCTAACTGTACTTCAATGTTTTCTTTTTTACAGAATGACCAACCAAAATGGCAGCACTGGATGACCTGAAGTCGTGCCCTTTCATCTGGTTCACTGCACTGCACAAGCGTGGAGCACTGCACTGCACAAGCGTGGAGACGGAAGGTGGCCGGCAGGACCAGGCTTTCTGCGTTTCTCTCTGCGGCTGCTAAATCGAGCACTGACTCCAGTGAGCCGATCCTCCTCCACACCGCGCCTCCCGTCCATCCTGTGCTACATGCAGCTTTCGCTTGCCGAATCTCCACAGGCAGAATAAATGTGTGCGAGTGGCAGTGAAAAAGTAATGACGGTAATAAAAAGTGAGGGAGCGGCTGTGCAGAGAGGACAGGACTGTTCAACTGAGTGTGTGACGGCTGGCAGTGTGACAGATGTGCATTAAACAGAGATGGTTCACCCAGAGGTAGGACATCGCCTACTGCTCTCTCTACTGTTCTCTCCCCTTCTCCACTGTTCTGTCCCCGCCTCTCTGTCTCTGTCCTCCTTTACTGATCTCTCCCTCCCGCTACTGCTCCCTCTCCCCCCCACAATCCACCATCACTGGAATCAACCCCGTCTCCATTTCCTGCATTTTGCCACCGTGGCCTCCGATGGTGCGTAAAGCCCAGACTTGGTTCAGTCTCAGTATAGCAACACCTCGCACAGAGGCGCAAATGACCCCCGATTGATTTAGGCTGTTTATTTGATTTATTTATAGGAAAAACAAAAAACATTGGCAGCCTCTGTTCGAGTGTGAGGCTGGCCTGCCGTGTGCTCATTATGTTTATGGTCTCCTGAATCCTAAAGAGAACCTCCAGGCTGCAAAAAGAATGTGAATAACGTCTGGCATTAGGAATACAGCTCTCTTAAATACACCGGACCTCATGTTTCAGGAGCCTGATGATGTGAGTTTATAAGAGGGCCTCTCTCTCATGTTGCAGCTCTGCTGAGTAAGCCAGGTGTGGGGGGGGGGGGGGGGGCCATCTACTGACCCATTAAGGTTCAGTCACTT
>JAODLD010000042.1:4695721-4714388 GCA_026781065.1 Mormyrops boulengeri | reverse complement strand
CCGCGCCGCGCGGGCGGCCGGCGCGCCCCCCGCGGGGGCCGCCGGGCGCCCGGGGGGGGGGGGGGGGGCGGCCGCCCCCCCCCCCAGCGACTGACCCAGTCAGGTTCAGTCACTTTCAGTGATTTTCTTGCTGTCCTGACTTACCTAAAACAGCTCACCTCTTCACAAGGCAAAACATCGCTGGTCCTTTCCTAGGGCTCCGTGATTCGTCTCATTGCCGAGTTCTATCCACCTACATGAGATGGAGGTTCCTGTTGACAGGGTAAACCCACCGCATTGTGTGGGTAGCTGGGTCCACCATGATCACAAACGCACCTGCTGGGCCTCACTTCCGCCGTGGCTTCAGCTCAGCGGCGAACAGGAAGCTTGATCGATTGAAGGTTCGCTTGAGGGCCAAGGCTACTGGGCTCCGGCGGTGGATTTGCGGGTCCCAACCATGGGTTTCCATGTTTCAGACGCAAATGGGGGGCCAACTTCACGCTGATGACGTCACCATGTAAACGAACATTTATATCTCAGAAACTGAAACAGCACAAACAAAAATTGTAACGGCACGATCCAGCACAATCGCGGCGCATACGATTGCGACCAGTTTGGTTGAAATCTGAAACATATGGGGGGCCAACTTCACGCAGGTACCAAAATCTAATTCCTGAGAACCTCCTGCCCCACATCATGGCTGCTCAGATTCCACAGAGAGAAACAAACCATCCAGTCGCCCTGTGATAAGTCCAGCAAAACTGGACTCATCTTAAAATCTCAAGTCAAGCTCTAGGGAGCTTTGCATATACAAACCATGGATTTTAAATGTCCATACATCACACCCAACAGATGTCTAGTTCACTGTACTGGATCATTGAAATTTATCAAGGGGCCTTTTCCATCTACCCACCATGCCGAGCGGCTTGACCTCACACACTTATTCGTTTCCTGTGACGGCTTCTGACAGACATTACAGTTGCCTTTGATTATTAGCCAAGCACAATATTCTCATTCTGGAGACACCTAATAAAAATACTAATTTTATACTAACTTTAGTGTTTATATGACAAGTTGAACAATAGCTAGATGAGTAAAGCAACAACATAGTGTAGTAATAAAGCGTCTCCAGATGTTTCCATTGATTTAGTGTTTTGTCCTTCCTCAGTAACCTTAAGTGGTATTTAAGCCAAGAATTCACCAAGTAAGCAAAATCATATGGAGCAGTTATTCTGATCATGTGTCATTAATAAATTAAATGCTAAGAAGGTGATAAATTTAAGTAAAGTTTACTGGTATAACGAGTGTCTGCTCATGGAACAGCTTACAAATACGGGGAAACGAATAAGTCATATCTTGTAAGTATAACGGACTATGAAATTGCAAGATGTTGGCTTTATCAGCAGCTCTTCTGCAGAAGATTCTGGAACACCCAACTCTTAAAAAAACATCGTAATATGTGAGCATTTGTCTCCAAACTGCCATTTCGTCACTGGAAACTGAGGGACCACACATGGATCCTGCAGCTGTTGCTCACCATGGAAACCACCGTGTTCTCACTGCTTCTCCAGAATTTGCGTGTCTTTGGATGTTTCGTGAGAAACCATGACCTTCTGTTCACCATACTTCTACTGGGCACATGTTCAGTCTCCTAGAAAGGTGCCCAAAACAAGTTCTCAGGCCATCCAACCATCCAACCGACATTCAGTGGCATTCAGAAATGTTGAAAACCTTTTTCAACAATAGTGCTCAACACAAATTCAGAGATTTATCAATGTTGGTGTTTCTTTGCAGCAATGCAGACATTATGTCACCTCCATGAGGCTCTAAGAAAGCTGCTGTTTTTACTTCTCTGTTTACTGTTTATTTAGTGCGGCCCACCAGTACGACAGCCCACTAGCTACACCATAAGTTTGTTCAGCCACTTTTTAAAATCAATTTCATCTATTGATTTCCTACCTGGCATTTTGAGAACAACACTATGTAAATATCACTTTGAAACTTGTTGTTTTTTAGAAAGTGATCAAAGGCAATTTATGTGCAACCATGTCCAGCAACTGCAAATTATTTGCTGCAGAAACAGAATGATTTTGTTGACTGAGACATGGGGACAGACAGGCACTCGTGTCAGTCTCCTCGATTGATTGCGATGTGAGCAAGTTAAAACTGCGGGTGCTCAGCACCCGGCGTTAACAATCGTCCATCAGCACTATGTGTTTTTAATTGCTTTGCTTACACATCGGGCTGTTGAGTAATCAAAGAGGCAGACAGTCGCTGGACGGGCCGCGGCCGACTCAGCGGCCCTGAAGATCGTCGCCCAGGTCTACTGGCAAACACACCCTCGGGGAGCCAGTTGTAAATTTTCTAGAACACTTCCTTAAAAATTACAAGGGAAGGTTGCTGTTAGTAACTATACACAACCCAGACCGATTCCAGCAGTCATATGAAGTGAAAATGTAGAGCCCTGCAACTGGAATCATGATCAGAAGAATGTGTGAGCGTTAAACTCCGAGGGATAACAATGTGGAATAAAACTCAGAACTAGATAAGGAACATAATGACCGTTATTCCAGAGCGTTAACTGAAATCACAAATGTCTATATTGTCTTTGCCATGTAATTTAATTTCAGTACTTGTGTATTTATTTGAGGACTGGTTTAGTAATCATTTAGATAAGTGGTTCTCAACCTTTTTTGCACAGTAACCCAGTTTTTACTGTGCCAGCTCAGTCGCGTCCCTCCATCGAGTATAGGTCTACATTAACACTATGATCAAGCGCATGGTGCACTCTGCAATTTACACCAATCAATGCCTGTCGCACAAATCTGATTGGATGTGCCAGTGAATTTTACATTAAGCATCTGTGGTTTGGCTTCTTGGATTGGTTGAGCGTTCACTAGTTTTGCGTTAAGCATTTGCAGTCCCAAGACCCATTAATATAGGTTAATTCTAGGACTGGAGCTAGGAAATCTGATCGTGGATCAGAATAGCAGCTCGCTGGTTTTAAATGCTTATATTTCCAACTCTGCCTCACAACCCTTTCAGAACTTGCCGAGACCCACGTGTTGAGAATCGCTGATTTAGATCCATTGTGATGGACAGACAATCAAAGTACAACGTTACGGAACAGATATGACATCATTCCTTTGCAGGCATTTCATAAAGCATGCACCAATGTCCTACTTCCACACTTCAGAGCTGCCTTAGCTTACGAAGCCTTTTCAGCCCTTTGTACCCCTGGGCTGAGGAGCATCGTGAAGGCATCTCCCCACCATTCTCTGTCATCCCCAACAGAGCTGAATTCTGCTGGTTACTGTCTTCTCAGGCAAGTCTCAATTTAGTCCTCTCAAACTGGGCTTTCAGCAGTTGAGTGAAATTTGATGACAATATAACACATTGGCTATAATTCATAATTCTATATTAAGTCATTCATCGAAGGAGCATACATTCTCATGAAACAATATCAACCCGACAACAGTAACAACTTCCGGTCTATTTCATTAATATTAATACTAATTAATCAATCGAAAATGAAAACGGAGAGCAGCCATGGTGATATTCTTGCTTTCTGTTTTTAATGGTTTGAATTCAGAATAAAACGAGATTAGTTTGTTCTGCTGCGAGATATATTCCTCCCGGTATCTCACAGCCGGAAAGCTGATTACAGCGAGGCGGAGGTTCCCGGACTCTTAGTCAAAAAGGGGAATATAAATCCCTCTGCACTGGTATGTTATACCGATAGTGTTTAGGAAGCTTCTTATGAGCTTATTAACTCCTAGTGCCTGCAACCTGCAAGCGGGGAAGCGGAGCACGAGGCGTCGGCGTGAAACAGATATAAAAGGCGTAAAAACTCAGGCACAGTCTGTTTTTTTATGTGCTACCGAGAGTTTATTTACTTGTGAAATTCAGGTTAATCTCCTTGTTAAGAGCGCCAAGAACAGATTAATTCCCAGGATTTGAACAGAAACACTTCTTGTTCTCAGACGCTAAACTGTCTGGTGTCTCGTCTTCTTAATGCAAAATGTGTTCGAGGGTGATCTTTGGTGATTTTATGTTGTTTACAGTTTAAAATGCGCCATTTAACTGCACGTACACCGTACACTTTTCAAACCCTGTGCGGTATGAATCAACGCAAAATTTCGACCCCATAGTGTTGGATCACATTCTTACCGCTGGATCTGACTCAAGGAATTAAACCCCAGTAGCAAAAAGTCTTAAAAATGTGAAAATATAAGAATGTATGTGTTATCCAAGATGGCAGAGTAGGCTAATATTAATTCAAAGCATTTGTTTATCTTAAATATGTGTGATACTAAATCATTATTTGTACTCATTGATTACTGTATTAGCTCTATATTGCCAAAGTCAGTTAACGTGAAAATGTTTTGTCACAGATCAAAGTATGCCACAATGGGGAAACTAAACCAGAGAGAAAGCGTTCCCTTTACATGTCCACCAGTGCCGATGTCGTGAGCGTCTGCCTTCACGTTTATGCGTCATATACCGGAATTCTTCAGGTCGGTTGGGAGTGTACTCAAAGTTTATCGTTTACCTAGCAGCCGGGGGTTTAAAGTAAAGTACGGCGAAATCCATTGGTGGAAGAAGATCTTAAAGAAGATTATAGAGATGTACGGCAAACGGGACGCGTGCACAGCAGTTTTTACATGTCACACGTTGACACAGAGATAATTATAATGCAGAAATAGGTTTGAATGGTCTGTGGTGCTCGGCTTTGGAGTGATCAAACACAATACGTCATTGCGATCTGTGAGGATTGGCTGCTTTCTGCATGCGTGCCCCGAATCGCTTCTCCTTTTCCCCCAGAACTGCGCTGCTCCGGCCGGTGGTCGCCTCTGGAACAGTCGGAGCCCTCCGTCGGGTAAGATGATCGCAGGTCGCCCGTGTACCGTTTTCAGTGCGACATATAGACGCCGGTTGTATGTAGGAAACGTAGGGTCGGTTTCAGGCGTAGCGATCGCTGCACTTCGGATTCGTGAGTGTATGCATGCAAATTACTGACTCGTAGTCCACCTTCAGCAGTACCGCAATTCCCATACGTGTTAGTAATTACTGTCAGCTGTAATTGCTGCTGGTAGCAAGTGAGATGCAACTGCCCCCTTAATTCTTTTTAGCATGTACAGCCTGCTGAATTAACATGACAATTTACGTACCAACTTTTGCTGAAACAAAACCCTTCCTTTGTTTGGCCGTACACAAATTATAAAGACAGAGATGAATGGTTCGGTGCTATTGGCAAAATAGCGTGAAAAGGGCTGATTAAAATCCTGCCAAATCTTATAGGTAATGATGCATCGCGGTGTGTCTGAAAATAGCCCGTTTCGTGGCCCGACGCAGTATTGTTGTATTTGACCGCTTGTTTCTGTGTGAACAGCTGCTTTTCTGTCGTCAATTTGTGCTCGGTTAATTTTCTAGGTGATTCCTATGGGAAGTCCAAGGCGTCTAGTACAGCTGGAATTATCGTGATAGCGACTGTTCACACAGAGGAGAAAGACTGGCAAACTGTGTTTGACTTTTTTATTCCACACTCCCGGAATAAAGACTTTTATCTAAAACCTACTAAATGGGTACCAGGACATCCGAGAACTGGGCGCTTTCTATACCACACTGTTCCTTGAACGGGACCACCCAGATCAACGGAACCTGCATCAACCGAGTGGATCACTTATTTCAGGCTTTCTCGTCCACCGTGGTGCTCTTCGTTTTGGTGGTGGTGATCATCGGGATCATATGCGTCTCTCTAACTACCTTCCATTTGCATAAAAGAAAGATGAAAAAGCGCAAGATACAGAAAGCCCAGGAAGAGTACGAGCGCGACAACCGCAAGCCGAAGACGGCGAAGGGAAGACCTCCGCTTAGACCGTGCATGATGGTCCGACCGGTGCACAGACAAGCCTCGGACCGAGCGACCGCTGCCCAGAAACAGGACCACAGTGCTGTACTCCCGACCGACTCCAGTGTCATACCGATGCCAGACAGTGGATCAGGGGCTGGCACAAGTCACACGATCCAGGAGCACGACCGATTTATGGAAACCAGCACGCTTTCCTGATAATGTAAATACTGTTGCGTACAAAAACTGTAAATACACAATGTTAATTACATTATGTAGAGGGCATATATAGTTGCAACTCCAGCGGTGCATGAACAGCTATTGTAAGCTTAAAATGTAGATTCAAGGGTACCCTAGGGAGGCGTGCGATACTACGTGGAAGAAATAAGTGTGTAGGATCACCGGATTGGTAAGCGCAGTGTAAATACAGACTGGTCTGCTCGGATTTCGGCATTGGTACTGAACATGGGGGATGGTGTAAATATCGGGGACTTTACTATCTGATTGATGGGGCCGGTTTAAAAAGCAAACCTTAAATAGCCTACCTTTAAGAAGCATGGCGTGTAAGCGGGACGCTGTCTTTCACATATGGGCTACGTGTGGTGTGTGTGTGTGTGTAGCGTGCCGATGCCCGCTGCTGACTTTTTGAGGGGCACGATATGGAGGTGGCCGGGGGGGGACAAGTTTGGTGCAGAAGATCCGGTTTGGTGTTGAATTGCATCTCTCATGGTTATTGGTATGGCCTCATAAGTCCTGCGCTTTCTCTGTGCCCCGAATGCCATCTAGTGCAGTTTCAACATCCCGTTGACGCTCAAATGATCTGCGGGGGATATAAACCAACACAGGACTCTTCTTTACTGCGTTTCTTTTTATTTTCCAGCCTACCGAATTTTTATGTTGACTTACAATTGACCGCTATAGTTTTCCTAAGACTGAATAACCCCTGCCGCTATTAAACTTACCTTATTTAGGTAAGTTCGGTTACCAAGATCAATATCCATTTGGGACATGTTTCCATAGCTGACATGCGATTTAATTGCTTGTGAAAGCACTGTACGTGCTTATTGTTTCGACCACGACGCTGCATACAAAATAAGATGTTGATATATGTGGTCCGACTTTTTTTTTTTTTTTTTGCAGTATTACACAGTTCTTGGCAGAAATCTGGTTCAAAAATAGTTTTATTTGCACAAGAATGACAAGATTATAAATAGGCCTAGTTATTAATAATTGTCTTTTAAAAATGGTATTTTAATGTACTTCACGGCCAAAAATAAATCATGCCATTTTAAAATCCCATCTGTTATCTGTATTTATTTGCCCAACAAGTCACCGGAGTGCAAAGAACATTTGAAAATATATATATATAAAAAATGCATCATATTCTTTTGTCGAACTTTCCCGACGCGCAAGGAATAAAAGTCTCTGCGATCTGTGTTCCCTGTAATAACGACCGGTAGCATTTATTTTAAAGATTTTAATGTTTCCATTGCAGAAGAAATTATCAGTGTGCCACAAAACGATATCATATTATCTTAAGCTGAAGTATTTGAATACGTTTCATATTTCTTTAATTAAATTCTGGTTTTAATGTCATTTAATTAATATTTTAAAAGTCATAATTTTGGCAGTAATCCTTTAAATTGATATTTTAGAGGACCACGCCGTTGTCTTCGAAAACTGTAGCCAGGAACATTCTTTATTCAAGTTTCAGTTGGAATTAAATAGAAGTGTGCATTTCACCATCGCAGTGAGCAGACCTAAGTGAAAACACGTCCACCGTGCTGCGCTATAACGCCACATCGTGGAAAGCTGAGTAAATCTTTCGGGGGGGGGGCTTTGGATCATTAGGGAGGAAACGTAATGAACGTATTTGTATCGATTCCCCAAGCAGGACTACCAAGTTCACTACCAAGAATCTTTAATCTGAAGTTTCGACAATAACAGATTTTTCATTAATCTATTAACAGATTAAAAAGTAAAGTAAAATTACACAGATAAAAACAGCTTTTGTAGATACCATATCGCACCCATTTACATTAGACTAGCCAGTCTTTATTTTAGTCGCAATATATTTTAAAGTGAATTTGTATTTTTATAAGGTTGATATCTTTCTTCCAGTCGGTTTTGTGGTTTTTATTTTGCAGTGTAATTGTCCAACAGGAAAGCAAAACCTGCAGTTCTTGGGAGACACGGTCGCAAGTGTTTGAAGAAGTTTCTGTATGTGTGTAGCCTAGCTTACGTAGGGTATGTATTTAATGACGCTTGTTGTACGCGTATGAGGTAGCACCGGCATATTTACTCAGTTCGCATTAAAATCCTCCTTTGTCTGATAAGCTAACCGCCATTGCGGTGATCAGTTAATGTTATCAGTTAATGTTAATGGGAGATCCTTGTAAGCAAACTTCATCTCCTGCTCATTGTTGCTACTTGAGTTTGTCTGAGCTCCAAATTCCTTGGCATCCAGCAGTATTGCTGTACTTAAGACATCCCACCTCTCACATTTATGTCCGGAGTCCCCCCCCCCAGATACCCCAGGGTGCGTTTCCCAAAAGCATAGTTTCTAACTACGTTGGCAACTTAGTTAATTGGAACCATGCGACTGAATGGGCCCAACCTTGTAAGTTGCCAGTGGGAGTTTTTGGGAAACGTACCCCCGAATGTTCATGGACCATGTCCACGAAATCTGTCGTTCTTCTGTTTAGCGTCGGTAAAATTAACCGACGAGAAGCTCAACCCCAGGCAGCACTAGGCTTGGGCGCCATCTCGTATTTTAGACATCATACTGCGGCATTTTTACGGCATCTACAAAATCAGCGCCGTTCTGGCGTTTCCCGAGTGGGGTGGGCTGGGGTATTTTTGAGTGAAAATAACACAGTATACTTTATTACTAATAATAGTAATACTTTATTTCCGGCCAAATATAGTCAGCACTCCCCTCCCAGGTGTTCCTCACTATCACATCCCTGAGATCAATATGTCTAAGGTGGGATGTTAACTTCCATCCATCCATCCATCTTCTAACTGCTTATCCTGGTCCGAATTGCAGGGATACCTGGACACTCTCCTGGGGCACACAGGGCATGAGAGGGGGGTACACCCTGGCAAGATGTGTGTCCATTGCAGGGCACATATGGACACATACACTCAGTCATGCATTACTGGCAATTTAGGGATGCAAATGTTCCTAACTGCACGTCTTTGGACTGCAAACAGAACCCCCCATTACCTAAGCACAACACGGAACTTCTACACACACAGAGGTGAGGTGAAGATCTGAAACCGTGCTGCTGACAGTATAGCGGTGCCCCCATCCCATAGTGTTTCCCCAATGTGCACAATTAGACGTCCCAATCACAATTATTTTCTCAGTTTACGAATGAGTTGTTACAGAAGCCATTTTTTTGTCTGTGTATACAGTGACTTTTCTACAGGCTTCATTTCTGTAATCGGCCAGTAGGTTGCGTAATATTTAAGGTCAGACGCTTAGTATAAGACACTTTAGCAAGGTCCTTAACCCAAATCACACCAATGCAATCATCCAGCTCTGAATATGCAATATATTGTGTTTTCAGGTCAATCGAGCAAGGATAAATAAATTCTGTGCCGCCACCCATGAAAAAGTGCTTTCTTCGTCTGGGTTTAGGTGACCACTGGCTTTTCACATTCCATGGATAGAAACCCAACGAGCCTGCAGAACCTGAGTGCAGAGAACAGCCCATCTGGACGTTGCAGCTCTTCCTCCTGAAACAGGGTTACGTGATCTGCAGTGGCCAGTGCAAGGCAGTGCCTTTCACTGTATGGTGCCCTTGTGCCTCTCAATGTGCACTGTTGCTTCAGGCAAAACTGGGTTACCAACGGATGAGCCATTTAAGCCCAAACTGCCCCCTTTGGCTTTAACTCTATGAAAGCCATCACGTTGCTGTGGAAATGATGTCATTCGTCATCGGTGATTGTTGTGGTAGTGATGTTTTCATCCTTTGATGTTAATATGACTCAATTATTGTTAGAGATGTCAACACTGAAATTGTGCTGCATTTTTTGTGACTTTGTACGACATGAAACATTTTCACAACTCGGCCTTATTACATTGAGGTGACATTTAACAGGAAATATTTCATTCTAATTTACTTTGTGTTTTGACATCAAACTATTATTAAAGTCGACGCTGCTGTCAAAATGCTGCCCACGACACACAAATCTGAGTTTGACACATTGCTCACACCAAAAGTCATGTTTTCATTGTGCTTGTGTTGTTCACACTCATTGTATCTCAGTCCCGTACTTTTCACATATTAAATATCGTGACTGGGTCATTTCACATCTCTAGACCATTATCTGCTATGCATCCTTATTTATAAATGGTTTTTAGACATAATTTTGTAATAGGATTAAAAATTTCCTTTCCATTGCCCTTGATGACCTGAAATGTTTCGATCATACCAATTAGTCCACATTTTATTATTGTTATTCAATCCGCAAGCTCTTCTATGCCAAGAAGCAGTTACTGGGTAGCTGTTAGGGGAGAGGGACAGGACACCCTTAACGGTCCTTGGGTATGTGGCTTTGCAGTGTAGCAAAGCATTTTGATAATTGATGGGGCTCGTTATCGCTCTGAACGTGCGTTCTGTCTCACGGCTGTCCGTGGGAACTAACACTGGGAGTACAGGGAGACCTGCTACATTCATACACCTCATTTTCAGTTTGGATTGAGGTTGAAACCGAGAGCCATATTGACTACCTGTTGCCTTGAAAGTGGGGTTAAGGTAATAATGAGATGAAATTGACACGAGGTCTTTTATACACTACAAAATGGCTACGGAGGAGTAGGATGGTATGTGTTGCAAAACACCACGGTTGTCACACAGTGGCAATGCTTGTAACAGTCAGCTTGTATCACAAAATGGCTGTTCCCTCACAGAGAATGCAATGTTGATGGTGGGTACCACTCAGTGCACAGGGACGCCAGCTGTCAAGTCAGAAGTGAAATTCGGAGGCAGAGAATGAATCACATGACCATCCTGCCATTTGTGGTCTGCAGAACACTGTGCACTGTACAAATTTAAAAGCCATCTTACAGTCTCCTATCACTTATGGTACCTGCTTGTTGACCTTCCAGCAGTGTGGAGCCATTAACTTCAAATGCCCTATAAAGGAATAATCCTAGGGAAACCCTCTTGTTTTTTACTGAACATTCACTTGTTGTTCTGCCAAATGTAAAAAGCCAAATTAAACTGTTTTTTTTTCCCCACAGACAATCTCATTAGTTACACCTTTGGCTGTGAGCTACACCAGTGACACTCCCAGCTGCTGCACAGAATATGAAATGAAATATTTTTTCAGAACAATTTCAGTGTACAGAGAGTTTTGGGTAACTATATTTAAATTCAAAGCCTCATGTTCTGTTCTGCTTGTTTTCCATCTTTCTTACAAAATTGCTCACATCTGATAAATCTCTCTGTATTGCATCATGCCTGAAATGGACTCTTCCTATAATTCATTTATTTTCGTGTATTTTATTTGCGTAGATGTGTATACTTATTGTCCTGCTTGTTTAAATGTGTCTTCATGACCATCTAGGAGGATTAGGCTCAAATGTTTTCCTGTCAAACCAAGTATCTCCTGTGCAGAATGCTATCATGGTGTTTATGGATGCAGTCAGTTTACTCCTTTGATAGGTTTATGGAATGAAATTGTTTATTACTGAAAGTGGCCAAATCCAGCTAGCCACACACGGCCTTTGGAAACACCCAAGTCACATGGACGCAATAGATTACCTTCTCCTCACAGCTGCCGTATTTTTCAGCTATGGGTGGTCTTCTTTTAAAATAAAACTGCAGCCAAAGGGGGGTTATACTGTGATATTTTCCCCTCAAGTTGTGCAAGTATGTGCTTACTAGTATGAAGATATTTCACTGTCAATCAGAGAGTCTCACTGAAATCTTCCACCTGACTAAGCCAAAATAAAAAGATATGAAGGCTGAACACTATGGGAAAAACCCCTGGTTAAGGCTGGGGCCAGGAGAGGCACTGTCGTGTTTGAATGTGCCTTTTCTACTTATCGTGTTATTCTCTCAATACAAGAACAGAATATGCCTCTACGATGGTCACGTCTTTAGAAATCTCTTATAAATTAGGACATCCCACGTGTGCTGATGTGGAATGGTGTCCCCTGGAGATTCACGGTCTTTAGGTAAGGAGCATGCATTTATTACAGCATGTTGCCAGACCCACTACACGACAAACGACCTCAGCGATGAGAACCTGAGTGCAGCCATGTGACAGGCGATACCTCAGCACTACACTAGTTTGAATAGACCAGTGTGAGTTTTTTTTCTGGTTACTGGAGTTCCAATCCTGCCACCAACCCCAAAGTTTTTCTCTGTAAGTAGGAGGACCTCCTTATAGGGCTGGATGTAAATTGACATCATACCCAGGATGAAGCAATTGTAGGTTTAGGGCCTTGCTCAAGGGCCCAAAAACAGTAGAATCACTCTGGGCAGTTATGGGATTTGAACCAGCAACCTTCCAGTTATTGGCACAGATCCCTAGCCTAAGAGCCTCCACTCCGCATTTAGGTGCTCCATAAAAATACACATCATCTGCAGCTCACCACCAGACCTTTGGTTGGCATGGTAATCAGGGATCTCTCACAACTGTCCGTAATGGTTTTGCTCTCTCAACTCATCTCAAGCCTACTTGTATGTAAGGCTTTAATTAAAGTTTAAATGATCAGTCAATGTAGATTAATAACAACTGATCCCTTGAAGAATTTTTCAAGAATGGTAAAATATAACACAGGTTATTTAAAAAATATAGGACTCTGTAAACTCTCTGTGAAAACGTATTACATATTATAGCGAAAGATAAAAGACGCCGTAGTCGGAGCTGCATTCTCCCATTCGTTCTCCGTAAGTAAATTTAATGCTTTGGTTTCCAGGCCACGAGGAGTGAGGCACGGTTATTTTGGGAGCAAGGAGTGGGGTACAAGCTTGTGTTGCTGCAACCACACGATGGGCCGTGGCGCTCTTCTGCCACCTAGCGCATCGTGAACGTAAAACTTTAGTCTGTTTAAAATGGCCATAAGCTAATATACCGCATATTCGCTACGAGAAATTTTGTCTGACACGGTAGGTACCGAAGAAAACGGACGTATTTTAACTGTTGAAGAGAACATGATTAGATTTTCCAGCATCTAAGTTGTTCTATTACCATACTATGGCATTAGATATACATTTAATCACACGTTTTTATTGTGTAGCGCATATTTGGAGATTTCAGTGAATATAAACATTTTTTATTTGCGTATAAAAAGCAAACTATGCTGTAGGCCCTACCCCCTCCTGTACACTTACAAATGCCTGTCAGGGAAGTAAGACGGTAAGTCAAACGTGTGCAACACATCTGTCACACACGCCTGATGCTGAGAAGATTTTAGCGACGCGGATGTGTCATGTTATTGTGCGCCCGTTAGTCAGCCGAAACTGTTGTCTACTTTAATTGTGGAAAGCTATTCTATTGCCGTTTTATAATATTGTTTGCAGCTATATCCTCTATGTTTGTAAATCATGGAAATTCTATATATTCATCTGTCCATCCATCTTACAGCCGCCTACCCATGTACTGGGTCATCTCATGTAGCGGAGGACAGGACGTCCGTTTATGTTCATTTGTGCATTTAAAATAAAATAAACAAAATGTTTAATTTTTAACTAGTTGCACTATAATGTCCTAGCAAAATAAACAACAATCTCACGCCAGTGAGCTTATTAATAACATAAAAACTACAAATTGGCGAAAGTGTATAGGCATCATTTTTTTATTGTATCAGTGTGACTATCAACACAAGGGGTACCGATCCGCGGCGTTCACTGAGCGGCACGGAAAGCTGCTTTATCCGCGATGATGGGCGTGTGAAGACACACTGCATGACCTGATGCCAAAACGGGCCGAGCATGTGCCGTCCGGCTGGGCTTTATTCTAAACGAAAAAAGCTAAAGCGAAGGGTGGTGTTATTTTTAATAACATCACCCAAGTATCCGAAGCAGCCCGTTTTTTGGCTGTATTAATTAAGTCTGCTCTCTACTCCACTGACTAACTTGTTGCAGCCCGGCGCCGCTGCCGTATTTTCAATCAGGCGCACCGAGGGCAGACTTCAGGCTCTATATCGAAGGTCCTTCGTGGCCCTCGACGGCTCGCCTTCTTTCTCTTTGGACCGCGGGCGCTGTGATGGCGGACTACGATAACTATGACGACCGGGACCGTGCTTACGGGAGTTTCGGCGGAGGGAGAGGGTAAGAGAGTGTCCCAGCGGTCCGGGACGGCTCGGATATTTTGTGGAGAGGTTTGCCGTGGCCTAGCGCGGCAGCGGGCCGTGGAAACTGATGTGCCGGCGGTGTGGAGTGGCCAGGCCCCGTCACATCAGCGGAGGGATGGGAGCCGGCTGGGGGAATCGGCGTCGATGAATGGGGGCTTCCTTCATTTTAGCATGAATCTCTACTCGATAGATTTGGTTTATCGGTTCAGGGGAAGGGTGTTCTGTCTGTGACCGAGGGATGCCAGCAGGGCACTTGGCGCCAGGGGACCGCGTAGCACATGGAGGGGGAGGGGGATTCAGATGGTCGCCCCTGCTCCCTTTAGGGATTTGGGACAGGGTGGTCTGGGAGCCCTTGGGCTGTAGCTGTGAATAGGATTCTACCTTTGGACGTCTAAGTAGCATCGCGCGACTGTTTTTATTCTCTAATGGGCTACAGACAGAGGTTTGCCCGCAGTCTGCCACTCGCCGTGAGCAGGCGTGGGAGGTGAGCTGATGATACTAAAGGCACCTGCTCGCATGGCTGCAGATCCCTCAGCGCTGTTCATGTCTCATCCATAATCCTAAATTTTTTTCAGGACTTTTAGTGTAACCGAATTACAAATAACAAAAATGTTTGCATATAAATATGTTCTTGATAAAACCCCATGTGTTGATTCTGGAACAATGCAAATTTCCCCATCTGTGGGATCAATAGAAGTTTTATCTTCCTTTATCTTATCTAACGATGAATTTAAACTGATTCTATGTATGAGTAAAGTCCCATGAAATTATTTCTACATAGATTTTTTTCCACTGCCCCCCCATTAGTGTCTAAAAGGGCATCATTGTCTTTTAGACAAATTTATGCAGTAACGTTATGTAAGGATAAATATCACTTGTCAGATTTATTCTGTACATGTCTCTGTTCCTAGTGTGTTCATCTTTGCATTCTGTATGAGCAAGTAAACATCAGACCTGATTCACTGTGCCTTTGCCTTTCCACCGCACCAGGTACTTAAAGGTGCTGGTCCTCCACTGATGTAAAAATCTGATACCAGCGCCGACTGACATCACAATGTGTGTTCTGTGCTTAATTAGAAAAATTACTATAGTATATTATAGGGCTGGGTGATGTGTAATATTATTACCAGCATCGCATGTTATGCACATTGAATTCTCATACTGCAAGGACCACGATAGTCAACTGGATTGAGACCATTTTTCATACCTTCATACTGTCCGGACATTACGACGTGTTTAATTTCACTAAAGCATTTTTACATTGTCATTGCAATTTTAATGATTGTTCTTTTTCCAGAATATGTAGTGTATGTTTTTTTTTAAATCAGTTCAAAGTTCTGCTGCTTTTGCCTGAGCGCTGCACTTGTTCTCCAGGCCAGTTGTAATCATTTTCATCCTTTCGGTTTAAATCACTCATAGACAGTTTGCGATAAATGCATTTTTTAACTCCTTTTTTGCTTTACAAATATCCCAGTATTTATTCCAACAAAATAATGCTTCGCTTCTTGTCTTGTCACTCTGATCTTGTTGTATCGCTCGAGTCGCTTCATTAATCCACACATCCATTATTATTACTTTTATTTTTTAGCTTCATCTACCATTTCTGTGTTTTAACATCTTCCGAGACAGCAGCTGTATCATGTTTCAGAGGCAGGCTGTTTGAATAACCAGTCAACAATGAACCCCCCCCCCCCCAGTACTGAAGTACCAAAAAAGTACTCCAGCTGCTTTGGTATGTTCAGTACTGGAACTCTCCCTTTTCCATTGACATCTGGTTAAGTATCATACCAAAAATATGGTACCTGGTGCAATGGATAAGCACCCTTAATTTTCTCAGCACTGGGAGTGTCATGAACAGTGTCAGTCTAACAAATTTGACTGACTATAAAAGTCATCTGAAGTTTTCTGCACAAATCGTACCTTCGCGATGCAAACTTGAAGGCTCTTACCTTAAGTTTGATGGCCACTTTTATACCCCTGGCTACTTCTCTGGTCTGGGGTCTGTATCACAATGCAAGAATGCTTAGCCAGACAACTTTTCAGCCCAGGCTACCTTAACTCACAAGTTATCTGGATAAGCAGGAAATCCCCTTTTGTGATACAGGCCCCTGGTGATGCAGAATTTTAAGCGAGCACATGGCCTTGTCTGCATTGGGCTCACGCCACTGATCCCTGCACTACAGGCCACGTGGCGGAGGGGGGCCTGGAGGACCCCGCAAGCAGAAGGAGCTGCCGACTGAGCCGCCGTTCACGGCCTACGTGGGCAACCTGCCTTTCAACACGGTGCAAGGCGACATAGACGCCATCTTCAAAGAGCTGAATGTCAGGAGTGTACGGCTGGTCAGAGACAAAGAAACGGACAAGTTCAAAGGTAAGGGCCACTGCTCTGGGCGTTAACTGTTTCAGCTGGTAAAATTCTGCAGGTTCCTGCACCAGAAGCTGAATGTCCAGAAAAGGCCTCAGAATATTCAAGATTTAAAATGTCTTGAAAGTTTTTATTTTTATAAATATTTACTTTTGGCTGTGTGTCACCATCCTTTGGAAGACATCTGAATGACATTAGGTCATCTGTGTCACCTCAGGCGTGGAGACCCTGCCCTCCTTGCCGGAGAAGTTGCCATTTTTAAAATGTTTAATTTTGTTTTCTCCAGGTTTTTGTTACGTCGAATTTGACGACTTGGATTCGCTAAAAGAAGCCTTAACGTTTGACGGAGCTGTAAGTCTTTCCCTCATGTTCATTCTCTGCTAAAGGACCTGCTTTGACTACCAAAGCCCTTCCTGAACCTGATCCATAACCTTAAGTATCTCCTCTTTCACAGCTCCTGGGAGACCGGTCGTTGAGGGTGGACATCGCGGAGGGTCGTCGGCAGGAGAAGGGTGGAGGGTTTGGGTTTAGAAGACAGGATGACAGAGGTATGTCCTGTGTGCCAAGGTCCTGCCCAGGCAGTCAATGGCGTGCTAGCTCTGAGTCGTGCTGTTATTGTCTGGTTTACATGGGCATAATGGAATTCTGTTATCTTTTTAAAAGAACAGTTGGGTGTCTTTGTATGGGACTGTTCAAGCTGTCATGTGAAATGTGGAAGGCATATTAAACCAAGAGAACAGGGCTGAGCGATATCGATAATCACCAGGGCTTCAGATGACTGGTGAAACATTTGGACAGACACCAGCTTTTCAGTACTTTGTGGATGTTTTATTTATGTCCACAATTTAAGTAGATTAGTACAATGGCTAAAATACTAATGAGGCATTTTATGACATCCAAAAGTTAGTAATCTGTATAAACTTGCGTTTATACAGATAAACCAGCAGGTGGCAGTCGCCAGCTGTGCCTTGTCCTTAGTTGCTACTGTGCGTTTCAGGCCGCGGTGGTTCACGGGGCCCCAGAGGAGGGGGACGGGATTCCAGAGATGACTTTGACTATTCAGGAGGAGGTATGCCGTGCCTTGTCCTTCATTTGCCTACCTGGCCGCAAGCTTGTGCGTGCGAGTGTATACACGTCATGTGGTGGCGGGTGAGCGTCAATTCCTAATGAGCTACTGTCTCCAAACACTTCACACCTCTGCTGTATTTATTGTAAATGTGAGCATGTCGATTCCACGCTCCTACAGAGACCCATAGCTGCAAAGAATTGAACTTCCTCAATTTCCGTCCTACACAACTTTAGCAACCAGTTATTTGGCAGGGCTGTCGACTCACTTCCCCTCATGCTGTCTCACCCAGGCTACAGAGATGATGACTTCATGGGTGGGCGGAGTCGAGGGGGCGGTCGCCCCGGAGACAGAAGAGGGGGGGGCTCCGGAGGGATGGGCCGCAACAGAGATGGACCTCTCGGCGGCGGCTCCTTGGACTTCAGGGAGCCTTCTGATGGTCGATAACTTTGCTTGTTTTTTGCTGCCGTTTGTTTACACCCGATTGCAGAAGGGCTCAATGTCCACCTCTGTGGAGGTTAAACTCAAAAACCTATAAGGTCTGGAGCTTTTTTTGGGTCATTTTCCAGTGACTCAAGCGTAACACTGACTCAAGGTGTCTCGCTTATGTCACTTTGGGCAGATGTCCCCTCTGTACCTCACTGGACAACTTCCCTGTTATAGCCCATAACTGACCTGATGTATGTGTCTGTACGTTGCCTGAATACAGCCCTAGTTGCTGGCATGGCGTTCATTCACCATAACTAACCGTCTGCTGCCGGCGTCTTTGTGGTCTGCACTCATTCCGCTCCCTCTTTGCTTCCACAGAGGAACGGGCACAGAGACCAAGGCTGCAGCTGAAACCGCGCACTGTGGCCGGGCCCCTCAACCAAGTCGCCAACCCCAATTCCGCCATTTTCGGCGGTGCAAAACCTCGGGAGGAGGTAATTCCCAAAGAGAAAGACTAAGAGTGTAGGAATCCGCTGAACACCGGGGGGGGGGGGGGGGGGCGGCTGCAGGTTGGGGTGGTCAGGCCAGCAGGAGCCGCAACCACATTTTTCAATCCAACATGTTAGTTGAGCTACACCCCAACAAGGTGAAAATGATTTA
>JAODLD010000042.1:4640343-4668016 GCA_026781065.1 Mormyrops boulengeri | reverse complement strand
CCCCCCCCCGCGCCCGCCCCCCCGCCCCGCCCCCCCCCCCCCCCCCCCCCCGCAGGATGGACCCCCGTCAGTCACTTCATGCTGGGTTTCTGGGACAAAGCCCCACCCACATGTGCATCTTTGTTAACTGGTTTCAGATTAACTGTCCCAAGTCAGGTGGACAGGAGGCTACCATTCTCTGCATGTATTTAAAGCTGGGCAGCAGGTGGCGTAGTGGTTAAGAACACACACTCAATAGTCTCAGTACAGTCCCAATAGTCCCAAATAGTCCCAATAGCAGCCCTGCTATAATAAAACTTGTAAGTTGTTTTGGATAAAATCTTCCTGTGAACAGGCAAGTGCAGCATGTTTAGACTCTTTGTTAAACACCTGTTTCAGACCCTGGTTTGCATGTCTGCCGATCATAGTTGTGATGCTCTCGGCAGCTAAAACCCATGCTGAACATTTTCAGTTCATTTTTGCCAGACAATTATCATTTTAAAGCCTTTCAACATTTTCCAGAATACAACAGCAGACGAACAGTGGCCACTACGCAGCAGTAGATAAAAAATGATTATAAAACTATAAAGCAATGGAAGAAAATTTGTGACACTGGCCAGGAAAAGCAGCGGAAAGACTGATGGATAAATGCATAACATAGAATTAATTTGGAGAATTACAGAAAGAAGGGTGTTGTTACGAAGTGCTGTTACTGATCTTTCTGTTCATGTATCTAACTGCTTCCCCTGATCAGGCTTGCCGGGCATCTTACTGACATAACCAGACGTTCTGCCTAGAGCCCCTACAATGTGTGTGTCTATTTGTCCATAATTACAGTACTGAAAGGCCAGACTTCTTAAAACTTCTGGAGTTCAAACAGCAAGTGTTCCAAAGTGTACTTTCAGGCTAACGCAGGTTGTGCACTCCTGGATCAATGTAGGTTTTAACGTGCAGCTTTTAGCAGTAGCCAATAAACACAGGCTACCATGAGATTTGTCAGGAATGTATTTCCTTATCGTGCCAGATCAATTTCAGTTCCATATTTCAGACGAAGGGAGTTTAACCCTGATCTCATAAAGCGATTATATTGTAACATCAGAATTCCATCACTGTAGCGTACACTTGGTTATTTTTTGAATAGTTACACCTTGTTACATCTTTCCACCTGGGAAAATCATACCAGTGTATAAAGTTCTCTGAGTCATTCCCTATATACTTTAATGGTGTGTGTGGAGAAAATGATATGAAAATGAAAGAAAAATATGTATAAGATTATACAGCACCGCAAGCCTTTGTTTAGTGACAGCTGTACCATGAATCTGTTGTCCGTTTCTATTTCATCTGTAACAACAAGCCCGATACGAGTCTTTCTTTTGTCACAGTAATACAACGAGACGGCAAATAACTCCTGAAACATGAACTGGAGCAAAAAATTCTCAGAATCAGCTTTAATCTATGCATACAGGACTTGCTCTGGCGCGTCTGCAGAGCAGCGTCGTTAATATCCACTTTGACGCGGTTCTTACCGTCCAATCTGCGGCGGTCGGACGTACACGCTGCAGTACTCAGCACCGCCACTAGATGGAAACATTCTCCCCCACAGCTGAGCCACAGTAGCACCGTATAACTGCCTTTTTGTGTTGCAGTTGCGCGATTGTTTTCTTCTGCCTTTATTTTCTATCAAGAGACTTTGTTGGGCGATGGCCAAAGAACTGAATATTTTGAAGCAGTTGGATGATAAACTTCCTCCTGTAGCCTAATGGCATGGATACGATTACATGCGGATTTATTGGTTCTGTGGGAAAATCCTCGGGGATGTCAAAGCACTTTTCTTCAGTTTGTTCCAGTTTGATGAATCTGCTGTTGTCGGAACATATCCAGGCGGTCTCGCAAGTGTCAGACACACACGTATGGGTTAGGTAACTTCATGTCTTTGTTCTCTTCTGCATAATAAAAACCACAACGGGCCTTCGGAGGAAAAGACACCTGGAATGGCAGAGCAGGTGTGAGCAGATACCCTGTATCTGCAAAGCCCGAATCGTGAGGATTATCCATGGCGAAATTACACATATCTGAGGGAAGGGCAAAAAGTGAAAACCGTAAATTCTGCTGCCTACTTCTACTTGAAACTCAATAAAACAGTGTTGCAATTGTATTCTCTGGTGTGAATACAATACTTTGGCACGATAGACATATTTTACGCGAAGGCAGATCCCTGACCAGGATAAAGAACATGCAGACCTTCCAGATGTAAAAACGAGCAGTCTGGCGTGATTTGACTAGTGATAAATATTTGTAATTGGTATTTGACCCAGTCATGACCCCTCGGTATATTAAAACACTAATACAGCTTTATTTCGGCAATTTTACACATTTTGAGTTATATTGGGGCTTTTTTGTTTGTTTGTTCTTTTTTTTTTCTTTTACAAAGGTAGGGCGAAGTTTAAGAGACTGTATCTATTGCCTATCTGGTTATAACCTGTTGATAGGCGAACTTTCGCTAACGTTTTTTAAAGGTCTCAAAGTTGGCAGAGAAGGTTCTAGAGTAACGTTAATGGAACGGTATTTTCACGTTTTAACAAAGGTTCTGTCAAAATTAGCACGAAAACGTTATTATCTGAACATCCTTTGAACATATTTAATGTTGAAATAAAGGTTTATAATAAAACTTATTTTATGAAAGTCCAACATGTGTATACCGAAATGCGCCGTCCAGCCTTAAACCCATTACCTTACAGGTTTGAGGTGTTACTCGCTGCCCTTAGTTGTAGGCTAGTAGTATAGTTGTAGTAGCGGGATAAGGTTCTGGGAACATCAGGAAAACTGGAAACTTTGAACGTTTCAATACCTTAATTCGTCTCATTCGGCAAACGTTCCTAGAATAAAAAATTGTTAGCTGGGATAAATGTTATTAATTTTTAATTCAGGGCTCATCATAGTATTTAATGGAACGCATCTAAAATACTTAACTTTTAAATATGTCCATCCACTAAATGCTTTTACAGTTTTAAAACGTCACTGCAGTAGGAGGACAGTGGGCTGGCTGCAAACGCACCAATTAAACAAACTGCGGACGAGCGTGTGACCGGAGGCGCTGCGGGCGGCTTTAAAAACGCCTATTTTGGTGAGTCCAGGCGGAGCGACGCACCGCGCCGGAGAGCCTCCGCCGAGCGGGGAGTCACACGCTCAGTTCTCGCTGCGATGGGCATGGATGGGCTGGTCGGCGCTGCTTAAAGCGTCCGATATAGTGAACTGCTGCAAAAATACAAACACGTGGCGACCCTTGCGCGGCGCCCCCCCGATTAAGCTTATATATGAACTTTTAGGACGAGACGTCGAGTATGAATTGAGCGTAAGGACGAGCTTATTCGAGCGCTGCTCCAGGCACCGGCTGCCTCGTTCAGGATTCATGCACTAAGAGTGACTCTCTCTGTCACTTCGGAGCTCCGCAGTAAAACACATACGTCCCGTCGCGACTCTACAACCCTCGACCTTTTTTTTTCGAAGGAGTTGTAAGTATTTGTTGTTGTTTTTTGTTTTTTTAGGAATTCATTCGGTATTTCTACTGTTACTTTTTAAAGAAGGAGAATATGCTGGAGTAACACGAATATTCTAACTTGCCTTCTGCGGAAGGACCGCGCAAAGCAAAATCGCATTGAAATAACGGTGTATTTTTTGCGCTAATTTTACTTTTTGCTCTATATGGAATACCCTGCTTTAACCTCCCGTTTTGTGCATTTTCATTAACAACATTGACCATGGGAGATTTTTATTTGAAGATGCTGCTTTCACTTTGGTGTCAGCTTGTGGTGTCGGACTCCAGCCTGGAGATGGTGTATGACGTAGAGCTTGGCAGGCAGGCAAAATGTGAGCCCGTTGTCATTCCCATGTGTAAGGGCATTGGGTACAACATGACCAGGATGCCCAATTTCTTGGGGCATGAGGATCAGATGGAGGCTGGCATCAAGCTCAACGAGTTTGCCCCTCTGGTTGCGTATGGCTGTGACCCGCACCTGGGCTTCTTCCTCTGCTCGCTCTATGCCCCCATGTGCACAGACAAAGTGTCCACCTCCATCCCTGCCTGCCGGCCCATGTGTGAGCAGGCCCGTCAGAAGTGCTCTCCCATCATGGAGAAGTTCAGCTTCTCATGGCCCGACTCACTGAACTGCTCCAGGCTGCCAACCAAGAACGATCCCAACGCCCTGTGCATGGAGGCCCCAGAAAACGGCACCAAGGTGGAGACCAAGAAAGGCGAAGGGATGCTTCCTGTACCCCCCAGGCCCAGACAGCCTGTCACTGGAAAGCTGAACCCCCCTGGCAGCCTGGGGTCCTGCGAGAACCCAGAAAAGTTCCAGTATGTGGAGAAGAGCCGGTCTTGTGCTCCACGCTGCTCCTCTGCGGTGGATGTCTTCTGGTCCAGAGAGGACAAGGATTTTGCATTCATCTGGATGACTGTGTGGTCTTCCCTGTGCTTCATCTCCACTGCCTTCACAGTGCTGACTTTCCTCCTGGACCCACCCCGATTCCAGTACCCCGAGAGGCCCATCATCTTCTTGTCCATGTGCTACAATGTCTACTCCGTGGCCTTCATCATCCGATCGGTGTCTGGCGCAGAGAACATCGCCTGCGACCGGGAGAATGGTGAGCTGTACATTATTCAGGAAGGGCTGGAGAGCACCGGCTGCACCATCGTCTTTCTCATCCTCTACTACTTTGGCATGGCCAGCTCCATCTGGTGGGTGGTTCTCACGCTGACGTGGTTCCTGGCGGCCAGCAAGAAGTGGGGTCACGAGGCCATTGAAGCTCACAGCAGCTATTACCATATGGCCGCCTGGGGCATCCCAGCCATGAAGACCATCATCATCCTCACCATGAGGAAGGTGGCCGGCGATGAGCTGACGGGGCTGTGCTACGTCGGCAGCATGGACGTCAACGCCCTCACGGGGTTCATCCTCGTCCCGCTGGTCTGCTATCTCACCGTTGGTACGTCTTTTATCCTGACCGGCTTCGTGGCCCTCTTCCACATCCGGAAGATCATGAAGACGGAGGGGACCAACACCGAGAAGCTGGAGAAGCTGATGCTGAAGATCGGCGTCTACTCCATCCTGTACACGGTGCCGGCCACCTGTGTCATCATCTGCTACTTCTACGAGAGGCTCAACGTGGAGCACTGGAAGCTTAGGGGACATTCCAGCAAGTGTTCCCGTTCCCGAGGTCACAGGAGCGAGGACTGCTCCCTCGGGGCCTCGCTGCCCGCGGTCACAGTCTTCATGCTCAAGATATTTATGTCCCTGGTTGTGGGCATCACCAGTGGGGTGTGGGTTTGGAGCTCCAAGACGCTGCAGGCCTGGCAGAGCCTGTGCAGCAGGAAGATGGAGGCAAGAACACAGCGGAAGCCCTGCGGTGGGGTCAGCTGCAGCAACATGCATTGCCACTACAAAGGACCTGCAGCAGTGCTCCCTGTAAGCAAGGCGGAGCCATACTCAGACTGCCCTGCACACGTGTGATTGGTCAAGGGGCCCCTGGCTGGCGGACTGCGTTTTTCTGCAAGGAGACTTGACTTGCCACAGTGCTGGACTAAATCTGACGTAGCTGTACGTGGAACTGACTGGACTTCCTGCTTTCTTTACTGCTGACGTTAAAATGACTGATGTATTATAATCCAACATAAAAACAACACAGACAAATGTACAATATTTCTCTCGAGTCGAAAGTGCAGATATTAGTGACTTGTGAAAGACACCCTGCTTGTTTGCCATTGGACACAGGAATTGGATTTCAAAAGAATAAACTTAACATATCCTGCCGAAATTGCAGAAATAGAACACGTATACATGTTAAAAATTGTTACATTTTATTTATTCTGTATTTAATTTCAGTTCGCTGTTTGTATGTATTGTGTATATACACTTCTTGTAAAACCTTAATATTGAAACCTACAGAGAAAATAAGTGCCTTAATAAAATTTAAAATATTTTGAAATACTACTGCCCTGTTTGCAGATACTGTGGACTATTAACTCGCAAAGACTGAAGACCAGGTGTATAAGTGTCTGTCTGCCTGTCTTTGTTTGATTTGGTTGCAGTGTCCAATGCATGTAAATCGCAGTTCGTGAAACTAGGTCTCCAGTAAGCAAATAGTGCTTAAATGTACTGTGAAGTCTATGTTAGACAGCTCTGTCCCGTGCACCAGTTCACACCATCTTTAGCTTTCTCCCGTTTCCTGTCCGCGATGCATGCAAATTGAATTTTCACCCGAACACTGTGATTGCTTGCAAACAAGTTGTGCTTTATATATTACATAAGCGGTAAAAACCACTCAGTTTGGCTTTGGGTTAACAGCGTGTATCATGTGACGCCTGTCCTGTCCGCCGTTACTTCCGTTTAATCGAAACGACGAATTTTGGAAATGTGATGTTAAGTTTCAAATCTGCATGTGTCTGGAGACATCACTGATGGGTACATTCAATCGCTGATGTGCATCTATCGTGGATGGTGTGTGAGCGTGTGAGTGACTGGTGTGGGAGTGTGCCTTCCGATGGGTCCCATCCTGGGTTGTTCCCTGCCTTGTACCCGTAGCCTTCAGGACCCCCCGCGACCCTGAATAGGATAAACAGTTACAGAAGATGGATGGATGTGCGTCTGTCATTTCTGGTAAGACCAGCTCCTAATATCCATATTTCTCCAGTCAGGATCGTTTGCTTTTATGCAGCGATCCATCCATTTTTATTAAATTATCTACGCTTTATACTGCAAACATAGAGACGGCGCTGATAGGCCGTTGCGGAGAGACTGGAGGTAACTGATCCATGATGCTTTGCTGTGTTGTTGGTCTGGTTTGACCCCTAATATGGGCTGTTGGTGCTGGATTTGCGTTTCTAACAAATCGCCAGGGCTTTCTAACACAAAACGGTGTTTAATGAGGGCACTCGGGTTTCTTATCTAGGACTGGATATCAAAGAATGTCTGAAAGCATAACAACCAGATTTACAGCCATTTGTATAACCATTTTACAAGCATGGTTAGGTTTCCTGTGGTCTGTGATCTTCCGGACCAGAGCAGCTTACTCTTAGCGGAGTCCCTGGTTTCGCTGTCCCAGCCAGCCGTCTATTAATGTCTGTTAAACAGAACCAAAGAGAGCTTCTTTCCGCGGGTGGTGTTGAATTTCTCTCTCTCATAATTAACCTTCCTTTGTTTGTCTCCGGCCGTGCACACTACACCTCCTGCCCGGCAGCTTCTAACGTCCCAGCTCGACACCCCATTAAATCTCCGTTTGTTTTGGAAAGGCCTCTGGTTCCTGGCACACGCTGGCACGCCATCGCTATGAGGCCTGCCATGCGTGCGTGTGTGTGTGTGTATGTGCATCACCCCCAGTGTTAACGGCGGTGCCATTCCTGCATAGCCAGACCCGGCCAGGACCTGACCCAAGGTTGCCGGCTGGTTAGATATAGGATGCCCTTACTGCTGATCTGAGGGCGGGGGCGGGGGTATATCTCTCTAAAACAGTGGTTTTCAACTGTTTTAGCCTTCAGATCCACTTTTTTCCTTGGCCATAAAGTCACAACCCAAAAGTCATTAAAAATTATCTGGGGGGTGGTGGTGCCGGCCCAGTTGAGAAATGCTGCTCTAAGGCCATAAAGCAGGCCTGCTTTAAAACACTAATCACCCCCCCAGCATCCAGAGAGTGACACCAGGGCTCTCCGCTAGGAATTTGTCCAAGTAGCATGTGAGTTAAGTATTAAAAGTTTGTAGTACACAAAATATTTCGGTGACACGTATTAAAAAAAGAAATAAAAAAAAAGATGACCTCGATGAATTTCAGGGAAACACTCTTTCACAAGGTCCAAGAAAGATACTGACAATTAACAAGGTTTCATTAAATTAGGAAGTTAGTTAATAGTTCAATTTTATAGATTAATTCAAAATAGAGCAGTAATTAGCCAGTTAATTGAATGTACAAAATACACACAAAGGGAGTCTGCTCTGATAAAAACACGCTCACAAACACAATGGACAGATGTGTGCGCATGCACACACACTCACTCTCCCCACACACACTGCTAACAGTGCTGCTATCATACCCGTTACCTCCTCCCCATTCCTATGTAACAACATCAACATCCCTCTTGAAATAACAAGCAATTGATTTTGTGTTTTGTTAGTTGCTGACATTATGTCATTTAAGTATTCAGGGAAACATTATGCAGTGTATCTGTTACTGCAATTGTTAATTTGTTAACAATCATCAATGGTGGTAATTTCAGGTACAGAGAGTAAAAGTCCAGACCAAGATTTTGTTTCAACCAACCGGTTGAGTACTCTAAGACTGTAACTCTTCATGCGCAACTGTGGTTGAAACAAAATCATGGTCTGGATTTTTATTTTCTGGACCCGACCTTTTCACCTCTGAGCTTAAGTGTCAGTTATCTACTTATTGTTTTATACACTCTGGAGCGTTTAGCAGTGTGATGCATGCTGTGAATATTAGTCTTAACCTACCAAACAGTTACTAGTGAATTCAATGCTCTATCTGGAAAAACACTACATTGCGAGGGAATATTTTTTGTACTTCAGACTCATTGATTTTTAGTCGCATGTGTGACGGGAATGTCACACTGTAGAGGCCTGAGCGCCATGGTGCCCTGTCATCACTCCAGCTGATTGAGAGATCAGAAGGCCTGAATTATGTAGGTCAGATGTTTGCGAGAGTTCAGCTGCCATTGTGATTCGGTTGCTAGGTAGTCTGTTGTTTTGTGCCCCCCCGGGGAGAGATGCACATAGACAACAAGAACAGAAAAACGAGACAACAAACCCCTACATCTTTATTACTCCTTGGTGAGTGATCGACAGCCCGGAAGCCCCTCCCTCTCTTATACGTAGCTGCAGTCGGCCCCAGTGGCGAGGTGTTGCGCTGTGACATCACGCTGTTTGTGTGGTTGTTCTGGAACATTCTACAGAGGATGCTGCGTGCTTGCTGTTACCATTTAGTGGTCATTTGAGTATCGACGGAGAAGAGTCGGCAAGCCACAGGAAGCCTGTCAGTGAGGTTAAACATGAATATTTGTCACTTGGGCAGTGTGTGAAAGTAATAAGCTATATAAGATGTCAGCTGATAAAAAAAAGAGAGAAACAAATGGTAGTAAATCAAGGGGTCTTTCCAGTGGTCTTTTGCTAAGAGAATTATTCATTACTCTTTTCCCCACAGAACTGTGTCATGCTTTGCTATCTTGAGATTGACCTTGACTGGTGTACCGAAGGATATATTTAGGGTGAGCTCCGCCCCCCAAATGGGGTGTACACAGGGCCTTTGCCTGGGGGGTACAGAGAAGCTGTTGTGCGAGGACCGAACTCCAAGTGGGAGAGAGTTCTCAGTGGCTAGATGATCCCTGGCCTGACCATTTGTGTTGTAATCATGGACTAGGCTCTGTCGCCAGTGCCCCCTGCTGGACAGGCCGGGGCAATGCACGTGGCTTTGGAGGATGGCCAGAACTCCTCACCATGGCTAGCGGCATGTAGATCAGCCCCAGTTTAGCCCTTTAGTCTGGCCCAGGTGCTACCATCTCACGCACACTGAGATGGACTTTAGACCACGTGCACATGGGACGGGTTCAGCCAACGTGGGAGGAGGAACCCGGCACCAAAGTCCACTTTCTGCTGGGACATGGAGCAGCCCGGTTACTCTGGTGTGACCCAGGACCGCTCCAGTACAGAATCAAACAGAATCAGTACAGAAACTGTGGCAAGTCAGGCCAAGTGGGCCAAATGGGCTCCTTTTGGTACCAGTTTCCCAACCAGTGGCCTAGTTGCCTTGGAGCCTTGTTTGCATCACCCCTGTGTGACCATTTCAGCCCAGACAAGGACTCAGTTGGGTTCCTCAATAACTGGTAATGTGGCCACAGACTGAAAGCATTATGAGCATTCCTGGGGTTTGGACTGTGGCTTTTTTGGGTTATAAAACAGTCTTCCTTTGACACCTGGCAATACAAGTTCAGCCCCCACTCTGTGGTGAGGCTTTTCGTGTGTAGTTTTATTTGGAGGGGGCACAGCTTTGGAGAACAGGATCATTAATAATGGTGCTGATGGATTGGCCCCTGGCGATCGGAAACGGCTGCTCTGTCAATATGCGTGTGGATTTTAGAAGGAAATGAAAAGTGCCACAACTTTGTTATCATGGTTAGAGTTATTAGGAATCACAGAATGCCCAGAGCTGAGAGGTGGATTCTGGGAAAATGAATGGAGGAATACTGCAGATCACCACAGCCTAAAGCGCCATGATGGGGGACTCTCAGTTTAGTGATGTCTCTCACTCCTCCATTCCATGTTGTGTGGGGGGTGAGCAGACATGTTAGGTTTTGACAGTAAAACAAACTCTGCGGGGGACATGGAACGCGATCCCTGCGTTTGCGTTACCGCTGCTGATCCCCTTTCAGAGGGGGCGCCCCTGGCTGTTTGTCTTGTAAAGGGAGACACTTGGCACTCTGTCCTGCTGTTTTCCGTTGACTTTTAATTAAAAGCTAAATCGCTGCTGTGGGCTGAGCAGGGGGGGGGGGGGCTGCTGGTGTGAAATCTCGCCCTTTATTTTCTGTCTCTGATCAGGCGCCTCAGTCACTCGATCCTGTCGGCTCTTTGGTTCTCACCCATGCTCTGGTCCCACACCAGGCCCTGGTCGACCCACATTACCGGAACACTAATATTTACAAGCGTTTGGTCTTTGTGAGGCCAAAAACTGACATCTCTGTTTTCGTAAGGCACAGTAGATTGATTGTGTGTTTGGGGAATTGCAGTTTGACCCTGGAACAGGCTCCTCTTCTCTGCGTCACTCCCGGTATGATTTTGCACTGGCAGCTGACTGCAGAATGATTAACAGGACTATGTCCCCTCAGTGAGCCTTGACCAAAGATTTGTCCTGTCGGCCACACCCCAGGAGGCCAGTCTGTCGGTGTCCCCCGCGGTTTGGCTGCGAGCTCCCCCACTTTTGTAAGATATTTTCTGGTCCCTTGGCACTGCCTGGCATTCAAAGGATTCAAAGGCTTTCTGGCTGACAGGACTCTGAGGAACCCAGACAGGAACCTCAGGTCCTAGAAACTCTGTTGCTGCTTGTTGTTTTTTTTGGGGGGGGGTGTTCAGAAGGTTGATGTCACAGACACACTGAAATCCTCATTCAGTCCTCAAAGTCTGAAACCAAGAAATGCAAACTGAGTGAGATCAGTTTCTTGACAAAATAAACAGGAGCCCCATTATGGTGCAGCGTTTTTCATTAAAGTGTTCATGTTTCGCCGTGTCGGGAAGCTGTAGGAAAGAGAGCCGGGCAAATTTGGGCCCCTTTACAGCGTAATGCATTCCATATGTAGGCCGAGGATGGGCCTTTTCAAGCTGCGTTAATGAGTCATTCACGAAGCTCAGCGTGTGATGGCGAGAGACAGCGGCTGTTCCTGGGTAGGATTGGAAAATGGGGGACAGGTCAGACTGAGAGGGACGCCGCAGGATTGCGTGTAACGGCTGATTGCTGTGGCAGACAAAAGGGCGGCAGCCTGCGGGAGCCGGGAGACGGTCATCTCCGGGGTCACGACTGCACTCAGCCTGGATTAACAGTGAGAACTTTTACAGTGTTGATATAAAGAGATTAACATGAAGTTACGAGGGGGGTGGGGGCTTAAACTGGCCTTCATCTAATACCTTTGTGAGTGTCAGACTGGTCTGACCCCACCCTCATAGTGCCTTCAGACACAACAGGTTTTTAGAAGCAAGTCAGTCTGGACCCGGACCTCCCTCTCCCTCTGGTCTGAGGTCTTTTTGGTCAGGGGGAGTGACAAGAATGAAAGGTGTGGCCATTTCTGACGAAAATGCACGGTATCTTTTTTTTTGTTTTGTTTTTTTGTTTTTTATTCCAGGTCTCATATCTGGCACTGTGATGTCACTGATCGGCATGTGTTCCCATCACAGTTGAAAGGCCACAGCAATAAGAGGATGAGGGGCGCGGTGCAATGTTCCTCATGTCTCTGGGGTTAACAGTGTCAGTGAGGGGTCACCGAGGTCACCACAGTCGTTCACTTCCAGGTCAAATGGTAAGACATCAGGCTGCTGAGGTGGGAGCCGGAAGGGAAGGTGGGGCTTGTAATCCGCCCAGGGGGCTGGAGAAAGGGGGTGATCAGGAGGAATGATGAGCAGAGACCTGGGAGGAGTTAGATGGAAACAAAGAAGGGCAGCTGCAGGTGGGGGTTAATGGGAATAGTACAGATGTTACTAAAGCTAGTGTGTTTACTTTTTAAGTGTTAAGGAAACACAAGCTCTTTGTGACCACTTTATCACTCAGGTGTGTCAGGGTTTCTGTGGGGGGGGCATGCTAGAGGTCCCCTTGAGGTAGATTAAAAGCCCAGCTGATTCATCTGTGGCCCCCAAATCTACAGGAGACTTTTGTCTTTATTGGATCCTCTTAAAAGTGAGCAATGGCGTAAACCGGACCTCCTTCGCAGTGTGAGATGGACCTCCTCCTTCCACATTAAGAGCTGCCTGTATCTGCTCCGCCTCGGCTTGCTGTGGCAGATTCGCCAGGACCGTTTTAGAAACGCGATAAGACTCTTGGATCATGAGCCGGACTGGAATGGTAGTCTCTAAGCCCCCCCCCCCCACAGAAAGGCTCTCCTGGCCAGGCCAGGGCAGGACCAGGGCTACTCTATGACCTTGTGGAATTGTGATAGAGGGCCTCATAGTGAAAGTACATCATGGGAATTTTGATGAGTGGCCATAGCATTTGCCCTGGACGTGTTCTGTACTATAGAAGCTGGGCATCCAGCAGATTTAGGATACTGGCTCAGGCGACAGGTACAAATACGCAATGGGAAATTCCACATAGCTTTCTGGATGGGCAGACCTTGGCCTTTGGAGAGAGGGCAACACACTGGGGTCAGGCTAGTGAACAAACAAACACTGCGAACGAATATTAGACCCAGAAAAAGCAAAATCGACAGATTGTCAAGTTATTTAAAAAACAAAGTAGGAACCCAGATGCTGCTGGTCGCACTTGTGCAGACAGTGAGGGGTGCATCTCACAGAAGGTGGGGGTGGGGACACGCCCCTGGTGGGCAGCGGGGGACTGTTTGAGAGGATGCCAGCTGTCACGAGTGCTAATCACGTGCCAGGGGCGAGACTGGGTCCAGGCTGCCTGCCTGTTGGGCTCCTTCTTGCCTGTTGGGCTCCTTCCTGCCTGGCTTCCTCATTTTCAATCAGCTGGGCAGAAGCTGCTTCTCTGTGGTGATAGGCGGCAGGCAGGTGGGTCTGTGCGTCACATTACCATGTTTTTCAAAATGATCGGATTCTCTGGGAAAACAAAACTAAACTATACATTTTTCAAATGGTAAATGTTCAGTGGTTTTGCTAGTTTGGCCACACTTTGATGTGATCCTGTGAACAGGCATAGGTCAGACAGGCAGTGAGAGGACGACCTGCATGCGGGCAGGCGAATCTGAGGACCCTTAGGATCGTGGGAGGTGAGGAGGAGGGTGACTGGTTTCCAGGCGTCACCATGCGTTCACCTGAAATGGCTCCATCACTAAAGTGGAGAAGACGGCTTCAGCTCTGTGCCTCCCTACAGTGAACCTGCTGCGCTGTAAAAGTCCTGGATTTCAAGCATCTATAGGCTGCCTCACAGCTGCAAATCACTGTCAGTCTTATCGCTTGTGTTTGACAAATTTCTGAGCCTTATGCATGCTGCTGACTGCTGACGCACTTCAGCACCCTTTTAAAGTAGCGTTTTATAGTCCGCTGTAGCAGATTCCTTGATGTGACCGTTTATGGTCTCAGGAATGGGGCCTGAGTTTGCCGAGGGGGGTGGAGTCTAATGGCTTTTAATGAAACATGGAAACCGGACGTAAAACCATCACAAATCATTTTCCACACAGCAGGGATGCCTGCACAAGCACAGAGGTCTGTGATCATTTCTGTCCCGTTCATATTGACAGGTCTGGGTCTCCCTGGAAACACTCCCTGACCCTGAGGGCTGTTCCCCGACAGTCCCAGCTGGTGCCTGAAGGGGGAGGTGTTTTTTTCTTCTGATATTCTGTTGCCAAACGCATTCTTAAAAATTAACTTCATATTGATACAGCTCTCTCGTCTTAACCAGCGTGACGTCTTATCCGATGGTCCGCATGCCAGGAGCTCTGGAATCATATGGGTCTGAGGCACACAAAATGGAACAGAATAGTGATACTTGATTAATCACCACGGGGAAATTCTCCCATTGCATACCCCATCTTGCTCTCCATGCAGCACACAGGCACATATACGATTGGCCGCAAGCTTTAGAGCCACAGTGCAGGGTCAGCCAGTCTACAGCGCCCCCTGCAGGTGGGGGTGAAGGGCCCATCGACAGGTGATTATTCTGCCATTGCTGCGGCGCCAACCGGTAATCTTCGATCACAGGAACACGCACAGCCCACAGAGTGAACGGTGACAGAGCTCCATGGTCATGTGACGTGCTCCTGCCGTGGTAGGTGTCCTAAAGGCCACCTGACAATGTATGGAGGATTCACAGCATGCTTTGGTTCCTGCCAGTAGGTGTCGTAGTGGTTACGGGTAAGTTTTTGGCTAGAAGGCTGCTTGTTAAATCCCAAAAAGTCAAACAGCTCTGGGACTGTTGTACAAGTAAAGGCAAGATTTCTTTGTATATTCCTGCATGTTTTTTTTCCTGAGGAAGGCCTTGAAGATGGAAAGTAGAAGCCAGACTTTGACTCAGCCAAGTGGATGAGGGGTGAAGACAAGTGGGAGTTTGGGCTTTCCTGGCATTGTCGTTCCGCTCATTTAGATTAGCTGCACAGAGCCAAACAAGCTGCTACCTCATCTCTCCTCCAAATGTTGCAGGACAACTGCACTGCACTACCATGCCCATCCACCAGGAGGGGCCAAAAAGCCAGCCCACTGGCGAAGCATTGAAATCGTGGCAGCACAGGGGATCCTCAACATTTCAAGTGATTGGCTGGGTCCTAAAACTGATAGTGAACCAAAATTTGATCTGTTGAGATTATAATAATGAGCAATATGATAAGAACATAAGAAATTTACAAACGATGATAATTAAACAAGGCCATAGATTTTGGTTCGGATGGTAGGATTCCCCCTATCAATATTGTGGGAGTATCGTGTGTGTGTGTGTGTGTTTTTTTTTTTTGGCGGGGGTGCGATTTGGTCCCTAACAATATGGAAATCAAATCTACACCCTTAATTAAATGATAAAGACCTAACTTTCCTCACAGGTCAGTCCTTTTTTGACCTTTTAAAACTCCCAATAACAAATGTTACATAGGACATTTCAAGACACCCACCCGGATGATGCGGCAGCAGCCATTCTGTGCCAGTATGCTCACCATACAGCACCTAAGGTGGTGAAGGGGCAGGAAAGAGGGGAAGGGGGTGGCCCCGTGGCATAGTGGTTAGCACTGTTGCCCCATACACCTGGGACCAGGGTTCAAACAATGAAATGCCCTGCACCAAGGATAGCTCTCCCACCCAAACCCTAGCCTAGAAGATAAGGGGGGTACCACCCCCACACCTTAGAAAAATATCCAGAAGTCTTTTATGACATCAGAGTCAAAATTACTGACCAGACCCAAACCTGCTTAGCTTCAGACAGACTACCCAGCATGCAGGAGCTACAGCAGCATACAAGAAAACATGCTCATCCACAAAATAGCCTCAGTGATGTTTCCTTTCATGTTCCCTAGAAACATGGATTTGTCAGCGATGACTCCTGACAGCCACATGTAAAACCTTTGATTTGGACGCAGATCCTCGCACACTAAGGCGACACCACAAAGCTCAGTGTGAACTCGCCCATTTGTTTTCAAATTGCTGTTATGGCCAAGGTGTTAGGTGCTAAGTGTTTAAGCCTTTCAGAAATTACGTAATTCACGGAGCTTGATTTGTCAGAGGCTTTAAAATTGAACAATTGAACAACTGAACAAAAATCAGTCCCTCCAGGATTCCACAGACGTCGTTTTTGATCGTTGCGGCTTAAAATGCTTCATTTTGAGGCAGCTTTTCCAAAACGTTGAGGCTTTATTTTTTGTGTCATTGCAAGAACAAATGAATTTACAAAAATAGTTGCAACTGTTTTGCAACATCGCCACTTCCTGGAGAGACTGAAAAATGCAGATTCCTGGAGGAGAAGCAAGGTACCAACAAGATCTTCCAGGAAGGCATCACTCATGTTTGCTTTTGGTTTCTATTTGTTACACACAGGCACGCCGTGGCCCTGTCTGCCCGCTGCGGTCAGTGTGAGCCCAGCTCGGTGGAATGCGGACAGCCGTCCCGGCCTCTGCCAAGTACCATACCTGCATAAGGCTCTAGTTCAGCCATCGTCGTTTACAATCCCCATAGAAGAGGATGAGATGAAGACCAGCACCATGCCGAAATCCAGGGAATCCTGACCGCTCCTGTGAGGCATCAGGAGAGGGTGCTTATATTTCAGGGGGTGTTGGTTGGCGCTTGAGTACACGTGACCTCAGTCCTACCCTGACACTTGGCTGTGAGGGAGCATTCTTCTTGGTGGAAAATATGTAAAATATCATACTGTAAAATATGCAATGTAGACTATTAAATGTGCACCAGGCTTAATGTGTTTGTTTTATGCATTGTTTAAAACTGGCCATCTGTGTGGAAGGAAAAGGAATTTTATTTATGAGTATTACGTACGATCCGTGTATCAGGAAATAAGTACAAACCTCTTCAGCACAGGTGTGTTCAGACATGAAAGCAGGTGGAAATGAGATGGTAATGTGGCAGCGGGGAAGTCGAGCTCTGGTGGGGCAGAGGGGGTGCAGTGTCAGGTGATTCTCACCAGCTGGAAGCTGACGGCCGTCACCGCGGTATCATCCCAGCATGCCCTTCTTGCCACACGACCCAAAGCTGCCTGACACTGAGCAAGGGGGCAGGGCCCAGCGATAAACAGCTGTGCGTTGGGGGCAGAGATCTTCCGAGGGCGAGATCAACGCCAACAGAATGACTGATGTGGAGGTTTTTCTAAAGACACGAGTTCCTCTCAAGGGCAGCATGCGGGACCCCCACGTGCTGGTCTGGGCTGTTCATCCCCTACTCTCCCTGCTCGGAATAGGCCGAGGGGCCACTTACAACTGTGCCTGCGGTCTGGGCTCTTGTCCATCCCGCTCAAGGGAGTGTTACTTACAGAAAAATGCTCTGAGGGCACAAAGAAAAATGATTGGTTCACAGAGATAACCAATCAGATTGTAGAGGAGGTGGGCCCAAGCATCTAGAGGCAGCGGGACCAAGACATCCGATTGGTTGGTCCCACCTCCTCTACAACCAGATTGGTTCAGAGGGAGAACCAATCATATTTCATTCAGCTCTCAAAAACATTTTGCATGATGGCTGTAGCCAAGCTATAGCTGGAGGATGTGCAGGAAATCTCAGTGTGGCTAGAAGAATTAGTGAAGCCATTTTTGTATCACCCCAAACAGTGCCTTGGGGTGCCAGAAACCTAACAATTCACAATACAAGAAAATCAAAATGCCTGCAATAAATAAGAGCAACCAGGCAGCCAGCAGGTCCCTCCTTCCAACAGGTGTCACATGACTACTTTCAAAACCAGCCAATGCATGGAAATCTTGCCTGTTACATCACAACCGTCAGGACAACAATCGAATGTCTAACAAAAATATGCTTCCCCAAAGCAGAAATTTACAATTTCAATTTTCTTTATTTGGTTCTTCATACAGGGAACACCCCAGCCTGTTCCATTTAACTTGGATCATATTAAAGAGAAAAAATTAGGGGAGGATTTGAAATCCTCTGTAAAACACACTTTCTGCATCTCCCTGTGAGCAAACAGGTGCATACAATACAGAAATCAATATTTATGAAGAACCCTCACCCTGAAAAGTATGGGGGGGGGGCGGGGGGTTAAGAGATGGACCACCAAGCCGACGTGTTTTGCTGAAGAGCCGTCAAGGCCACAGACCACATTTTAAACTGGAGCTGTGTGTTGGGGTACTGGTGACACGGGCAGATGGGCGCGCTTCAAGGTCTGACCACCTCTAGATACACATCTAGTGGACCTAGAGCACCACCCACTGGCTAGAGAACAAGACTGAAGAGGCGGCACTTCACCTGCATCACAGAACAGCACGAAGACTTGTGTCAGGACCAAAAATAAGTCATTTGCAGTCAGAGCGCAAAAACTGGCCAGTGAAGAGATGAGCCCGGTGGGGGACTGCTTGTGTCCAAACAAGTGGACAGTCTGGAAGGGTTGGGGGGCAGCATTTACAGCTGCCCTGTACCGCCCCCACCCCCCACCAACAGCTGTTAAACCCAACCAGTCCTCCGCCTATGGAATTTCTGCAATTACAAGACATACAAACCGAGACAGGCTGGGGCACAAAGGAGGGGGAAAAAAAAAAAAAAAAAAAAAACTGGAATAATCTGGAGAGTTTCCAAAATGTCCTTAAATCTAAATCTTGTCTGGAAAACAACCACTTTACAAATATAAATTGGTTTTCTTCAAAATAGGAACATAAAAATAATAATAAAAAATACACAAGTCCTGTAGCTGGTCATCTTAAGCAGAGGGAAGCTTTAGGACAGCAGGGGCTGTACCACACCGGGTGGTTCAGAGTCCCCCCCCCCCACCTCACAGAGATGGTTTCTGCCGTTTGGAATGCCGTAGGCTGGCCGTGCCCCCTTTACCGTCTCCTGCCTCCGCCCAGCATGGGGTATGGTCTTGTCTGCTGACCCGCGGTGGCCTTCCACGGCCCCGTTTCCTGTGGACGACAGCCTCCTCCGGATCGCTGTCGCTCTCCACCTCGCGGTAATTCTTCCTTTGGCCCAGGACAGCAGCCCGCCTGCTCTTCCTCAGTCCACCGTCCTCCTCCTCACAGCTGCTCTCCTCCTCCTCTGACCTCAGGCCACGCTGGCCACTCTTACGCAGGCTGTCTCCGTATTCCTGTCTCTTGTTCCCACCGGGCCTTCCCTGTCGGGCAGCGCGCCCGGCCTCCTCCAGTGTCTCCTCCGCCTCCTCCTCGTCACCACGGTTGCGGCAGGTGCGCTTGTGGCGTCGGAAGTATGCAAGTCCCGGCAGCTGCTGGGCCAGAAGGTCGACGAAGACGCGCTCCGTCTTCAGCAGGCAGGAGAGCACGGGGCTGTCAGGGGGGTTGTACTCCTCAGCGTTAGAGAACACCAGCTTCATGTCCTCCAGAAAGTCGCCGCTGTGCCGGTAATGGCCGTCAGAGAACTTGCACAGCATGGTCTGGAAGTCCATGGGCTGGGAGATGACGTCTTGGTAATCCTCAACCAAATCAGGAGAGACCGGCTTTCTAAGGGTGACAGGCAGGCGGCCGTGTGACACGAGGGACAGACAGTATCCCCACCCACGCTCCTGCAGTGAGCTGCAGTCCCAGAGATGATGGCGCGGACCCACCTGAATGGCCAGGAGTAGCGGAACTTGACCAGCCGCTGCAGGATCTCCTCACAGCGGTCCAGCTCCAGGGCTCGTCGACACCCCCCCCTCACAAAGTTTTGCTGCACCTGCGAGAAGGAAACAGCAACTCTATCGTGTCTTTGGGATCCCAAAGAGAGGGACCCACATCTAAAGGACCCAAAGGGCCACACTGAGACCCCCACGCATGTACTGCGGGGGGAAGATGCAACTGACAGATTAAAGTAAAGCAATCTTACTGGCCAGAACCGTGAATGGCGAGTCAGACCTGAAACACTGAATATTCATGAGCTTGAAGCAGGTACACCGAGGAAAGAGCATGCTCACAGACTCGTACATTCAGCTGCTTTAGCCTAACACGGCAGTTTGGACAAACTGATGTTTAAGCCTCTCATTTTCTACAGTCATGGTCAATAAACACGCCACCCTGACAGCCACGTGTGTTTGCAGGTGTGGTAAGGCTGCCCCCTGGGGGCCAGGTGAGGCCAGTGCATCAGGCGAGCTAACCAATCCACACACCCCGCACCCCATACGCCCGTGTGACAAGGGCGACTTGAACGAGCAACGCGGGGCTCCCTAAGTAGCCGGAGAACACACAGATGTCAGTACCGTCACGGCGACACTCACCAGCTCGTCTATGTCGACGGCATTACTGAGGGATTCCTTCTGCTGCCCGCCACGGGACTTGGCGCCCGCCTTCCTGCTACGGGACTTCTTGCCCTTGGCCTTCCTTGACCTCACTGTGCAATAAAAGCAAGGAAAGTGTGTGAAAACGCGGAGGCTCGTACTTGGCAAGTGGGCAGGCAGAGATCAGAAACCGGAGATGCTGCTCCAATCGGCGTTTTACCTCGGGAATCTCTCCACGTAGAGTCCTACAGCGTGATCTTACCCACTGCTGTGAAAGGCCAATGAACAGAGCCCCTGCCATATAGCTGTGACACACTCAACACAACGTGTGGCCGAAGCATACCACAATCCAGGCCTCTCTAGACGGCACCCATGCTCCAGAACATGAGCATTACATCACCACCGCCTGCAAGACCGCAGCCAGTCATTCATTGGCTGCTGGCTGAATGGGTGGGCGGGACCTGTCAGCTTGTGCCATGCTTCGGTCAGACCATCTCTAGCCTCACAGCACCCACACCGTACCCACAGCTGCTTGTTTAATACGGGGGTCCCTTACAATAGTGCCCTGTGGCTTTATCATCCTCATTCTTGTCATCTTCCTCCTCTTCAGAATTTTCATCTTCCTCCTCATCGTCCTCTTCCTCCTCATCCTCCTCTTCAGAGTCTTCTTCATAGCTTCTATAACACAAAAGGCACATATTCAATGGTAACGTACAACGGTGACTACATCTTCCCGAATGGCCGACAAGTGAACGTCTCTGAGCAGAACAGACCCCAAGCCCAGGGCCACCCCTCATTAGCTCTGCCTTTAAAGGAGTGAGAGCCCACCTTCCATAATGGCGGCGAGTCAGGGCAGGCTGACACCCAGGGCAGAGCCAGTCCCTGTCTGGGATGGAATAGAGTGCAGGACGGAGGCAGAACAGATGGAAGGCCTTTTTACACTTATCACAAAGGATCAGCTTGTCATCTTCCCCTGGGGAGGAGAAAGATCAGCTCAGATTCACATACCAGTCATCAACACTCAAAACCCAACTCGGGGTCTCGGGGGGGCGACACACTACTTGGCACAGGTCACGGGTTCCATGCACCCCCTCCCAACGCGCTCGGTTCCACATAAGATGGAGGAAAGCTGGCCCAGTAGGGGGCGGTGGCTCTGATGGAAACAGGTGCAGCCGGACCTTGCATGGGCCTCTGGCTCTCAGGCACCATGCTGCCCTCTCCAGACACACACACACACACACACTCTCTCTGTGTGCTGTACAGGAAGGAGAGCGACAGAGGCGTGTGGCTGACCCCCAGCCAGCCTGGTGGTATCAGAAGGTACTTCAGCAAGAAGCTAGCACAGCGCTAACAGACACTGAAGCGGCCTGTCTTAAGGAAGCAGTCTGAGGGCCAGCAGCCCACGGCCCTGCAGACCACGGCGAGCCCTCTGACACGAAAGACCCTGCGACCAGTTTATGGCTAATTTGCGAGCATAACCAGCAGGGACGGGCAAAGGTCAGAGGAATACAGTCACTACGGACGCTGGTGCCTCCGAGGCCCAACAGCCAGTGTCACTAGGCAGGCTGTGACCTCATTCTGCTTAAACCATATTTCATTTCACAGGTCATTTACAGTGTTCCTTAACACGCACCAACTGACCCTCACAAAACAATCAAATTTAATTACGCTGTTGCTGGTACATTAACTATTGACTTTGTGTTTACAGAATGACCTAAATCTCTCTTCGTGAATAAGTTTATGGAAAATGAAGCCCCCTACTGGTGAATCAGTAGAAGTTCCATCAAAACCCACAGTCTCTGAAGCAGTACCAGTGACCCAATGGGTGTAAGGATTATCACCAGTACCCTTACAGGAATAATGAGATATGACTATTTAAAAAGCGGTGAGGAATCAGAGCACGCTCACCTTTCCGCCGGCACACCTTACAGCGCGCATTCTCAGCAGACATGTCCCACTTGATGCTGGCATCCAGCATTCCCAGCAGGACGTGCATCCGCGAGAACGTCTGCGCTTCGCGGATGGCGGCCTTCCACTTCTCCACAGATGTCGCCACCTGCAGGACACACAGTGTAGAGTGCTGAAGCCACTTTCAGGATGCAGGATTCCCCTGAAATGACCGACTTCGTGCTTTTTGCCTGGAATTTGTTTAAGACCCAAAAAGGAAAAATGAAGTGTGGAGGTTTGGAGAGGAGGGGCAACTCGACTGCCTCCCACAATGAGCCCGGGCCACGTTACCCTTGCCTCGTCAGCCAGCCTCTTCTCCTCCTCCGCTTCCTCCGCCTTGCTCCCTTCTTCTCCATTCTGCTTTTTCTTTTTCTTATTCTGCTTGGGGTCCATGAAGCCCTGCAGGAACTTGGTGAAGACACTCTCCTGGAGGGTAATGATGCACTCCCCGAAGTCCTTCAGGCTCACCAGCGAGCGTACCTGGGCCGGCAGCCGAGAGAGAGGTAAGGAGAACGCTGCATAAAGACAGCGCCCAAGCCCCCTCACGATCACTCGCAGGACTCACTAAACACACAGAGAGCGCTGACCTTATCCTCAAACCTGCCAATATCGTCCAGGTCGCCAAGGCCACCCTTCTGCAGCCGCGAGGCCACCTCCAGGATGTCATTCTGCAAGTAATGGAGCAGCTCCGGGGGACTGTCACAGGTCTTCTGCTGTGAGCTGGCCTTCTGGGCAGTGTTGATGGACTGCTGAATATCCTGATACCTTAGAACCAAACACAGGGCCACCAGTCCCAGTACGGGGCAGCCACACAGAACCATCACATGTGGCACAAGACCCAAACTTCTCTAAGTAACAAGACCACACTTCTACCTACCAGTGAAGCCAGCCATCTTAAATTACATCTCCGACATTAATCCTTACATTAAAGCTTAACCCAAGGCAGCCAGGTTTTTAGACATTTAGCCACTAGGGGGTATGCCCACCACCCGTGGCTCCTCAGTGCTTCACCTGTACTGGAGATGGTTCTTCAGCTCGCTCTCCCGCACACCTTGGGGGTGCAAACTGTCCATCAGCTCTTGCAGCTGGGCTATGGAGTCGCACACAAACCTGCCGGACACACACAAACACACACAATGCACCAAGGGCACCAAGTTTCACAGGCTGATTTCAGCCTAGGCCAGCTGTCCAGATATTATATCAGGATCCAAACATACCAGAGATTCTGTCCCCTTTTGGGAACTGTACTTTCAACAGGGGTCTCTGGTGTCCCCTGCTGGCCACCATCTGTACTGCATTCCTCTTTACTCTCTATGGAATGCAAAGAAACCTTTGTATAAATATCTCACAGCCAGATGTGGCAGGGAGTACATCACAATCCCTAGAACGTGCTCACCTGGCACATCAGCCTCGTCGTCCTCCTCTTCCTCTTCCTCCTCCTCTTTAGGGGGTAGAGTAAAGCTGTAGTTTATGCTGCTGTGTACCCAGCCCTTCTCGATGTACAGGCCCGGCACTGCATCAGAGAAAAGCCAGTACCTACAACAGACACATGCGATCTCACAGACGCTGTCAAAGCCAAACCCGGCACCATCGTTCCCGTCGGCAGTCACCGCCCCCCCCCGACCTGCTGTGGTTGCGGTCCGTGCCCAGCGGCGTGCGCCTCAAGACCAGCTTGGCCTTGCTGATGCCCTCCTGAAAGGCTCTCTCTGCTGCCGCCTTCCGCTTACGCACCCGCTCCTCCCCCGCCTCCTTCTCCATGCGTTCTGTAGGGGAATAAAGTTCCAGCATGAGTCAGCAAATGCGACCGCAGGTCAACAGAAGTCCAGCCATATGGGCAGCTGCCCCCAAGTCACATGAGCCTTCATACCTTTATTCATCCGCTCTTGCTCCTCCTTCTCCTTCTTGGCCTGAATGGTCTGTAGCCTCCTGCTCCTCACCGCACTCACCATGTCCTCAGGCAGAGACTCTAGGGCCGCCGGCTCCCCCCCGCCGCCTTCCTTCTTAGCCCCCCCATCCCTCCGCTTGTCCTGCTTGGCCGCCCCTCCGGCGTCACTGCCCTCCACTTTGACCCAGCCGTCGCCCCCCCCCTTGGCCTCCATCTGCTCCTTGCGCCTCTGCTTCTCCGCTCGTACGCGGTCGTTGGCCTCCTTCAGTGTGGCCAGGCGCTCCTTCCAGAGCTCGGCCGCGCGCTGCTGCATGGCGTCCACATGGTCCTCCACCGAGTAGGTCAAAAGGATGCGGTGGCACAGCGCCACCAGCAGGCAGATTTTCTCCTGCGGGTTCAGCTCAAATACTTCTGAGGTCTCCAGCTTCTCCAGCATCTCCGTGCCCAGCGTATCGTCCGAGGCACCCCAAGCCCAGTCCTCTGAGCCATGGCCACTGCCCTCGTCGTGGGCATCGCTGGGACGCAGGCAGAGCCGGACCAGCTCCGAGACAGAGTGCATGGTGAGCGGGATCTCCGACAACGGCATGTCCAACTCTCTGTAGCCCTCAGCCAGTTCGTCCTGTAGCAGTGTCTGCAGAAGGATCACCAACACACGGTTCAAATACAGGAAGCCGGCTTGTTTGGTGGCCAGAGCCTCCATGAGGGCAGCGGCCGTAATAGGGGACTGGTCCTCAGGCATCAGCAGGCCAGAGTAGCAGTTGAGAAAGTCCGTCACCATGGCAATGTCCCCAAAGAGCACGTTAGGCAACCCATCAGGCATGTCCGCCAACTTGAAGTTGGGGATGTTCTTTCCCACCAACTCCTGGTCCTCATAGCGGCGCTGCTGCTCCCTCCGGACCAGCATCTCCTTCTCCCGGCGCTCCTTGGCTCGCTCGCGCAGCTTCTCCTTGATCTCCTCCCGCTTCTTGCGCATGGCGTCCTGCTTCTCTGCCTCCGTCATGGCTGCCCAACGCCTTTTGTACTCCAGGAGTTCCCAGCGCTTCTGAACCATATCCCGCAGTTCCTCAGGCAGCCTGGCCCGGTCCTCAGACGTCAGCACCTTGGCCACCTTGGATATGAGGCAGGACAGGGCGTTCCTCTTCTCCTCCTTGTCTCTGTTCTCCCGGTAATAGTGGAGCAGGTGGAGGGCCATTGGCGGCAGGGGTTTGCCCGGTTTGGGAGTTCCAGGCCTTCTGTTCTTCAACTTCTTGGGGGTTGCAGAAGAACCAGTCTTGGTCACGTCCAGCAAAGTCATCTGCTTCATCTTGGGCTTGCTCTCACTTTTCCTGGAGGTCTTCTGGCCACTGGCTGCCTTGGCCACACTCTTCCCGTGTCTCTTTGCTTGTGACACATGAACTCCACTATCCCCTCCGCTTGTGCTCCTCTTCTTAGGAGACCCACCATTCTTCACTTTCAAGGGAGAGCCCTCCTTCTTCTTCGGGGGTGACAAACAGCATTTAGTTCTATGTTGGATAAGCATCCCTCTGCATTGCTCACGTCTATGAACTACAGCCTGCACTATGACCTGACAACCTAGCAGATGGAGGAGAGTTCAAAGCCTGACCTGCATGTGTCCCCATGTCGTGGGTCCGAGGGGCAGGGTCTGAGGCGTCGTCTTCTGCAGCTTCTTCCTTGCCCCCTTCTCAGCTGCGTCCGCCCCGTCGGGCGTCTTTGCCTTCTTCTCTGGCCTCCCCTCTGGCAAACTCAAACTCTTACGCTTACCAGACGAGATGTCAGCCATGTACTGTAAGTCGTAAACGCAAAACTGTCACGAAGGTCGGCTGTGCGTAGCCGAATGACGAACAGACGTCCGCATTAACGCTGACGGGGTTATGAAGCCACGTGCCGAAGTACCTTGTATGGATCCAGCAGAAAGTCACTGAACTTGCTAGGCAGGCTGTACTTCTTCACCAATTCTTCCTCCACCACCCAGGGAGCGCTCTCTCCCATACCCACGCGCAGAGCGTTGTGCCTGATAAAGTAGCGCACAATCTCTTTGTTGGGGGGTCTCTCTGTGCGAAAGAGGCTGTCAGCGGGAACATTGCTGATGAGCTGAAAAAGAACGCATATAAAAGCCTGGTTACGTGCAATAAGCGCACTGGTCACGCAGTGACTGCATAAGGCTGTACAGGCGCCTGATCCCACCCGTCACGGTCCCCGGCCCCCACCTGGTCCTCATCCATCAGCTTGACGTTATACTTGTGCGGCAGGAACTTGGGCATGACCCACTTCTTCCTGTGCTCCTTGAGGCTGGTGGGAAGCTTTCTGGGGGAGCGCCTGGCACGGTCACCTGGCAGAAAACAGACACTCCGCATGAAATACCCGCAACGCGCTCAGAGCACGCCACCACACCCAATTAAGTACCTCTCTCTATGAATGTGTCATAGTTAAAAATTCACATCAAAAATGTACCTGGGATGCAGTAAATATCCACTGGTGAGCCTGTATGTGAAATGTGACCCTTCTAACTCGGTGACTAATGCGTTCACGGAGGACAACAACGTTTACCCGGCACTCGGCACCATGGCGCTCCGGTCTAAGAAAGGCGGTGGGGTATCTGACGCGGGCGGTCCGGCCGAACCCACTCAGTGCGCCAATGCTTTACAGGGCCTTCGAAACTAAAGCACCCACCCAAATAATAATTTTGCTTAACGCCAACGAACACAACGGCAGCCCAGAAAAATGATGGCACTAAACCAGGAATCGGCGCCTCATCTTTCCACCTGAAGGACCTCAAATATCTTTTTTGATGACTGTACCAGTGGGTTAGTCATCATGAATAATTCATGAACAGTCCAATCCCAGCGTTGCATGTGGTCTGATCCCGGCACTCACAGGAGTGACGACTCCTGCTCTCCTCCTCAGGCTGCAGCTCCACCTTCAGCTGTTCCCTGCTGGTATTCTCCTTATCACTGGATGGGGAGTCACAGGCCCCCTCCACCTTCTTCTCCCCTAGCTCATCCAGCACCCCCTCCAGAGGTAGCACCTCCACCACCTTCACCCTGAGGCTCCTGTCCTTCCCCACCTGCAGGCACACACAGGCCAGCCAGTGCTACTCCTGGAAGCTGAGCTCACACATGAAACGGCAGGCATCTCAAGAACGAAAATCTACACTTACCAGGAAGTCACATTCCTCACCAACTGCATACTTGGTGAAGATCTCCATCCATGCCTGGTCCACCAGCTTGTCCAGGGAAAGAGTGTTATGGTGAACCATTTCCAGGACTGGTTTCTCAAACCACAGAGGGTATTCCTCCTTGAGGCTGTCAGAACACAGCGAGAGGCCGGTGTCATTTCCCATCTGCTTTCAGCAATAGGACACACTGAGAAACACTCAGAGGTTCAGAAGATGACCTTGCGAGCTACAGGCAGAGAGAACTGAGGTAAACAGGAGAGTCAGATTCAGCCACAGTGAAATGAGCATGAACATCTGATCACATCAGTGCAGCCACTCACCTTAAATTTCATATTACAGCCATATTACAGAGAGAACACAGCACTGCGTCAAGCCCTTTTACCATAGAGGAACGCAACCAGCAAAGTTTAAAAGGGCACCTTGGAAGTCATCAATCCATTCATTCATTTTCTCTAACAGCTTTTCCTATTCAGGGCCGTGGAGGGTCCAGGGGGACTAAGGGCACAAGGCAGGGACCAACCCAGGACAGTGCACAACAAACACACCATTCACTCACACAAGCACACCTACAGGCAAATTTGTAGGTAACTCCAGTTAATTGGACCCTTGGACCATGGTGG
>JAODLD010000042.1:4611352-4640243 GCA_026781065.1 Mormyrops boulengeri | reverse complement strand
CCCCCCCCCCCCCCCCCCCCCCCCCCCCCCCCCCCCACCCAGAGATCCCAGAGGAAACCACCCACAATGACATGGGGAGAACATGGAGCCATGGCAGGGACTCGAACCCTGGTCCCAGAGGTGTGAGGCAACAGTGCTAACCACTGCACCACCGTGCTGCCCAACTTGCAAGCATCCTTCAATAACCTAATGCTAAATGTGAACCACCTCGCCAAACTCGGGGAGGGAGTCTGACAAACTGTCCAAAACGGAAAAAAAAAAAAAAAAGGCTAGCGTCAGGTGACATTCTCCCCCCTTTGTCCTCTCACAATCATCAGATGGTAAAGTTTTTTTTCGTTGTCTAAACAAGGCTGCTCAACCAATTAAGCAATATGCTGGAATTTCACACACCACAGCTAAGCACCAGTTCACAAAATGTCACACAAAGGCTCGGCCCTGTGAGGGGGCCCGGGGAGATGCGGGGAGGCTGTACTCACAGTTCGGCCACCTCCTGCTCCTCCTCCCAGGCCTCCTTGTGCGTCAGCTGGCCGCTGCCCGTGCTCTTGCAGGTCCAGATGTGCTCGCTGTAGCTCTGCAGGCGGGCCTCATACTCTCTGATCACATTTGTTCAGGAAAAACACGAGCCCCCCACAGACACTGGGTTAAACAAATGTCACCAGACAGAAGGCGCCCCGCTGAGGCCTGTCAACACACTGCATCCATTTTAAAATGAGCTTCATGTTGATGTTTTTGTGTTTGTCCCCAGTCATCCTGTACAATAAAGCATTTATCGCGGGGGGTCAATGAAGCTACTGCAGGACTCAATAGCAATAGGCTTTCACTGTCCCCTCCTGCAAAGGGACCCTGACAGCCAGTATTCCACACGTGTTTGTTTACATCAGATACAGCTGGTCCTGGTTATAACAGCAGCTGGGTTCATATGCATTATTAACGAAAAAGACAAGTCAGCAATAACAGTATCGAGTGTCCTTCTGCATTATATACGGCTGCCAGACTCAAGTGACTCTCCCACAACCCCATCTCTAAGCCTGCCTACGGTGCCTGGACGAACAGAGTGAAGGGGCCTTCGGAGAGCTGCATCTGCCTGACAAACGGCGAGCAGGTCCTGGTACGGCTTCCCGCAAACATTACAGGGACCACGAGTGAAGGGTGACAGGTGACAGGAAACGCCACCCTCGGCAAGGTGGAGGGCGACGGCACGGAGCCGGGTATACGCATTAAGCGCGTCCATTCTGAGCTACACACAGCATACACGGAGACATGGCCGCTTGCTAAACCCGGTCTGTCTATGCCCACACTTAATTATTTAAAGAGTGACAGGCGATCGGGCGATGTTAAAAAGAAGGAAGAAAAAAAAACACTCCCCCATGCGTGTACGAAGCGAGACTGGGAGCTGCGGGAGGCTGGAATCAGGCCTGCGGTGTGTGAATAGCGAAAGCCGGCGTCTAAACTAACACCGGGGCGACTCAGTTCAAGGCAGCGGGCAATCAGCAGCCGAGCGCCGGCCAGGCACCCAGCAGATGGGACCGCAAGCCGGGCCACACACCTCCAACGCTGGCGGCCCCCACCAGAGCCAAAGGATACTCTTTGTCCCCGAAGGCCTCCTGGGTGTGCGGGATTGTGTAGAGCTCTTCTCCAGAGCCTGGCGGCTCGGCCAGCGACTTCACCAGAGGGTAGGGCTTCCGCCCCAGGAGCGGTGCCATGATGCGTCGTCAGCGGGTCGAATCCTCCTACCCGGCACCGCTGACAGGAGCGCAGGGCGCTGGCGTTACTCCGGTAGCCCGAAATCAAACGCCGACGGCTGGGGCGGCGCTTCAGTGCATCCAAAGAGCTGCAGCCACTCCGGATCGATCCAGCCGGCAAGACGACAACAATAAGGACACTAACAGCGAGGGCACGCCTGTTTCAGTCACAGCGACGCCGCGCAGCGACCGCCGGGCGTGCCGCCGCCCGGACCATGGCGCTCCGGTCTAAGAAAGGCGGTGGGGTATCTGACGCGGGCGGTCCGGCCGAACCTCTCCAGGGGCTGCCCCAGTCAGCCGGCTGCGCTTCCTCCTGCGGAACGGAGACGCCTCACGCGGGGAATAGACGCCCTTCCCGGCACGTAGAGAAACCCGGGGCAATCGGGCCTTTAATTTCTCTTTATTTCGATGGATACGGAAAAAAAACAAACAAACGAGAAGCTGGAGGCTCGGTTGAAAAATGGCGGGAGTTCCTACTCCACCGGCTCCGTTCGGCTCGGCCCTAAAGCTCCGTTACCCCGGCAGCCAAACAGCGTCGCCCCGTATGCCCCGCCCCCGCCGGATGCTTATTGGCCGCCGAGCTTCTGCGCAGCAGCGGCAGTCGCTCAGAGGTCCGCAAAACTGTCCGTCATTTACGTGACTTCATCGTGCCCCCAACTTCCGCGCGCGACCGTCGATTTGTAACTCCGCCCAGTAAGGGAGATGAAGTGACGTCAAGTTAAAAGAAGGGGTTGAAGGTTATCTGGGGTAAAGTCAAATGACTGCCTTATAGGCTCAAACGTCATAGTAGTTAAAAAGGTAGTCAGTGTTTTAGGATTAAGACTATTTGTCGTCAGTACTATTATGGAATTTTTCCTTGAGAATGCAATTTTAATAGTACTCGTTATAAAGTATAGTGCATTTAATCACTATTTCAATGTAGAATAGGACTAAAGATTTATCACAACAACATACATATAACTCCATTACTGAAATCTTGGGCGATAGTCCTGAAGTGTCTCTCCTCAATTCAGAATCACACACGCATTCACATACATCATCTTCTCCTATGTTATATCATGGTCATACAGATTGGACCCACACAGAAAATAATTCTTAACCAAAAATCCACGTGCTGTGGGTTATCTGTCTGTATAACACTCCTAACGATCCACCTGTTACTGTCTCTGGGAGACACGACAAGCAGAGGTGAATACAGATGGCGTCCAGCCTCACGTATTAGACCTTGTTCTTCATCTTTGTCAGTTTTCTTTAAATCACTAACCATCTCAGCACAGTGAATTAAGCCCTCTCAACAGCAAGCTAGCAAACATATTACGTAAGGTTGTGTGTGCAAAAATACTTTGAAATCAATTTCTATTTCTAGAATGTGCACAGGAGCCTGGAAATGATATGTATGCTGTGTCTTTGTTGTCAGTGAATAAATGCAGGCGGACAGTGATACTTTGTCGTCGTTTTTTTATTCAACACAACACAAGGAAAGGTTGATTACATACCTTACGGGGTCCAATCTCCATTCCGACCTCCTGTTAGACTTTTCCCCCGGCCAATGAACAATCAAGGCATGCTTGCGTCACAGAACAGACCGCCCGTGTAATTTTGATTTTCAAGTAGTATGCACTTGAGGGCCCCATGCGTGGCCCTCAAGTGTGGTCTTTGCGCTTGACCACTGCAGCAGCCATTATTTCGCAATAGTGCATCTGCATCAAGTATAAACCAGGCCTAAATGGTAGAAGGGAGCACTGCTGTTTGGTTATTTTGCTAGTATCAAGTGGATCAAATCAGCGCTTGATTGACAGGCGATGGTTATACCACCCATTGTGGATCTCAAATCCCCTTCCACTACCAAAACATGTGCAACTGAGCTACAATAGAAAATGTATTCGACTGTCTAAATAAGATGGTCTCTGATCATGCACGAACTAGAGAGATTCTACCGTGGCCCAGGACTGTGATGTGTGTTAAGTCGTACACCCATCCAATTTGCGAGAGCCTTTCCCAGGCAGGAGAGGGTACAAGGGCTGGGTCACCTTGGATGCCAGTCCACTGGGTGAGAGAGACGCCAATAAGCCTAACCGCACCTAACTGGGCTACAGCAAAAACACTGAACGGGGGTGAGACTCACATCCCCAGCCATGAAGGTGTGACACTGCAGTACTGCTAGCAGGGGCACCACCCCTTAACCTTTAAACGCAGTCTTCTCGCAATTCCTAAAATAAAATAAACAGGCAAGTTGTCTAGTCTTCAGCACAGAGAGAAAACGTTTTCATACATCTAAATTTAACATTCAAGAAAGAAAAAAAACTACACTTGGTTTTACTGGGCAAGGCAGTTTTAAAACACACCATGATTTCTAAGGCAAAATCTACATGCAAATTGCACATATCCAAGCAAACCGTGGAGCAGTCAGGCAGGCAGCTTTTGATTCTCATTCTGATTCGGTTGATAGAACCTGAGTGTGTGCACACGTGTGTGTTTGTTCACGCGCTCAGCTCTTGGCTTCTGCAAACAGGTTATCCAGTGCATCCTGAGCATCCTGGATCTGCTGGTGCAGTCTCTGCTGCATGTCCTCGTTGGAGGTCTTCTGCAGTATAGCCTCCATGTCCTGGATGGCCGCCCGGTAGCCTGGGGCGTTGTGGAAAACGCGGATGGCGCGGCCTCCGCTGCACGCCAGGAAACGGCTGTTGATGTCGAACGCCAGGTCCGTGATGTCCTCACTTTGAACGTCGTGAAACTCCTCCTCTAGCTCCCCGCTGGCCGTGTTGTACAAGGTCACGCCACAGCCGTTGGACACTGCAACCACCCGTGCATCAGGGGACAGGGCAATACGACTGTTCTCTGACACCTGGCAGGACACCGTCCTCAGCAGGTACGGGTCCTGCTGCTCCTCGTAATCCACATCAGTGTCCCACAACTTCCATGTCCCATCTCTGGACAATGTCACCATCCTGTTTGAAACGGCATACAACAGGTAAATATCATCTGGACCGAACTGCTCGTAAATGTTACTCAGAGACTGATTGGCAAAAGTCAAAAGTTTGGATACACCCACTTCAACACTATAAAATGACATATGGAATTATGCACTGACCAAAGAAGAATTTAAAAAGCAAGAGTTAACTCCGTGAAGGTTGCTGGTTCAAATCCGAGAGTGATCCCACCTTTGGGCCTTTCACTGCAATTGCTCCAGGGACTGGCTGACCCTATATTCACCTCTACGCCAGTTCCATGAGGTGGCCTCCAGTGATGCTTATCCAACTGTCCGGAAGGAGGTCCCACATATATGCTGAGCTCTCATTGGCTGATTTTCCTTCACTCTCTGGACAGACTCCTCAAAAACCATCTCTACTGTGCTTAGGTCAGGTACCCAGGTCATGTGAAGCAACACTATCGCTCTCCTTTGTAGGTGGCTTGGTGTGTCCAAACTTTTGACTAAGATAACAGCTGGGGAAATCATCGTGTTTACGCTAGGATTGTACAGGACAGCTCGCATCCAGGCTTGCTTATCAATCACCCTGAAAGACTTGCCTGTTACGACACGCATTTGTCGGGCTGGTTCCACACAGCAGACCCACCTGCAGGAGTCACCGGAGAATGCAAAGAACTGAACAGGAGAAGAGTGCCCCTGGAGGTCAAACGCTCGCACCACCTCTTTGAACTGTCCGTCTGTCGTGAAGCACACCTCCCACACCTTTACGTTGCGGCCGCAGGATGCCACAAACCTGCCCGGTGGACACAGCGTTGATTTCACACACAACACATGTGGCTGAATATTCTGAGTGCTCAGCTGCATTACCCATACCGGCCACAAGGAGAGATGGCAGCATAGAGGCTGGTCGTCTGGTTAGTGTCGATGGAGGCCAACAACTTGCCATACATGTCCCAGAGGATAATGGTGGCATTGCTGCATGCAGTCATAATAAATGTTCCTGGGGAAAACATAAAACCATGAACCAAAGCTACCAGTAGCGATGGACAACATGAGGCTTGAAGAACCATTTGCTGTATTTTTTTTAACCCTCTAGATGGTGCTCTTGATTTGCTTTGGGACATGCTTTATGCCCTTTTTTGTACAGAGAGCTCCATCTAGTGGAGTCAAAAGAAACAGCAAATGGTTCACAAAGCCTCATTTTGTCCCTCACTACAGAGGTGAATAATTTTGAAGGTCACGTGTTACCTGTTCTGTTTTTAACAATTTGATTGGACAAAAGGTTAATAAAATGAAACAAGAAATGAGTATGTGCACCTTTGGTAAATGACAGCCCATTTTTGGGGCACACTGCACTCAGCAACACATACATAATCAATAAAATGAGAAATGGTGGTTTGATGTCAAACCGGTCAATGAACCACCGACAATGGAATTAACTGTACCAGTTTCTGCGATGCCAATGTTGACAACGGTCGCTGTGTGCTGCCGGGGGAAATCTTCTGGAGCAGGTTTGAAGCTGAAGGAGCTGTCGTCCTCCTTGCACATCTGGAAAACACGGAGGGTGTTCTTGCCAGCCAGCCAGGTAATGAAGGTGCTGTAATTCAGAGAAAATTAGGGGTCTTTCAAAGCAGGGAAGAGGCATTCAACAGGACCCTGCCACCCTGACCGACCGGCGCAGCCATGTACCGTGAATCAGGGCTGAGGCTCACAAGTGAAGCGTGGTCCTTCTCTATAGCAACACGCAAACACCGGTGCTCGCTGCTCAGGAAATCCTTTGTGCTCCAGATACGGATGGTGCCGTCATCAGAGCAAGATACCAAGTATTTACCATTGCTGCTGAAATCCAAGCAGGTGACGTTGCCATAGTGACCCTAAGGAGGTGGACAACATATTTTAGCTACAAACAGGTTTTCCCTTTGGTCGTGACGGACAACACGGGAGTATGTGTGAGCTGTAGGAGAAAGCTGAGCAGGAGGGGTCGAAGTTGAACAATGTTCAGTGTGGTAACCTGCTTGTCAAAAGGGTAATGAGACGACATAATTGTGCTGTAGGCTCCAGAATAGCCCCGTGCTGTAAGATCAGTCATCGTACAATAAACAAACTTCAAAACGCGTCCTCCACTCATACTGTACATGCAGCGTGGCGGCCAGGAGCGGGTGGCTGAAGCTGTGCTGCTCCAGTTCCTCCACATGAGGGAGCTGTTGCTGCTCTGGCTCCTCGGTGGGGGGCGGTGTGTCGTCGTGCTCTTGAGCTGCGGGCAGGTCTATTGCAAGACACCGGCTCGTTTTAGATTTTCAAAAACTAGTCAGCGCCCAGCAATGTCGAAGACAATCAACACCTATTTTTAATTAAGTGATGTTTAAGTATTGGGTGCGCTACCAGCCGCCGTAGTTTTATTTAGTTTTACGTTTAAATAATCATAATAACGTTTTAGTTATAAACAAAAGTATAGCGATGCTTGCATGCGCATCCATTTAAATGGGTTAAATGTGGTGTAAATGATAAGTCGTGGAAGTGTAAAATATTAAATGTGTTACATCTAAACTGTCTACGAGGTTCAGCTAGACAGTCGGCTATACCATTATTCACAATGAAATTACACAGCAATTTACTCTGAAATTCAATCCCCCTAACAGATCGGGTTTAGTTCTCACTAACTGGATTCAAAACGCCAGTATCGAGTTTCTATGCCTGTCGCTATTTTAGGTTACATTATAAACGCATCACTTCAGTTTTGCATAAAAAAAAAAGTTTTGCAAAAAATAATAAACAAACCTTCATCTGAAGGCAAAACTGAATTACAATTTTTGCACCGTTATAATGACAGATTATAGTGGTGGAAATCGGTAATATTCAGCACCAGCACATTTTCCACTTCAGTTCTACTCACCGTCTGTTATTTCAGTGGATTCGCTTTTCTCATTCAACTCCGTTTTCCCTTTACCAAATGCGACAAAGAGGAGCAGGAGCAGCGCTCCTAATAACACAGCAACGGAAACGGCCAGCTCCATCTGCAGCCCGAAACTCTGCTGTCTGATCAGCGGTCCTGTCGCGCCACTGGAGTGCAGGTAACGTAACAGACAGGTAAAGGTGGGCTCAGTAATCAGATTAAACCTATGAATGTGTGTATGAGGGCAAGAGTAGTGTCCTTTTCCTTCTTTCTCATATTAAGCGCAAGAATATATATGGGGGTGGGGTTTATGAACAACATAAATTAATTAAACGCGCACTAGACCAATAGCACCGTATTGACAGTATGCGGCTATGCAGGTTTAACGTAAATTGGCCTGTCGTAATTGTGCCGGGTTGCATTTTTTCAGCAGGCCGTAAAGCAGATTATTTTTGCCGGAAAATGGGTGACTAGCATAAGTAACGTGGGTTAGTTGTTTTGGGTGGTCGAGTTTAAGAAGTTGCGGTATTTACACATTTTTAGTAATGGCCCTGTACATGAAAGCCGCTGAGATCCTTGAGAAAGTAGAGCGTAAAGAAGGAGCGGTTAAGACTTTGGTGTATGAAAGTAAATTTCAGGTAGGTATTTAATATCAAATAACGTCTGCCGGTTTCCATCAACTTATTAATGATAATGATCTCATTGTATAGAAATAGAAAATTGCTAGTATTACAGATTAATTATTTCTGTGATTAAAATTGGCGAGTCATTTTAATCACAATGCATCGATACCATTTGTGTAAATGCCCTTTTTAAAAGACGTGATGGACTTGTGTAAAAGAACAACACATAAATATGAACTATCGTCACATGAATGCGAAATCAAAAGTACAACAAAACCCGAGATGCGGCAGTTTTAATGCGAAACTTATTTTTGTATCAGAATATCAAGCAGCTTTATGCACTGGTATGCGAGACTCAGAAGTATTCCTCCGTACTTCAAGATATCATAATGTCTACCAAGCTGCTTAAGGAGACGAAGCTGAAAATGAATTTGGCCAAGGTAATTACTGATTATGACTTCTCTCACTCCATGAAATGTCTGCACTAACAATACAGCTTATACCAACAGACCATGGTCTCATGTTTTCCAGGTTCTCCTGTACGACTTTCTGATTGGCCAGGGGCTGAAGTGTGGTGGCACTTGGAAGGCTGTGATGATGAAGCATCGCTCCCGGCTGCAGGCGGCACTCGCCCGCATGAAGGTCAAGAAGAAAGTCAGCCGCAACCAGGACCTGCTTCCCCCGGGCGTCCGGCAGGCGTCCGGTGTGTACGTGTGTCAGGGACAAACAAATTGCTTGTACTTAGGTCGTTCCTGTTCTTATTATTAGTTGGGTCACTGCTTCCTGTTCTAGGTGGAACTTATACAGTCATTTAAGCAGCAGAAAGTGACACATAGTTTATGCATGTTATTTTAAATAAACCACAGGTTGAACTAAGGCACCGGTCAGCATAAATCCCAGGTGGACATGTCATGACTCTGGAGCTGTTCTACTCACCTGATGCCTCTTTATGTTCCCTGAATGCTCTTATGTTGCACTTCCTGGTTCTAGTCGCACTTCTGCCTATTTGACTCCTTGACAGCATGAATGTTCTGTCTCGCTTCTGCGTCACTTTAGACAAACGCATCTGCTAAATATGTAAAACGTAAATGTCCGCAGAAGATCAGCTTCCGCGCTATGTGCGTGTGAATACATTGAAGACCACCGTGGAAGACGTCATCGATTACTTTAAAAGGGAGGGTTTCTCTTACCAAGGCCAAGCTGCTAGGTACGTTCTGGGATTGTGAGCTTCTGATTGGAAAACCAGAAGGGTTTTTATTTTTTCGGCTGCAATTCAGAAACTTGGACCCAGTTAACTGTCCTCGGCATCTTTACAGGTTGGATGATCTGCGCAGTCTGTCAGGGAAAACATTCTTCTACGACGTGCACCTCCCAGACCTGCTCATCTTCCCTCCAAAAACGGACTTCCACGCGCACTTTCTGTACCAAGCTGGACACATCGTTCTGCAGGATAAGGTAGTCACACATTGTGTGTGTGTGTTTTTTTAACATATTATTCCATTATTATGATGAAGTGGCAGCATTGCAGTTACAGCGATGAAGAGCCATACGTCAGCTGGGCAGATGAAGGTGCAGCGTGTTTCCCCTGGTGGTACTATAAGGCACCCGCATGACTGCCTGAACCCTGCTAATTCCCTGTGTCATTGCAGGCCAGCTGTTTACCTGCGTACCTCCTGAACCCCCCTCCTGGGGCTCATGTGCTTGATGCCTGTGCTGCTCCTGGGAATAAAACGAGCCAGCTTGCTGCCATCATGGGCAATAAGGGGTGAGTAAGAGGTTGTAATTCCCGCCAACCCCCCCATTCTGTACTAGACTCCTCCCTCGGTGACAGAGTACAGCTTATACCTCCTTGATTCTTTTAGCAAGCTGGTCGCGTTTGACCTCGACGCAAAGCGACTGTCCACCATGAGCACGCTGTTGCTCCGTGCCGGTGTCACATGTCAGCAGCTGGCCAATCAGGATTTCCTGAAAGTTGACCCCGAGAGCCCCGAGTACCGTGGAGTGGAGTACATATTGCTGGACCCCTCCTGCAGTGGATCAGGTGAGGGCTTTTCTGGTGTTTAGGTCCCACGTGTCAGAGATGATGGCAGTGATGCTGAGTGCTGACGCGTTACAGGGATGGTCTGTCTGCGGGACAGCTCTCCGGCGCCCCCACAGGAGGAGGAGGCCCGTCTGCAGGCTCTGGCTGCATTCCAGCTCCGCTGCCTCAACCACGCCCTGCGCTTCCCTCGACTGCAGAGCCTGGTCTACTCCACCTGCTCAGTCCACAAACAGGAAAATGAGGAGGTGGTATCAGCTGGCCTGCAGCAGAACGAGGCCTACAGGTACCACCAGGGGGCAGCAGCCCCTCGGGCCTGATTTTCAGGTCACTCTGCTGAGGAGACGTGACGGTCCCTGCTGCTTCTCCTGTCACTTTCCTGTTCTGTGCTGTTTCCGTAGGCTGGTCCCGGTTCTACCCAGCTGGCCCGAACGAGGTCTGGAGCCCCTGACCCAGTGTCTGCGTGCCAGCACCGCCCACACCCTCACCCACGGTTTTTTCGTGGCCTTATTGGAGCGACGCCCCCCCGGCAGTGAGGACGCCGCACCGATGCAGTGAGTGCTGGGGGGTGCATACAGTCTGACAGCTGATTTTATTGTTCTGATGCACTAAATATTGACGTTAAAGTCGCTTGGGAGTCGTGTTCACCTCAGCTGGCTCTCTCCGCAACTCCCCCCCCAACCCCCCCAGACTCCCCACCACTGCGTCATCACCAGAGGTTTCGGTCAGCGACGAGAACCGGGAGGCAGGACCGGTGTCACGGGATCAGGATGCGGCTGAGGGCAATAAGGGCAAAAAGAAGAGGAAGAGGAAGGGCAAGATGAAGAGCCAGTGCTGAATGGCGGATGGAGGCGGTGCTTCAGGCACGCGGCGGATACAGTGCGTGTGTCAGCGAGCTGCGTTTAGAGTGGGCTGACCCGTAACGGGGGGGTGACCGACAACCTGTCAGCATATCTTCATTCAAAGTCGTCTCCATTATGTCAGCTGGAACAGAGGATAACGGTGCCCTCCCGCAGCTCGAATCTGTGCAGTCGTTCATTTTTATCCCAGTCCAGCAAAAATGTTTACCACACAGAAGTCAGACACTTGGCCTGCCCCACAGGCAGGGTTAGGGACAGACATCTGGCCCGGGTTTCAGGAATTGCCAGTCCCACCTAAATACCTTGTTAATCAGGCAAGGTAGCTGACTAAGAAATGTATTTTTTGCTGTTGAATGTATTTGCCATATTAATCTGGCTTATTTTGTCAGTACAAGAATCTGTACCATAGCTGAATAAATGTTTTTGATAAAATCCTGAGACTGTACTTTTTTAAAAGCACGGTCACCTGTTACTGTAGCTGTAAAAGTTTGGAAAAAATGTTTTTGTGTGATTTTTACAAACTTTCCAGGTTTACATCTGTTTTTTTTTTTTTTTTTTACTGAATTCTTCAATCTGTGCTCATTTCAGCGGCACTATCACAAATCTGGCGGAAGGGGGCGTCATTGCCTTTATGTTTGCAATAAAGAGACGCTCAGTGAGTTATGTTTAGCCAGAGTAGGTTTTGAAACTACTGTTAAATCTAGAAATGTGTCAAACATATTATAGCCCAGGCCAAAATGAAGAAATGAATGTAATTAGGTCTATTGCAAATAATGTTGCAACGCACTATATGCAGAAAACGTATATGAATATTGCTCCAAGTGTCTTTATTCTTTCACACTTAGGATAAATGAGACATTAAAATGACCGTCGATTTTTCAGGCAGGGTTGGATTTATTGTGTGCGACGTGGCGAGGTAGCATACTAACGGCGTGACGGGTATCAACCGGATGAATGGAGATCTGCATGCATGCGGGGGGGGGGGGGGGCGCCGGGGGGGGGGGGGGGGGGGGGGGGTGGGGGGGGGGGGGGGGGGGGGGGGGTGTTCCATAAATACGGGGGTGCGGGTTAAAACCGGTTTTTTTGGTTACTGCTTGCCTGGCCCCCCCCCCCCCCCCCCCCTTTTGATATCCTGTTATGTAACGTTAGTCACTTTCCCAAAAGTTTCTCAGCACTCTAAGCATTAGAGGACAACGTGAGAGCATGTCCAGGGAAAAAAAAACGAGTATCCCAGAAATCAGTGACGTGCCGGTGAATTCCCACAGCCAGCATGCCCTCCCCATGGGGTAGGAAATGGGCGCACCGGGGTGAAGATGAGCGCTTGGGTCCCCATCCTTCAACTTTCAGTTCCTTTCTGAAAAAAAAGAAAGACCTTTCATTATTTCACACTATGCTCAAAATAATCTCTTTCGCTGCGGCTTCCGCAGTCTGAATCTAGCGAAGAAAGTAGATGGGATGGACTAGAAAGCTTCTGGCGGAAAGAGCAGGAGCCCACGGAAGGATGACAGTCAGTGGCGCTGCCATCCGTCCGCATCGCCCAGTAATGCGAGCCCTTTGAGCGCCTCCAGTCCTGCTTGTTACAAGGGGGACGGAAGGAGTTAAAGATGAATTGACTTTAATTCGTGACACATGTTGATTGAGCTAGAGGACCTCAGCCTTCTCCCCGCTCCAAGCCGACCGTAATTTTTCCACTTGTTGGCAGTAAACTGGCCAACATTTTTTGGCTTCTGATTTTTCCGTCTTCTTCAGCAGCGTTTTATTTTTGAAACGATGGACCTAACTAAAATGGTAAGGATCACAGCGGAGTTTCACCCCAATGGGCGTAGGTCCGTGTAATACAGGGGGTTCTCGTTGTCTGGGCATTTTTTGTTGTATTTTTCTGTCACTTAGCTGGCGTTTGATCAACCGTATAATCTTTGGGCTTGGTGCTTTTGTTCGCTGTTTATATATAAACGTGACTGTCCAAGAAAGTGATTGTGTGCCTTTTGGATCTGACGACAATCTCGCATCTTATTGTCTATAACCTGGAGGATGTCACTGATGTTTCAAGTTTTAATTTAGTCTGCTATATTTTAAGGTATTTGGCTTGATGGAATAAAGCCAGCACATATTAATAAATTTAGTCAGCGAGTTCCTTCACTTACGTGGCCATTCTTAAAAATAATCTTGATTTGCGATTTAGTAGCACAGATCAGGCATCTCTTTACAGTCAATGTCGTTTATACACGTTAATTACATCGCAGATGCTCCATTGCAGAGTTCAACAGTTGTCGCTTAAAATTGTCTCTTTACACATTAATGTTTGAATAAACTTGACTCCGGTAGAGGGGTCGGTTCGTTGTCCCCTCTATACAGAAATAAGTCATACAGTTCAGTCCCACTGCTGTTTTGATAATGATGTCCCCTGAGTTGTGGCAGTTTCAGTTTTGCCACAGAACATTGCGTCGTTTGGGTTGGTCTCGCGTTGGAGCAGAATTAAGTCCCTTTATCAGATTCCGTGGTGGTATTTTATCTAACGCTATAGGGGCCAGGTTTCTCTTAATATCTCAGCCTTCACAGATTCTTTTGTAATCCTGCTGCATTGTGCAAAATCTATTTTAAAAATTCTCCACAGTTATGGAACTGTCAATCACGGCTATTCATTAGCTTAGTGGCCAAAGGTTTCAGATGTCATTACGGTGGGATATTTTCAAATGTTCTTGTCGTCATTATAAACTTTCTGTGAAATTTTAAAGATGCTGTATATTTCCCTGTGACTCAGTTGTCCGGCCTTGCAGGGGATGGATTTTTGTCCTGTGTCGCTCGATGGCCAGTGCGTGTGATTTTGCGTCATGGATTTAAAAAAATTAGAATTGGTTCTGGATTTAGTTCAGAAAAAAAATCTTTAAAATTAATGAGGCCGGAGCCGTAGGCGATATGGAGCATTGCCGTGTGACGTTTTGAGGTCGAATGCGGGGGCAGTGCCAGGCTCTGTGTGAATGGGTACATGTATGTTTGCTTAGGGGCATCAGAAATAGGGAGGACAGGAAGGACCCCCCCCCAATAAATAAATAATAGCGTGTTCATTTATTTTGAATCCGCACACTGTACTCAGGCTAATTTGCCGTGCATGCAGAGGTTATTTTAGATGATGAAATCTTTAAAATTTAAGAATCCTTCTTATTTCGCGATATCTTCACGATGTGCCCATTCGCATGTCCTGATATACATCCCACCGCCCCCCAATGTGAAACGCCTTCCGACGGCACTGCCGGAGGTGACATGTCACAGAGTGCCATTGAGGAAAACACAGTACGCTAGTGACAGAGTGACATTGTGGTGAGCCCTGGAATGGAGTTCGCCGCACTATGGCGGGAGCTGATACCTCAACATCTGCGGAGCACTTAGCAGCACGCAGCACAGCATGAAGCTGATCTGCTCATCCTGGGCTCCCTGCAGCCTCTGCACTGTTGCCGTCTCACTGATACCCCCCACCCCTTATTAACGTTTAACACAGGGAGTCCAACATGGCAATACATGTCAGCAGTTTAAAAAATGTCATGAGAAGGTCTGAGTAGATGGAAAAAAGTGAGAGCTGCCTGGTTTCACTCAAGGTCACTCTGTCACAGCCTTTTGACCTCCAATTTTGCTCTGATGGAAGGCTCTGATACTTTTGCTACTGTATCTGAGCAGAAGGAAGCCCACACAGCTATTTCTGTTAGCGACCCCGCTGTGTGCGGTTTCTCTCAATGCGAGTTCACACTGTGGGCAGAAGAATCTACAGCAAGCGAGAGAGTGCATGATTCTTTTTTTGTTCCTCTAAGCTTGCTAGTATTCTTGAAAGGGGAGGGGGGTGTAGTCGTGCACATGGTTACCATCAGAGTTGGGGGGGTTTTCACTAAACTTTCTGCCGACCGATTAAACTTCACCTAAACTGGCACACAAGGGCTACCCAGGCCCGTCGCGAGGGGTACACAACGGGTATCTTTTCCTGTTCTTGGACCCAATTTGGAGGGGGGGGGGGTATTAGTATTGTAATTAACCTACAGTCAACATACATCATTCTAGGAAGAAATGGTTTGGTCCAAAAAAAAGTTACTGAAGGTCGCTTTCTATACTGAAAGACTGATATGTACATATATATATATCCAAAAGAGAGAATGAAAAATAATGAAGATGAATGACATTATACCTTAAATCAGTCAGGAAGTCCACACTGCAGTCTCAAGAGCAAGGTTAGGTTGATTTACTTATTTACATTAAAGCAATGATTTCTTTGCACTTTCCCCCCCCCTCTCTCTCTCTCTCTCTCTCTCTGTCGCTCTCTCTCCTGCCTGTCTCTCTCTATCCCTCTCTCCCAATGGACCGGAACAATTGGTACCAGGACAAATCAAGTTTTTTCGGGTTGATCTTTTCTCTGTATTTCATGCAGTTTTCCTAAAGTGCAAAACTGCTTCAGCATCATGAAAAAGGTCGTTTCGGTGTGTAATGGAGAGAACGGAGGAGAACATTAGCTGTGTTATTATTATTATGTGAGTAAAAGTTAAACACATTTAAAATCAGTTAACGTTATAGCTGTGTACAAGCTGGTATTTTTGAAACAATGGTGTTCCTATGCAACAAGTGACTCAGGGAGAGAGGGAGATGGGGGAGAAAAGCGTGGGAGGTGGATATCTGTGGAGACAGTAGATTAGGGAGAAGGCAGTGCAGAGCATCAGTGTCAGATTGAGGAAGATGAGATACAGCAGCAGGTAGAATCAGAACAGCATTATGATGATGCGGGGTTTTGGTCAGAAATCTATCCGATTCAGACAGGGTCAGTATGTTCATACCATAGCAAGTAGACCCAGTTTCTCAGAAACCGAAAAAAATCTGCCTAAAGATGGTGATGAATAGCATTTCCCAATTTACTTCACATAATCCAATGGTCTGCTGTAGACCAGTGCTATAGTTGATGGTAGCCTGGATTTCTGGCAATGGCAGATTGTTTCTTGACTATCATCAGTGGGGTGGGACGGAGGGGGGCCGAAATTGTAAAGCTGCCCCGCCCCCAGCCACATGAAGCAACAACTCTGGGCTACCACAGGCCACCAGCTTTGAATTTATTCAGTGCATTGCATTTCTCCTCAATCAAGGATGTCTGGGTGCTTCTCGCTACCCATTTCTACGCCATCTTCCATTGCCAATACACAAGAACAGAACTACAAAGGACGGTACAAATCCCAGGATGTCGTTCTTGCCCTGGCCCAAATACAGGGATCCATTGGTCACATCCTTGCCAAAACAGACCAATTCCAAACGCCCCCTGTTTTAGGTCAGTGTACTGTAATTTCCACCATAGATGTAAAAGTTGTATAAACTGAAACATTGTTTTTGGGTGAGTAATCATCTAACCCCTCTTGGTGAATGTCAGCCAGGAAGAGCAGATGTGAGCGTATGCTTCTCCTGTTCCCAGTCAAGCAGAAATGGCATTCGGAAAGTTCTGTTTGGGCGACGTGCTTTTGGCTTGCCTTGACTCCGTTTTCCCCTGTCATGTAGACCGTGAGCATCAACAAGGCTATCAACGCACAGGAGTTAGCCGTCAAGGAGAAGCACGCCAGAAATATCTTTTCTGTCATGCCCCCTGCTGGTCTGGGGTAACAATGCAGTGCTGTTGCCCATCTGTGTTGGTGGAAGTCTCTGATGTGTGTATATTGAAATAAATCTGATTGCTTGACAAACAAGTGAGTTGGTGGGTTGCTTAGCCTGGAACAGGAGTTTTTACCTCTTGTTTGACATTCCTTGACATGCATGCACCGTGCATCCTGGGAACACACCACGAGAAGGGCGCCCACACGTTTTGGATGGTGGTTAGTCGGCTGCCGCTCTCCAGCAACGCCGTGCTCTGCTGGAAGTTCTGCCATGTCTTCCATAAGCTGCTCAGGGACGGGCACCCCAACGTGAGTCCATTGGCACCGTGTGCAGCACATCCACGCAGACACTCGGGATGTGGGCATGCAGGGACACCAGTGTGGGAGCACTGACTTTGTTGCTGCATGAGTACATCCTGTAGCACATTCAGTTAAGCTAACATGTTACCCAGTCATGTCACCCTGGGGGTTTGTTTACCGGTGCTCTGACTGACATGTGCTGCTATCTGTGTCCAGGTTATAAAGGACTCAATGCGGAGCAAAGTTAACCTCTGCGACATGAGCAGGATATGGGTAAGAAGCTCCATCCCAAGGATAAGATACCCACAATGCACCAAGGTTTATCAATGGCTCTAAAAAATTCTCAAGATCTTATGAGTTAAAATTTTCTCTTAGTATCTTAAATGTCACCTTGTATTGTTTTAAGGCTCTTGTGGTACAGAGTGGATGGCTTGGATCTGTGCTACATTGTGGCGGGGCTGCCGCAAGCGCAGTGGAGTGTAGAAATAGTCACATTGTCAAAAGGTGCAGGGGGCCACAGAGCGGGTCTGAATGGGGTCTAAATCCAGGCTGGGGTGTCATTCTGGATCCTAGTGAGCCGGCACACTGCCTTCCCAGCCTGAGAGATGGGAAAACCTCAGGGACCAAGGAGAGCCAGATCTTTTCTTGTTGCTGCAGTTCTGCTGGATGGAGAACAGAAGCCCAGTTCCTCTGAATGCCAGTGCTGCTTCTTTAAATGCCACATCTCTCCTACGGTGCCGTTTTTAGCGATGGCTGATTTTGCACTCGGTGATTTGAGAATGTCCCTGAGTGCTGCTGCTTCTGCTCACTGCAAGAGGAAGCGAGCCAGTCCGAAGCACTGGCTCCCTACTGGACCCTTTTACTTTCAGTTCCCCAAATCGGTTTCACTATGAGTCGCCTGGGCCATTGTGTCATCCTCTGACTTCGGCTCAGCTCCTCCGCGCTCTCCGCTGCAATTTCTTTCCGCCACTGGGGTGCACCTGGAATCCGGTGGCATCGATGGATATTGGAGTGTGGGCTTTCCTCTGCTGTGTCACCTGCAGGGTCACCTGGCAGAGCGATATGGAAAGCTGTGTAGCGTCTACCTCAAATTACTCGTCACCAAAATGGAGTTCCACATCAAAGTGAGCGTCCCTCTTTAAGACCAACTCCAAAGCATACTAAGCAACATTTTTCCATGTTACTTTTATAGAAGAGTAATATTATGTGGAAAGCATTTTGAATAGTCATTGTAAGGCATTGGAGTGGATTAGGTGTGTATGTACTCCAGACAGCCTTCAAAAATACACTGTGAAATACTACAGTAACATTATTTGTGTCTGTCTCTCAGAATCCACACTTCCCAGGGAATCTGCAGATGAGTGACAGACAGCTGGATTATGTGGGAGAGAATGACGTCAACAACCTGTAAGCAATGTTCTGCTTGGAGAACCAGAGAACATGTTACAATGGAGTAATAATAGATATAGTCAGGCTTATTATACTGCTAACGTTACAGCACAAGCCTACATGCGGATATAATTAGCCTTTCGAGCTGATTCTTACCTCTCCGGGCTTCCTGGAAATGTTGAGAAGGCAGAGTGTTTGGCGTCAGACATCCGCTCTGAAGCTGAGCAGAAAATCTGTGCACTGTTGTGCTTACGGTCTCTACATGAGGAACTGTTTGGTTTCTTATTGTCTCATTTTTGCACCATTATCTGACCACTCCCGCTTGAGTGAAGCTTCCAGATCACAGTTGAGATGCTTGACTACCTGGAGTGTGAGCTGAACCTCTTCCTGGGAGGTAAGATGCTATCAGATGGCGGGTCAAGGTCTATGATGGAGGGTGGCCCTTTGAAGGGTGAGGTGGCTGTACTGACAAGCCCCCTCCCCCAGTATTCAGCTCCCTGGACATGTCCCGCTCTGTGTCGGAGACGGCAGCTGGCCAATGCCGCTTGGCTCCACTCATCCAGGTCGTCCTGGACTCCAGCTACCTGTACGATTACATTGTCAAGCTGCTCTTCAAGCTGCACAGCTGTAAGTCCCGCCTCCGCTTGGCACCCTGGCCACTCCCTGCACTCACCTCCCTTAATTACATATGTCCGTCATTATGCATCTGGGAGGTGGGGCTTATCTCTGCTGTGTTTTGAGGTTACTGAATTTGTACCTCTGTAGACCGATATTGGGCACTTGAATGTGAGTATTCCTTTTCCCACGCACTGATTAACCCAGAATTCCAGATGATGTCATATCCTGTTCCACCCACACAGTCCCTCAGCTCATCTCATCATGGTGACCCTCTCTCTCTCTGTCCCCATCTCTCGCTCGCCCACAGGCTTGCCTGCCGACACCCTCCAGGGTCACAGGGATCGGTTCCAGGAACAGTTCTTCAAGTGCGTTCTCACGGGATCCTGGGTCGAGGGGGCAGTGCCCTGGGCTGTTGCTTAATCACAGCGAGGCCTTCCTCCAGGCCGCTCTCCCCTTGCTCTGATTCTCCTTGCTTTTATGAATCTTCATTCTTCAATAGTGGTTGGATGTTACAAATTGCATTAAAATCATAACAGAAATTGAACACTTGTCGTATACTTTGTATTAATAGTGCAGTTTTCTCCACTGGTGTCCTTCCAGATAGTGTCCCTCAGCCGTGATGAGCTGATCTTAATTAGTTGTGGTCATGCCCACGTGCTGGTGTCTTCTCCTCTCCGGTCCAGGTTGAAGGGTCTCTTGTATCGCTCAAGCAACCTGCAGTACTTCAAACGGCTGATCCAGATCCCCCAGCTGCCTGAGGTGAGCCTGCCAGGCCCAGAACGGCTGCAGAACGTGGGCCTGTTGTTGCCCTTCCATTCATTTCTGCTCAGTAGTCCCTTGGTTGCCCTTATTACCTGCGATGCTGGGAGGGCTGGAGGGTAGCAAATATTTCATTTTTATTCCTTGCTCTTCCCTCCTTCCTAGAACCCGCCGAACTTCCTACGGTCTTCAGCCCTCTCGGACCACATCAGCCCCGTCGTGCTGATTCCCACTGAGCCCCAGTCTCCAGAGAATGACCACCTGGTGGAGACTGAGGACCTAGTGGACACAGAGGGCCCTGTCACGCTGGTACTGCTGCAGTGTGAGGGATCCCGGCGGCTCCATTGTGCCGGAGGAGGCTGTCTTTGCCTAATTGTCCCTCCTTCTTCCTCAGAGCATCGGGGAGAGAACATATGATGACATCATGGGTGCCTCTGCCATCCTGGAGCCCCAGAACGGAACACAGAAGGATGATAAGTGAGCTCCCAGAACATGAAACCCTGGGGATTGGATTCTTTTTGTACAGGATCTTCTGATCTCAGTAGCCAGATCTGGTTGGGTGAGTCCTCTGCTGCTGACATCTTATCTTCCATACTTTTCACTTCCTCATAGGGACCTGCAGATCAGGCAGCTCACAAGGGACCTGCAGACTCAAAAGGAGGAGCTGGCATCCTTCCGGATGGAGGTGAGCATGGGTGTGGGCCACAGACTCCAGACACCCAGTTCTTAATTAATCAAAAAAGAGATCAAACATAAATGCAGCCAGGCTTGTCTTTAACTGCTGCCTGTTCTCTCCTTGTATTTGGTCCAGATCCTCTGTGTTTTTATCGCCCGCCTGCTGATTTCCCAGCTGGTTACATGGGCTTGGCCCTCAACAGAAGGGCCCTTAAGGTCCTTTTGTGCCTCTGCTAACCATGTGTGTGGACTGCCTGCCCCTCGCAGAGCTCCCGCCTGTGTCAGGCCCTGCAAGGCCGCGTCAGGGAGCTGGAGGCGGAGCTGGCGGAGCAGCGACACCTGAGGGAGCAGGCGCTGGGAGAGGAGGAGTTTCTGAGGGTCGAGCTGGAGGAGCAGCGGCGACTGCAGGATGACATACAAAAGGAGCAGCGGAGCCTCACTGAGATCGAGAGTGAGACCTTTGGTCCTCCTATGGTTCTGATCGGGGAAGAGGGTGGTGTTTAGCCATCAGTCAAAGCGTAAACAAGCATCTTTCCCATGGAGCCTCCTGGGTCCCTCAGAACCCTCTTCTCTCATTCTCTGAGTCTTCCCTCTCCTGCTTAGCTGAATCCTTCTTCAAGCTGACAGCCCAATCGATTGTTCACGTTATTCTTCATGCTGTGTGACATCTCATAATGGTTTGTGATGTGTGAATGTGTCTGGAGTGCCCTTGCAAATCTCCCCCAAGGTACCGATGCACGTCTGCTGTGTATCTGTCACAGGAAAGGCGCAAGCCAATGAGCAGCGCTACAGCAAGCTGAAGGAGAAGTACTGTGAATTGGTGCAGAGCCACGCAGACCTGCTGAGGAAGGTAAGCAGGGGCCAAACCCCAGCCATGTGCTAGATGGACACGTAGACCCATTGGCTCAAAGATGCCCTAGTGAAAAAAACAACTAAAAAGCAGCTAATGCTGGTAGCTTGCTTTAGCTGGTCTAAGATGGTCTACGATAGTCTAAGATGGTCTAAGATGGTCTACGAGCTTAAGGTAATCAAGCTGGTTTTTGCAGCAAGGGGGTCTCCTTCCTCTGACACCGCAATGCTTCGGTTCCTTACTCACTGTATCGCCACCTATTGGGCATGAGGGCCACAGTAGTTGGTTTAAACAAAATCTTGGTCTGGATTTGTACTTTCTGGACCTGAACTTTCCACCTCTGGCGTGAGGGAGCGGTGGAGTTTGACTCTTTCTTTTTCCCAGCATGCTGAGGTGACTCAGCAGGTGAGCCTGGCGGAGGCGTCGAAGGACAAGGTAGAGCTGCCTCAGGGGGGGATGCAGGACAAGGCCAGGGCAGCTAGCGGGGACGGCGTGCAGCGGGTGAGATGCTATGCCCTCCCTCCGCATCATCGCACCCTCTACGTATAAACTTTGATCTCTTCTGTTGATATGCTTTGATCACGTGACTCTCTGCGGTGCATTTGAGTTCACGGCTGAAGAAGCTTCCCTCATGAATCTGTGTGTGTCTCCCTGCGTCTTTGTACTCTGCATGTCTCCCTTACACACACCGGCGCATGAAGAGAGTATCTGTCCTGTCCTTCTCCCTCATTGCTGCCTGTCCTCCATGCTTGGTGTCTTCATGGCTTCTCTGCAGGAGGACGGGCAGGAGGAGCGGCAGGTCCTGCACGGACAGTTACTGGCTGTCAAGAAGGAGCTGGACTCGCTGAAGGAGAGCATGGCCTCCTCACAGCAGGTGGACATGCCACCTGTCCGCAGTTCTCGGTCTGCTCATTAATAATCCCCCAGGAATGTCTTGTGAGACCCCACCAGCCAATCCAATGACAGCTTACAGTTGTTCTCAGAATCCCTGATGTGTGTAATAGACGGGTGTTCATTTATCACAATAGCAGATTCAGGTCACAAAAAGTGAGTATAGATTCTAGGAAGTGCTGGAGGAGGAACATCTGGCAACTCACTGAAAGTGAGGATTCATCAAAGCCGTGAATGATGATGAAGAAGAAGATGATGACGATCACGATGATGGCGATCACGGTGATGATGGTGGTGCGGAAGATGACGGTGATAAAGATGATGATAGTGATGATGGTGATAAAGATGATAATGTGATGAAGATGATGCGATGAAGATGGTGATGGTGAAGACGGTGATTATGAAGACGATGGCGATGAAGATAATAATGTGATGATGGTGATGGAGATGATGAAGGTGGTAAAGATGATGATGGTGACGAAGATGGTGAGGATGATGATGGTTATGAAGGTGACAAAGAAGATGACATGGTGGTGCTGAAAATGATGGGGATGAAAATGATGATGGTGATGGGTGTTATTTAGTTTAATTGACCCCCATGTCTCTTTTTCCCCACACCGCCTCTCTCATTGTGCTGGGTGGGTTTCTCTGTCCCCCAGCCAAATGATGCCCCAAGTTCTCACCTCTGTGCCCTGGAGGCTTCGAAGGCAGAGCTGGCTCAGGCGATCAGCTGCAGTGAGCAAGAGGCGGTCAGGCTGAAGCTGGAGATGGAGCAGGCTCAGAGTACACTGTCTGGAGAGACTAAGGCTGGGAAGGTGGCTGCTGAGAGCCTGCAGAACCAGCTTAACCAGGAGGTAGGCAGCCAGAGGCCTCCAGTACCATGTGTGTGGTCATCCATTTTCTCATTCCGTCAGAACACCGCAATACACGTTAGCTAGAATACGAAAAATGAATCCTGGATTTGAGGGGAAAATGACTTAATACTAGAGAAATGATCTGTCCATGCAGTAAGTTATTTTTACTTCAAATTCTATAATACATTGGCTCAAGTCCAGAAAAAAACTCTGAGAAGCATTTAAAGGTTTGAATTAAGTGCAAAAATGCTCCTTTTAAGATCAAATGACTTGATATTAGTTTTGTCGCAGCACAGTAATAAGTGAAAATAAGCAAAAACATCCATCCATCCATGTCTCACAAACACACCTACAGACAAGTTGGTACCTCCTGTTAGCCTCAGTGTGGTTCTGGACTGCGGGATGGGAAACACCTGGAAAGTACCCAGAGGAAACCCCACGACGACACGGGGGGGGCATGCAAACACCACACACATGGAACCGTGACACAGACTTCAACGCTGGTTCCATAGGTGTGGGGTGACAGTGCTATCCACTGCACCACCCTGCTCTCCCAAAACAAAAGCAATTTTAACTTTAGAACACTTGGAAAAAAATAAGGCAAGGAACAACAAAGTAAATCCATAATTTAAGTCGCGATTACTTAAACCTAGTATGACTTGATTATGCTGTTACTTGAAACAAGCTGGCTGTCGGCTTAAAGCCATATTTAATTTAAAAGTAGTTCTTAATCTCAGAGGATACAATTTAAAACAAGGAACTGTAATCATAACAATTGAATTTTTCCAACATCTACTGACAACTGAGAGTAGAGCAGTGTACTCTCACACACCCTATGGCATTTTACAACATATACTTTATATAAAAAATAAGGGGGGAATGCAAGACAGTGAAAAAGAGAATGGTATGGTGAGAGAGGTGTCTAGACACAGTGAGAGAGAAAGTGAGCTAGAAACAGAAAGACAAGAAGACATTTTCTTGCAGGTGAAGCACGTTTCCCCATTTAAGAAAATAAAACAAAATAAATACTTTCTTAAAATATGTTTTGTGTCGCTCTTAAATCGAGCAACTTCAGCTTGGTACTGAATCTTGGAACAAATTTTCAAGGGAAAAAGAATGGTATAATTTTGGTAATTTGTCTAATGTAGCTTGTTTTACCAGTAAATTTAGTCAAGATTTTCTGACTAATTGAGATATATACATGACAGATTTATCATCAATCTAAGAATACACCAAAAATTCAAAGACAGAAACTAGTAAATAATTTTTTAAAACAAGATGTTGTATTTCCAGGTTTAAGATTTTAAATCTTGGCAAGCACAGACAGACTTACGGTGAACCGTGACTGTCCCTGTCGATCTAGGCGAGCTGGGGACAAGCTTTGGAGAGTCAGCTAGCAGCTGCTCGCATAGCTGCCCTGCAGGGGGCGCTAGGTGAGGCCCAGAGGATCATCCATGACTCCCTGGTCCAGCTGGAGAGCCCAGCACATCGTAGCTGCGCCTGCTTCACTGGTTAGTTCCCGGTCCCAAGTTCCCTCTCCTTCTGGCTGGGTTCTGCTAATCTCCCATCTTCTGATCTGCCCCACCAAGGGACTGTATCACTGGGCAGTGCTGCCATAGCCCAGTACCAGGAACTTCTGTCTGTGTGTGTCGGTGTCTTTTAGCACTGATGCTCTTCTCCATGCAGACCACCTCTTGTCCAGGTGTCAGGCAGCTCTCGACTGTGTGGACAGGTTGCAGATCAATAAGGATCACTACGCAGAACACCAGGCAGGTATGTCAGTGTCAAGGGGACCTCCACTGAAGCCCTGGTCCCATGTGTACTGATGGGGCTTTGACTGTGGTATCTTCTCATATAGATGTTCTGCAAATGGTGCAATCCGTAGCCCAGCTGGGTCACCTGGTTGGAGACATGATTGTGCAGGCTGGTGCCCCTGTGGACCAGGGCAGCTGTGAGTAATACTGTCATCTCGTGCAGGAAATACTCCGCGTGAGATTTGTGTGTGTTGTCTGCTAGCGTCAGCTCTGCCCCTGTGTGCTTTCCCAGCACTGTCTCAGTCCGTGAAGATATTTGGCTCCCAGGTTCTGATGGTTTTAAAGCAACTCCAGGACCCAGACACCATGAGAAATGCAGATGTCACTGGACTAAAGGTCTCGCTGGAGACGATCCGGACCACAGCCAAGGTGACTGACCACACCAACTGGGACCGGGGTCTTTTCCTAGCTTAGCCATGTTTTCTGCTCGATCGGAGCACCAGAGATCTGTTTGGATTTAGGTCCATTGCCTGCTCTTCTCTACGCACCCCCCACAGAACCCGCACCCCCGTGGACTGGAGCTGGACCAGGGGGAGCTGGCCAATCTGGTGGAGCAGGAAATGGCAGCAATCTCCATCACAGTGGAGACTGCGACTACCAGGATCGAGGTGATGCGTGCACATGTGTCATAAAATCCACTGACCTATGACATTCGGCATATTAAGTGATTGTGATTGATGGATAATCCCCTGATAATTAGTTCCCACCCTCATCTGTTTCTACATATTTACTTAGGAAATGCTCAACGAGACACAGACTGTGGGCAAAGGCATAAAGATGGAGATCATCGAAAGGTCAGATCCCTTGTAAAGTCTTACCACTTTGCCACGCCTTCAGGTCCTTTGAACCTGACCTCCCAGTCCCCACTGTGGACATGTGATTTTTCTGGGGCTGTATGTTGCCCTCTCTCACCATCCCTGATCCCGTTGCAGGATCTTGGTCTCCTGCACTGAGCTGATGCTGGCCGTCAAAGCTCTGGTCCTATCTTCGAAGGATCTGCACCAGGACATTGTGGAGAGTGGAAGGGTGAGTAAGGAGACATCGAAGGCTTTTTGTTTAATGTGCAGATTGTGAAAGTTTAGACTTCCACCTTGCCTTCCATGTTTGTCATTTTTGTAATATGCACAATTTAAATGTTGTATATTAATTACCTGCAGGGGGCAGTATCTGTGAAGGAGTTCTTTGCTAGGAACTCCCGCTGGACTGAAGGCCTCATCTCAGCCTCCAAGGCGGTGGGCCTGAATGCTGCCATGATGGTGTAAGTCCTCTTCTACCTACCAGCTTTGAGAGGTTCTTCCTTTCCGATCTGGTCGTCTGGTTAGTGTCACAGGGTATCCATGTCAACAGGAACGTCGCTGGCCAGCTGATCCAGGGCCACAGCAAGTTTGAGGAGCTAATGGTGTCCTCGCACGAGGTCGCAGCCAGCACTGCACAGCTGCTGGCCGCATCCAAGGTACCCCAGACCCTCAAGGTCTGACTCTCTTGTTGACATTGGCCATCTGTTGGGTAAAAGAGCTTCATATCCCCTCAGCTAGCAAATCTGTGTTTTCTCTGTCTGTCCCGGGTTGCCGCGGTCTCATTCCCTCCCCTGGTGAGCACATTCTGTCACCCTTCCCGGCAGGTGAAGGCGAATAAGGACAGCCCCAACCTGGCGCGACTGCAGCACGCTTCCCGCAGGGTCACCCAGGCTGCCGCCAGGGTCGTGGCCTCCGGCAAGTCTGGGAAGTCCCACGTCGAGGAGATGGGTAAGCCTGCGATGAGATATGTACCAGAGACTCTCATTTCTCTCAGAGCTGTTAACTGCCTTGGCTGTGTGGTTCTGGTGTCTCACCAGCTTCGGGTCCTTTTAACCCAGATTCCCTGGACTTCACCAGCATGACCCTCATGCAGATCAAGCGAGAGGAGATGGATCTGCAGGTTAGAGTCATTTCCTCCAAGGAGTGGGGCATGGCGAGGACTTGGACCAGGGGGCAGTTGTGGTGCATTTCTTGATGAATGTGTGTGTGTGTGTGTGTGCGTGTGCATGTGTGCCCATGTGTCTGGGTGTGTGTGTGTGTGTGTGTGTGTGTGTAGGTACTGGTGCTGGAGCTGGAGGGGCAGCTGCAGAAGGAGAGGGAACGGCTTGGCGAGCTGAGGAAGAGGCACTATGAGCTGGCTGGCGTGGCTGAGGGCTGGGGGGAGCAGGATAAGCAGGGTGACTCTAATCTGTGCCCCTCTGACCCTGTGCCCCTCTAACCCTGTGCCCCTCTGACCCTGTGCCCCTCTGACCCTGTGCCCCTCTAACCCTGTGCCCCTCTGACCCTGTGATCCTCTAACCCTGAGCCCCTCTATCCCCGTGTCCCTCTGACCCTGTGATCCCCTAACCCTGTGCCTCTATATCCCTGTGCCCCTGTATCCCCATGCATCTCTAACCCTATGCCCTCTATCCCCGTGCCCCTCTATCCCCGAGCCCTCTATCCCCATGCCCTCTAACCCTGTGCCCTCTAACCCTGTGCCCCTCTGACCCTGTGATCCTCTAACCCTGTGCCCCTCTATCCCCGTGTCCCTCTGACCCTGTGATCCCCTAACCCTGTGCCTCTATATCCCCGTGTCCCTCTGACCCTATGCCCTCTATCCCCGTGCCCCTCTATCCCCGAGCCCTCTATCCCCATGCCCTCTATCCCTGTGCCCCTCTAAGCCCACCCCGGTGGCCCTCCCACCCCCTCACAAACTTGTGTGTTACTCCTTGAGTGTGTTTGACAGAAGTTCATGTCAGGAAATTTGGTTTAATCCAAAACTGACTTTCAGAAATCCCAGTCAGTCCAGCTGCGGGGTTATAGGGTTATAGGGTTATAGGGTTATAGGGTTCTGCTCATTAGGAACCCTGCACATGTTGTTCTAAGTATGTATCATTTGTTGAAGCCGTCAGGACAGGGCCCAGATTTTGACTCCTCCTCTCCCTTCCCAGGGATGGATTAAGGCCTACGCTGCCCTAGTGCCGCCCCCTGTCAGGATATCATGTCTGCTTTCTACCTTCCAGAGACTCTTCCATTTACTAAACCTATGCTCTCATCCCAGCCAAATGAAAGGGTGCTCTTTAAGAGGCCTGCAGTCTCACATTTGCTATGGGAACCTTTTTTTTCAATCAAATGGACCTTGAGGTGAAGTGGAACGAAAATGATGTCATGAGATGACTGCTATCTCCACCTGCTGGCCAATTTGGAAAATCACAAGTGACCACCTCACCCTGAGTTCTGTGGGGTCAAACTGGTGATCACACCAACCCCAGGACACTTGAAGAGCCCTTGACTTCTCAAGATGCACCTCTGACTACAACACAAATTATACTTTTATGTGTGTTATGTGATGAGTCCTGAAGCAGTGTCAGCCCCTCAGTCAGCTTGTGGTGTCCTAACCTCTCCTCCCTCCCCTCCCCTCTCCTCTCCCAACATAAAGAACACAAAGGAGATTCTTCCTCCATGTTTGAAAATGGACTGTCAGCAGATATTTAATGGTAGGTGGGGCAGCCCTCCAAGCGTATTTGTATGTAGACTCCTGTATTCTTGGGGCAGGATCTCATTCTGATGGAGCCTGAGCTGATGGTTTATGGTCATTATGCTGATCTGGGCACAGTGTCTGCCGCCTCTCGGATGAGACACGTGACCAAAGTGCTGCAGTATAGAGAAATAACCTCAAACACGAAACCTCAAAGCAAACTTCAGGATGAAAACCAGATTTAAAAAAAACAGGTCTGTGTGATTGTGTGTGTGTGTGTATGTTTGTGTGTGTATGTTTGTGTGTGTATGTGTGTGTATGTGTGTGTGTGTATGTTTGTGTGTGTGTATGTGTTTTTGTGTATGTTTGTGTGTATGTGTGTGTGTGTGTGTGTGTATGTTTGTGTGTGTGTGTGTGTGTATGTGTGTGTGTGTATGTATGTGTGTTTGTGTGTGTGTGTGTATGTGTGTATGTGTATGTTTGTGTGTATGTGTGTGTGTGTGTTTGTGTGTGTGTGTGTGTTTGTGTGTGTGTGTGTATGTTTGTGTGTGTGTGTATGTGTGTGTATGTGTG
>JAODLD010000042.1:4579113-4597871 GCA_026781065.1 Mormyrops boulengeri | reverse complement strand
GCCTTTTACTACCCCCCCCCCCCCCCACCCCACCAGTGATGGTCCTTGAAATGCTCATGACTGTGACTCTTTTCTTTCTTGGACTTGGAAACATCTGCGCTTGCTGGTTCAGTGTTTAAACAATGCCTATTAAGGCTGGTGAGTTTGCAGGCAATTGTCCATTTTGATGTTTGGCCTACAGGTGAATCTCAAGCTAGTCCCCTGGATGTGAGGGGAGCACTGTGGAGTAGAGCATGGGTCAGAATGGGAATGCGGGGGCTGGGAACTCAGAGGGGCTGGGAACTCAGAGGGGCAACTCAGCATGGAAGCTTGACACATGCATGAGAAAAGGTGACAAAGGTCAGGTTGGTGGGTTGGTCAGTGATGCTTGGTGAGGCTTCTCTTCTCCATGAAGTCCTTCAGCTTGGTGGGAAAGTCAGTCATGATCCCGGTGGCACCCAGGTCAAAGGCTCTCTGGAAGTCCTCCTCATCATTCAACACCCACACATACACCTGCAATACAGTGATGAAAAACACATTCACATACCAACCAGTAGCCTGATACAAATAAGGTCCCAGTCCTGATTTCTATCCAAATCAGGCCCCAATTCTGACCCCGTATCCATTTCACGCCATGATCAAGATCCCTTATCAAAATCCCCTGTCCAAATCAGGATACCCCCTGTCCAAATCAGGATACCCCCTGTCCAAACTACCCAAGTCCAAATCTGCTTCTTTCACAGATCTCAGTGGCTTTTCCTACCTGTATTCCTCTGGCTTTTAGGTGTTCGAACAAGGTCTTCCTCATCAGCAGGCTGAAAGGAGACACAGCATTGCTCTCATCAGCCTGGGGCTTTTAGCTCCTGACAATTGCGAAAGCCGATACAAGCACATCTGTGAGTTACAGTCACAGATGCACACGGGCTGAAGGCTCCCAAGGTCATTAGAGGGCGATATGCAGCCCAGACAGCGTAAGCGTTATTTAAAGCGGACCTCCGCACATGTGTGCACCCGTGAGCGTACTCACGTGTCTGCCAGCCAGGTCATGAGGCGCTGACTTCTGGAAATCCTGGCCGGGTCCTTCAGTCTGCAGGGCCGGAAATGAAAGCAAAGATGAAACGACAGAATTTCCAGGGAGGAGGGTCCGTCCTCCACCTTGCCCCCTCCGTCAGTGCATCTCAGTACGAGGGGGGGCTTAGCACCACACGGCTGTCAACAAGAAGCCTGTAACTCGATCCACGGGCCCTGTTCCCCTGCCCCGAAAAAGCCCGCGTTCGCACCAGCCAAAAGGAGCCCGTCCCGCTCCCCCTGCTCACTTGGTCATGATGGACGGCATGGGGATCTCCAGGAACTGCTCCTTCAGGGGCACGAAGGGCAGCAGCCCCGTGTAGAAGAGCAGCAGCAGAAGCAGGACTCTCTGCAAGCTGAACAGCACGGGGATCCGCGGGTTCTGCCCCGGGGGGGGAAACCAGACATTGCTTTTGTACCTGTCACAGGCAAGCAGCGCCCCCTGCTGTCAACCGGCATGCTTCCGGGGCAATCATGAGAAATGGAACCGGAGCAGCTGACACATTTTGATCTTTATAAATCTGTGTAAAGATGTATTACCTTAAATACACCCCCCCCCCCCCGGTGTACCTGCTTGTAGCACTTCTGTACAATATTGTTCCTGGCGTTGCCCCACACTGTCAGATGCTCCCGGTTGTACTCGGTTACAAGTTCTGAGACCTGCAGATACAGGCACAACCACCCACAACGGTCCTTCATGAGCTCATGCCTTCACAGGTCTGCAGTTCGCATCTTTGGCCCTTTCCATGACTGCTTCCATTTCCTACTACCAAGGCCTCCTGCAGGCTTTTGTAGGAACTTTGGTTTGATGGGTATAGGAGCACTGCAAAGTCAAAAAGCCTTATGAAAAGATACCTTTGACTGACTTTACAGTTGGGGGGGGGGGTAGGGGGCAGCTCTGGACAGCTGTGATCAGAGAAGAGATCTCACTTGCCAATCACGGCCTTGCATACCTTCCTAATGAGGGTGTCGTTGTTGACCTTGATGTCAACGTTGACGGGGGTTTCTGGGAAAGCCTCAAATACGTCCATCAGCAGGGGGATGTGCTTGTCCTCCCCGCCCTCACACACAAATTCTGCATGGGCGGCAGCTGGTCAGCATGGACTTAGGCACACACACACATGCAAACATTATATACAGACAATCCACATATACACTGATGAATGCAAATACATTCACACGCATATATGAATACATTGCTTCATATCCATTGACATGTGCGTGTGTGTGTGGCTCATGTAGATATTATACTGTGTCCCCACAATGTGAAAAAAATCCTGTAATTTTGATGTTGTGGGGACCATTTTTTTCAGTCCCTCAACTTAAAAAAAAAAAATCCATGACCGCGATAAAGAAAAAAACAAAAAATTGTTTGGATACTTATAGTTAAGGTTAAGGCTGGGTTAGGGTTAAGCGTGTCATTGATGGGGCCCCCAAAAAGATATGAATACAAAAGTGTGTGTGTACATAGAGATAACATTTGAGAGTTTCCGATATCTGAGGACAATCTGAGTCTGTAGCGGCAGGTTTCTTTTGAGCTGAGAGGTCAGTCCTGAAATAAAACCATGAAGCAATACTTGCCTCTCGTGAAGGCGACGTCAAGCTTGCACAGGTAGGGAGGCAGTTCCTGCGGGCCACAGACAGGCATTCATGAAACGGCACTGAGATGAAAGAAGGCGCTCTCTCCCCGGCCCTGCGACGCGACACTCACCGCGTACGTCAGGTCCGAGATGTAAGCATTGACACCTGTGGACCTCTGCAAGTGGGTGTCATGTGACACGACCACCTGTTCGTCCTTGGTTAGGTGACAGTCCAACTCCAACATGTCCGTGCCCAGCTCCACTGCACTGGGGGGGGGGGAGGGGGAGTGTGAGGGAAAAACAGAAGGAGAGAGAGACAGAGAGAGATGAGGAAAGGAGAAGAGTAAAGAAGACATACAAGGGGACAGTGGGAATAAGGCTGTTGAGCTGTTCAGAAAGCAACGTTCAACAATACACTGCAACTCAATGGCCAGACAGCAGAGAGAACCTTCTGGGAGGGAACCAAACAGGCATCGAGCAGCACTGGGAAAAGACCCACTGATGGAGGTTATCCTGGCTGCCCGACACCAACATGGGGGAAGGCTGGCACTAAATGGTGGCACACTCTAGTCCTGCCCACTGGGTCTCTCGTCCTCCACGGTGGTCATGTACTCCAAAGTGTTCCGAGCTGCTTCCCTGGGCATACTCACTGTCTGAAAGCCGCCATGGTATTCTCCAGGTTCTCACCAGCCCCTGGAAACATAAAAACCATTCACAGCTTACCGGCAGCATCCCAAACACAGCAGGTAAGAACATCACACACTTCTCAGCTGAGGTGACATTTTTAATAGAGCACTTCAGTGTCTTAACAACAGGACTGATCCTCAGTTTTATCATGGTGACCAGTTTATATCATGGGACACATCTCTCCTCTTAAGGAATCCAGATCATTCTGCAGAGTTCAATTTTCTTACCAATTACTCACACAATGCCAAATTTAAGATGAAAGACGAATGCCTTTAAAATGCACACACAGGTGTGTAATTATATCTTTGTGGGGACTCTCCATTCATTTCTATGATGAAAACCCTAATCCCAACATGACGACCCCCTACCCAGCCCTAACCCTACCCATAAGTAACCAAACAAAATAAGAGACTTTTGCCATATCTAGTTTTTTGATTGCATTCACAGGTCTTTGTGGGGACTTGAGAATTGGTCCCCACAATGTGATACAAACCCAATCCACACACACACATAACGTTAACCCATAATTAGCATGTAGGCCGGTTTAGGGAACCAAGGATAGTCTATTAATATGAAGGATGAATTTTATTCCTTGCGGTCTCATCTATAAGCATGCCATCACAAAGAAGCAGGTCTACTGATTCTGTACTGGAGTGCACTAGTGCTTCTGGTTTCCTTTAAACATGAAGGAATAGCCAGATGTTGGTGATTCACATTCCAAACAAGGTCGCCTCCATCATGTTTAAACCCCCTTTTCTACATAGTTGTTTAATCTCATCCTGAAATCAGGTCACTGTATCTCTTTCTTTTAAATATATGCTCTTATTTATTATTTTATTCCTTCTCACCACATCGACCTACAGGCCTCACTCCTTCCATTCTTTCTGGTTAAGTGCCAAAGGATCTCAAGTTAAATATAACGCAAAAGAATAGAACAGCTGCCCCCCCCCACCCAGCCACCCCGTGGGACATGGACCCACATCGGTTTCTTACTGCTTCTCCACTGCGCCCCCTACTGCCCACAGAGAGATTTGCACACATCCTTACAAATGCTGTTCTCCTATTGCCTGTTCAGAAACGGCAGTGACAGAGTCTAAGGACAAAGTACTAGATAAATAAATCATTACACTACAGCCATTATATCAAGTCAGTTGCCTCACTGGCAATCAAGCATCGGCAAATTAATTAAAATGCTTGTTACACATAACTCCAGATAAAGGCTTCTCCTAAAATCCAGATAAATGAGAAACAAATGGCACGATCAAGTATAGTCTGGGATGTCGCCGTGCTAAAAGCAGCTTCTCAGAGTTGGACCTACTTTAATAGTTTTACAAATGTTGTTTATCTAATAAACGCGAATGTTATTTTGGAGTCGTTATTCTGGCGACTTGGATTATCGATGTTTAGATAATAACCAGTATCCTTGCCCAGTGTCCATAACAGACAATCCCAATATAGGGCTATATTTAAAAATAATAAGTCCCGATTAAAAGTGCATGCAAATTCCAAGTAAATTTTTACAGCGGAAGAAGGGGGTTTAGATAGGACCATTGATGAGGAATTATTCTACTATTTATAAAAGCCAGATTTTATTTATTGTTTTTATTCATTCATTTAAATGCACATTACAGGAACATGAATTCCTTTCTGATGTATTACTAATGATGTGTTAGACTGCGATCGGGCATCAAAAGGGGATGACACTTGTCCCAGAGGTCGATGGGGCAAATATGGATTCGGCCAACGTTACGCATCTTACATAAACTAATGATATATTTCAGACTTGCATTTCGTGCGATGGAGCATAGTTCAATCACGCAGAGTTGGCACTGGATGTCACAGTCATTGGTAAATAGTGTAAGGTCAGCGTTAGGTTCACCAAAGCCGGGTAACACGCCTCCTTGGCTCTCCACTCACCGCCGCGGTGGGAGATGTGCATGCCCCGGAACGTCTCCCGTTTCCTCCGGTGCAGGAGCGACGGACATTTCAGCAACAGAACTGAAGCGAGCACGTATCCCAGCACAGTGGACAACACGTAAATCATGGCGCACATGTCTCCCCCGTCCCGGTTTCCTCTGCAAGAAAGGTCGGGACGAGTTAAGCGCGATGCGTCGCTAGAAACACAGATGCCGAGACCGTTCGGTTACCGGCCAATAAAATAAATGAAAATAACGGTAAGCGTCTGTTACGAGACGCACACCGATGCGACTGCATGATGTGATGCTCGACCGCATCGTCTCAGTGCAAGGAGCGTCTATCCACCGGTCCCGACTGTCTCGGCTAAACGGCGCCGCCTCTGCCGAGGGAATATTGTTACTTCCTAAGTGTTTTCGGTTCTCAGTTATGCTGGTCGTTTTTGAACCAGAGAAATGTGGCTTTATCCCCCCCCATTTCTAATCTTTCTGTATTGTACTCACGTTGCTCGGCGGCGATTTCCCCGTTAGAAATACGTGAGCAGGCAGCCGCAGCCGGTCGCCTCGCCCCCGTTCCGTTCCCGGGTGGTAATAAATACGGCGGAGCAGCAGGACAGGACGCATGCTCAGTGACGGCCCAGGTTTGACACCGGTATCGGGTTAATGACAGGAGTAAGGGACAGGCGGGGAGATGCCCTTCAGTGATTGGCTGATCATTCCCTATTTTCAGAAAATACCACCTTAATAAACATGTCGCTGGGGGAACAGGCAATGCGAAAATTAGAAGGATACCGAGATACATAGATAGGTAGTTAGTGGAGTTTTGGGGTGGATGTGAAATGTCACGGAGAACGAGCATTTCGGGGGTTTATTTGATGCGGTATGCTGAGAATTTTAGCGCTAAGGAAAAGATTAAAGTTTGCCCATGCGCCTTTGGTATTTATGGTTTTTTCAGCGCTGGTCGGACATCAAATACAAGCTGCTTTCGCTGTCAGAATCATCACTTATTCGGTTTATTCAGAAGCACGGTAGCCTATATTGAAAAATGTCTCTTTGAAATATAGGTTGCAATCCATAATCATACGAAACAGGAATCTATTCCTACAGTCCTTAAATTAATACATATGTTGTCCTACTGATGCCAATAAATGAGTAAATCAAAACCACTTGTGTAGTGTATCTATTTGTGACCAATATAGGCCTACGGACAAGAGCAAATTGCATATTTTCATAATAATGTCTTCCAGATTGCATTTGTTTCTAGTCATTCTTGTCATAGGTTATATTAACACAGCAGTCATTTTAATGATTGAATGAGTATTGAATGTTTTGTTCCAGTGGTTCCCTACTTACGGGTAATAATAAATATAGTTACTGATAAGAGGAAGTGTCGCAGTCAGTGATACGCATTTTTTAGAAACTCGGGCTGTCTAAAGTTCTTTTGCCTGGTTTTGTAGCTGCAGTTTCTATAAGGCTTAACTGATTTTTTTTTTTTAGTATTTTAAACCAGCGAACAATGTCGAGTTATTCTGAATGCCTCCAAGAGTGGAAGAGCTTGGAGACAGAGTATCAGCAAGTGCAGGTAAACTAATTACACTGAACTAAAAGCCTACGTGAATTATTCTTAATTTACAGATGTCGCCTGGTGACTGGTAAAGTCGATGATTTTTCACATGCAGAAATCAATGGGCGTGAGAGTGAGTGCCCGTGAAAATGATTCTGTCACATTTTGCCCCTCTTCTGAATATTTTATAGTAACCCACCATTTTTAAAAGTATGGTTGACTATAATTGAATCGGTCATTTATTAGTTTTAGTGAATTGGCGAATGCGCAGCCGCTTTTGTCGCGCTTCTAAGTTATTCATTTTACATCGATGACAAAAATATATGACATTTCAGCCATCTGCAGAATGAGATACATGTATTTCCAAAGCTTTAATGACTTGTACCGCAATTATAATCTAAACACATAATTTTGATCTAACTACAACTCAGTATGATCATTCTAATACAACATAATTTTAATGGATACTCTGTTGATGGTAAAATCCGTTTTGGCGTGTACAAAATGCGTCAGTATTTTGTAAATATCTGTCCTCGGCCGAAGTGCTGTTGTGTTATAACCGAACTTTAACCTGTTCTGCTATTACGTTTTATATGACAGTAACATTGTCTTTTTGACCTTCTAACGACTTATTGCAGTGTTAACCGGGTTAATGTTAAAATAACGAAAGTGCGATAATAGGCCTATAATTGTATTAAAACCTAGTTACACAGAATATGATTTCGTAAATTGCGTCCATCTCTACGGTAAAAGGACCGTAGCGACTGCTTTGCCTCTCTCTTTACGTCCTTTTGGTTATGCTGTAGTAGCCTTGACCTGGTGCACTCTGGGATTTACCCATGTTTTCATCTTTCTGTTGTAATACTCTGGAACACACCTCATGCTCTCATGCAAATCCAGTCATGTGTTATGTACAGGAGACCCACAGGTTGTACAAGGAGAAGCTGGAGGAGGTATCCAGACTGCAGGAAGCGTGCTCCGTCTCCATTGTCCGGCAAAGGAAAAAACTGAAAGAAATATCACACCTGCTGACAAAGTGAGCGCATCTCCTCACCCCCTTCGATACGTTCACTCACTACTGTAGTTAAGATCTCAGTCCTATTGTCCAAGAAAAACACATGGCATTATTCTGTACCACAATAACTCTAAGCAGGTCACTTACTTTTTGTGTAAATGAATGACCCTTGTTTCTTTGCGTTTACAGGGGGCTGAACTCAGATGATGCTGGCGATATAGACAAAATCCAGGCATTAATAAAGGAAAGGTCAAATGTCTTTTTTGAAATGGAAGCCTTCCTGCCAAAGAAAAATGGGTAAATCCACTTTGGAATTTGGTCATTCTGCCTTGTCTACTTGTGGCTTGTGAACTTGGGGCTATCTCGTCTTAACCATGACAAGAAAATGACAAGTTTTGATTATTTAGCGGGGTAGGTGAATATTGGACCATATTAAATTATTGCCAGATACAGCCCATGGATATGTGGACTTAGGCATTACGGTGTATTTTAATGTTCCAATATTATTTTATTGTAAGCAGTTACTAATGTTCTTCTGTGAATATTTTATGCAAAGCTTACTGTGTTTTTGTCCTTTCGCTATAGACTGTGTCTCAGTCTGGTCCTTGGGAATGTAAATGTCACTCTCCTCAACAAGCAGGCCAAGTACGTCCACATTCACATTCTCTATGTTCAGTCAGTAGACGGTTGTACTTCTGTTAGAACCTCCCTGCCTTGTTTTTACAGTTTTCAAATGTAAGACATCAGCACCCACGCCCCCCGCGGCCACCCGCGCCACCCGTGCCGCACAGCTTGCCGTGTCCCTCCTCACCTCTACACTATGTGCATTATGTAAACCGTGAATTATCTGATATCTCATAAATCAATGTTTGGATGCTAGTGAATATTGTACTGAATTTGCATTATTTATGTATAAATAAGTGGCCAAAATCACGCCACGTTATGCAATATTTGGAGAGATATTCATGATTTACAAAATATATACTTTTCACTGTGCTAAGCTATTATGCAAACCCATGTAATAACAAAATAGCAATGAGAACAGTAGGTTCATGGAGGTGCTTCTTACAGAAACAGATGTATTTCCATCCATCCATTTCCAATACTCACTGTCCAGGGTCATGGGGGGTCCGGAGAGCTGCGGGGGCAAGGCAGGGAACACTCACACACCAGTCACTCACACAACAGTCACTCACACACCAGTCACTCACACAACAGTCACTCACACATGCAGACCTCTGGGCAACTTGGAAACTCCAATCAACCTCAGCATGTTTGTAGACTGTGAGGGTAAAGCAGAGAACCTGGAAGAAGCCTTCAGCTTGGAAGTAGCTCTAGGTACTTCACTTTCTGGTTGCCCTTCAACGGAGTTCAAAAATCCGGCTTTACACATTTTCCAAGGTTGCAGAATATCCTGTATCTTGTCAGTCTTGATGCATTGGCGTCACCCGCCTCGTCAAATATTTCTTTGCTGTTGACCAATGGCTTTTTTTTGTTAGCACTCGCTTAATGACGAACAGTTTACCTTGTGAGTTTTAACCTTTTTCACCTTAACTGACCTTTTTCTAATTGCAGTTCATTCTGCCAAATACTTTTTGGCAGGATGGTCTCCGGCGGTCGTCTTAGCAATGGCAAGCTATAAATCCAGCAACTTCTACACGCAGTGAATGAAATTCTCACAGATCATGCAGATTACTGTCGTCAATGCCGAATAATACTCCCTAAAAGGGAAGGAATTATGAACGAACTCTGACAAACCCTTTTGCATAATAGCATGACGAATAGTGCAGTGGTTCATCCAGGGGGTCAATGAAAAGGCAGCTGTGGTCTGTAATGCATTTTCGTTTGTGCTTTCGGTGAAGCTCTCACTCCGTTTTTGTATATCAGCGACTTGTGGAGCCTCCTGAACGAGGCTGTGCTTCTCCCCGCTAGGTTTGCCTATAAGGATGAGTATGAGACCTTCAAGCTGTGCTTCACCATCCTCATTCTGCTCTTCACCTTCACCTGCTGCTTCATTGTCAGTAACAGGTAAGATTGAGCCGGGCCTGAGCTTCCATGGAAATACCACTTATCACACGGAGAAGGGGGGGTGGGGGCGGGGAACCAGCACTGAAAGTTGTCAGAGAACCACGTTTTTATAGTGTCTTTCAGGACACACCTTTTGGTGAATGGCAGTGTGGGGATGGATGAGTTTTTCACTATTCGTCAGCTTTAGCATTAGCATTAGCTGGCATGACCTTTCTTGTAATTGATATGTTCATGTTCTCCCTCGTCTGTCCTGACAGAATAGTGGATGCCATTTTAAATTTCCTGCTGGTGTGGTACTACTGCATTCTGACTGTCCGCGAGAGCGTCCTCATCAGCAACGGGTCCAAGTGAGTCACAAGAGGCTAATTAACACCTACTAAGTGCCAGCTCCTTTCTCAAAATCGAATTCTTCGTACTTAGTGGCAAGTAGATGTGGTATCATAGATTTACCATTGGCGCTGAGTCACGGATGTCAACATTTGCAAGGACTTTAAACACCTCCAGAAATACCTAAGCCCAAATGGTCTGGTTTATGATCTTCAGCTGGCAGTTTAACAGCAGACACGTGATCTGCCCAAAGTCCTTCGCCTTGACACACGCAATTCACAGGACTAAACAAAGTGTTTGACAGTTCAGTGCATTTGCAGTAAATAGACTGAAGAGTTGCTCCTCTCTGTCATAATCTGCAGGATTAAGGGCTGGTGGGTGTTTCACCACTACATCTCCGCCTTCCTGTCTGGGGTTATACTGACCTGGTGAGTGCCACAGAACCAATCCCTGGATCACTGACATGACAGAGCACATAGCACTTAGATCCTGCCATTAGACAGAGTGACAGTGTTCTGCAGTGGTGTTTCTCAATCCAGTACTCATGGACCCCCAGACGGTCCATGTTTTTGCTCCTTCCCAGTTACCTGCCAGACGGTCCATGTTTTTGTTTCTTCCCAGTTACCTGCCAGACAGTACATGTTTTTGCTCCTTCCCAGTTACCTGCCAGACAGTACATGTTTTTGCTCCTTCCCAGTTACCTGCCAGACGGTCCACCCAAAATGTAGACCATTTCGTGGCATCCCCGAACACCGGGTTGAGAAACACTTTTGTACAGAAACGTTTCCTGACATAGGATGACATCACCCATTCCTGACATAGATTTTATTATTATTATTATTATTGTTTTTTCAATCTATGCTTTCTTTAAGAGTTTTCAAAAGGCATTTTTTTCTATAATACAATACAGTAAAAAGAGTAACTCCCGTACCTAATTCATTCTGGAATACATTAAGAGCTCATTGTTTTATTAATCTGAATGTTGGCTGCAGATCAGACCCTGCTCCTAATGTTATTCCTCATCTTTCCTGCCCATAGGCCAGATGGAAATCTTTACCAGGTGTTTAGGAAGCAATTCCTAGCCTACTCGTTATATCAAAGTAAGTACAGAGACTTGAAAAGTTGAAAAATAATTTTTTGCATAATGTTTTGTAATCACTGCAGTATAATCTTCACCTAATACATTATATATGGACAAAAGTATTGGGGCACCTGACCCTTACAGGAACTGTTATAGCATCCTATCCTAAATCCATTGGCATCAATATGGAGTAGGTCCCCACTTTGCGCCTATAGCAGCTGGCACTCTTCTGGGAAGGCTTCCCACAAGATTATGGAGTGTGTCTGTGGGAATTTTTGCCCATTCATCTAGAAGAGCATTTGTGAGGTCAGGCACTAATGTTGGACATGGAGGCCTGGCTCGCAATCTCCACTGTAATTCATCCCAAAGGTGTTCGATGGGGTTGAGGTCAGGGCTCTCTGTTGCCACTCAAGTTCTTCCACACCAAACTCACCCAATCATGTCTTTATGGACCTTGCTTTGTGCACTGGGGCACAGTCATGCTGGAACAGAGGGGCCTTCCCCAAACTGTTCCCACAAAGTAGCACAGAATTGTCCAAAATGTCTGGGAATGCTGCAGCATTAAGAGTTCTCTTCACTGGAACTAAGTGGCCAAGCCCAACCCCGGAAAAACAACCGCATACCATTATCCCTCCTCCATCAAACTTTACAGTTGGCACAGTGCAGTCAGGTAGGTACCGTTCTTCCTGCATCCGCCAAACCCAGACTCGACCTTCAGACTGCCAGACTGAGACATGTGATTCATCACTGTACAGAGCACATTTTCACTGCTCCAGAGTCCAGTGGCACCGTGCTTTACACCACTCCATCAGACACTTGGCATTACGCTTGGTTATGTGAGCCACGCTCAAATTCACGGAGCTCTTCAGAATGACCCACTCTTTCACAGATGTTTGTAAACCTGACTGTATGGCTAGAGGCTTGATTTATACACCTGTGGCAATGAATCTGAATGAAACACCTGAATTCAATGATTAAGAGGTGTGTCCCACTGCTTTTGTCCAGATAGTGTATGTTACACATGAACATTTGACTTAAATCTAGTAGCAGGTCGTTGAAGGGCATGATCCTGAAGTACAAAGCCTCACCCATCACATGCCGGTTCATGTACTGAAGCCGTGGGCAGGAGTTTGGGTCAAGTTACTCTTTCAGCTCTGCTTTTGTCACTATGGAGACAGCCCACCCTGTGCCCAAGGCTCCTAGGTGGCTGAAGAGGCCTCCCTACCAGATTCTGTATTTGTATCCCTCATCTCACCAGGGTGATTCTCAGCATGGCAGTAAGACAGTGTGTGATTTGTTCATGTAGGCTTTGTGCAGCTACTTCAGTACTACTATCAGAATGGCTGCCTTTACCGGCTGCGATCCTTGGGAGAGAGGCACACCATGGACCTGACTGTAGGTGAGTGATGGGGCTGTTACCGGGGCTGACAGTGGGAGCGCTGGCCCAGGGGACTGGCTGACATCACTGACACTTTAAGCTTCAATGGCTGCTACACCTCCTGCTACCTGTTTGGTTCAAAGGACAGCAGCTCAATGTACAGGAAGCTGAGAACATATATATGTATATTTTTTCTGAATCAGTTACTCAGATGTTAAAGGCCACACATTACCCAGAAAGATGTATCACTTTGTCAGAAACCAGCATGACTCATGGCTGAGGCAAAGGTGACTGTAAAACAAACATCACACTCTCTACGGAAGGATAATGTTACACTTATGGCTGATGCATCTAAGGTGACATCAGCTTTGACTTCTACTTGCTAATGCAGCGGCTTGGTATATTTCTGCCTTAGAGGGTTTTCAGTCGTGGATGTGGCGAGGGCTGGGCTTTCTCTTGCCCTTCCTGTTCTTCGGTCATGTAAGTATCCGGCGGCATGTGTAAGATCAGCTTCTCACCTCCAGACTCTGGGGAACCTATTTTGCCAAGTTGACTTCCAGGCAAGTACATTGAGAGACAGGTGTTGTTCACTCCCCTATAGAATGGCCCCCATTGTTGGGACCTTTTGTTTTGCCAGAGTCAATAATTAATTAGCAAATAATTTGTTTTTCTTTTTGCTTAAGAATCTAATACTACTGTCTTAGTATAGCAACCATTCAGAACATACAGGTCATATCCATATATTTGCAATTGTATAATAAATCTCTTCCATTATAAAATAAAATTTAAATGAGCAGGAAGACAATAACTGCTGCACAGTCCATAGTCAGACCATGAGAGTCATTGAAAGTGAGCAGTGCTGAAATCCTGGGCCCAGTGAATTTGGACAAGTCGGGTACAGCTCTGTGTTTGAATTGCACTGTATCTTTGGCAGTTCTGGCAGCTGTACAATGGACTGTCCCTGTTTAGGATGGCTCTTCTCCCTGAGTGTACAGATTGGCAGGTCAGTGTCCTTGCAGACAGCACGTGCCTCTCCTGTCTCTAACGTTTATTGTAGTAACACTTGTTTGCTTGGGTTTGCATAACTTTCCTAGCCAATGCAAAAATGTGCTTAAAATTTATGATTGAAATTAAAAATTTGCATTCATATTCATGTCGTCCTGTCATCTCCCTGACAGGTCGTCGTGTGTGGCTCAACGTTCCTTGTTCTCTTCTCGGGGAACTTCTTAACCACAATTGCTGTCGTCCACCACAAGTTTCAGACAAAGAACCAGGCAAAAATAAAAAAGTAACGAGAGACGAAAGAATGAGTCTGGATGACCCTTATAAGGAAAATATTTAATTCTTTGCACCGTCCGCTATGTAAAGCAAAAATAAAATATTAACTTCTGGCACCTTTTTAGCAGCCGCATTATTAAAATGCAGTTTGTAGTCAAACTCACTGAAAGTTACAAGGGCAGCGCCACATAGTAAAGTACTGACAGTAATATATGTACAATAATACTGTGCAAATTATGCTTATCACCCCGCTAATAAGTAATAACTGGAGTGTACAAAACAAAAAGCTGAGAGATGCCAGAGAAGAGCTCGGACACCTGGAACACGGTCCGTTCATGTTTGTCTGGTGCGTGGAGAAAGGCTGAAATGAAGATGTGTTTGTTAGGCCCAGTGGAGCGCAGGGCGTGACGTCTGAGTGACAAGCCGAGTCTTGAGATCGGAAACATTTCCAGAAGCTCCATTACTTAGTGCCAAATTATGTTTTTCTTTGAGCGCCCAGGGCCCCAATAACACTAGTGTTTCAATTTTTGCCCACAAGGGTAAAATTAAGTGGAAGGTTTAATTATGTGAAAACAATCTCTATAATAAAACATACCTGATTAAAAATCTATCAATACATATGGCCTGTTTATTGAGTTACTGTTACCTATAAATATTGTGTTTGGTCAAATTAAATATAACTAGTTTACTATAACCAGTGGCAGAACAACTGGGCACTGGGACAAAAATTGACCATGCCTTTCCAAATTCACATCTAGTTACAGATGCAGTTACAGATGATGAAATTTAAGTAGCCTCCAAATATCATACCCATCATGCACTGCAGTAGCTAGCAAATTCCAGCAGATTTTTCACGGTAAATACACCTTGACAACATAGTTTGATTACAAAACATTACAAACTTTTACATTTTTTGTTTTGATACCCACCATAATGAGACTGTATACATAAAAATGAGAGATATAAAAGTAGTATGTCACAGATTCATATAATATGTATGACATCAGTGATTTAATCCTCAGAAATGTTTCACATGTATATGAGATTTGCAGTAGGAGAGTGGCCCTCTACGTCACTGGAAGTTGCCCCGGTTGCCCCGCCCACCAGTCCGCACCTCACTACAATGACGTTCCTTGACGCACTTGATAAATGGTAAATTACTGTGCTTATCGTAATCTACAACGAAGGACAGACCTGCTTTAACTTAATCGGTCGCTAGATGTCGTAGTACAACACTTTACGTCAGTCCGTTTTGCGATTTAAGAAGTGAACTGCGGTTAATTCTATTATTTGGACACTCGTAATTTAGTATTTTGCATCCAGTGTGTTTTCTGACACAAAGTAAATTGATAACTTTTAATAAATTACTTTGATGGAAAGTTTGTCAACTAGGTAGTAACTTAGTCATACGTTAAAAATAAATCTTACTATTATAAACAAATATTTAAAAAGAGGTACTTTGGACAGCACATAATTACATGTCAAATCAACCTTGAGAAATTTAGCTAATTCGACAAGATTAAATGTGTAATTATTTTGTTTATTTATCAGCAATCCGTTCATAACTTTATGCTAAATGAATCAATACTATGGGCTCTGCTTTCTACACAAATAACCCACCCAAGGTCATTTCCTCAGAAGATAACCAGAGGTAAAGCAGTTTCAGGGACATTTAGACAGTCGGTACTACCTAGAAAAATTATGTAAACCATGAACTTCGCTCGCCTTCTCATCAGCATACGGCTTGAGGGTCGGAACCAATAACATCACCTAAAAGCGCCGACGTGGACTAGACCATCATAAAAGAACGTGTACAAAAGAATCTTGGAAAAAATCACAAGCTACAAAAGTTCAGAAATACCATAATTTATTATGCTACAGTAATATATACTAAAATATAACAATGTTTTGTAAATTTTGTAAATGTTTTGTAAGAAAATTTTGAACGTCACATTAATTTGAAGGTGATTATATCATCTGGCCACCCCAGTTCGGTGCTGAGCGAGTCCTGCTGCCCGAAAGTTTATCGGCGCGTGAAAGTGACGCAAGAGCATAAAGTTGCCGTATTGGCGGTGGTGGTGAATTGCAACAGGGAAGAGGTATAAGTAAGTGTTTTCCTCTTTAAATTATACCTCTAGCGGACGATATTTGAGGCGTTTACAGATGTTTATTCGGAAACCGGCCATCAGCAGAGGCGGTCTTTTCCCGAGATGAATGTCTCGGTTGTCAGTAACGTGGCTACGTGTCGGTGTGGAGAGCTGAATAGCTACTAGGCTGGCTGATCGGTCACCGGTTCTGCGTTAAGCCGGGTTACTGTCTGCTCCTCCGGTTGACTCTCTCTACCTTTTGGTCGATTAATACTCTTCGTTTACTAGCTGATGGAAATGTTATCAACTCAACTTGCCATTTGCTGTTGGCACGTGCACTTTAAATGTCACTACCGTAATTCTTTGTATAAAATCCTTTTCTGATTTGCGTGCCTAATACCGGTAGTTGTGCAATCGTCGCTATAAGTGACAAAGTGCTTGGGTCAGCAGTTAATAATGTATGGGTCACGCCTCCTCGGTTCGATTTCATATGTGTTTATTGGTTATTAACGGATGACTGTTCAGTTAGTCTAAACAACTGCTAGTTTTATTTTAATACCACAGATATTAAGGTCAGTTCTGTCTTGCCCGTACGTTTGCTGTGTTTTTCTGCTCCTGGTCAGCTGGATACTGACCATCTGGGGTGCTGGGGTAGCATTTTCTGCGTTTTTCTTTCCGGTTCGGCGATGGTACTTGTTTGTCTCTAAATTCACACTTATGCCCAGAGGCTCCTATCACCACGCCCCCCTTCCCGAAACAAAAGACGTTCTTTAGTTCTATTCTCGCTTTTTGCCTGTGGACAGTTGGTTGTAGGTATTTATGTCGTATCATGAATTTGTAAAATGGGTGAAATGAGTGATTTAAATAAATTGTCCAGTATGACACAAGGCTGTACTTATAAGTACTACTGTTTGTTAATGTAACTGCCTTTTGGAGTGGGTAGTTTGATATAGACCTGCATTATAGGGTATGAACTGTCATAAATTGAAAGCACTTTGGGACAACTTTGTTGTGAAAGGCGCTATATAAAGATGAATTGAACTGAATAAATTTAGTGTCTTTTTGTATCTTTCCAATACGTCATCTTCACGTCTCGCGGGCCTATGATACTATGTGTGATTGCAGTTCTCAGTGTGACACAGTAATTATAGTACATGCCCTGCTAGCTTCACAAGCATGACTTGGCAATTTTTGCATTGCCAAATGTCTCATTGTTATTGGGTCCCTGTTACAACATCACTGTGCTCAGGCTCTTGTGACATTCCATTCCGTTTCAAAGAGATTCATGGTTTGTGTCCCAGTGAATGCGGGGAGCTTTGGGAGAACCTAGGATTTGTCATTTTACATTTAAAATGGCAAAGCCGAAAATGTATGGTGAGAAGGGGAGATGTTAACATACAGCTGTAAATGTGGGCAGTTCTGTTCCTGTATGAGAGCTCCAGTACAGAGTTAATAGGAGCCCAGAACATGTCATTTTACAATTTAAAAAAAAAATAAAATAAAATAAAAATACTTTTTGTTTTCACCTTGAAATTCAGCTGCTTGTCTTCTGGCCCTTTTCTCACCAAGATGCTTTGCTCTGGTCGCTCTGATCATTAAACCCCCCCCCCCCCCCCCACCCATGACCTGCAGACCTGGGTTCTCTGGAACCGGGGTTCAGTACAGTGGGTCAGTGGCTGTCTCTGGATCTGTCCTCAGCACGATGGAGGACTCCGCTGATATTGCCACCCCAGAAACTTCAGGCGAGGAGGAGGCTCTCTTCAGCAACTTGGACATCTTCCTCTTCTCCCTCATCGTGGGTCTGCTGATCTACTGGTTCTTCTTCCGGCAGAAAAAGGAGGAGGTGCCTGAGTTTAAGAAGCTCAGCACAGAGTAAGTTAATGGCCTCCACTGGGTCCCGGCTGTCTGCCGCTCTGGGGGCGTCCGGGAGACACAGCTGTGGCACTTTGTATGGAGTCACTCTCCCTGACGTTAGACGTGCTGTTTGCAGACTCTATACAAAGTGCCATCAGCTTGATTAGCATTATCAAATCACAGTGTCTCATAAAGTGTTACAGGATAAGCTCAGAGGTAAAACCTGATCGCTGTCCCCTTTGGTGAAGCCTTGAAATGCCCTAAGATATAAAAACGACTGCAGTGATTTCTCACATGAATAGGATGCTCTCTGTGCTGTAATGCTGTGCATTTAGTGATTGGTGGAGGGGGAGTGAGGCTGTGTGAATTAAAGTAAAACCCCGTGAACATGGTGCCCCCTCAAGACTGTTCTGCTGAAGTGCCGTCCATGGCTCTATGGCCTCTAGGGCTTTGGTAGGAACTGTGAGCCTTATGTCTTCTTGCTAGACAGTCCACATTTTCGCTCCTTCCCAGCTCCCAGCAGGAACACTGTAGAGCTGGAGGGGAGCAAAAACATGGACTGTCTGGGTCCCCGAGGACTGGGTTGAGGAACACTACTTTACTACTTTAGGGTTTTTCAGAAGGTTTCAAAGGGGTAGTTTAAATTAATGGTGAATTAATGTTTGTAGAAAGTTTTTATTTATATATGTATATGTATATGTGTGTGTGTGTGTGTGTGTGTGTGTGTGTGTGTGTGTGTGTGTGTGTGTGTGTGTATGCGAGTTCCGAGGGCAAAAGGAACGCACCAAAACAGCCCGAAATGCGTTGATAGAGACATTTCAGGGATTTTGAGTCATTCTGCTCTGCAGATGGGTTAATTGCGTTAAAAATTTTAATCAGATTAATCATGATGATGGATTAATCCGCCTTAACCCGTTAA
>JAODLD010000042.1:4560056-4577952 GCA_026781065.1 Mormyrops boulengeri | reverse complement strand
GGGAGGGACCATTTGGGGGGGGGTGAGTTTGGGAAAGGGCGGGGGGCTCAGTCCGGAGGAAGGTCCTGGGTTCAGTTCTGGTGCTGCCTTTGGTGGGGGGTGGCTTGCACTTGTGGGTTTTCAACGTCTGGCTTCCTCACTGCGGATTAGACGTGCGACCTGGTGTGCGGGACACTGAGGACGGACATGGGATGCTGGTGCAGCATGTCGGAAGAAGGACGGGGGCTGGCAGAGAGGTCAGTGGCGGTCTGGGCGCGTCTGTGGGGGGGCAGCACTACGGAGCTCCTCGAAGCGACATGTCGCTGTTCAGTGCTTTTGTTAATTGGAAAACACACCAGATAGGCTCTAAATTTGTCTGGTTTGTTTTATTATTACTATAAATTGCGGCTGATAGGTTATTGGTCCTAGTTTCCTGTATGAAGTTCTTGGTTGGGGGGGGTCGTGTACAATTAACTCCGCTCAGCCAGTCTGGGAGGTGGGCACCGTGTTTTCTAAATGGTTCATGTAAGCAAATTCGGTTCCTTTGGCCATGCGATGTCCCCCCCCCCCCCCCCCCGTCCGGGGTCCGCGGGGCTTCTGCCTGTCAGCCATGGTGTTCGTACCCAGGGGGTGCCGCCGCCGCTGTAAAATGCCAGGCAAAGTTCAGTCTCCTTGTCTCGCCGCAGGTTCATGGCAAATTGTTGCGCAATGGTGGGCTGGGGGGTGTCTCCGTCATACTGCATGTTTTGCCATTGAGAGATTGATGAATGATGTTTTCACAGAGCACGCCCAATCGGTGCCCCAATTCCCAGAGAGTTGGGGGTGGGGGACTGTGTCTGTCCCATTATTGTTCTGATGCTAGAAGGTTCTGGAGAAGCTGGGAGCTTGCCGGCTGCCTGCTTGCTCTTGTGCCAGTGGACCTGTTTACCGTCCAGTGTGAGAGGCGTTTCAGTTCCCCTCGGTCCTGTTTTTGGCCACGCCAGCTTTTATGCGGCAACATTTTCGATCAGTCTGTGGATTATTAGCGCTCTGACTTGTTGCCTGAGGAATGTGGTGGCCGAGGTGGACATGGGCAGGATGGTGCGGAGCTCCAGCGTCCACAAGGGTGAAAAACGGTCAGCAGCCCAGAATGGTGCAAGACCTCCCAAACTCTGTAGTTCATTTTATGTTCTTCCTGCTTTTCTCTTAACATCCACCACCAACCCCCCCACCCCAGAAAGAGTGATTATCGGGGTGGGGGTGGGGGTTCCTTGCTGCAGGGTCACAGACCTTCCAGTCCTTGTGTCTGTTTCCCTCTGATAGGGATGCTGACTGTGCTGCCTTCCTTACAGGGCCGCCCCCACGAGAGAGACCAGCTTCATTGAGAAGATGAAAAAGACGGTAAGTGTAGTTTCATTCAGCACCAGTTTCATTCATATAACATGAACATAGGTAAGAGGGGCTTTGACCAGCTCTCTAACTTCCGGCGCCAGTGTGTATTTTGCCAGAAATCTCTGTGTTTTGGAGGGATGAATCATTTCCCAACATTCCATACAAATGCACACAGTGGCTGCTAGGTGGAACGTGTTGCTTTGGGAGGGTTGAGGGAAGCTCACGGACCCTTTGTATGTGTGAGATGGGTAAACCACATTCGGTTTTTAGTGGAGCCTCTCCCCACCCTGCCTTTTTTCCAGGGGAGAAACGTCGTGGTGTTTTACGGTTCCCAAACGGGCACTGGGGAGGAGTTTGCCAACCGACTGTCCAAAGATGCGCAGCGCTACGGGATGAGGGGGATGGCAGCTGATCCCGAGGAGTATGACATGGTGAGGACACGCCCCCTCTTTGGACTATCGTCTCCGTGAGGCGTGTGGCTGTCTGAGGTCACGCAGTAGTAAAACGCATCATATCACCTTCCGCCCTCAGTCCGAGCTGTCCCGCCTCACCGAGATCGACAACTCACTGGCCGTCTTCTGCATGGCCACGTACGGGGAGGGGGACCCCACCGACAACGCCCAGGACTTCTACGACTGGCTGCAGCAGGGGGAAGTCAACCTATCCGGTGTCAAATACACTGTGAGTCCCTCTGTGACCCAGCCCAGTCGCGGAATGCAGGCCACCAGCCGCTCAGCTGCAATGTTTAAAGTGTTGATGCTTATTTCGATACTCACCCCCTTGGCTACGTCTCCGGCTGCTTATAGTGACATTACACGTTTTGTTTAGTTCTGCTTCAGAAGATTGAACAATAGCAGCCTCTCCCTTAAAGATGACTATGGGCTTTAAGGCCTCCGCCTCCAGGCTGCGGGGAGCAGAAATATGCAGGAGGTCCCGTACTCGGAGCATGCCCCCCTGTTGGGTGGGGGCCTTGGCTTGCGGTTCGGATCTCTGCCAGATTCAAGCTGTGCTTTACCCAACTCTCCCCGCCCCCGCAGCATTTGTGGCTTTGCTGGGATTTCCACTTGACAGCACTAATAAGGCTCCGTTGGGCAGGGGGGGGGCTGCAAATTGGATACATCCAAGAATCATCATTTGGGGTTTTTTCCCAATGTTTCTTTGGGGATCTGGCTGCAGGGTGTCATGCTAACCAGCGGCCTTTGGCCGCAGACGGGAATGGGACAGCCTTTACCCCCAGCATAAAGGCGTCTGTGCAAGGGCTCTGCAGTGAGCCTTTGTGGTCCGGAGGCCTTTTCACTGGTCGAGGTCCTCACAGCTCTGTCAACCAATCAGTCCTTTCCAAGAGCCAGTCAACGAGTCTGCCTACCACTGGGACCTTCCTGGGTGGTAATGGTGGCTTGGGGCAGTCTCACGAAGTTTTCACACGAGTTTCTGTGAGTTTCAGTGTGGTTTTCTCAGTTCTAGCCAGAATGTGCTGGTTTTTGGCCCGAGTCGATTCCTATACTGTATTTGACCTATTCGCGGTTCACACCGCTAGGCACCCGAACGTCTCAGTCTCATCGCTGTGCTTCCCTGTGTTTTTGGCTCGTCATCTAGGCTTTTGCCCTTGGGAACAAAACATACGAACATTACAATGCAATGGGGAAGTACGTGGATAAGCGATTGGAAGAACTGGGCGCTAGCAGGATCTTCGACCTGGGGCTGGGAGACGACGACGCCAAGTGAGTGATGGATCTGTCAAGTTGGACCCAAAGACGTTTGTCAGTGTTTTATTTGTTGTACCAGCATGAGAGGTTGGTTTGAACTGTTGGGGTCAGCAGTAGTCTCAGACCCCCCAACCACCCCACCCCCCACACTTTTGGGGGCTTGTTTGCGTGAAGGTCTCCACTTTGGCTAACAGCTTTCACGGGCTTTCCCCTCAGCCTGGAAGAGGACTTTGTCTCTTGGAGGGAGCAGTTTTGGCCTGCCGTGTGTGAGCATTTCGGAGTGGAGGCAACAGGAGAAGAATCCAGGTCCGGAGCCAAGTCTTTGTCCCCCCCACAATGGGCTGGAGGAGCTCGGAATTCATTGGCCCCTAGCTTTGTGTTGCTAATTTGCATATCTTGCAATGGTTGGCTGACATCAGCTCCTGCATAATGTGAAGCAGAGCAGGCTGGGTGTGCCGCACTTCTTTACAGACCCCGCCCATCGGGCGCAAGGCTGATTCTCCGCCTTGCCCTTACAGCATCCGTCAGTATGAGCTGGTGGTGCACACGGACTACAACATGAACAAGACCTACACCGGCGAGCTTGGCCGTCTCAAGAGCTTTGAGACTCAGAAACCGTGAGTTCGGCTGGCGGCCAGTGTCCTCAAGGCCACAGTGTTTTAGTTTTCCAGCTTTTTGCATCTCTGAGGGATCTACAATGATCCATCAATTGCCAATAACGGTGTAAATCATGCAACGTGTGTTGCAACTCATTTAAGGGGGGGGTCAGCATGAAATCCCTCTTTTTTTTTTTTTTTTTTGTTGTCCCTGTAATTTTCAGGCCCTTTGATTCCAAAAACCCTTTCCTGTCATCCGTGACCGTCAACCGCAAGCTGAACAAGGGAGGGGACCGACACCTGATGCACTTGGAGCTGGACATCACAGGATCCAAGATTCGGTAACACCACACCCCAGAATTGCTTGCAGTACTCTGGTGTGACCTTGACCTTGAGGCTAGAGCTCAGGACTGAGCCCCGTCATTCTCCTTGTCTCAGGTATGAATCTGGAGACCACGTCGCGGTCTTCCCCGTCAACGAGGTAGCTCTCGTGAACCAGATCGGAGAGATCCTTGGTGTGGACCTTGACACTGTCTTTTCCCTCAACAACCTTGACGGTATGAGATTTATAATGCTTTTGATCCCGTCTTTGCCCATGGCTGCCTGGCTGTTGGCATTTGCTGGTTATTAAAACAGTAAGCTGTAATTAACTAGTGTGTTTGATAGCAGTCAGGGCCAGCGGACGTGGGTGTAGATTGTTTATCTGAATCTGAGCCGTTCGATCCAAGTTGAGTGTCCTGAATTTCTGTAACATTCCTGATACCAGTGTGAGCTTCCTGGCCCCATAATGCCCTTGCTGGGTGCCTTATTTAAATAACTTGGTCAGCTGACAGTTGTGTAACTGGCCGTTTTGTCCCTGCAGAGGACTCCAATAAGAAGCACCCTTTTCCATGTCCCACCACTTACCGCACGGCCCTGATGCACTACCTGGACATAAGCAACCCGCCTCGCACCAACGTCCTGTATGAGCTGGCACAGTACGCCTCTAACCCCCAGGAACAGGAGAACATGCGCAAGATGGCATCTTCCTCGGCCGAGGGGAAGGTACCTGCCTGCTCGCCGCCTTGCCATTTGACGCGATGTGCGTGCGATGTGCTTTTTAGCCCATTTATTGAGGTCCAGTATAGATAAGAGGACAGTTAAAGGTCACAGTGGAGCTGCAGCACTAAAGTTTGCCTGTAGATAATTAACTGGGGCACATATTGGCGATTTGAACTCTTGGGCAGTAAAAACCTTTGACTTAGATCTGTGTTTGTCCATGTCCTCTGGAGTGCCGTCAGGTCTGACGAGGCGGCCTTACTCCCGGCCTTCTCCTGCTTAATGAGCTTCTGTTTCTCAGGCTCTGTATCAGAGCTGGGTGCTGGATTCTCGCAGGAATATCCTGGCCATTCTTCAGGACCTCCCATCCCTGCGGCCGCCCATTGACCACCTCTGTGAACTGATGCCCCGCCTGCAGGCTCGCTACTACTCCATCGCCTCCTCCTCCAAGGTGAGCCCCCCCTGTCTCACGTAGAGGGGGAGGGGATGGCCGCTGGAGCCACGTGGAGCCCCCCTCCCCCGAATGACACAAATGATGGCTCTGCTTGAACTCCGCAGGTTCACGCCAACAGCATCCATATCTGTGCGGTGGTGGTGGAGTACAAGACCTTGACGGGCCGGACCAACAAGGGTGTAGCCACAAACTGGCTGAAAAACAAGGTGGTGACGGACAATGGGCACAAGCCCACGGTGCCTATGTTTGTCAGGAAGTCCCAGTTCCGACTGCCCTTCAAGCCCAGCAGCCCGGTGATCATGATCGGCCCAGGGACCGGTATCGCTCCCTTCATGGGATTCATCCAGGAGCGAAGCTGGCTGAAGTCTCAAGGTGCACCTTCTCCGCCATCTGACGTCCAGAATACCAGTGTTGTTGCAGTGTACCTGGGGTCTCTGTCATCCCTTCTAAAAGCTTTCAAATGACATCCTGTCTCGCAGGTAAGGAAGTAGGCGATACCGTGCTGTACTATGGCTGTCGTCACAAGGCTGAGGACTACCTGTACCGAGAAGAACTGGAGGAGTTTGAGAGGACAGGAGTGGTCACGCAGCTCAACGTGGCGTTTTCCCGAGACCAGGGAGAGAAGGTGGGGGGGCTCTGGAGTCTGTCTGCATGTTTTTTTTTCAGGGCATGTCTGCTTTGGGACCCACCAGACCTTGTCCTTTTTTTTTCCCCCCTGTCCTGTCTGTGTTGAAACTTTAGGTGTATGTGCAACATCTCATGAAGAAGAACAAGGAGCATTTATGGAAGCTGATCCACACAGATAACGCCCACATCTATATCTGTGGGTGAGTGGCGGTCCTCTAAGGCCTCACGGCGTTCTGTCACTGTGAAGCTCCATGTCTTGGTTTAGATACCAACAGCTGTACCTATATGGACATTCCATACCAGAGCAGCTCATGTTAAGTACATGGCTCAGTGGTCCAACAGCAAGTTCCTCCAGTGAGCTGCAGGCTTACATTTTTAGTTATTTCGCCAATGCTTTTATCCAGAGTGACGGTTCTGCTGACCATGTGCCTTGAACCCGCAACCACGCAAATACAAGCATAACATTCTATCCTGCTGAGCTGCACACCTCGGGTTTGCGAGACCATATCCTTAAGCGCCGCTCTTGCTGCCCCCCCCCCCCAGGGATGCCCGCAACATGGCGCGTGACGTGCAGAATGCCTTCTACGACATTGCCGCCGAGCTCGGGGCCATGAGCCACAGCCAGGCTGTGGACTACATCAAGAAGCTGATGACGAAAGGCCGTTACTCGCAGGACGTCTGGAGCTGAAGACCTCGGACGTCTGACAAACTGCCCAGCTCGCACGCCCCCTCCCCGCACATCATTCCCTTTCAAAAGCGAGAAACCTCCCTGCTCACATGTCCAAATTGTTCCCCTCCTGCCTGCCACCCTGCACATTTGCAGGGTCTTTAACTCTTCTGATTATCTTCTTGCAGCCAGTCCAGCAGTAGACCGCTAACCAAGCAAACCAAATGTCTCTGTGGCCGATCAGCGATGCAGCCATGGGGGGACAGTGGTGTGGGTGCAAATGATTTAAGCAAAATGTCATGTGATGTCATTGGTGTCTCTGATGTGGAAAATGAGATTTAATGTGCAGCCTTGGATCGTGTGCATTTTGGGCAGCTGATTGTGGACATTAATGCAGACTTGCAGTAGCAGCAAACATTATGCAGCCAGTAACCGAAAACAAAATGAAAGGATGACATTAAATGTGATAAGCATTACTTATGGACGGAACGCTGAGTGTCTGCATGTCTGGGAAGTGCTTCTGTTAAACTGTATGTATCTGAAGACGCTGTCAGAGTGCTAAATGCTATCCCTACATAGCAGATGCTTACTGTACGTATACTGTGCAAAGTTTAGGCGCTGCCTACGTGTGAATTGGCCACCCATGTGCCACTTGGTGTTTCATTAACAAGCCGTGAGAACCACAGCTGTGTGTGTGGCTTAACATGAAAATGGCAGTTTTGGTTAAAAATCACTCACGTTAGGTTGCCTGAGTGTAATTCTACGTGACCACAAAGTTTTTCCTCTTCCTCAACACAGTCAACAGACGCATTCAAAGCAGTAGACACAGCCACCATGCCAATATTTTAAAACCACTGTATATGTATATTTCTGACTGAAGGATTTAGCTTTTTCCTAGGGTCCAACAGCAGTTTCCTTAATAGGATTTGAAGGCGTGAATATCTTGGTCATGAGCCCAACTTCTTAAAACCACTTAACTATTCTTTAAATATTTTGTTATTATTAATTTATTATTGATAACCGATTTTGCTGGAATATCAAGACATTCGCCATGAGGATCCCATTAAAGGTTAAAAACCGTTGGTAGAGTATGTTGTTTCATACTTGTGGCGATTAGTATACTTTTAAAAAAAATTTAAACCTTGAACCTTAAACTTAACCAAGGTCACGGCTGCATTTACAGGTTGACTACTACAGAACTATCAGAACCAATAAGTTGGTACAGAATCATAGCAGTCAAGAGGTGTTTTGTAGAAATCCATTCTGGAGTCTGCTTTGGGTTTATTGTTTATGCCTGAAGGCGGAGCTGACGTAAACGCCCCAGTCCGTTGTTGGCACTGATGCCAGGCCACATTGTATATGCTTTTTATTCATGGCTGAGTCTGTTGGTCCACATGCTTTCAACCTGATGATGCTCCGTCCCCGAGGAAGCTCACTGAATGTCACTTGGTGCTGTTATGCTAACGGCGTAAACTGTAACCACGGCAAAAATAATATGATGCTCTAAATGAGATTTTTTTTTTTAATCGTTCGACTGGATCATATAGTATAATTTTTATGTTACACTAGTGCCTTCCCTTGTATTCTCTGTGGGCTGCAATATCGGAGATGATTTTAAAAAAAAAATAAGACTTTCATATCTTCTAAGCCAAACGTTATAGAATGTTTCATGGGGCTGGGATCGAGGTATGTGTGTATATTTGAGAAACTGGTACTGTTCATGTTACATATACTCAGTGTGATCCCGTTTTATATGCAATGTTTCCTTTGTTTAAAATTAGGCAAGTGTTTTTAAGATAATAAAACGTGAGATTAAACCCATCTATATTTCTATGACTGAATCTGTTAATACTGTTTAAACATTGATACCATTCAGGTTTTTGCAATCAAATGGCTGACAGTCATATTAATAACTGCTAACTACAGTTGCACACTCCTTGTGCAGCTTAAAGCCAGGCGCAGAATTCTTGATGGATCAGCGTTCATTGCGGCAGTCTCTTTGTGTACATACACATTTCATCCATGGCAAATATCATCCTTCTCCAATAATTTAGATTTTTTTTTTCAACAACCTCAGCAGCTGTCTTGGCACCAGCCCTTGCAGCCTCACCACTCGCCTTGAGATGCTCCCTCTGCTTAAACTGCTTGAATAAGCCAGAGTTACCTTAAACTGCACATGGTAATCAGGGCCTGCTTTTTGTTTTAACATATTGGAGAGTGACAATGCCTTTGCTGTTATCACAGTACTTGAGGGATTTGCTTTTGGGCCTGGTCTTCTATCCATATTGCAAGGAGCTTTTCTATGTCAGATATCTGGCCTTTCCTCTGTAGTCAATATTGTCGCCTTCATGGAAGCACATCCTTTAACAACTTCTTTAATTTTCTCTTTATCTTTCAGGATGGTGGTTGTGGTGGAGTGTGAAAAGGCAAAGTTATGTGCCATGGCGTTAACATATTTTCTACTTTCGTGCTCCTTTATCATGTTCAGCTTCATTTCCAAGTCGATGCTAGGGTGTCTCTTCCTGGATTCCTCAACAGGTTTCTTTTGGGAGGCGTGATGCACTTAAATTTCCTGACAATAAGGCACGGATTGCACTGCGAAATCAAAACATGCACATGGTAGCAAACGATGGGAGCCGAGAAAGAAGACTGTGCCTGAAGCTGTGGAGAAATGTTATTGTATATATTTTTTATATTTTATTGTAATTTTTACATAGTACAGTAAGTTTTTTTTTATGTAATGAAATGGTACAGTACATGTACTGTATCTATCATCTGCTTATTTTAGCATCCTTCACATATACATTACTGTATGCATCATTTTTTTATAATTGAATTTTAGCCCCTGTGCCATTCTTCCTTCAAACAAAAAAACAGTCAAGCCTCAGGTAAGTTTGACCCCCTGATCTTTTCAATAACTAGATGCATACTGTAATACAAGTTAGATATGGACAGTGGGTTAGGCTACGGCTGGCAGCGCTGCACATTCTTCTGCACCTGTTACACTAAACGATACACACGCTAACGTCCTACGTCCACTTTCAGGCGTCTCCCGATTAGTGTGTATTAATTACTATAGACCGGGAACGTAAACGCGACTCGACATTATTCAACATGCTTCTGACTGGTGCGAAGACGACATGCCGCCGATGGCTGTTGCCACGTGACCATAACCGGAAGTATCCGGGATGTACCACATAAGAAATAGGGGGACTCTAGTACAACAAAACCTAGAAGACTAACAATGGAGCTTCACCAAATCGCCACACCAAAACTGTGCCGAGAATAAATGCGTATTACACCGTTGCATACGCTGCGGTTACGCATTCTTCGAGGCTGCCCAAAACACGACGTACCGCACAATGGCAGCGGTAAGGAAACGCGTCATAGCCGGAAGTTGGTCGTTTCAACCGGAAGGTCGGAGTTCATAAGATCCGCAGTGGGCGCCTTGATGGTGTCGGGTTTTTAACGTGAAATAGCTTAAAAGGTGGAGCAGTGGTTTTATTACAAGCTGGAAAATGGCTTCTGGTAAGCTTTTGCGACTCACCAATATCATATCGGTCTTTACTCGTACGAAGTTTTCGTGAGACGCGTACGGATTTGAATTTAAGCGCCCTTGCGGCGGATGGTGGGGTTACCCGGCGTTTTATGGGCCGGTGCGCGGCGCCAGTCTACAGCCTTCACTGCCCCCATGTCCATCGCATGGTCAGCCTGGCACTAACAGACGCATATCTCTAGCTGCCGATAGTGATAATCCTGCATAAAGAATATGTAGTTTGGTGCTGGGCCTTATTTGTCCGCCATGTTTGACGGCGTGCTAGGCCTCAGACCACGCCGGCGAATGTGGCGCGTTTTGGGCGCCGCATTCTTTGTTTTGGGGTAATCGAGATGTGGACTTCCGCTGGCGTTCACTCTTCCTGGATGGCATTTGTCATCTATCGCGGGCACATATTCATGCCCAGGCCCCCTTAAAGTGGCAGAACCGTGTGAGAAACTAAACCCGGTGTGCCTCCCTAACCGGTTTCCTCTTTCCGCAGAATCTGGTTACGGTCAGCCTGGCGCTCCCCAGCAAAGGTACGGTCACAGACTGAGTTGATGTGTATGTTACTACCGAGATGCTTCACGTATACTTAAGCCAGACGATGTAGTCCTGTCACGACACAATGACGAGCGGGCGTTGTGGGGGGCAGCCTGGCGCTTAAAGTCGGTATCGGCGATATGGTGCTAACTACAGAAATCCCAAAGTCTTAAATGTGGCTGTAATCTAAACATTTTAACGTTTTCTTCTTGAAGTTATTCATCTTACGGCGCGCCTCCTCCCCAGGGTTACCAGCAGAGTGCGCAGGTAGGTGCTTTTGATCTTAGTATCGGACCGTAACCGATCAGGCCGGAGTCGGGGGTTGGCCGAATAAAAATCTTGTACTGTGTCTTTGCTGCGTAGGGCTACGGTCAGGGGAGTGATGGATCATCGCATGGTGGTCAGATATATGCCAGCTACGCACCGTCTGGTAAGTGATCGCTTATTTGACGTGGTACCTCGTATGGTCGCATCTTGAGATGCAATCTTTTGAGCAATAGTGGAAGTCTGTCTAATCACATGACACGCCCCCAAAACGGCAGTCCTTTACCCGTTTTTGTAGAGTCTGACCTTTATAGCATCATAGAATTGAGAAGGTTTTGTGTATTGTGAGGTACTGCAACCCACCACCGATCCTACTCCTAAGGTGCTTAACTGGCTCAGTCGTAATGCTGAGGCCTTACATAGGCAGAGCGAGACTGTTAAGGCTGGTTCGCACTTCTCTGCACAAGCTCAACACTCGCGTATCCACTCTGCGCGTGCAGACACGGAGACATTCATAGTTCTCTGGTAAAGCCGTATACTTTACACATGTGGCCAGCAGTTAGGGCTTGGCATCCTTCAGCATTTTTCAATACCTTGATTTCAATACCGGTTCTTGAACAACATTTTTTTTCGATACCAATATGTTTGTACATCTATTTCAACAACAACCAGAATTCATCAAACATTACAACACTAAACCTTTATTTGAACAAATTGTCTTGTTAGTTATTGGGGGGGATAGATCGCAATCATAATGGGACACCGCCTTTTATTTATGTTTTTCTGGGGCTCTCAAGTTTTATCAAATGTTTGGCGTGAGATTACATCTATTAGGGGCGGAGCGTGAGTCTCACCGTCAATGCGTGACAGAGCCCTGCCTACTCCATTCATTGGATCCTGCTCTGCAAGTTACACCTTGTCTGCACTCTGTATGTGTGCGCATTCATGTAATAACATGTTTGCAGCGGGATCACATGCAGCAAATGCCATTTCCTAATTGGCTGGTAGGTGGCTATTAAGTCTAACTCGACCAGGACAGCTATGAACTTGGTGGAAAACTCCACTCCTTATGCCTGCACCTTGTCAATTAATTCTATGTAACAGGACACTTTGCTGTGCGTTATCCCTTACTTTGGTGAGCGTGTGGAAATGCATGTGTCTCACGGTCAGTGCGTGAGACTTGAGAGCCCTGATTTTATTTGTATGACCTGGGACATATTTATAATTCTTAAATCTGGTCAGCAGCTCAATCTTTTTTTCCACTGAATAAAAGACAATGGTATCCTGGTATTCAATCTTATTGAGGTACAAAAATAATACTGTCTACTGTCTTTTTCTGTACTTCTACATAACTTCTATGTTGGTGCCAGTGCTTGTGCTTATCGCTGTAAGCACTACATCACTGCACTGCATCAGTAGTGCCTCTGAGGAACTGAATCGGGCCGAGTTCTGATGATCTCGCTCACACACACATGCACCAATTCTAACTCTCCATGTGTTTCACATGATGTACGACAGTGTGGTCAGCCACTATATGGTGGGCATCTTTGCAAGTCGCCCTGGTTAAGTTGCACTGTCTTCAAAAATGGTTGCAAAATGCAACTAAATGGTCGCAGCCTGGAACCCTGTGGAACCACACTTTTGATTTTAAGCATTTTTTTACACCATGCAACAAACAAAAAAATTGATTGGATTGAAGCATTTCGGTCGGTACCAAAAAAGTACCTAAGTTCGGTGCCCAGCCCTTTTATATTTTTATTAATATTATTATTCTGATATTTCCTGCACACGTACCACAGCAGTGAGGTTTGTGTCAGTTTCTCTATATCTTACTAATTCAGAGAGCCGGCTCACAGGCTGCCAACTTTGGTCAGCTGGCTAGCATGACATTTTCAATTCGAAGCAAGTCTGCACACGCACGCATTCACATGTATGTAACAGTTTTATTACCTTGTAAATAGTCTGTAGGGTTTGCAAACTACCCCAACGCTCACCAGAAGCATCCATGTTGGTATTTAATGTGGACGCTAGCGAATCAACCCCCCCCCCATGTAGTCGAGCCTTGTCGATGGAAAGGTTGAGAACTTGTCTTGTTTAACCTCTGTTCCCAAACAGAGAACTACGGACAAAACACCCAGGCCTATTCTGGATCTTATGGACAGCAGACTCAGACCGGCTATGACAGCTATGGCCAACAAGGCTCAGACACATCAGGAGGGTAAGATGTTCCCCTCACTTGCGCCACCTACTGTGTGACTCCCTAAAAAGTGATTATTGGTCAATAGTTACACTAGACTGCCTGACCTATTGGGCAGCTGTTTCCATGGCGTTGCGTTAAGTGACCACCCCATTGGTCATTTTTGAGCGAACGTTATTGGCCGACACGTGTCCTCTTGCGTCTGGAAAGGTACAGAGAGAGATCCTCGTCATACGGACAGCAGCAGCCACAACCGCAGGGCTATGGACAGCCGCCTCCGCAGCAGCCCCAGCAGGCGTCCTACGGGCAGCCCCAGCAGGCGTCCTACGGGCAACCCCAGCAGGCGTCCTACGGGCAACCCCAGCAGCGGCCTCAAGGCTTCGGCCAGCAGGGGTCCTACAACCAGCAGCCCTTTGCTGGCCAGCAACAGGGGGATTTTGGACGACGCAACAATTGTACAGTGCCTTGCCCTTCACACTTTTTTTTTTGTTTGTTTGTTTGTTTAAGGTGTTTTTACATTTTACAAGGGGGCAAACGTGTAGCTCAGTGGGCTAAGCCTGCGATTTGAAGATTAGAGCCTGCTGGAATAGTCACGTGTCTTTGGGGCATTCAACAAGGCCCATAACACCTTGCTCCGTGGGCATCGCTGCAAGTGGTTGCCCTTCACTGGCAACTTACTCTCAGCTACATGTGTCTGTGTGTCATGGAGACCAAGATGGGGCAGGCAAAAGGGCCATTTAACTACAGGGATCGATAGTGCCATTATTTATTCTTCTGTCTAGAGGTCAAGGACAGGGTTTGAAAACACTACTAATCCTGGCTGCTTCTGATAGCCTACCTTCTTCCTGCAGATGATGATGATGATGGTGGTCAGGGCTTGAGAAGATATGGGGGAGGCGATGACAGGTCTGAGGGGTACCGAGGCAGAGGGCGCGGGGGATACGATCGTGACGGAAGAGGTGGCCCCCCACCCAGTATGAGGTAAGTGCGCGTTCCGGCCCTCTGAGGTCCCCTCCTGCTCTTCCTCCATGCCGCCCACATGCCACCCTCCTGGCCAGGACACCATCCTGAAGCAGGTCCGTGTGATCGGCACCTCTGCTGTGCGTCATCCAAATGGTGCCAGTGTCATGCCTTGGTGTAATTGCACCCCCCCAAAAAAAAAAACAAAAATCCTGAAAGAACCTTCATCTGTGAGACCCAGGTCAACATGTGAATTGATTCTTGATGGTGAAATGCAGGAAGGGTTACTCCTTGCGTGTCACGTCTGATGAGGTTCCTCTGAGCTCTGCAATGTCTTGGTTTGCTGCTCTTGTTGGAATGGGAAGTGGATGGGGGTGGAGTTTGTGGATTTGCCCGTGTGCTGGAGCATCAACTTGTGAAATGGGGGTCGGGACTGTCCCTCCGCTTCTTGGTGGAGGTGTGATATGAATTATTAAAATTTAACATACTTCTTGTGAAAGGTACGTTTATGGGGTACCAAGCCACTGGCCACTGGGCCGGTCACATGACAGGGATTCATTCACATCTTCATCAGAGTCTGCTCATCCCGCAGTCGGGTTGTTGTGTGAGAGTGCCGCTGGCGTTAAGTGACATGACTGATGGCTGAATCGCCTGAGACTCTCCAAGGCTGATCTAGGGGTGTGTGTGTCTCTGTTACGGTGGTCAGCCTCAGCCTTAAAATGAGCGCCGGGGAGAGTGGTGGTCATACCTGTTAAGAGAAGGTGACTCAGATGCTCAAACAGTCCTCATCAGGTTTGCCACTAGGTGGCATCGTTTGCTGTTTGTAGCCAAGAGTGTTTGACAGCAGTAAAACCACCCAGGATTTGTTCTCTGCTTGTTAATCTCACGCTGCACCATGTTTCGGTGATGCTCCCTCTACAGGGCGAGTTGACTGCCGGTGTTGCCTTAGAAAGGGGGGGCTGGGTAGGGGTTTGACCTCCGTAGACTGTTTAGTCTCTTTCCAGTGGCTCTGGGGCAGAATGTACTGAAATAACTGGCACTAGTAACAGTGATCTTGGTGAAAACAGTATGCTTAATTGACCGGGCAAGTCTGTGAGTCTCCTGCTCGTGATGTTTCAGCATAACAATGACCGCAAGCAGGAAGGTATGATCGTTGACCTGGCACATGAGGAGGAGGAAGGGGGTGTTTTCTCCACCCTGTCATGTCCCTGCTCTGTGAATTCACACTGTTTGGGTTTCTGCCCAAGGGGTAAACCTTTCCTGGGGGGAAATTTTAAGCTTGAGAGTAACTGACATCTGCAGTTCATACACGAGTGTCTGTCATGGAGTTCTGTGTGTTTTCTCTCTTAACTTGGTCTACGTTTTATACCACAGGTTTCAAAGTGAATGCGATTAAACTCGGACCTCTTCTGTTGGAGCTCAGTTTAATCTCTCAAATTGGAAGAAAATGTCATGACATTGTGTCGAGTGATGCTGCTATCTAGAAAAACCTTTTTAATGCTGTGAAAACCAAGGTAACCTCTGGTTGGTCAATTGAAAGTCAGGTAAAAATGCAGCATTTTGTTACTGATCGACCATTGGCCTGTGGGATTATTTGGGTTGACCACCTGAAATCTCATTGGTCAGTTACCCCTCAAGGATTGGCCCATGCAAAGGGGGAAACTCTCATGGTGTAAACTGGTATAAAATGAAAAAACTCCCCAAAACAAAGCTGGAAATGGGAGCACTGGGTTGGGTGTGACAAAGGACGGCGTCATTTCTTCGATTTTTCCTCTACAGAGGTGGTGACCGTGGTGGCTTCCAAAATTACGGTGGTAAGTGACAAGCATCAGAACTGTTTCCATGGAAAAAAGTCTTTTGGCAAAGAACAGGAGTCCAAAAGCCACAGTTTGTCCTTGTGTCCATACCTAAGCCGCCACTCCTACTGTCCTAGGGTCCTCGTTTGACATGCCGTAGTTTTTCTCCCGTTTCTTACATGTAAAACATTAAAATCTTCCACGGTGGTATTTATTGCATGTTAAAAATCGCAGCTTTTTGCCTCAGAAAGGAAGTGAACATTGTGTGAAACGGAACTTGCCATAGTCCACAAGCAAGCTGGTGGTTTCTCAGTAGACTCTTCTCAAATAGTGCTGATCGCACAAGGGTTGGCTGATCCCGTAGGAAACTCAGGGTGCTGATTCACGAGCACCTTGTCGTCAAGCCCAGTCAGAGCTGTGTAGCTCAAAGGTAGTGAACTCTGTAGTCATGTCGCTTGCCCCTTTCTGCAGTTGTTTTATGCTGTTCTCTCTGTCCTTTGATGTTTTTCAGGGGCCAGAGATTATGGACAAAGAAATGATTCTGGTAGGTTCCTCTTTAAGCCTCCCCTGCCTCCTCTTCCATTGGTTTTGCCCTCCACATTCCCCCGGGCCTTAAAGGTGTGATTGATATCTCCCCTGTCCACCAGGGGGGGACGAGGACAACTCGGACAACAACACTATCTTCGTCCAGGGTCTTGGAGAAGATGTCACCACCCAGGAAGTTGGGGACTTCTTTAAGCAGATTGGCATCATAAAGGCAAGATGTCGGCCTCTCTGTTGCTACTTGGTCCGCGGTCTCCCAGCTTCCTCTGGCTGCTAGCGTGCTTGATGCGTATCTCTCCTACAGGTAAACAAGAAGACAGGGCAGCCCATGATTAACCTATACACCGATAAAGCCACGGGCCAGCTCAAAGGGGAAGCCACAGTCTCGTTTGATGACCCACCCTCTGCCAAGGCTGCTATTGACTGGTTTGACGGTAAGAGCTGACCCCTCGTCCCAATCGGCCGTTGTTCTTCGGAACGTTCGGAAGCATCCGGCGTTTGTAGTATTAAACTAGGAATTTTCTTTACAGGCAAGGAGTTCAAAGGGCGGCCGATCAAGGTGTCTTTTGCTACCCGCAGGGCAGAATTCACACCCCGGGGGGGGGGCAGAGGCCGTGGGGGTGAGTTTGTGTCTCTGTGTTTTAACTGCTGCTTTGGAGAGTGGAGCTTTGTTAACTGATGGTGCCTTCTGATGGCTCTGATCGCAGGTTTCCGAGGGGCTCGTGCTGGTTTTGGAGGGTTTGATATGAGGGGAGGAGACTGGCTTTGTCCGAACAGGTAACGTATGCGTGTGTGTTTCTGTGTAGGTTAGTTGCCATCGGAGGTAAAACGCTAATAGAGAATCCGCTCCCACCCCCTTTACAGTTCTTGTGGCAACCTGAACTTCGCCCGACGGTTTGAGTGCAACAAATGTAGCACTCCTAAACCGGCGGACAGCTTCGGAGGTAGGCGGCGCATCTGCCGTGCATCTTCAGTCTTCCGTGTTGTGAAGAGCCGGTCTTGTTGGAAAAATGTATCTCTTTTGCAGACCGTGGAGGTCGGGGGGGCTTTGGAGGCGACCGCGGCGGGTTCAGAGGCCGGGGGGGCTTCCGTGGCGGTGACCGTGGAGGTGGCTTCAAGATGGGGGGCAGGTAGGTGGTAGAGATGTGAATTAGTCATTTTTAATGCTCCAGTACCGAACGAGTAAAAAACAAAATGCCTCTGTTAAGGTGGCCGCACACAAATGATATCAACAGACATCATATCAGTGCAACGACGTATGAGCGGTGATCACTGTTTCAGCGCAGTGTCTCCAAGGGAAATTTTCTTTTGTTCTGATCTCATCCCCTTAAGACTTTCACCACTAGGGGGCTCGCTATCTGCATTTATTAGCACTACAGAGACTGTCTGGCTTGGTTTTTGGGTTTGTTCCGACTGGGGTTTGTCTCGTCTTTTTCAGGGGTGACTACAGAGAAGAAAGACGAGACAGGCCGTATTGAGGCTGTCCACGTCCCATTCCAGAGCGGGGTTTTTTTTTGGGAGGGGGGGGTGGTGGGGGTTCGTACCTTTCAGCTGTTTAATCCCATTTGTTCACTCCTAACCTGTCTGACGTTGATGTGCATCTACTGTGTAACCACTTTC
>JAODLD010000042.1:4549360-4559956 GCA_026781065.1 Mormyrops boulengeri | reverse complement strand
CCCCCCCCCCCCCCCCCCCCCCCCCCCCCCCGCCCCCCCCCCCCCCCCCCCCCCCCCCCGCCCCCCCCCCCCCCCCCGGCTTTTACTTTCCCTGTTGTACGTAGTTGGTTAAAGTTTGAAGCATGACGCTTGTAAGATGCAACATTAACATGAATATTTCTGTGAAGATTCTTAGTCATCCAGGTGAAACTGTCTGCTTGAGTCTTGGCAACTGGCGAGAGAAATCCAGTTGCCGTGACTCAAGCAACAGATGATAACATGAATATTGTACAACAGCTTTTACTTCAGTTTTTTTCCTCAAATATTAAACTGATACTCTTAAATTGTGTTTCATTTCTGGAAATGTCTGGTCTCTGTAAATGAATGAAAAGCTCACTCCTCTTCTTGCATATTTAACATATAAATGTTTCATATGATTCCTGTCACCATCTTAAGGGCAAAGGATTTAAGCAATGTAGGTTTGGTTTGTGTAAGTTGTCACAAAACTCTTTGTTTATCCCGCGAACCCAGTGCCATTTTACCAGGTAATACATCTTTGAAAAGAAACCTGAAGTAGTCACGCTTTCCGTTTCCGCATCACCTCTCTTGCCATTTGGTGATCTCGTGTGGTTGAAATGTGTAACGGCAGCCGGTACCCTCACGGAGGAAGTCTGTCAATGAAAAGACTGCCACCAGCCCAGTGCGCGGTCTACATGGAGCCGTCCTGCTCAAATGCCTATAAACGCCCCCACCCAAAAAAAGAAGTAATATAGACTTTATAATTCTTGGATGCAAAATCGCGTGTCATTGTGTCAAGGCGCTTTTGTAATGTTTACTTGTTTCAGTAAATTTACTCGATATGATGTTAAAACTTTTGTTTTGATAGAACCAGAAAAATGTAACCAGTGTACCATAAATTTAGGAACACAGTGGAACTTTTTATTTAATCAAACGAAAAAATATTTTAAACACAGTCCTTGTCGAGACGTTCATTTTAGGTAAGATGGGTGTTGACGTCTCCTTCTCCAGAGGTCCCCCTCCCTCGTTGGTTTCCTGCTGCCTTCCCAGTACCATGATGTGGTAGACCCCCACCCAAATCCTGACGTGCGTGCGTCTTAACGCACAGCTGCAAAACTTTTTTTTTTTTTTTTTTTAATTGCTAGAGGGGGGAGAGATACGCCACTGGGGCATATACCAGTAACAATATGCGATAGTGAAAGTAGTGGTGCAGACAAGAGCAGCGACACTACCGGGTGCGGGCAGGAGGGTCTCCGTCTCTGCACCGCCTTTAAGGGCTCGCTGTAATCTCATTGCCGTAACCGTCATGGCACTGCTGTCCATCTTCTGCATCTGGATGCTCTCCCCAAGTCTGTCAAGTGGGACCAGGTTCGTCTACAAGTTCCCCGGGTCGGCGGTAAAATACGTCCCGTCGGAGCGATGCGCTGGCCCCCCAGGCGGCAGCTCACACCACAGGTAAGACCGGACCTTGGAAGCCGGCTTAAACGGCGGAAGGTCCAGGTAGGTTCCAGGTGGTCTCCAGTGCGTTTCTGCTGTCTGAACATTCTTTTTATTCATACGTGGACCTGTGGCTTTTGGTAAGAAATAAGATGCACAGTAGATCTCTTGGTGGTAACGAAGACCAGGCTGGCTGTCAAAAGACAACGGGATATGGCTACTGCCGCCTCCTGGTATTTGCACAGGGTGTAAAAGACCTGCTGGCACTTTAGTCCTGGTGTGTTACATATTTTTCTCGCGGTTTCCTGATCCAGTTGCCGGTCGTATCTGATCGGGAACCATTCCACTTATCCTCAAATACCCTGCTGGTGTTTTCGGTCTTATGTCGGGGGATAACCCGGCATCCCGGGTCCCAGGCGGCAGACCAAAAAGCCGCCTGCATTTGTCACCAAGTCTCGGATATTGGGGATTTTCATCAGCTGCATTTATAAATCCCTACACTGGCTCCCATCTTCAGAACCAGGCGATATGCTTATTTGGACTTTATGTACAACAGAAGGGAGACAAATGAACCTTAGCCTATAATCCCAGGGGTACTTAGGCTTCTCACCAGGTTTTGAAATGAGCCGGTTCTGCCGTGATTATTATTCTCATGTCGTTACCGCTTTTTGAGAAAAAAATGTATGTTAGCTGCGGGCCATCTTAAGGCTTCTGGTGACTATTTGTAACTTAATGAAAACGAACAACATTGCAGACTATATGTTTCTGTTACCATTAGCCTAAATTAAAGCTTTTAGAGGTAAGTCGTTTTTTTGCCTCCTTAACATTCACACCTTGTGTAAAGGTATTGAAATGTGCCTGGTTCATACATCTTGCTCTCTGACAATAGACTACAAGTCTTTTGTGTTTGTGATTAGTTACAGATAACGACAGCATTCTCTGGAGAAAATGTTCTCTGTAAATCTTCAGTAAAATCTCACTGCTGTGTTACGTGTCCCTTTTGGAAGAGGTGAGAGGGCTGTGAGCAGAGCTGTCCACCATTTGCCTTCCCCGTTAGAAACTGGTGCCAGTACACCGTGCTGAAGACCGTATCCTGCCAAGTGCACAACAAGAGCGAGGTGGCCGTGCAGAGAACGTTCCAGAGCTGCCGCTGGCCTGCCCCCTGTCCTGGTCTCATGGGGTACGTTGAGACACTAAGGTTAAGGACGACCACTTCATGTACAGAGTCCTGGGAAGGGTAACACAACCCTAGCCTTTAGCCAAAGACTGCGGTAGTATAGAGATACAGTGTTGGATGTGGTGAGCTGTGTATGTTGTTGTTTATTAAAAAAACAGACACACACACACACATCTGCTCTGCTATGCAGTAACACCCTCTGATCTCAGTGGACCTTTTTCATTGTGGGGTGCTATGATTTTTGCCGTTTATTTAGAAGCCCACAAAAATGGGTATAATTAGTAAAACATATAACATTTTTCCCAGCATGCAAATATCTCTTGGCCCAACCCTGGTTCTTATTTGTAACAGCATTGCCTACCAATCCATAGTGTCTATGAGGAGAGAGATAACCCTGTAATTGAATTCTGTTCATAAAAAGCTTTGCGGAAAACTCCACAAGGCAGTAATATGTTTAAAGGGGACATAAAGTTCTTTTCTTTAAATACCATCTGTTAGACGATGATGGTTGACATGCAGACACAGCTGGGATTCGGTTGCTGGAAGAGACTGCTGTGGTTGACCTCTGGAATGATGCATGGCAGTTACAGAGCAGGGCAGAGCCGCGCCCGAGGGCCGCCATGTCGCTGACAGACTGTAAACTCTCTGAGCGAAGGTCTTTCCTACGACGGGATGCGGATGACAATGTTCATCAGTCTTTCTAGTCACACTGCCTCTGATGATGATGGGGGGGGGCTTGTTATTGAGGATTTATGGGCCTGTTTGAAGTTCCCCTCCACCCCTGTTAGTTTACTAATCACAAATTTCCACTGTCCTGATCTCCATGTCTGAGGTAGTAGATAACACTGTTTGGTCTAGGAGAACGTGTGTCCAGTTAATGGGTGAAGACAGGCATCTTCTTAAGCAATGCCTCAACACGCATAATAAGCAGATTTACGAACGCAATGGAAATATACGATGAGGAGCAGGCAGACAGAAAGGATCGAAATTACTGAAGTTTTATCTATATGCGTAATACTCATCCTTCGACTGCCACCTGATCTACATTGGTCTACTCTGGAGGACCCGGGGCAGACCCAGGACACCCTGAAGAGATTATATCTCTCGACTGGCCTGGCAATGCCATGGTATTCCCCCCAGAGGAGTTGGAGGAGGTGGCTGGGGAGAAGGAGGTCTGGGCACCCCTGCTTAGGATGGATGGATGAGTAATCCACATCTATAGACAGACATACTCCATTTTTGCCATTTTCATACTGCTACAAAGATCTGGAAAACACTTTAAGGTCCAGTCCCATGCCGTTGATCGCTCAGCCTCCTTTTGGCGGCCAAGCCTGAGCACAGCCACATGTCTGCCGCAGCGAGGAATCCCAGTTCTGGAGTCACCTCCGAGGTTTAAGTCAAATGCATGCATCGGGGGCCAAGCACACGCTGGCAAGGTCCTCGTTTGTGTCAAGTGAACAAAAAGGCTTTTTCATGGCGGGACAAACCTGAGCGCAAAAGCAAGGTGGCCGGTTTCAGCAAAGGCTTCTCTGCATCAGTTACAGGACCCGGCTCCTACCCACATACCACGTGGCGTACCGGCAGGTGATGGCCTTGGAGTGGCGCTGCTGTCCCGGCTTCCAGGGCAAGAACTGCAGTGAGGGTAAGCTGTCTACGATCTGCTGTGGCTCTGGGACTCTGTTGTGACCGTGGAGGAGATGGTTGTCCACCTCTCAGACTGTCCTGGTGTGACAGCGAGAAGTTATGGGAGATTTTAAAAGCTGTGCGGACAGGGATTATCATACACTGTGGAGCAGTGTTTCCCAACCCGGTCCATGTTTTTCCTCCCTCCCAGCTCTCCACCAGGCAGGATACATTTTTGTTCCCAAAACATGGACTGTCACCGGGTCCCTGTGGACTGGATTGAGAAGCTCTGCTGTACAGTGGGGATCGTTTGGCCTGCCTGTTGCTGATGTCCTGTGTTTGGTCTAGTAGTTTGGACTGCATTTAGCACCTGAACCCCCCCTGCTGGAAAAGTTCACTGAGCCAGTGCTGACTGGGTATTGGCTCTCTGCTGGACGTACATTCCCTGCTCAGACACATTCCCCCATAACTGTATTTATTCCTGGTCCAGATACAGGGTTACAGACTATTTCTAAACTCCTCATATATTATTGATGATGATTATGATAATCCTGTGAATGGGTATATGGCCATGATGATTGTATGTGACATAATTAAATGTACGCGATATAAAAACAACCAAGTCACTAGTATACATTCGATACACTATATGGACAAAAACACTGGGACATGCCTCTTAATCGTTGAATTCTGGTGTTTCATTCAGACCCATTGCCACAGGTGTACAAAATCAAGCCCCTAGCCATGCGGTCAGGTTTACAAACATGCAGTCAGGTTTACAAGAGCTCAGGGAATTCAAGTGTGGTACTGCCACGGGATGTTACCTTCGCAATAAGTCAGTTTGTGAAATTTCTTCCCTATTAGATATTCCACGGTCAACTGTATGTGGTATTACTGCAAAGTGGAAGCGTTTAGGAACAACAGAAACTCTGCTATGAAGTAGCAGACCATGTACAGTAACAGAGTGGGGTCACTGAGTGCTGAGGCGCCAACACTCTGTTGACTCTAACTGCAGAGTTCCAAACTTACTTTGGCATTAACCCAGGCACAAAAACTGGGGGCTTCATGGAATGGGCTTCCATGGCCGAGCAGCCGCACGCAAGTCTCACATCACCAAGCGTTGAATGGAGTGGTGCGGTACTCGCCACCGCTGGACTCTGGAGCAGTGGAAAGATGTTCTGTGGAGTGACGAATCATGCTTCTCTGTCTGGCAGTCTGAGTTTGGCGAATGCCGTGAGAACATTACTTGCCTGACTGCATTGTGCCAAGTGTAAAGTATGTTGGATAAGGGATAATGGTATGGGGTTGTTTTTCCGGGGTTGGCCTTGGCCAATTAGTTCCAGTGAAGGGAACTGTTAATGTTGCAGCATACCCAGACAATTTCGACAATTCTGTGCTACTTTGTGGGAACAGTTTGGGGAAGGCCCCTCTGTTCCAGCATGACTGTGCCCCAGTGCACAAAGCAAGGCCCATAAAGACATGGTTTGGTGAGTTTTGTGTGGTAGAACTTGACTGGCCCACAGAGACTCCTGACCTCAACCCCATCGAACACCTTTGGGATGAATTACAGTGGAGATTGCGAGCCAGACCTTCACGTCCAACATCAGTGCCTGACCTCACAAATGCTCTTCTAGATGAATGGGCAAAAATTCCCAGTGACACACTCCACATGCCTATGGATTGAGAATGGGACGTCATAAAAGTTCCTGTAGACCTAATGGACGGGTATCCCAATATTTTTGTCCATACAGTGTATCTCACAGTGGCTTGTGCCAAACGTGGCCTCCGTGTGAGACCACATCACCTTTCACCTCAAATCTCAAGACTTCCCATCCTTGGCATACTAATTAGCTGCTTCCTTCTGCTCTGGGCCAGAGGACCCCCTGCAGGTCAGCTACTTTCATTTCTGCTGCAACATTTAGATCTCATGGACCTTCTTGTAGTCACCAAGTGTGAGGTCATAGTCCTGCTCAGGGCGCCGGCTTGGTCCCATCTTTTACCAGCTGTTGGACTCGGATGTGGCTGTGGACAGATGGAATAATTAGGAAAGCCAAGAAGAAGGCTACAGCCTTTGTTCTCTGAGCATGGGGTCTGGGAAGGGGCACTGGGATGAGAACTCAGGACCCCTGAACACCCCATCTAACAGCTGCATGTTCAGCTGCTTATGGTCTGAGTTTAGATCCTGTACTGTCACAAAATGGGGGTGTTTTGGGAAAATGAAACAGGACTGTCATCATGCCCAGGAGGTGTTCGGGAGTCTCTGGCTATTGCAGGATCATCCCATGTTTTATATTTATAAAAATGCGTGATTTTTTTTCTGTTTATTTGTGCACCTTTCCTATCTCCCTTTATTGTCTGGGATTCCTCACTTATTGCTGAACATCTAGTGCTGGTAAGTAGCGTCAGTTTCCCCTGTGTCCTGCATGTACGACTGTTTGTCCGTTGCGGTTTCGGGAGTTTATTCTTTAAGTGCGTCGTCGGTACTGTCATGTGGATCGTCAGCTGCCTGGCCGCACGTCTCGCCTGCGCATGTGTGGCTTGAGTGAGTCGCCAGGAAGTGACACAGTGCCAAGGGAGGGGCCGCACGTCTGCGATCGCTCACATCCTGCCTGCAGCACCTTGATTTTTAAATGGCCAGGTTTTCGATGCCTCTCACAGCAGGGACAGACCGCATCACATGAGCCACCTTACTGAGTAGCAGATGGTCTGGGTTATACAGAGCAAGTGGCGTGAAGAAACGTGAGGTTTGGTGAGAGGTTTTGAACCCTGGGACAGCGGTGGTCCTCAAACATCTTGCCCCCACCTGTTCATCTCTCAGATTATAACTCTGTTGAATTTAGTATCAAAATATACATCAGTTTCTTCAACTTAATGTACATTTCTTTGACATCTCAATGGAACTTCTCAATTTCGCGTCTACCAAAAGCATAAATTGGAGTTTCCCGTCTGGCAGAGTCGTGCAGGACACTGACGTACGTGGTGAGGAGTTTAGTTTAGTCACCAGCTATGACATGACAGCCGGTACTTTTTAGTTATCTGTGCCACTTGCCCGGGTGCTGCTTTTGTTCTCTGGCCCCCACCCAATCCAGCCGCCCCCCCCCGCGGCCACAGGTACACCCTGATTTTTATCATTTCTGTCCCTTCCCAGAATCTCCTGTTTGCTGTTTATGAGGGTGAGGCAAGGGCCGCAGTGACCGAGCTGACACCTGTAGATAGGGACACCGTGAGACCTCGCCCCCCCGCCCCTGCTCCACCTGACAGGAGCCCCTCACTAGTAAATAAACCATGTGGCATTTAAAGTCCATCCAGCTTCTTTAACCAGGGGGGTCTGTCGGTGACCCAGTCTGCCGCAGTGGGGGTCTGTCGGTGACCCAGTCTGCCGCAGTGGGGGTCTGACATGTCACTGGCTGTTTGCTGTTCATGACCATTTTTATACTTGGCTTAGAGTTAAGATCAAAGATGAATGTTTTTTTAGCCCTAAATTTTCAAAGCTCTGCCATATTACTTTTGGCACATTAGCATGTGCTTCCCAGTCCGCTTCATAAAATTCTCTCCATTTATAGTAACGTGTGGCTTCCTAATTAAGAGAGGCGGCATGGCGTCGGCAACCAATCCCTGCTTATGAAAACCATCTACAAGCCTTTCTGTGCAGAAAAACCATCAGGAGAGGTAATTATTGTTTCATGAGTTATGACAACAACGCCTGCAACAGATTTAATAAACAGATGTAGTCGGCATTAGACATAACATGTTGGATGTGATCAAAAGCGCTGGTTTGGATGTCAGAAGTGTGTGATGTAACTGAAGGGAAAGGGTGTGCGTGAAACGGCAAACACTGAGGAGGTGTGTGTCAAAGCTACCTCTGTCCCCCCTCCCAGACCATTCTGTGGAGTTGTTTTGGTCTAGAACCACCACGGAGGTGCTACCCCAGTGAAACACTCAGGAAAGGCCGGCTTGCGCTGACACGTGCCTGTCCTGCTGTTCTCTCTCTCTCAATGGCACACGGAGGTGGATCTGGTTGTGGGTGACCATTTTAAGGCAGATCTCCGACCCTCGTTCCCGCTCCTCTCGTTCTCTCGCTGCCTCGCACACTTTGCCTGCATTTCCTGTAATTAGCATTGGCACTCTGTGCCCTGCTGTCCTGTTTCTTACAGCAGACTGAAAAGAGTGTGTGTGTGTGTGTGTGCGTGCGCACGCTCCCCTTAACACGATCTCGTTCCCCATCTCGCTTTTGGATGCTGACTGCCCACTACACAGTTGCATTCCTATTGCATGAAAGGACAGGAGAAATGCAAGAGAATCATTTATTACTGTGTGCCATTGCTTTCATCATGCCATGCTGTTTCTTTGGTGGGGGGAGCGGGGAGTGCTGATGTACAAACATTAGTGAAATAACATAATGGGGAAATAATTCCTGAGAATTTTCACAGAGAGGGGCTTTTTTGGTAATCCTCATGGTCCCGCAGGGTGAGGGGAGTGGCAAAGAGGCAGGTGAGGCAGCAGGGTGAAATGGACCCCTCCCTGCTTGTTTTTGTTTGAGTGACCCTCCTGTGTGTGTCCATGTTTCAGAGGGGGTGTCACCAGCCTCCTAGGGCAGAATGCAACTCCACTGGCTGTTTTCACAGGATGGAGGGCAGAGTTGCCTGGAAACACCCCCCGCCTGCATTTTTGGCTCACATAACACTGGCTCTGGATCAGGTCCTCCCCTTTAAATTGAGAGTGCTGTTTCCTGAGATGCCCTGGGCGTTCCCCAAACTACACACTTCCTTAGTTATTATAGAGTTCTGTGTCTCTTGCTGGTCAGAGGCGCCTCTTTGCGGAAGCACCAGTGGGGTCTGGAACGCCCCCGGCAGTGGGCTGGCCCGGCCCGGGCCCCGAATGTCCGGTACCCCTTCCAGGTGCCAGATGTTTAACTCCAGCTGTTAGGTCATTCCTCATCCTTCCAAAAATGGTTCCTGTCTCTCACTGCTACCGGCTGGCCTGTCCTGCAAGCAGTTGTCCGGGAGTCTCTACCGAAAGAATACATTTGACTAGGGCTGGATTTACCAGACCTTGGACAGCTGGCATGCTGTATCTCTTGTAGGACACTGGGTTACAGGGTACTGGAAAATACCTGCATTTAACCGTCAAAAACATGTGTAGGCCTTCCCAACAAAAAATTTTAATATGGCTATACATAGAAAGAGGATGCCTGTATTCTTTATGGAGTATGTATAGATTCATGAAGAGTATGTCTATATACAAAATGAGTAGCGTAGCGCCGGCAGGGTGTGCATGTCCCAGCATGCCCTGCAAGTCACTCTAAATAGCCCCTTGTTGTATTGTTATTGTTAGTACTACTATGTCCCGATTGTGGCACGTATGTTTGCCTGTGTCTTATGTGAACCCTGTCTGATCCTCGCGTGTCTTTAGCGTTGAGTAAATTACCTACCGTGTGTGTACCTTACAGTCCTGCATTTGACCTCCCTGTGGTTTCCTCAGGCGTTCAGTGCGGCGGGCATTGATTGCCTGGTATAGTCCTAATAAGGACCATAATCAAGTTGTGTGTTTTTTCCCCACAAGGAAGTGTCCTTGTCATTTGTTGCTTCCGCAATGCCTCGGTCAGTCTGCCGCTGCAGTATGTTTATATTCATAAAGAGTATGTCTGTATTTTAAGGCAGTCAAAGTTATCACATGTTGTTTCTTTGATTATATCACCGCATGTGTTAGTTTTGATGCCCTAATGGGAGAATAGTATGAGCAAATATTTTTAATAGAGACCTGTAGTTTTTTTCATCCTGTGTGTTAGCTACACAAGAGCTTTGGTAATGAACGCCCAGTTAGTGTCACACTGGGAAGCTGGCGGAGGGGAAAGTGTAAATCAGTGTAACTTGGTTCATTTTGTTTTAAAAAATTGCAAAGCATCTCAGAAGATAAAACATGTCGTCATTTGCACTATTTGTTGTATTTTTTTGGAGGCAAATATCTTAAAATGAGGCTCTTTCCGGTTATTAAACACACTTTCACTGGATGTCAGGCTTCTGCTTTTAGAGCCATTTGCCAAATAGGTTTCAGATTTAGAGAGAGAAACTGCAATAAAAATCTGTTGCTGGACATGGAGTGAAAGGCGTTTGTCGTAGCTGCTTTGAACCATTTGACCCAAGAAACACTGATAGAGGCATAATTTATGTATGTCTATATCCATAAAGAGTATGTCTACATCCATAAAGAGTATGTCTATATCCATAAAGAGTATGTCTGTATGAGTAAAGAGTATGTCTACAGAGAGTATGTCTATATCCATATAGAGTATGTCTGTATGAGTAAAGAGTATGTCTACAGAGAGTATGTCTATATCCATAAAGAGTATGTCTGTATGAGTA
>JAODLD010000042.1:4521583-4534901 GCA_026781065.1 Mormyrops boulengeri | reverse complement strand
CCCCCCCCCCCCCCCCCCCCCCCCCCCCCCCCCCCCCCCCCCCCCCCCCCCCGAGGCTCAGTTTGGCTCCAAGCTCAGTTCCTTAACCACTGTGCCACCTCCTGCCTGAAATACATATAAGGGTAAAAAAAAAAGGTGTGGTGTCATCACACACAAAAGCACACCTAAGTAAGTGACTGACACAGCTGCAGACCCACCCCCACCGCTATCCACTCATCTGATTGTCAGACAGTGATGATTGACAGGCTACTGCACCACTAAAGTAGACAGGCCCTACAAGTGGGAAGAGCCTTTCACTGCTTTCATATCGGCACTGTCGTGCGTGATTCGTGCGTGTGAGCAGGCGACCGACATCATAAATCTCATTATGAGCTCAAAAAAGATCCGCTGTGTTTGCCAGGTGTGGGGGCAGGGGCCACGCCAAACGGCAGCTGGCAGCTGGGTGGGGTCCACCATAAGGGGGTGTGACTGCACAGCCAGGTCCATCATCCCTGGCTCTTAGTCCAGGGAAGCAAAGCTCATGTAACCTCATCAGATAACCGAACAATGGCCTCCATCATGGCGGACTGGACGAGATCTGCTGTCTGGAGCAGCCGGCTGAGCAGGAGAATCAGGGCTCTGAACTTTAGGGGCCCCCACTATATATTTTGCTGATGGGGGGGTCCCTGTGATGAATAGGATAATAAAAAAGTATTAAATCAGCCATATTGACGTGGGTGGAGTGACGAACACTAAGGCAAAACCTAAGCATTCCACACAACAAACTACAGCCTAAAACGCTCCTTTTGGAAAATTCATAAAAAGAACAATGCTTTGCGTGTGTCTGTGTGTTTGTGTAAATCTTTTGTCTTTTCCGTCTCTGAAAAGCTACTGTCTCTTTGTGAAAGTGATACGGCCAGGAAAGCACACACCTGTTGATATGTATCCCGAAACGGCGTTTCCTAACAATACTTATTTGGACTAGAAAGGGCACCGTGGTCCAGTATTTCTGGTTTAGTCACATACACAAATTTCCTCACTCCCCAGAACTGCACATCAAGTTCCTTGCAGATAGGTCTGCCTTAACACCAAGTGTGGCTGCGCAGTTTTAAGCACTCTCCAGTACAATGACTCAAATATTCCATGCATTTTAAACTCTGGTTATTTTTGGCCAAATTCTCAACAGTTATACTATTATTTACTATTTGTACTTAGTGGTTTTCCTGCAGATGACTCAAGCGAATGTGTGTTTTCATTAAGTCTTGAAAAAACGTGCCTAATTCGAATCCTTTAATCTCATAGGATGTATCCTGCAGTTTTAAGTGAAATTCAGGGTGGGCTTTAAATCATTTCATTCTGTATGATTCATTAGAAAATGATTAAACACACCAGAATTGGTTCCTTTTAACTAGGCCGCGGTTAAAAAACAAAACAAGCAGAATCCAGTTTTTTGTTTTTTTTTTGCTTTGGTAATTTAATACGTAGCTTAGTTTTCAGCCTGTAAAAAGCATCGCAAGACAGAACGACATTAATAATAATTAAAAAAAAAAACAACTTGGCTGTGGTAAAATTTCCTTTTAATGGGGGCTTTACGACCCAGAAGCCATTCTTCTTACATTACAGCAAACTACAGGCTACGTGTAAATGCAGTTCAGTTTAAAGATACCATTACTTGCATTGTCAGCAATTCAAAATGACGAGAATGGGGCATGTTTGAAAATAGTTATCTAGTCGTTATATGTTCTGGTCAAAGATGTGGCCTAATAAGTTTAAGGAATAAACTAATAAACTAATACAATTGATCAAGGAAGTGAAGCGGCTAGTGTTTACGGCTTTATTGTATGATGGAAAAAAACGTACAGTGATGAGAGCTACTTATTTTAAAAATGAGATGAAAAATATTTATCCCGGCGTCGGTTAAATTTAGCTAGCTTTGTGAACAGACGTAGTATAGTTCGTGTGAGTCGGTCTTTGGGGGCGGGGGGGCGGAATAAGGAGTTAATAATGAGTGTGGACTGAGGCGGCCACCAAACCTGCGCGGTGGTGGGTGGCAGGCGTACTTCCAGATGTGGCCATTAAGGGGCACTCTTCTCCATCTTTCACTTTCAAGTTCAAGTCCGCAGACGGATTACAGCAGCGTAGATGGAGCAGAAAAGGACCCTGATCAGGAGATACAGCCGGAAAATGGGCGGCCGGATGGATGGAATAGTAGAGGTTTTTTGGATGTTAACCCATCACTTTACAAAGACAACATTCGTTGCATGTACGGATTACAGTAAATAAAATTAAATACAGGCAATTCGACTTATGAACTTAAGATTCCAAAAAAGTGTGTGTGTGTGTGTGTGTGTGTGTGTTTGTTTTTTAAACCAGCCAAAAACATATCAGTCATGATTTCGGTACTGAAAGAAAAAAAATATATATATATTTTTTTACAGATTTTATTGAACGAAATCTACTGCATATACATCATGAAATGAACAACAGATATAAAACAGCATACGTGCGACAAGTTTGAATCAAATTATTAGGAATTAAACCCTTGGCATTTAAATAGCACGCTGTTATAAACGTGTGCCTCCGCCATAAATAGAGATGGCAGTTTCGGCTTCGTGCATTCCCGCACAGCGCCGGGCTCTCGATCCGCCCACGATCCAGCCCACATTTTACCGGTCAGAAAAGCGCCGTTTCCCGTTCGATAACTCCGTTCCGCGGCCCTGTTCGATACGGCCGCTTGCTGTTCGATAACTCCATTCCGTGCCGACGCTCAATAAGCGAAGGCCCTGTTCGATCACTCCGCTCCGCGTTTTGCGCCATCCCCAGCGCTTCCCCGAACTCCAGCCCCTCGCTCTCTCTCTGTCGGCCTCTCACTTCGTCTCAATATGTCTCAAGATGGCGGCCAGTGCGGGATCGATGTTTCAATATTGGAAGCGCTTTGATTTACAGCAGCTGCAGGTCAGCCCTTTTCCCTCCCTCCCTAATGCCTCGCCGTGTTTTCTCCGGGCCAGTCGTGGGGAAGGTGGTCGCGCAGCGTTCGCTTCGCCGTCGGGCTCCGGTCCCCCCCCCGCACGCTGCCGCTCGCGGCTGCTCTCCTCCCGCATCGATTAAACGCGGCGCTCCTGGCCGATCGGAGATTGATCCCCTTTGTTCGGCTTCGATCGATCGGCCGCCGCGGGCGCGTCACGCTGACCCGGACCCCCGCCGGCGGGGCGCTTTGGCCGAAATGCCGCGCTGGCAGGCGGGCGCCCCCCCCCGGGGCGCTTCTGGGTGTTTTAGCGGCTGATCGGCGGGGGTGTCGGACGGGGTGTTCGCTGCGTTTTCCGCGGACTGGTTTCTGTTGCAGGCGAGCGAGTCCGGCCGCTCCGGCCGTCGCGGGCGGCGCTGTGGCTCCCGAGACGGCGGCGCCGCTTCCAGCCCAGTGACTTTTAAAAACTTGTTTTCTCGGGCTTTTTTCCGGCTTTCCGGGCGTTTTCGGTCTGTTTGCGGGGTCTGTCCGCGTCGGTGCCCAGTCTGTCCCTCACGGGCTGCTGTGGGAAGTTACCTAGCGGGTTATGTCGGTATAATTAGCCCGGTGTCCTCGGCTTCTTTACCCGCCACCCCCCTCCACCGAGTGGCCGAGTTTAACGCCGCTTTCCCCGGGCGCTAACCCTCGTTAATCCGCCTGCAGTCACTTTGTTACTCCGCTGAGTGTGCTGTTCTTGTCCCCCCCCCCAATATCCGACAGTAAACCTTAAACCTTAACTAGTCGCCACTCGGTGGACAAGTACTTTTACTTGATACTTTATCGGTCCCGAGCGGACTGTCCTGTGCCGCCTTTCGCTGTCGGGCTGTGGAGGCTGTTTTTATATATCGCTTTATTTTTAAGTACTTTCTTTGAAAGCTTCCTCTGCCTGACGAGCATAGCTGCTGAACCTCGCAGATCTTTCCTTATTATTCTATATGTCCGCTGGGGGGGCGGATATGATGACGTTCATCATTTTCTTTTTATAAAAATCTAATTGAAGTCTGTCCTTAAATGTATCCACATCAAACGGGGGGGGCGCACATCGGTCGGGCCTGGGATGTGTCGCCGTCAGCACCGTTCTGTTGCTTTTTAGTGAATACAGGGTGACCTGGTTGATTGCCCACCCCCCCGCCTTAAAGGTCAATCTTATCCGCAAAGGACCGGTGTGTGTGCAAGTTTTTGGGGTAACCTTTAGGTCAGCTGTTCGAACCCAGGTGTGAGGACGTTTCAGCCAATCAGTCCTCTAATTAGTGACCTAATTAGGGAGTTGCAGCGAAAACCTGCACACACACCGGCCCTTTGCAGATAAGATTACCCACCCCTGCCTTAAAGGGCTCACCATGAACCCCTGTCCTGACCTGGGGGGGCAGCAGCTCTCTGGCCTCTCCAGGGGCTTTCCATGTACCTGAATACCCATCTATCAATCTGGAGAGTACCTTGTTGACTTTTTGGGACGGTCCTGGGACGGGAGTAGATTAAAAAAGTTGTTGGGTCGGTCTGTGACAAATGTAAGACGGTTCATGGGAGTTAAAACGGTTAAGTAATGTGTTTTAGTGTGGCCTCTTGCAGTTGTCGGACGGGGATGTGAAAACGCCACTATTACTCGGTTTTATGATGAATATTAGTTTCTGACGTTTATAGTGACCTTTTCGTTTTAATGGAGTCATTTACAAAATGAAATTGGTAGGATCTCGCTGCTGTTCAAATATGATTATCGGCGATCTTTGAAATGGCGATTAAAAGTAACAACTGTCAGCTTAAAAGTGTTTTCCTTGAAGTGGTAGTTTACCTGCCCTATTGTAAAATATTTCCTTCTTTGAAAATGACGAATGCACCGTTAAAATCCTTCACCACCATTAAACTGAGGCACCTTCTGTATTGTGGGACTGCCGGTTCCCCTCCTAAAGTGACTGTCTAATTGCATATAACCTTAGCATTAACGTATTGTCGTCTTATTGCAGGGTGTGCCTACTTTAAAAATGTTTTGCTTGCAGTTAATTTTGTTAATACACCTATCCATGCAACTTTATTCTCGCTGAATTCCTTCAGGTCTGATGGCTTTGCCCTCTTCCAGCTCACGTTCCCGTTTTGTCCTGAGATTTGAACCAATGACGGTATGGGTCTTGAAGTCGGCTTCTAGGAATGTGCTCAGAGCCCCGCTTGTGTGTTTTTGTCGTTCACACAAAACTAGTGGCGTTTTCTGGAGTGTTTTGCGTATCTGCAGTCTGAGGCAGCTTGGTCTGAAGTGCCTGGTCTCGCTCAAAGGACGCCATGAGGATACGCTCTCCCGCACATGTTTGAACCCGGTCTGGCCGCGATCAAGCGTTGGCAGTAATTAAGACGGTCCCTCGAATTCTCTCAGAAGACGCTGCGTATTTCTGGAGCTGCCAGGTTTATGTGGTGTACGGAACTAGCCTGGGTGCTTGCATATGCGATTGATGATGGTTTATTTACTTTCTTGCTGTGAAGTGGTTTCTGGAATATGGCTATTTTAGGAGTTCTTTTCTGTTTGTTCTTTTCTTTATTCTTTCGATTTAACTGTTAAGATGGCTGGTGGTTCCTTAAAATTGTTTAGCCCAGTAGCCCTCCCTCCACAGTGCCTTCCTAATTACATATATGACGTCTGTTAAAATGGTGCCCATTTTCTTAATTTCTGCTTCATTTGAACTCATCCCGCAGACTAGCTGACTAGTCGGCCTGTCTGCTGTTTTTCTCCCTTTCTTCTTCCACCTTCTGTCCTGCTTAATCTTAGCCATCAGCTGACAGAAGCTGACATTTCGCAGCCTGTTCTTTCATGTCGTGCTGTGAATAGAGGATTTCTCGCAGGGCTTTGGAGAGACACGGTCGCTCACCTGCCTACAGGAGCCTCCACAGTGAGAAAGCTCTCCTCTGTGGCCAGAAGGGCGTTCCCTTTGTTCTGTCTTGTAATTAAGTTTGATTTGGCTGTTTACGTTCCATGCAGAACCAGAACTCCCATCACCTTCGCCCGGATGTGGGAAGGCCGTCCTATTTCCAGACGCTGTGTCGGAGTGAGAGCCTGGTGTTAATTAGTCACCACACTCAGGATGTTTTATGACATAGCCGGGGGCTTCATTAATCGCTGACAGGTGATGCTCGTTTGGACTTAACGGGTTTTTCCGTTCCTCGTCTCCTTTTTGCAGGCTTGTCAGTTTTCGTAATGAACTTAATTAAAAAACTGGCTTTTTGATTTAAAGGTGTCCAGATGTTCGACTGCTCCTGCGTGGCCCCAGCCTGCGTTTATTGGGGCCCGGTGCCATTCCGGCTGCTGTTAGGAGGCTCATATCTTCCGGTGATATTTACTGCCCCCTCTGTCTGCGTTTCTCTCTGTCGGTATGCGGAATCGGGACGGGATCCCAGCTGAAAGGCACTCCTGTTAGAGGCGGCTTCAGAGAACGGAGGATCGGGCTCCTTTCACCACCCTTGTGGCTGCAGTTTCGTCAGCCTCCCCCCCCCCCCAGGGATTTCTGTAGGGTCCTCCCTTCATTTTACAGACACCCGGACTCCACGTGCAATTAGCTCAGAGTGAAACGTAGCGAGAGACGTAGGTGGAGGCTAAAAGGGCAGTCAGTCCCATGGCGACTGGGCGGCCACCAGGAGGTGGGGTGCGTAGCCAATGACGGCAAACCTCTTGGATCGTGACCGTTTCCCCAGTGTAGCAGACCGTGCCGGCTACGGCGATACGGCGACATCAAGGTTTGGGAGGCAGCTGCCTGTGAGAAACCAGCCACGTATCAGATTACCCACCCCAGACCTTGTCTTACAAGCCACAAGTACGGAAGGGTAGTACCTGTTGAACTGGCTGCTGCCCCCCCCTGGCCGGGGGGTGTTACGATTGCAGCCGTGGGAACGGAAACCTTCTCTGAAGTTGTCGTCCCCCCTTTTGATTTGTTCTCAGATGATGGGAGTGGCTTGTGGAAAACGGCTGGAATCGTGCATTTGTTTCTGGTTTTCTGTGCAGTGACAGCTGGGGAAGCCAGGGGAATGGAGTACCTGGACCTGGGGGGGGGGGCGATAAGGGTGGACCCTGTGAAGCTAGCTCCCCCTTCAGGCTGCTACATGAAGTGGCTGAGAGTTAACCGTGTGTCATTTTGGGGAGGGGTCTGACCTGTCACACGGAGCCTAAACGTAATCCCTGTGCTGCCCTGTGACCGGCGGAGTATTCAGCCATAATGGTACAATTTTAGGATTTTTTACTGAACCACGGGGAATTTTAATGGCACTGTTTATACATGGAATGGAAAATCTGTCCAAACAGCGTCTGTCTGGCTCATTGTGAGCTGACACGTTGGCTACGATGCTGTCCGGCCGCTCGCCGGGATGAGGACTCCGCGTGGGATTTTCCAGATTCCTTATGCTCTGCTTTGAGGGGGCCCTGTGTGACCCTCAGTCTTGAAAAGCTAATTTTGCATGCATGTTTATTTATCACGGAGGTGTTTCTGTACAGTTTGAAGGGTCTAGCTGTCATTTTTCAAGGCTCCTATTGCGGTTTACATACCGCCAGTAGGTGTTTGTAGTTGAAGACCATGTTGGCCCTGCAGGTCTGACACAGGCCCACCTCTGTGCCCTGTACACCAGCAGCCTCGCCATGCTGGAACTGTTTCTACTTCCTGAGCGTTTGGGCTCTACGAAGTGTGTGCCCTGCTTATTCCTATTACATTGGTGGGATTTTTGTAAAATAAGTTCTGAAATGCCCCCTTTGGCTCAGCCTGCAGTGTTATCGGTTTTCCCCAATCAACGCCTTCCCGGTTGTGGATTCCAAATTATCCCCACCCTTTGTCTTTTTGTTCCTTGTGCTCTGGGTTCTGGCCTAAGTAAGGAGCCATCTTGACACCGGACATCCATCCTTCTATGTTCACCGTGAATCGTTTTAGCAGATTTTTAAAGTTTCCTTTAACCACTTCCTGCGGCTTCCCAACGTCGTCGGGGTGTCGCTATCTTTGAGGGAGGGGTTTGTGTGCTTTGACTAGGGGCCTGCCCTCCCAAAACCCATTTTGCAGTCTGAAAGCGGGTATCGTGCTGTCAGGCCCTTCAGGGACAGCCTTTGCCCTTTTCTTCAGGTTTTCTTTGGACCGGCTTCTGAGTGGCGTCTCTAGGGCAGCCTGTCAGAGGTCCGTTTGGCTCCTCTCGCTCTATCACCAATGTTATGATGAAGAATCCGGTCTGGGTCTGGGCGCCAGAGGTCCTGGCTGCTCTCTGTCCATCTGCGGACGCATTTCTACTGGTGGGCTAGATGTGAAACAGCCGTTTCTGTCTCACATGCCTAAATATGAGCTTGTGTGCGGCTGCCAAGGTCTCCCTTAACTGGTTAACCCAAGCCTTTCTGTTAATGGAAAAAGGGCTTCTTTGACCTAGTGTTATGACTTAAGATATTTTGCTGATTTGTTACCTGTTGGAGGTCTGGTCCACGTGGAAGTTCAGTCCTCATTCCCAGTACAGGGAGCTCCTTCCTGACTTCCTGGGTTGGCTATAATGAGGCCCAGGGGGTGGTTCCTTGCTTCAGACCCGGACAATAGAACTTTTAGCATTGTTCACCCGGGATATTAGTCTGCAATCCGTTAATGCAAACGTGTGCTCTCTGTGTAGAGCAGCTATGCAAATCGCTCCAGGTGTGTTTATGTTTAAATGGGAACTGTTAGACTGACAGTCTACCGCCCTGCGCGAGGAACCAAACCGCCGTGTTCAGAGGAAGTGGGCGTCCCTGAAGCCGTGTTCAACACCTCCTTGTATTTACTCAGGAATATAGGAGGACATTTCCACGTGGCCGGCTTGGAGGTTATATGAGATCCCCAGCAGATAAGGACCTTTTCCTCAACAGCCTTTGCTGTCCTGAACTGGCCCCTATGATCTCGCGCTGCCATGGCTGAGCCGGGCCGGTCTGCCGCGTCGTGTGACAGAAACCAGAGGCTCGTTATTAATTAGCGTCATTTCTCGATTGACGGGCTTCCCATTTCCCCCCCGCCCCGAGAGCTGAGTGTGGCCTCCTCTCTCACGCGACTGGCCGCTGTTTGTCGACTAACCTGGGCCCCGCCCCTCATCTCCCGTTACGCCGCTGGATGTCGGTAAGCAAGCGTCAGACGCGGAGTGTCTCGTGTGTCGGCTGTAATGTCTTTCTGATGAACTGATTAACAGCCCCGCCCCCCCAGTGCTGTCCAGTTGTTTTCGGGGGGGGGGAGGGGGGTTGCTTGGCATGTGTCAGGTGGGTAAATGCTCCCCCTGGAGTGTTTGTGATTCTCTTTATTTTTAAGGGCTGCATTTGCTTACGTGCTGAGACCATTTTATCGGGCCCCCTATCGGCACTGGCTGAGGGGCATGGTGGAGACCGCCGTCCTCGCAGTCTGGGATGGCTGACTGTCCCATGTGTCTGCCTGTCTTACCCTGCAGGCCACAGGTTCGCTAACTTAAACTGGGCAAACTGGTGCTCGGAACTATGACTCTTTTGGCCAAAACTGAAGGGAAAGTATGGCCTTATTCTCAGTGATTTACATCCCGTCTGGGTCTGTGATGGATGCTGCTCATCTCCTGTGATCCTTAACGCCTGTTTGGGTTCACTTAATTAAACCTGGCTTTGTTTTCACGGCTGGGATTCAAGAGCAGCAGGTGGGTGACGCTGTGTCTGTCTGCCTGTCCCCGCTGCTCGCTGGGGGGAGGGGGCTGCATGTGGAGCCATGGGCTTTGGGACCACGTCTCCTGGGAATGTCATTTCCTGTATAAAGACCTCAAGCCGGTATGTTCCTAAGTCTGTATCGCATTACCAGTGGAATAAATTAACACATCATCAAACTGTCTGAACAAATAAAGATTCAGTTTCTTTCCTTCATTTTTGTCCTGCCAACCTCCCTCCCATCTTACGAAGTTTGGTTACATAGCAGATTGTAAAGAAAAATGATTTACAATCAAATATTTTATAGTTATTTCTGCACTGTAAATATACTCAGCCTGTGATACCAGTTCCTATTGAGGAATTTTGCCCAGTCCTAACTAGGTCAAGTGCTCTTGACAGTTGCTGGTCCACCATGCTGGACAATACAGTGTCTGTGTGGGTTTTGGACCTGAGAATTAGTGTATATTTTGCCCTAAGCCCAGATTGGAGCGCTTGTTCCATGTCTGTGCTGTGAATCTTTGGCTCCGTGTTGAGTCCGGTGTCGGTTATTGAGTGCGTCTGTGTTCTAATGGAGCTCCTTCATGCTTGCTCTTGGGGGGTGCTGGCGGAGGCTGTCCTGGAATGCAGTGTCACGCTGACTCTGCTCCCGAGTGTCCAGCTCCTCCCAGTCTTCGGGAGTCCAGGCCCCCTCCACTGGGGCATCCATGGTTTCCAGGCCTCGCAGCTGCAGTTCAGCCTCCTCCATAAATCCATCGCGAGTGTCATCCTCTGATTAACGTCTATGGCCCCGGCTGAGTCTGGGGTGCCGTGTGTGGGGCCGTCCGTAGATGCTGAGGGGTGGGGGATGGGGCCGGCTCTGGAGATCCTTTATTGGACCTTGATGCACTCCCCAGCAGTAAAAGTTAAACGGTTGTGTGGAAGCCGACCCGGGCTGTGTCCTGCGGGAGTCCTGGGGATGCCCGTCCACCGACGGATCTATAACTCAAGTGTCTGGCGCGGAGGTACACTCTGGCTGAACTCCGCGCTTCGCCTGAAATTGTTATTATTAGTGACCTGGAAACTTTCATGAGTCTTGGGAATGGAATCCAGATGCAGTCAGTGAGTGGAAAATGATTATGTATCTGAAGAAGTGCGAGCAGTTCGCGAGCTGACATGTTCTCCAGTGCAGGGAGGGCAGCCCTGGGTCTCCCTTCCACAGACCCCCCCGACTGCAGCCTTTCTGAGGTGGTCGGCTGTGGCGCCCCCTGCTGGTGAGCTCAGTCCAGCCTGGCTGCATTCTGTTTTTCAAACAGCTCAAGCCTCTAAACTGCACATAAAGCCACCTCTGCTATTTATTGACTTCACTGGAAATCCAGCCGTGTGTTTTGTGTGGTCCAACAGCCGGGGGCTCCTAGTTGCTCCTAAGCTGGGGGGTACTCTGAGTGAGTCTGTCTGTCCATGGGGTGTCGAGAGTGTGAGTTTTCAGTCAGGGTGTGAATGCTGTGTCGCATGACAGTGAGGGTTAGCGTTTAGCGGTGGGGGAGGGGCTGGCAGAATCGGCCTGCTCATCTGGTTTGGTGGTGTCTCTGCTTTCCACACTTTGAGCCAATCTTGCTGAAATAATTGCACTGTCATTTTACGCTACAGGCACCCATCCAAAAAGTGCGCCATGTATATCTCTCTCTCTAAGCGTTTAACGCACTGTAGGCACATCCCCTTCTGAGGAATAGGTGAGCGTTCTGGGTGAGTAGCACCCCCCTCTCGTGCTCCCAGCTTTCTGTTTGACAGTTATCCCCTTCCCCCTCTTCCTCAAACTGGTATAAGCCCACGTTTTTTTTTTTTTTTTTTCCTTCCTCCCTCTCCTCACTTTGAATTCCAGCCAGACGCACAGCCTCATGGTGTCAGTGGAGGTGGGGCCTCCTCCCTTGGGCGTCCCGCTGGCTCGCCAGAGGAGCCAGGCAAGGACCCCTGCTTCTGAGGAAGAGCGCGATCAGCAGGTGCGGCGGCTCGCCCTGCCCGCTCAGCCAGGATAACGGCATGCAGAAGCTTTCAGCGATTTAATCCACGCTGGCGGTGCGAATGAGCCGGCTGGTCCCGGTTTAAGTGCTCAGACCGGTTTTTCAGGATCGCTTGTGGACAGGAGGTCTCATGCAAGTTTTAAAAAAAAACAAAAAAAAAAAAACAGATCTTGTACTTTTTTCCTCCTTTGCTGCATAAATTGTTTTAAGGGAATTTATACGCTCACTTAGCCTTAGCAAAGAAGTCTATCCATCTTGTTCCCCTTCCTATGTGGTGTTTGGCTGATCTTGCACAGGCTCTGGGTTTAAAGATCGCCCTCTGCCTTAGCATGTCTCTAACGGCTGCCTGTCCTCGCCGGATCTGCCGCGGGAGCAGCCAGCTGCTTTTCCTGGTAGCAGCTGAGCACTTCTTTGTGGCGTCCCTGTCGAGAGACTGTTCTGGGCTCCCAGTCTGTCTGCACCTCCACCGTCTGGCATCTCAGCCTGTAAATCTACACACGCTGCGTGTAATAAAAACATGGCCCCCGGCCCTCTGAGGCCCTCACGGCTGGCTCTGCGCTTCCCTGTGAAACGTGGAATTCGAAATCGGCAACCCCTGAAACGCCAGGTCTCTTCACATGGCAAAAATGTGAATTGTTTCCCCCAACGGGACTCTGCCAGAAAGGTGCTCATATGAGTGACGTAATTCTGTACTGAAATGCACAATAGCTGAGTACTGATGACCAGAAAGGATGGTTTGCTGGTTTGGAGTCTAATTCCAGGTTTTTCCAGTCTGGCTGTCGGCACCCCAGTAGATAGCAAACCAAAACATTGGTGAGCTGTGGACTAACCGGCTGCCTTTTGCATCACATTTCCTTCTGAGATCTCCTTTGTTTGGTCTTGCTGTGACGCTCGTAACAGCCTCACTAGATAAAATCGAGAGAAGTAAAGCCTGTAAGATGTGGCGCAGCCCTGGCCCTTTCAGGAGCAGCGGAGCCTTCGCGCGGTTGACGTCAGAAAGGGCACGGCGGGGGCGGAGTGGTTCGATCTGGCGGCGCGCTGAACCCTGGCCTGCATTCTGAGTGTCGAGCTCGGTGTTCCGACAGATACGCATCTAACCACCGCGGCTTGCGTTCCCCAGGGGATGGGGGGGTGTTCGTTTTTGCCTGGTGTACGGCGACGGCCGTGGGAGGATTGGTGAGGCCGCGGGAAGACGGGGGCGTGACCGCACGTGCTGAGCCCTGGGGCAGGCATGCGGGCGACCGTTACGCGGATTCGAGCGTGGGCTGGTGAAGGAAACTCAGTGCGGCCTCAGAGCAGAGCTATCGCTTCCGCACGTGCACCTCTGGGTGGGAGAGGGTGCCATCCCCCCTTCCTGTGAGGGGGGTGAATATGTGACATTGGAGCATGCATAGTGCCCCCTAGAGAGAAACAAGAAGAGCCCGCCCAACCCCCCCGAGCTGATCAAACGCGAGAGCCTTGTGTCGGAGCCGAAACCATGGGCTGCCATGGTCCAGCGAATGCACCTGTGTGCTCCACTCTGTGATCCTCTCTCTGAGCCCTGAGGGCTCCCTGCCTGCCTGGAATCCTGACAACATGTCACGGCACTTCATATATTGATGGGTTTTTCTGGCTTCCCCTGGCTGTGAGCTTGGTGCAGTCTGAAAGCCCGGGGGGGGGGGGGGGGGGGGGGGGGGGGGGGGGGGGGGGGGGGGGGGGGGGGGGGGGGGGGGGGGG
>JAODLD010000042.1:4501739-4518341 GCA_026781065.1 Mormyrops boulengeri | reverse complement strand
CTGCATTGCTCCCCCGATTCCCATTTTGCCGTATGCTTGACTTTTTCCCCCATTTCCCTACACATTGGGCCTCGTCCCATTGACTCCCCGGAGCATGCTGCCGCTCCAGTGCTTCCTGTTTTATTCAGCGACATTCATCATCTCCGGCAGGTGCAGGGCGGCAGCTAAATGCCGGCCCTGCCTGGCTGTCATGTGACCACCAATGGGCACAGCAGTTTTACTGCCCCCAGAGGTGTGATTGGGCTCTCGTCCGCCTCTATGTTTCCTATGGCTCGGCAGGTTGACTTGCTGCCCCCTTTAGGCAGGAGCCTTCATTGACGTGAGGGTGTCATTGGCTGGCTTCCTGTCTCTTTATGGTTGGTTAACAGCCAGTCGGGATCCTCACCCCACCCGTAACTGGATCAGCCAGCTGCGATTCCTCTGCGATTTCCCCCCCCCCCCCCCCCGTGTGGCCCGCCTGCATTACAGCTGTTTGCCGTCTCCATTCTGTGTTTACAAGCAGTATGTCCCACACGGGCTGACGGCCATTTGTCAAGGAATGTTTTTCTCACAGTGCCCTAGAGAAGCAAGGCTTTTTAACACCCTTTCTGGCGCATTTAGGTGCACCCCCCCCCCCCCATTGCATCTCCAGCTTTGTATGCCGTCTGATTTTAGTACCTCCTGCTTTCTCACCCAATGAGAGCAGAGTAAATCATGTTAGCGGTGTTGCTATGAATATGAATGAATGAAGGCCTGGGACATAATGTAACTCTCACCTAAGTGGCAGTGCCCCACTGAATTCTGGGACATGGTGTGCAGTCACGGCGTCGTAACACCACACCAATGTTGTGTTTAATATTTTAGTACTTTGAGCATTATTGAGAATCGCGTTGGTTTTTCCGGAATGATCAGCCGATGTCGGCTCAGACACCTCCAGTCGCTGAGGATAATTCTGGGCCTTCCATAATGACGTGTTCGCACCCAACGCGCCAGGTCGACGCCAGGTGCGTTGACCTCGGTGATGCTCACTGGGCTGGATGAACGCACATCTCCTCCCTCAGGCTGGGGTCTGTGTGTGAGGTGGGGGGCATCATCCCCCGACTTCCTCCGAGGTCGCTTTGGCGATGAGTCACAGTCTGCGAATGCAGCCATGCGTGACCCTACCGAGTGACGCTAATGTGCTTGCTCCATTTGTTCCCCCTTTTAACGAGGATTGCGAGACGGCCCATTGCCCCCACCTTCGGGTTGTACTCACCGCCCCCACCTGCCATTATCATTCTGCTTGTGACTTGAGGCAATCCCTCATGTTGGAGTTTGTCTCCTCTATTGGTGTGTGTGTGTGTGTGTGTGTGTGTGTGTGTGTGTGTGTGTGTGTGTGTGTGTACGTATGTACGTATCTCATTTCTTTGCATGTCGCATGTGTAGTGTGTGTGTGTGTGTGTGTGTGTGTGTGTGTGTGTGTCTCTCCTCTGTTACATGTCTACTGTCCGTGTCGCTTGTCTGCCATGTGCTTTCTGTTCCCTTACACCCTGTCCTCTCCTCTGTGTATCCTGTGTCAGCCGCATGCGTTCCCTTCCCCTACACCGTGTCCTGTGTGTGTAGCCTGCCAGGCATGTGTGTCCCATTCCCCTGTCCTCTGTGTGTTACCTGCCAGGTGTCTGTCCCCTTCGCTTATGCCCTGTCCTCTGTGTGTTGTGTTCCAGGCATATATGTCCCGTTTCCTTAAGCCCTGTCCTGTGTGTCCCATGTCAGGCGTGTACGCCCTGCTCCCCCCACTCTGCTCCATCCCCTGCCGCCTGTCAGGCTGCCAGATTCGTGCTCGGCTCTGAGCTGGTGTCACGAGCCCCAGCCGCCTCGCCGGCTCACTGACAGGCCCTTCCTGCTCCCGCTGGCTTTGTCCCGAAGCCGGCCCGGCCCTATAAATACTCTCTCCGTATCCGGCTGCCATGCAGATCTGCTTTTCTGCACTAATGCCTTTGATTCTGTATCCCGCGCCCTGAACCAGGCTGCGGCAGAACTCCGCTTAGCCGCTGTGTCCTTTGTCACGGCGTGTCAATCCGCACACTCTCACACGCGCACACACACTCTCTCACACACACACACACACACATACGGTGCTGTGGTGCCCAGGTGTGCTTTATGCCTTGTGGCCCCCTGACATTGGCCCCACCCAGGTGCGCTTTATGCCTTGTGACCTCCCTGACATTGACCCCACCCAGGTGTGCTTTATGCCTTGTGGCCCCCTGACATTGACCCCACCCAGGTGCGCTTTGTGCCTTGTGGCCCCCCTGACACTAACCCCACCCAGGTGCGCTTTATGCCTTGTGGCCCCCTGACATTGACCCCACCCAGGTGTGCTGTATGCCTTGTGGCCCCCCTGACACTGACCCCACCGAGTTGCGCTTTATGCCTTGTGGCCCCCCTAACACTGACCCCACCGAGTTGCGCTTTATGCCTTGAGCCCCCTGACACTGACCCCATTTGTTTGCTCCCATGGCATGCCATGTGTTTGAGGCTAGTGGTCGCTCTCTGGGCTGTTCATAATTTTTTCCTGTGTCCCTCCCTGGTGAGCCCCCCCCCCCCCACCACCTTACATCTGTGTATTTATATATTTACACACTCCCCGCTGTGGTTTATGTGCCGGTTTTTCCTGTCGCTGGCAGTTTGTGAAGTCTGGTGGGCGTGATCTCATTTGCAGATGAGCGCTGACCGGCGTTCTGTCTGCCAGTTTCAATATCGTTCTTAAACCAGTTACTGTGGACCGTTTCTCTGCATGACACAGGCCGATGACAGTGAAGTGACTCTGTCGGGCGATTTAACAGCCACTGAGTGACTTGGGGGGCTGGCCACTCAGTGTCCTGTCATTCCAACTGGTACCGTGGAAGGTTCACATCTGCTTATTTAGTGCAGTGATTATAAGGGCCTGCAGGTGGTGTCACGGTTAAAGCGACAGATTTTGAGCAGTATGTTGCCTGCTGGGATTCCTTTTGGATGATGTACTTAGGCAGGCGCGGTGAGCCGGGTGGGATGGAGTGCCTGTAGTTTATGGGAGCCTAAGCAGCAGCTTTCCAGGCACAATGGGGCCTCTGTTGCCAGGTTACTTAAGGGCCTCATCCCTGAAAGAGCTCCACTAGGTAATTAGAGTGGGAGACCCGGCCGTTTTTGGGGGTAATCTCATCCCGTCAGAAACAGAGGTTACCCGGAAACATGATGCTGTAGAAGTGCCGTATTTACCTGACAGAAAGCGCCCTCGGTGGAGGGGCAGAGACGGTCTTCCTGCTCTTGGGGGGCCGTTTAGTCTTGCAGTGTTTCTCTTCCTCTGTGTAATGAATGCTGATTTATTTGCTCCTCACATTGAGCTTCCTGACTGGCTGGCGTCCCCCTCAGTGTTCTGCTGGGCAGCTGCTATTGCTACTAATCTCTGTGTGTCAGGAGGCCCCTGTGTTGAACGCACTCTCTCTGTGCCTGGTGACTCCTAATGCCCTAATGCCTTTCCTGTCTGTCCCTCACAGGACCTGCGAAAACAGGTGGCTCCTTTGCTGAAGAGTTTCCAGGCCGAGGTGAGTCGAGTCTCTCCACTGGGATGAAGGGTTGTTGGGGTGCCGATCGAGTTTGGGTTTGGCCCACTTCGGCCACAGTGCCCGACTCATTTGCTGTGTCACATGGTGTCACACTTCCTGGGGGGGCAGGTGGCCTTTGTGTGCTCGGGGTGCAAAGCCAGCCTGTCCCTCCCCAGGACAAAGAGGTGCCATTCTGATACTGCCGGGTGTCGCAACTGTCCAGTGATGCCCTTCACAGACCGCTGCGGGGGGGGGGGAATGCACCAGAGTCAGGAAGGAGCATTTGTGAGCGTGTGTGTGTGTGTGTGTGTGTGTGTGAGCGTGCGCGCGTGTGTGTGAGCGTGTGTAAATATCTAAGATAATTAATTTGTTTTGTATATAAGAAAATGCACTCCCATCCTGTTCTTGGGTTTCTCTGGGAAAAGGATCGTTGCTCTTTCTTGTTAGTCAGCAACAAATGGAGCTGTATGACTGACCACCACTCACCCCGTAGATAACGTGCGTGCTCTTCGCTCGTATCCGATGGCAACAGAACGCCGTATAACGGCACTTGCATGGTGATGGAAGAGGTGCAGGGTGAACCGGGATCCAAGGCTTTGCATCGGTAGCACTGTGCTGCTCCTGCATGTTAAAGAGCCGCTTCTTGGAATCAGTCTTTCCGTCGTCGCTAGACAGGCCCAGCTCAGCGCTGGAAAGAGCTCCATCTAGAGCGGGGAACTTGTGGTGAGCGGTCTGCCTGCTCTCACCCAGATGTTTTTCTGCAAAGACATCTGCAAAGATTTAGTTCCCCGTCCCTCAGGGGTGCAGAGTGACTCGTACATATCGCCTGTTTCCAGTGGCTGTTGACCTGTGCAGTAAATCTCCCGTAAATGAGGCATTAAGCATGTGCCTCACTGTCTTTACGTGGCGTGTTTACTGTGCGTACAGGTTCGAGCACAGCCAGGAAGCAGAGTCCCTGTAATATTCAGGGGAGGTGCTGCAGTTTTGGGCCTTAACCATGTGGTTTGTGTGTGAACACGGGTTCGACTGAGCCTCTGTGCCTGGTCTCACACCCAGCCTCTGTGCCGGTTTTGCTCACCTTACCGCTCTAGTTGGGGCTCCCTACAAGTGGGAGTTGTCAGTTTGCCTGCTGCTTTGGAGACATTTCCCCTTTTCTGTGCCATCAGGGCCTGTAGATTCAGAAGCCTTTGTCGTCTGTGCGGCGTTTGCTGCTGCCGGGCTCCGGACCTCAGCTAGCAGTTAGCTGGCGTTAGCATTAGCAGCATGGTCGTGATTATAACCCTCACTGTGCTTCCTGTAAATGTCTTCCCCTCCCCCCCCCCTCACTGCTGGCATCTGGTGGGCCGAGTGACCGCTATCTGTGACTCGTATCAGCTCACTATCAGTCGCTCTGTGACGCCCACATCTTGTAACATACTTGGCTGTTTAGATGCCACATTAATCATCTCACATGACATGTTCTCTTTTCCAGATGACTTATGACTCCTGATCAGAGATCAGATCTCATGTCTAACAGAGTTATCTTTCCAGTACAGGCAGCTTATACTGTTGGATGTGGTGCAGTTTGAATGATTGTATGATGATGGGCTGTGTGTGTGTGTGTGTGTGTGTCTGCCTGTGTGTGTGTGTGTGTCTGCCTGTGTGTGTGTGTGTGTCTGCCTGTGTGTGTGTGTGTGTGTGTGTGTCTGCCTGTGTGGGCGTGTGTACCTGTGTGGGCGTGCGCGTGTGTGTGGGCGTGCGCGCGTGCCTGTGTGTGTATGTGTGTGTGTGTGTGTGTGCGCGCGCGTGCATGTCTGTGTGGGCGTGCGTGTGTGTGTGTGCGCGCGCGTGCCTGCCTGTGTGGGCGCGCGCGTGCCTGCCTGTGTGGGCGTGCGCGCCTGCCTGTGTGGGCGTGCGCGTGTGTGCGTGCACGCGCGCGTGCCTGCCTGTGTGGGCGTGCGCGTGTGTGCGTGCACGCACGCGTGCGCGAGAGGCATTGGGGAAAGAAACCCTGTCAGAAGCTCCAGGGAGACACCATTTTATTTACTACAGCCACTTACAATCAGCTTGGCAAGTTTCTCTTGGATTCAGTAACTATAAACCTAAACCCCTCCCAAAGCTGTTGAGTTGCTAGTGTGAGATCACATCCCCCAATCCCCCCCGATCGACATGCCCCCACTCTGCTCTCCCTCCGGATCGACACGCCCCCACTCTGCTCTCCCTCCGGATCGACACGCCCCCACTCTGCTCTCCCTCTGGATCGACGCACCCCCTGACACCCCCTGCTCTCCCCCCAGATTGATGCCCTGAGTAAGCGGAGTAAGGAAGCTGAGGCCGCCTTCCTCAATGTCTACAAGAAGCTGATCGATGTCCCAGGTACCAACTCCCTATTCTCCCCTCATACATCCCTCTGCTGCTCTCTTCCCACCTTTCTCTCCGTCTGTCATTGTTGCTCTCCTTCCCTCGCTCACGGTCCCTTTGGGGGCAGGGGGGTAATGTAATAATGTAATGGTATGATTGCATAATTAACCCAGCTGTCTTGTTAAAGAAAATCAATTGGAATTGGGGAGTAATTAGGCGTCTGACATTGAGCACTGATGACGGGGCCACAGGGAGGCGCCGTGGGTAGCAGGGCGGGGGGGCTCAGCGCAGATGGATGCACCCACTTGACTGTCCTATATTAACTGGGGGAAAAAAACTACAGGAAAGACAGGGTGTGTATTAACTGCATGAGCTTTAAGGTGTAATACCTAGGAGGGGGGCAGTCTCTGTCTGACGTCGGTGTGGAGCAAATGCTGGTGTGTGTGTGACGCGGTGGGTGCCCTGGCCGCAGACCCCACGCCGGCCCTGGAGGCTGGCCAGCAGCTGCAGCTGAAGGTGCAGAGGATGCATGACGTGGAGACGGAGAACCAGAAACTGCGTGAGACGCTGGAGGAGTACAACAAGGAGTTCGCAGAGGTCAAGAACCAGGGTAAGGCAGATTCCCCTTTTCTCTGTCGCCTCCTGCTGGCCGTGCTGTCGAAAGGCATGCCCCCAGCTAGACTCTGGAAAGCCCGTGGCCCCCTCATAAATCCCTACAGGCTGTGGCTATTGATTTTTCGCAGCCTAAATGTTTACAGTGCAGCAGAGCGGTTAAGGGGCTGAGAGCGTCATGTGGGAACGGCAGCCTATTGATCGTGTGTCACGGCTGAAACACTGTGGCTTAAATCATGGCTGGGGGTGGGGGGAAGGGATAAGTAGGGCTGCCCCCTATCTGTCATCCACTGAATTGCACCCTGCTAGCATGAATCTGAACCATCCAGACGTAATGGGCTGAACCCAGGTCCCCAGCATGTCTGTGTGCCGTGAGTGGTAGCCATTTCTGTCTGTGGGGTGTCTGCCCTTCATGAAGAGAGCTGTGAGTCCTTTCGTTCTCACTTGTGAGTAACATCTTGCACCTCCTGTGGTCAGAGGTCACAATCAAGGCACTTAAGGAGAAGATCCGTGAGTACGAGCAGAGCCTGAAGAGCCAGACCGAGAGCCTGGTGCAGGAGGCGGAGCTTAAACTGCACAGCGACTATGCCGAGAAGGAAAGGTGAGTTGGCGTCCTGTCTGCCCGCCCGCACTACCCGGCCCAGCCTGCGAGGGGCGCCTGCTGACGTTCCCCTCCCCCCCCCCCGGTAGGAAGCTGCAGGAGAGCCAGCGCTCCATGGCCTCACGACTAGAAGAGGCCAATCACAAGGCCCAGGCCCTACAGACAGGTATGGACCTCGGAGAGAGGCAGGCCCAAGCTCCGGCTGTGCCCCGGGATGTGAGCGCCTGTGGTGTGAGCCAAGGGTTCGTGCAGGCCACGTTAAACGCCATTAGCGTCTGTCTGTCCGTCCATCCGTCCAGTCAGCCCCCCAAGCTGCAAGCTCAGATTCCACACTCTCCTTTTTCAGCACTCGAATCGACTCAGACGGAGCTTTTCGACCTGAAGACCAAGTATGATGAGGAGACCACAGCCAAGTAAGTGCTCGTGCCCCCCCCAGGTCCTGCTTGGGGGCGGGGGCAGGCAGCTCACTGAAGCGGGCAGGATTGTGTTGAGACTTGTCATTAATGAGCACTCCTGGGTTCTGGCAGGAAGACACACGCACACACAGTCCAACAGAGCGCTTTGCGTCTCCTCAATGGCTCCTTGTTCAGTCTCGCAGGACTAATTATGGCAACACAGAAACACCCCCATTACGCTGCCCCCCCACATTTCTGTCCTCTGCTCCTGACTTAGGCCGTCGCCTCCCCTCCCGCACACATACTCTGCACACGCCCTTGCTAGATGCTCCTCCGTGCCAAGTGTATAGGGATCGTCTTTCGTGTGAAATGTTGTGAGGTGAGATTAAAGCACAGAGCTTCGTTTGAACCCGTGGGGCGGTCGGGGTCCCTGGCTACCGGATGCTAGGTCTCCCCCCTTCGCTGAGGCTTCTCCAGAGTGCTCCTCCTTGCTCTGGCCATCTCTCTTCTTTCTCCCTTCTCTTCTTCCTCTTCCCCCCATCCTCATATGTGAAAGATATCAACTAAACTGTGTGGGAGAGCACAACCCCCCAGGAATAAGGGGCAGATTTGTTTCACCACCCCCCAGCTCAACCCCTACTGGGTGGTGGTGAATACCCCCCTCTTGCCCCCCCCCCCCAGGTCTCCTCAGCCCTGTCAGCTGTAGGGTGTGGTATGGACGCCCTGTAAAGGCGCGGCCTGGTCTCCATGGTGATGCTTCATCTCTGGGGATTCCCTTCCGTTCTCTCGAGGTGCCTGGGATTCCCTGCTCAGTTACATCTGTGCTGCTTTAGCCGTTTCCCACGTCTGTCACTTTCTGTGCCCATTAAAGTTACACACTGTATCGATCGCAGTCTCTGAAAATGGCAGTTTGACCCTGACCCCTCTGCTTGTGTGACCTCATCAGGGCTCCCCTGGTGGTCGGAATGAGTATGTGCAGTGGGCTTCTCTTACAAGCATCTCCACCAGAAAGCAGAGAGGGGCTGGACTGACTTTTAGGGTTTGTCTCCAAATCCCTGCAGTGCTCATGGCCTCTTGGAGCCGCTCCCACTGTATCTCACTGTATCTCTCCGCACGTATGAGCCATTTCTCACTCCACTGCAGCCAGACCCCACAAGTTCCTGAGAACTTACCCCAGATTACACGGTTTTAATTTCAAAATGTGCTCAGATCCCGGGGTCGGTTCTCATGAAATGGTCAGGCTGTGGGCATGCAGCTTTTGGCCCAGAATGGGATCACAGCCTGCCTGATGTGCGCGCGCTGAGTGCTCATGTCCAGCAGCAGGCTTTTCCCTCCTAATTCCGCCGTACCGCCCCTGGCATCATGTGACATCTCGCACAGGCAGCTTCTGTCACAGAGGATGCTGGGAAATGCAGTCCCACTTGCAGCATTGCAATCAGAGGCCTTAAATATTACCGATTTAAAGAGAGTGCAAGTCACATAATTAAATGCAAACTCGCCTCTAATCAGGTGCTGGGTTGTTAATGTAAGGTGTTTCAGGTGTTCGCAGACACCAGGCCTGGAAGCCGTACTGTGAACGGCTGGTTCACACCTCCCTCTGATAGTGTGATCACTGCAATCTGCCATCTCACGCAGCCTAGTCTCTCGTACCCGGGACCTTTGGGGGCCTGCTGGATCTGGGCATGACATCACTGGTTTTCTGACCTGATTTCCTGTAACGGCCAGATGTTCTTACCCCGCAGACTGGAGCCTTTGGCTGGGTTGTCTACAAGAATGCAGACCTCCAACAAAATGAGTCGTTAGGGACACCCCCAAACCCTAATTCAGCTGTCCTGTTTGCTTCATGAAGCATCTTGCAGCCTTTTGAATTCCCTGACTACCAGGCTGCAGCCTCCCTCGGAGTCTGACGCGGCTATGAAGCCTCTTAGTGCTGCCGCTGCATTTATATATTTTTTTTTACTTGCATCTTCCTGGATGTGTATGTGTGAAGGTGTGTGACTCCCCGTTACATTAACAGTCTCAACCCCCCCAACAGGGCCGATGAAATCGAGATGGTGATGACGGACTTGGAGCGAGCCAATCAGGTAAGCCCCTGGCAGGAAGCTCTGCCTCCCCCTCCCCCACCTTACACTATTATGAGGGGTGAACCATGATTAGATATTCTTGCAGACTGTAGGCAGTTGCGTAAAAAGGGCGGTTTGGAATCCCGCTCCAGCTTCCTGCTCTGCTGTAATGCTCATGTGACATGAGCTCATCAGTGCTGTGTGACCGTGGGAGGCGATTATGATTAAATCCCCGCAAGTGCAGACAGACGTGGACTTGAGTAATTATGAACACAGCAGTACTCTGCTCTTCTGACCTTTTCATTGTTTGAGAGTCTGAGCCGCAATGGGGAGAGCAGAGAATTGTGGGAAACGATCGAGGCAAAATCTAACCTATATTTAACTTTCCACCGCACGGCTCAGTTGGATGGGCTGGGCATTGTGGGGGCTTCGGTCACCAGGGTACAGCTCTAACTGGGAGCCCAGTCTCTGCTGGTCGGAAGCAGGCGCGTGACGCCATGTCCTTTTTACATCCTTGGTGCTGCTAACCACCTGGGGTCCCTAAACATTATTTTTAGGGAGTACTGAGCTGTGATTTGTCACGTGACCTGCCAATTATGTGCAGTGTCCTCCGATAGGCTGACAGTGCCAGCTCGGGGTGTGCCCGTTCCTGTCCGCTCGCACGTGCTCACATTTTGGCAGTGCGCTGGTCCACTCGTGCCACGTCGGCTCTCTGCATTGGATCATGCAAGGCCCTGAGTTGATCTTCACGGCCAGGTTGGGGGCGGGGGGGGGGGGGCGGTCGTGGAGGTGTCAGCCAGCCGCCAGGAGCGCAGCTGGGGGGTTCCCGATGTGACAGCCAGGAGATGGCACCACGCCTCCATGCGCTTTCATCTCTTCTCCAAATTAGGTCAGAGTCGGATCTCACCACCAGCAACTGCGTTGTCCTGTTCAGACCGTCCCTGGTTGATATTGATGTGACAGTGATCCGTTTGCTGTGTCCCCTTTTGGTTTTCTGTACGCCAGAGCAAATCCAGAACTGTACACACACACACACACACTAAGGCTGGGAAAACCTTTTAAAAAGGCATTTCAAAAATCATTCAAAAGTTTACTCTTCATTATACAGGCCCAGTCCATGTACTTGTGGTAGCCTAAGACTCTCTGCCACTGAGAGATGATACCGGTAACAACAGCTGACTATGATCTTAAGTGAGGAAACTGACGAATAGACAATATGTGACACGTTATTTAACGAAATGTCAGCTGCAACAACAAAGGTCGTCTAAATTGTGGTGTGAAATTAAAATCTCAAATGATTGACTTTGGCAAAGCCTTGCAGTGGGTTGGTGCACCATCCTGGGTTATTCCCTGCCTTTTATCTGTAGCTTCTGGGAGAGGCTTTGGAGCCGGTGGGGGATGGATGGATGATATAGCACAGCTAACGTAGGCTTATGTGCATAAAATAGCTTAAAACCTATCATGCAATCAAATAGAGCCTTCAGTTTAGGCTGTCTAACCAGGCTTGGGTGGCATCTAATTTTTCATGCCATCCAGAGGTGACACACTATTTTGAAGGTATTTCAAAGGTAACGCTAACCCAGTCATGAGCAGGTTTTAGGGTGAATGGGGTGAATGGGTGAATGGGGAGAACTCGTCGTTTTTTTTGTCGTTTCCTTGGAAAATACCAAAGTAAGCATATTTTATTAGAGCTTTATAAGAGCATCTGCAACATAACATAGCTTATTCGTGCCGTTAACCAGCCTAATTCCTTAATGCGTGTGGGGGGTGGGGTGGGGGGCGAGTCACAAGTCCTGGGTTACGTGATTGATTGGCTGGTTGGTGGAGGCAAAGATTTTGGCGTGGATAGCTGCCACAGAGAAATGTTAGCGGCGGAAGCACTGTTTAGTTTCTTGCTGGCCAATTTCAGCTGTTCTTGATGGCCGAATAAATTCCCAGCAAGTCTGCCCCTAGTGGCAGATCCCTGCATTCTGCGTTAACCAACAAGGGTCATTTGGCAAAACACAAATTAGGAAACCGATGTTAGATGACTAATAGTAGCCTCCACACATCCATAAATCTTCAAACAGTTGAACTTGGATTTTTGCTGTTGATTTTAGGTAAATACAATAAAGTGTTATTGAAATACCAAAGTTCAGTCCCACGTGCCTTGTTTTCCAGAGAGTGGAGGCAGCTGAGGGAGAGGCCACTGCCCTGCGAGAGCAGCTGATGTCCGCTAACGTGTCCCTGCAACAGGCCGCGCAGGCCCCAAAAGCCACCGATGCGGTAGGCTACCTGCAGGGGGTGCTGGTCAGGCCTCATTGTGCTGAGCCTCCGTGAGCATGAAGGCCGGCCTTGCTTGGCTTTAACCCCCACCTCCCCACGTCTGTTCGTGTGCAGGAGCCCGGTGTGGAGGTGCTGTCCCGATCCAACCTGGAGGTGGAGCTGGGCGCCAAGGAGCGGGAGGTGCTTCAGCTGGTGGAGGATGTGCAGCGGCTGCAGGCCAGCCTGAGCAAACTGCGGGAGACGTCGGCCAATCAGATCTCACAGCTGGAGCAGCAGCTGAGCGCCAAGAACAGCACCCTCAAGGTGCGGCGGCGGATCGTCCAGAGAGGGTGAGACGAGCAGGAGCCAAACGGCCTTTCGGTGACTTTCCACACCTTCTTTCCTCTCGCCAGGAGCTGGAGGACAAGCTTCATGAACAAGCAGACTACGAGGAGGTGAAGAAGGAGCTGAGGTTTGTGGCTGAGAGCTGCTCCACGTCGCCCCTCCCACCTGCTGACGGGTGTCTCTGTCTTTCCGAACGGGGCTTCCTGCCGCTGTGTTGGGCCGCCTCGCAGGAGGTGTTCCCGTTTAGTGGGTGTGCTCTCCGGACGTTGGTCGCTTATCCTAAATCAGAGTAACACGGTCATAGCTTTTTCAGACGTAATCAGGCTGCTCTTTGCCTTTTGGCTCTAGTTACATCACATGCTTTTACCCAGAATTCTCTGTAGCCTGCTTTTAAAGGTCAGAGGCGGCTCCGCAGCCCCGTAGCGTGGCTGCCCCATGACATCCTTACTCATGCTGTCCCCCGCGACATCCCCCACTCGCTGTCCCTGTCCCCCGCGACATCCCCCACTCGCTGTTCCTGTCCCCCGCGACATCCCCCACTCGCTGTTCCTGTCCCCCGCGACTGCCCCCACGACGTCCCCTCTCACTCGCGCTGTCCCCTTGTCCATTGCAGTATTCTGAAATCTATGGAGTTCGGCCCGTCAGAGGGAGCGACGGTGCAGGTATGAGGCCGGGGTGGGAGGTGTGGTTTATGACCGACTGCTGAATAATGTCCTGTGGGCATAGATGGCATATGGGGGATGGGCCGTTTATCATTGGGGTATCTGATAATGTAATGTGCCCCCCACTCGCTAAAGGACTCCACCAAGCCTCTGGAGGTGCTTCTGCTGGAGAAAAACCGCAGTCTGCAGTCGGAGAGCGCGGCTCTGCGCACTGCCAAAAGCGATCTCAGCGGTGAGTGGGGGGGTGGGGTCACATGACCACCTGTTACACTTTAGTGTGTGTGTGTGTGTTGGGGAGGGCACTCTGTAGCGTGACCTGCTCTCGAGTTGTCCTGGCAGGGCTGGCGTGCGTGGGTGTCTCACAATCAACTTGTTGTCTGGAGACTTGGGGTTGGTCCAAAGCCTGCTGGCTGCATGTAAACAGTCTGGTCATGTAGTGAAGTCTGTGGTCCCAGGACATGAGGGGTCTGCTGTGTGGGGGTGCTGTTAGTGAGGTCGGTCTGTGCTGGTGGTGCGATTTGTGTGGTATGCTAATGAGGCCTGTTTCGTGGTCTGCATGTGTCCTCGGGGTGTTTCAGTGCCTTCAGGTTGTGCCATTTTCACCTCGGTGGAAGTAGGATACCGCGAGTGGGAGCGTGACATGTGAACATGGTCAGAGTGTCTGCAGCTGGACTGTCACCTGGCCCACCTCATTCATGCCCCCCCCCCACTTCGCGGGGCGAATGCTGACCTGAGGCCTCAGGGCTTTACCTTCATGCTCATTACCTTTGAAACAACTGGATGATCCCTCACCCCAGGGGTGGGTTTTTTTTTTTATTATTATTATAATTTTTTAAAATCCAAAGTCGTTTCGTATCCTGAGCGCACCCCCCCTACACACCACCCCTCCCCGGGAGCCACAGAGGTTCCGCAAGTCACTCAGCATCACTGAGTGGATGTTGGACCCTGGGCCACAGCCCCCGCGAACAGGAGGACTCTGGCACCTGGGACCACGAGCACGGAGGACACCTACCCCCCAGGACTAAAGACTGCCCCAGCCAATATTCTGACCCAGTGAGGGGCTGCTGTACTGTATGTAGTGTCATTTTTTTTTTGTCCCTCTAGGCTGTGTCCTACTAGAAAGGTACAAATCACCAATGCATGGGCGTGTCTTAGGGGAGGCTGGCCCGTTTGGGCCCCAGATCTCTGGTCTGGGCTCTGACCTCAGTCCACCTTTAAAACCTAGTTCATCTCCCGTTTGTGGACCCCCTTCTTTGTTGACTCCCCCATAATGCATTGTGTTTGACCTTTCTCGTAGGGCCAGCCGGACGGAAAGGGACACAGGCCCCGGCGGAGAGTCAGCAGCCCCCCCGCGTGGCGGCCGGCACGTGCTCCCCCCCTCCTCCCTCTCAGCTACTCCCTCGTTCTGCCCCCGAGGCCATGCCCTCCACCAATGGCACCCTCTCATTCTCCCCCGCGGGTGTCGGGCAGGACTTCCTGGGGGCAACGGCAGCATTCCCACTGGGGGGCAAAGTGCCCCTGAGCTCACTGCTGCAGAGACAGCTGATGCAGAGCTTCTACTCCAAGGCACTGCAGGACTCCTCCGGTGGCGCCGTGCTCTTCGCCCCCGGCGCCTACATCGCCCACAGCCCACTGTCTGCCAGCCCCCTGCCCCCACAGGCACGGCAGGAGCAGGCCGGCAGTCCTGACCACAGCGGCGCGACGCCTTCTCCCAGCCGCTCGGAGGGCACGGGCAGCGCTTCGGAGGGCGAGGACATGGACACGGCGGAGATTGCCCGGCAGGTCAAGGAGCAGCTGATCAAGCACAACATCGGCCAGCGCGTCTTTGGCCACTACGTACTGGGCCTGTCTCAGGGCTCCGTCAGCGAGATCCTGGCCCGGCCCAAGCCCTGGAACAAGCTTACCATCCGCGGCAAGGAGCCCTTCCATAAGATGAAGCAGTTCCTTTCCGACGAGCAGAACATTCTGGCACTGAGGAGCATCCAGGGCCGACAGCGAGGTGAGTCACACCACAAATCTTGTTCCTGTGACCCAGCAGCATGGGGGGGGGGACCTTGAGACGGGACTGTAAGGGTGGCAATACATAGGGCAACTTTTTGAGTAATGTTACCGGGCACTCATATTGGACCACAAATTTCTGTTTGCAAAACTTTGGTCGACTATTTTAATCATGCAGATCCAGCTTAGTTGCCCTTTATCTGTCCTGGTTTGCAGTTGCCCGGCAACATTCGTGAAAAAGTTGCCCTATATATCATAACCTTAAGGGTGACACTCTGAGCTGGTTGGGTGCTGGGGGTTGCACTGATGGTCATGATCGCAGATCCTCCATCCAAAGGGGGAAAGGTACCAAGTTGGTTGCTTGTCACGCCGTTGTCATAGAAATGTGACCGAGGTGTTTTATCCTGGTGCCACTGAGCCATCACTTGTGGGATGTTCCGTGTGACTGCCGGGAACCCCAAGTCTGCTGGGTGTTTGGGTTCTACCGTCTGGTTTCGCATGCTGTGTGTGTCCCGGTTTATCGTTCACGGCCTTGTTCAGACCCACTTAGTGGCGTCCTAATCTGCCCGTCACCGGCCTCACTGTCACCCCCTGACGGGACCCAGGAAACTCAGAGCGTGTGATTCAGGAGATGTTAGTCGCACAGAGCTCTCTGTCAGATACGGGGCAGTGTGCTGCTTCAGTAACGCGTGCTGACCCATGGCCTGGTCCTCTCCACGTTGACATTGGCTGTCACCTCAGCCTGAATGCTGGCAGGGTGAGGAGAACCAGCTTAGGCTTCCTGTACCATGTGCCCGTTCCTCATCCCAGGAGCCCGACCAGTGAATATCGTCATGCCGCCACATTGTCCTCCGTCCGGCACGGTTTAAGGCGTCCTATTAGCTGTGGCCCTTTGCATAACTCCAGACCAACGTGGGTGTCCTGACCCAGCCAGATTTAAGCGGCTGAGATCCGTCAGTGCCTCCTATAGGCACATCGGACATACTGCAGCTTGTCAGCTGCCGGCGGTACTTTATCGCATTCCCAGCTTCGCCGCCTGACTCTTCTCTTCTCTGTCGCCGCTTGTTTTCCAACAGAGAACCCCGGGCAGAACCTGAACAAGGTGTTTCAGGAGGTTCCGAAGCGGAGAGCCGGCTCTGAAGGCACCCCGCGGTCAGGTCGGTGCATTGTGGGTAATGGAGGGGCGGGGCTTGTAGTGACGGGGCGTGTCTTACGGAGAGTCCGTGGTTGAGTGGTTAGTCTGTACCCCCTCCGTCACCCTCCATATCCCCTTTTTTCTGGCCCGTTCTCATTTTTGATACATTCGGTATTTTTGGGTTCCCTGGCTGCTTCGGGTCTCCCTTTGAGACTTGCAGGGAGCTTTGAGGAAAGCGGTACCGCTTCTGTGATGTGCTGACCAAAGTCTGCTCTCCTTCTGTCCCGTTGACTTCTGAACTGCCTGATGTTTTCATAATTCATTACCCATTACTCTCTGGTCACTCCGTCTGCCTCACTGACCACCCCCCCCCCCGACCTTAAAATCTAGGGGTGGGGGCAATTCGCTGAGATGAGTGTCTTGTGCTTTCCGTTCCATGTTTTCAGTATCCAGTAACAGTCAATGCAGTAGCTTATACTTCATAGCTTTTCTTTTTTTTTGGTGATGGACGTGTTTTTGTATGAGTATGTCGGGCCGTATCGGGGGGGCATGGGAGTTTGAGTGACTAATGACTCCTGCGACTTTGTTTTGGGGGCGAGGTGTAGTTGTGGAGACGTGACGCTGATATCACTCCACGATGCCGTTCAGTGCTCATATGGAATTTGCCA
>JAODLD010000042.1:4458333-4477445 GCA_026781065.1 Mormyrops boulengeri | reverse complement strand
AGGAAAAGCAGCAAAGGCAGCGGGCGACACTAAGGCGACTTTGCGGAGCCTGCTGTGAAAATGACACTGTAATCATACGTGATCCGGGGGGGGGGGGGGTGGTGTGTGTGACGATCCATCCTCAGTCAAACATGGGGAGTGGCTGACTTGTTTGTGCTGGTCAGCCTGAGCAAAACGGGCACCTTCAAGAGATTTTAAAATTCTAATTAGAGTGCACATGTCCCCTGAGAGCTGGCATCCTGCCCAGGGTGTCCCCCTGCCTCATAGCCTGTGCTTCCTGAGATACGCTCCATAGTTATCAGTGGTTATAGGAGATGGATGGATGGATGGATGGAAGACTGTAGACCGTAATCTTTAATTGTTTATCCGAGGTCAGTTTCACGCCACCTGTGTGACTGCCTGCCTGCATGCACTATGGTTTCTCCTGTTTTCTCATGAATCTTTTAGTGTTTTCGCTTCGGCCCACCAGGGTGGCCCATATGCCATAGGCCTAGCTGGCGGCCTCGCGGCTCCCGGCAAAGGAGGTCGCTCCGGGTTTACGGGGAGTCTGCGTGGCAGTGGAAAATTCTCGGAAGCCTGGCGTGTAGGAAGGACATGTCAAATCGGCATCTTTCTGTAGTCATGAGGTACTAGGGGGAACGCAGGGATCACAGGTGTGTCCCGCCCTGCCGACCCGTGCCCTGGTTGGCAGACCACTGGTGCTGGATGAGCGGCAGCACCCGTGCTGAAGTGACACCTGTGATTTCGCTGAGTGCGCCTGAGCCTCTCCGGCCTGCTCGGCCCCGTCTATCTGGCCCCGGCCCCCGGCCAGCTGGCCCTGCTCGCTGACTCTCCCGGGGTCTGTAGCAGCATCCAGCCCTTGTAGGCCCGAGCGTAACCGACACGATCAATGCTCTCTGGCCACTGTGTTTGTACCGGGTGGGGCTAGGCTCGGGCCGGCCCACCCGAACACAGCTGCATTCATGGTGGAGCATTCTAAAGCTATAATAGAGGCAATGTTTCTCGCACCGTGGGTCACAAAGAGGGATTTTCCCAGACACAATGCGGCTTGTCGAAGGTTTGGAATGAGATTGGGATAGAAATGCCGTATTGTACCAGGTTGTAAAAAACAGCCCCAGGGCGGCTGGTTTATGTGATTTTATTTATTATTATTTATTATTTTTTTGTGTATCACACTGGCCTGCCCTTTCCCCTGACAGCAAGCTCCCTCTAGTAGTGGAATGGAGCAGTGATGAATGGGGACACTCCCCCCAGCGACCCAGACCTGCCTTCATGCCCGCTGCCTGACTGGAAGGAGTTTTGCGAGCTCCATGCCCGTGCCTCAGCCACCGACTTTGCCAGAAAGTTCCGGCGCTTTGTGAGCGAGAATCCCTGCTATGACTATCCCAGCGCCCACAGCACCTTCTCCCAGCACTTTGCCCGCCATTTCCTCGACTGCTTTTCGACGGCGCTGAGCCACAGCCGCAGCCCCGGTTCGCTCGGTGCCCCCAGGTATGGCATGGTGCCCTTCGCCAGTCTCCACAGCTGCCCACCACCCCATGCCCACAAGCTGTGCCAGCAGCGTAAGGATGCAGACGCATCCAACGAGTCCCTGGACAGCATGGACGGCGGGCTGGGAAAACCCAACACCAGGGCCAAGTCGTTTGTTCCCAAGGCGTGGGCACTGGGCCAGTCGCGCAGCTCGGAGGACGTGTCAGCCGCAGACCCCGTCGGGAAGGGCCTCTCCCTGCGCAAAATAAGCCTGTGCGTGGTGGACAGTGTGCGGGACATCTGGCAACGGCGCTCCTCACCGGAACCCGGCTGCGGCCACAGGGCCAACGAGGATAGCCAGGGGCTGCGCTTTCCTCGGGGACTGCACAGCCAACGGACAGAGCCGCCAGAGGTCCAGAGAGAGGGGGCGCTGCGCTACATGGTGGCTGACGACACCACTTGCGCCTCCCATTGGCAGAAGTGCCGACTGCTTTTGAGGAGGGCGTTTCCACGGTCTGAGGGCGAGCGCTTCATCCTGGAGTTCTATGTGCCGCCCAAGGTAGCATGGGTCCTGGAACTGCACCGTGGTGAACTTCAGTGACACTGTTACAAAGCATGATAATGCTAAACTCAGTTACACACCTGTATAAAGTGTTTTCTGAGCATTTTTTAAACTCACACACAGTACCTGACGTTAACAGTTGCTTAGTATTTTATAGTAAAAAACAGATTTGAGTATCAGAGTGTCATGTGAAAGATAATTGATAACTGTTAACCTTGTGTGTTTCTTTCTCAGTCCTCCAAGCCCAAAGTCAGCATCCCCTTGTCATCTGTCATGGAGGTCAGGACTACCATGCCCCTAGAGATGCCCGACAAGGACAACACTTTCGTCCTGAAGGTGCACTCTGCACGTCACCCTGTTTTATCACAAACATGACCCCTGATGTGGTTCCATGCAAAATACACGTAGACCACAGGCCAGGAATCCACGCCTGGATCTGACCGGGTGGGACAGGTTGAGACTGGTTATTTAGGCTTGTCGTATAGCTGATGGCGTGCCTTGTTTTTCCCATATCACACTGTTGGAGTCCTTATATTGTACAGGTAGGTATTTAGTATGGACAGAAATAGCTATATTGACGTCAGGAGCATCCAGCAGGAGTGAGAAGATGAAACAGTGGAACATCTGTTACTGGTCCAAGACTCAACAGGAACAGCTGCTTAGGAATCTGGAGCTAACTAGCAGTGTGATCTTCCTGTGGTAGGTGGAAAATGGCACCGAGTATATCCTGGAGACCATCGACTCCCTTCAGAAGAACTCCTGGGTGGCGGACCTACAGGACTGCATGGACCCAGGGTAAGCAGGGAAATGGGTACCTGTCTGTTTACCGGGGGGGCTTGGGGAGACCCATCTCGGTTCCTGATGGCGTATGTGTCACAGGGACAGTGGTGATGATATTGAGCTGACCTCACACCCACACGGCCAGCTGCTTAGGGACTCCCCTCTGCCGGCCTCCTGCAGCTGTGAGCTTCTGTCAGAAGGTAAGACCTCCCCCAACATGTACACACACCATTGCAGGTGATCCTATAGGACACCTTCCTTGCCATCTGCTGCCGAAGACATTTAAGTGGTAGACTCGATAAGCCGGCGGCGAATTCCACTTACATATGGGTGTGTTCTGGATGCCCACGCGTGATGTTGGCTGACCAAAGGGGATGGGGTGGGTCTGGAAGAGACAGAGCATGTGGTAGCCTGAGATGCTGGAGGGGGGTCACAGAGACCGGGGTTATGGGTGGGAACCGCAGCACAGCTGCATTTAGCATCGCAGCGTCTCGCAACATTCAAAACGGTATGTCCATCCATTTTCATGTGATGATTTGGAGCCTGTCTCATAAAGTAGGGCTGGGCTGCTGGGGGGGTCACACATACACAGATCATTTTCGAGTTTTATTTGTCACATACACAAGCATACACTCTACATCTGTGTAGTGAAACGCTGTAAATGCAACTGTGTTTCCATTCGCTTTCAAGTCAAGAACTTTTCAATGTGATAACCATGAGGCTACCGAAATCACAGATTAAGATCACCATTTCTCATGGGTTTTTCTATGCAGTGTATCAGGCTGCAGATCCGGTTTTGATTGTTTTGATGGTTCTTCCTGTGTTCAGAGGTACACCGAACCCCCGAGGGTCCTTGTTCCACGGCAGCTGACCTCTACAGCACCCCCCGTATCCGCTTCACGCAGTATCACCCCCATGTACCCCTGGAGTGCTTTCTGGAGTCACCGGAGTGTCAAACGCCCACCCCCCCTGCAGGTAGTATCTGGAGCTGCAGGCCACAGGTCTAAAAAGGGGAAAAAAGGCATGTTTTGATGCTTTAACTTTTGATCCCATCCTAGGGGGACACAGCGAGGGGGCAGTGAAAGCAGACACCAGCCTGGCCGGCTACCCGTGGTTCCATGGCACCTTGACCCGGATGCGAGCAGCTCAGCTCATCCTGGTGGGCGGGGCACGAAGCCACGGGCTGTTCGTGATCCGCCAGAGCGAGACGCGCCCAGGGGAATACGTCCTGACCTTCAACTTCCAGGGCAAGGCCAAGGTGGGTGGAGTGAGGGATTCTATCAGGGAATTCAAGAATGTTATCAGGAAAATCCACAGAAATAGCCTTCTAATTGTTCCCACAACATGCCCTCATTAAGTTCAGCAAAGAGACTACACAAGACTACTCATAATGTTGGTGAAAAGTTCGCTGTGTCCACATGCTGAGATCCAACACACTGTGTCCCCTTGCTGGGATTCGACACACTGTCTCACTTTCCCGCCTGTAGACTCAGTGTGTCCACAGGTTGGGATCTAACACACACTATCTACATGCCAGAATCCGACACACCATATCCACAATCTGGCATCTGATACTGTCTGTCTGATCCTGGATCATTACGAGGTATATGATCGATGGGATCCTGCGTAATTTGCATTTCGTTTTCAGCATGTCATATCATTTTTGTTGGTGCGAGACGCTGCGATGCTGAATGCAGCTGTGCTGCAGTTCCCACCCATAACCCCGGTCTCTGTGACCCCCCTCCCAGCATCTCAGGCTCTCGGTGAACGACAGTGGTCAGTGCCATGTGCATCACCTCTGGTTCCAGACGGTGTGTGACATGCTCCGTCACTTTCACACCCACCCTATCCCCTTGGAGTCGGGGGGGACGGCCGACATCACGCTGCGCTGCTACGTCCAAGTGCCACGCCCACCCCCAGGCAAGTGCGGCCGCCGCTCACACACTTTGAGGGGAAAGCAAATGTCATGTGATGCAGCACATGAAAAGTCACATGACGTGCAGCGTTACACAGCATGTGTCATGGCGGGATATCACCACGGTGATGAATTCTGTCACGGGGAGGGACAGACACAGAAAGGCAATACACCTAGCAGTGTGCCCAGACACACACACACACACACACACACACACACCACAGTCCCACATGTCCACTGGATGAATGATCTCTATTGCTGGCAGAGCTGTTTGCTCGCATCGGCACACCGGGGGTGTTTTGCATACTGACCAACTCAGACCTTCAGCTCTGGTGCCCTCGCACACAGTGAGCCCTCTGTGCCCCCCCGCCCCTCCCCACCAGCACTCACAGAGGGGGTGTTCACTCTCCTAAAAACATATGCACCTCATATATGGTATGTAAGGTCATGTTTATATAGCCATGCTCTGCTGTGTGTGTGTGTGTGTGTGTGTGTGTGTGTTTGTGTGTCTCTGAGTTCACGCAGACATTCTCCAGCATGCAAATCCTGTCACCCCTGACTTCCACTGAGTGTGTGTACATGGGGGGATTAGTTAGCAGGACAAGGGCTCTGTGTTTGCACTCGTGCGAAAAAGGCCTCTCTTGTCTTCTAAAAGGAGCTACGCCCACAAAACATGCTTCCCTCTCTGCTACATCCTTTCCCTCATGCAGTCTCTGGGTCACCGATCCCTGGGGTCCCATTTTCATCCTCATACTACACTGTACAGTGACACTGACTCCTTATTTAACAAGCTCCCTGCTTTGGCTCTCACACCATTGCATTCCCTGTCACCGGGACAGCGATGCATTAAATGCACTTCATGAGAGGTTGCATAAAAATCAGTCGCATACAGTACCGTGCAAAAATGGTTAGTAGTCAAAGAAAATGGTGTTTAAATGATCTTCATGTCAATGTAAAACCATGATTTTATGTTCCAGCGTAGCCATTTCCTTCCCTCCTAAAGCCACCCAGTATTTGTGGCAAACATCCAATACACCAGTGTATTCATCGACTTAACTACAAGCATACTGTGTTTGGCTAATCAATACAGCATTTAGTTAACTGATTAAGCTAATTAGTTAAATGAACTGCCAGTGAACTTTGACAAAAACATGGAACGGCTGGGGTGCCCATGAGGAGAGATGTTCATCTAGCCATCCAGCTAGATATCAGTAACTTTTTAGAGAAATTATTTTATCGTGTTACCTTTAATTTGCATATATTCTAATGTTAAATTGTGTTTTTTTTCCCTGAGCAAATATACACTTACTATCCAGATAAATAGCTTTAAACATTTTCTTTGACTGCCTAAGACACTGTACTGTATGTATGTCTCACATCTAGAAATATGAGCTTATTTTACACACAGACGCTCTAAGCATATTGTTACTCATCATATGGTCACTGTGGTGGTTTTTGCACCCGGTCCCATTGACTGCTCCCGCTTAACTAGTCAACAATCCAGCTACTGACAGAAGAGTGTAAATTAGTCTGCAACGCTGACTCCTTCCAGCAGAGGGGCTGCATGTTTCCCACCCCCTCCCCTTCACGTCCACTAATTCAGACTGTCTGTCTGCAGACATGGGTACGGCCCAGCACCCTGCTCTGCCTAGGGATTTCGGCTGCCGGGGTGAGTCTCAGCAGCCCACCCATCCATCCCCTGGCTACCCGCCTGCCAACAGGCCCACCTCCCCTGGAGCCCCGCCCACCTACACCAGGCATGAGTCGGGCAGAATGCCGGGCCTGCGCAGCCGGAGCAGCAGCTCCGAGCGGCTTCTGGAGCCCTATGGCGCTGCCCCAGAGGAGTACCACGAGAATGACGGCGGGCAGAGGACCAGAGCCGTGGAAAACCAGTATTCCTTCTATTAAGTCCCAGGGATGACATATTGAGCCCATACTGGCTGATCCACCAGGAAGTACCAAGAGAAAATCCTGTCGTTAGGCAGCAAAAGCTGATGGACCATTTGACGCCGCCCCGGTCTGGTTTATCTGAGGGGCGGCTGCAGGCTGGGGAGTCTCGTAAACAGCAGAGACCCTGAAACCATTATATCCATTTCCTGTGTGACGGGGCAGATGTGACGCGATTGCAGATCCTTCAGGGGCCAGGGAAAGCGGATGCTGTCTGGAAAATCATATGGAAATAATTTCAATTGCTTCACATTCAGCTTGTGCTGGTTAAATTTGCCTAATCGCTGATTTATTAATTATAGTGCATTCTCATAGCCGTGAAAGCTGTTTATACTCAGAGGAAGAATCTACTGAATCTGTCAGAACAGCTTAAAACAGGAAAATGTTAGTAAACGTTATGCTTTAAAAAAGTAAAACAAATTATTACTAACATTTATTACTGTTGTTTACTATTCACACCTAAGTGGACTGTCAGCACAGACTGTGGAGATCATGTGACCTGATGACATCACATCACATGGCCACTCATGTAGCACTTGTTAGATGGCCAGGCTGATACCGATCCCTATCTTCCTGTCCAAATCAAACTCTGGGTGAACTTGAACGGAAACCAGATGGCAGCATAAATGTCAGAATCAACCACACTGTTTTAATATCGTCGCATGTGAGCACTTCAGGAATGTGGGATGTAATGCTACCATTATCTCACAGTCCCCTATTGGACTGTGAGAGAATGTGCCGATCTGAAATATCTTGTTAAGAATATTTATTTATCAGTTATGCCATGTTTTGCTTGCATCTGTTCAGTCCGTAAAACAAATGCCGTAATCTGGCTCACACGACAACTGCCACATTCTGTGGAAGAACATATTTTCTTTAGCACTGTTGTCAGTGTATTTTTAAAAAGAATGTTTTTCATACTGAAATGTACCTTTCACAGAGGCTGCAGACTTTTCTACAAAGTATCTTATGTACGGCTTTATAATACTGTGAATAAAACCTTATTACTTTTTAAAACCAATTTAATTAAATAATCACCACCTTTGCCTGTGTAGGGTTGTTTCATTCCTTAGTTGTTTCGGTTGAAACTCGGTAGATTGAAACGTCAGCTGCAATTTTTCAGACTGGCGATCATTTCAGCGTTTGAGTATAGCGGCATCTAGAGGCGTCTACGTGAATTTCTGGAGGATTGCACACTTGATGCATTCAGTTTTATAATCCTAAATACACGATATTGCCAAAAGCATCGGGACACCTGCCTTTACACACACATGAACTTTAGTGACATCCCATTCTTAATACATAGGCTTTAATATGGAGTTGGTCCACCGTTTGCAGCTAAAACAGCTTCAATGCTCCTGGGAAGGCTGTCCACAAGGTGTAGGAGTGTGTTTATGGGAATTTTTGACCATTCTTTTAGGAGAGCATTTGTGAGGTCAGGCACTAATGTTGGATGAGAAGGCCTGGCTCACAGTCTCTGCTCTAATTTATCCCAGAAGCCAGTGGCGGCGTGCTTTACACCACTGCATCCGACTCATGCATTGCACTTGGTGATGTAAGGCTTGGATGCAGCTGTTCGGCCATGGAAACCCATTCCATGAAGTTCTCCACGCACTGTTCTTGAGCTAATCTGAAGGCCACGTGAAGTTTGGAGGTCTGTAGCTATTGACTCTGCAGACAGTTGGCGACTCCTGCACACTATGCGCCTCAACAGTTGTTGGCTGAGTTGCTCTTGTTCCCAATTGCTTCCACTTTGTTATAATCCCACTAACAGTGTACTGTGAAATATTTAGTAGCGAGGAAATTTTATGAATGGACTTATTGCACTGCATATGACGGAACCACGCTTGAATTCACTGAGCTCCTGAGAGCAACCCGTTCTTTTGCAAATATTTATAGAAGCAGTCTGCATGCCTAGGTGCTTGATTCTATATACCTGTGGTTATGGAAGTCATTGGAATACGTGAACTCAATAATTTGGAGGGATGTCCCAATACATTTGGCAATATAATGTACCTCTCTACAACACTAGGCATAAAAAAACTGACTCAGGTGCAATGAATAATAACCAAACCAGACACAATGGTAATACTTTATTTCTTTGAAATATTAATCCATTTACAGCAGGGGCGCAGTTAGGGATGAGTGGAAAGGAGAGTCTGAGTCTTTACTGGGAGGGTTGATGGCAAACTGTTCATGACTTAAGCCAATAAATACACGTTTATTTGGGGGCGGGGGGCTACAGAACATTTCAGCCCCCCTAAAACAAGCCTAAATACGCCCCTGATTTACAGTATTACTCACTGTTACAAAGGCCATCTTTACAGGACATAAATGCTTCCTTTCTCTGTAAAATAAAGGCATGTGATTCCCGCGCTTACTGGCTTCCTCTCAGTGCTGCAGTACCCTGACTTTACATGTCAGCTGCAATGGATCAACCAAAGCACTGTCAGTACAGTGAGTGGCCAGTGAGGGTGGTCGGGCGGCAGCCGACAGCTGTGTAGTTTGCATGTTCTTTACATATTTCATCTCTACCCGGCCACCTACACTATAGCAACCAGAAACACAGAAATTACATTGTGCAAAACACTGCATTGGGGATGTTGAGTGTTAATAATAATCTGATTCAAAGACATACCTTTACGCCAACAGGTGTCTCCAAATTTTTGTGTGTGTGTGTGTGTGTGTGCGCGCACAGCAAAGATGTCCTACACCTTGTGACCCCTGTACTGCTTGGGACAGGGAACCCTGCTCCGATTAAGAAATCTGAATATGAATGAATGATAATTAATCAAATCTGGCACAATCAAATAAACACAAGGATGTTAAGGGAATTATTTTATCGTAATATAGACTTTCCCTATACATGCCTGTTTACCGCCAACCCATAAATTCAACCAAAAAGATTTGTGAAATCTGAGAGTTGAACCTGAAATTTACTGGTTGCATTCAGGGTCTCTGGAAGACAACGTGGACAGGATTAGTGTCCAGTGTGTATGTTGATGATGATGCCCATCCCCAGGGCCAGCAGCACAGCTACAGACAGCTCCGTCAGCTTGCCCAGCTTCCACTTCCTTAAGCCCTCCTTCTGTCGCCTTTGCAGTTGCTCGCTCCTCCGGCGGTTCTCCCTCTCTCTCCGGAGCTGGTCGCCGTAGTGAGCCTGGTAAAAGGCGTCGAAGTCGAAGACGGGCTTCCTGCCGACACCCGTGACTGAAGAGCGCCAAACCTTTTCGCGAGGCGTGGCCACGGCGCCTGGAGGCCGCACTTCCTCTGCCGAGGGGGTCCCTGAGCCCCGCAAGTCGGCCCGAGTCAGAATGCCGCGGTCGTATTTCCTCCGCAAAGTGATGCTCCCCAAGACGCTGTATGCCTCGCCGATTTCAGTGAAGCGATCCGCAGCCGCCTCGCTGCCGCCATTCCTGTCGGGGTGATAAATAAAAGACTGCTTATAGTAAGCTGTCTTTATCTGAGCCTGCGTGGCACTCGGGGACACCTGCAGGATGTCGTAATATGCCGTTTTACTTCTGTGGAGAGGAAGAGCAGAGGAAGAAGCCGAACCCAGCCTGACCCAAAGCTGCAGAGAAACATTCGTCTTCAGCCCTTTCGCACTCTGGTTCCGCAATGTGCAGATGGATCTCGGCCGCTGCTGGCTTCGTCCAAGCAGGCTGGTCTGACAGTCTCTCCTTCTCCAAACAAGGTCCCAAGTCTGATTCGGTGACCGAATTTTATTCAGCAAGTACGGGCAGCCCAGATAATAGGTGTGTTGTCCCAAGTCAGCTTCTCCGGCAGGCGGCTCGTTTCTTCCCGATCCATGACTTTTGCACATTTCAAATGGTGGTATTCTTTGACCGAACCGCATTGTTATCCCTTCCAGTCCACCCCGAATCCCTTCTGTTAAAGTGCTGAGCTGGTCCATCGGACCGTCGAATAAAAGTACCAAACCAATGTCACTCCACAACGAGAGAGAAAACCCTGATATATTAGCAAAAGGACCCCTCCCGATCGATAATAAACAGTCGGCTCTTGTGCTGTATAACCGCAAACAGTCTTGCGGTGTATAACTGCTGGATTGCGCCGCACTTCCCTGAGTGGCCCCGGCAGTCCGGAGACTTTGACATTTACGACCTCCATACGCCGGCGCGTATTTGTGCGCCCCGAATGTTCGAGTCGTGCGACAGGATGCCGCAATAACCGCCCGATTTCCTCCAACTCTCGGAAACTGGCATGATCGACCAGGCGCATATTTAACAGTCCAAGCGCTTTTCCCCAGCTTGTGACCAAACTCCGCCATTTTCGGCGGAGGAGGAAGAACTATGAACCGCAACACTACAACTTCCGGTGTTCACGAAGAGACCAATCAGAGAAGAGAGCTGGCATAGGGCGGGGTTTAGCCGGAACGCGCTACACTGTGGACAAATGGTGTGAAAATAGATGGTTTATCCGGACCACAACAACGAGGAAATAGCAGGATCGTTTTATTTAATCGTATGAATACGTGAGTAGTATTAAAATATCCACCGTCTTCTTTCTCCCTCCCATCCATATGTATCTTCTTATCTACTTTAATTAAATTGCCCCATGGGGTGAAACGCGACCGTATGTGAGAGGATGAACCCAGGTCTAGTCCGACGGCCTGAGCAGGGAAACTCTTGCTTGCTCTGACCAGACAGAAAGACCAAGATTGACAACGAGGGCCGTCGTACCGCCCGGCTGGAAGTACCGTCGGGTGCCTTTTCCTCCCTCTGACAAAAAGACGGTGATGGTTAAAAACGGCTGTGAGCGTTCTAACTAATAGTATCAAATACTCTTGATTCATCCTGTTTTTCAGGTGTCTCTCTCTTCTTAAAGATAAGTATTTGAAGAAAAAGCAAGTGCCGAGATCTGGAAGTATCTGCAGTTCGAGTTTTGTGATTTGTGTGGTCAGTTTTCCTGCGGTGACATGTCTGGAAAGAAATGAAGAACATCATCTCTAAGAACAAAGATCAGAATGGTTCAGAATCTGGTCATTTCTGTGGCTCTTCATCCATGTGAAAGCTGGATAGCGAAGAATCAAGGCAGGCAAAATATAGGTGCCTTTGAACGTTGGTGCTGGAGAACACTTTTAAGAATACCACAGACCACAAGGTAGACTCTAAAAATGGCTCGAGGGGATTGTAAGCAACACTTAATTTTAAGATGTTTCTCAACATAAATCTTTACGTTTGTTACATATAACCATCATGGTTAACAATTTAATTTTAGATGTTCATCAAAATTAAAAATAAAGAATGCTCTGTCAGCTTATAGTTACATATGTATTTTTAACAAAATATTTTGCCGTCCCTTCAGATCTGAAAAATTCCAAGTTACTGCAGCTTCTGGAAGTGAGTTTCATCTGCGCAGAAGCTTTGGGCCTTTTCTACCGCACCAGATACCATACTTTCGATTCGGTGCTTTCCCTTTTCCATTGACTTATAATTTCCGTAGAGAATTCAAAGTAAGAAAAAAGCCTGATGTTAATCTGACTATCGATGCACGATGTACGGATTGTTTTAATATAGCAAATCGTCCAGCCCGATAATACGCGTATATGCGCTGAGCATTTTGTGACATTGTATATAGCCCCCTCTTTGACGATATTAATATTTGTTGTATTTCCATGTTATCGTGTGTGTGTTTGCAAATGTCTTACGTGAACCCTGTCCGATCCTCTCATGCTTTTAGCGTTATATATATAAATTACCCACCGTGTGTGTACTTTACTGTCCAGCATCAGACCTCCCCATGTTTGTGGATTGAATGAGTTGGGGGGCGGATTATGGATTTCTTTTGGTCCTGCTGAGAACTCAATAAAAAGACTTCGCTTCTGTCCGAAAGCGAGCTGTGTAGTTTTTCGGGTCCAGTGTCTGTTTTTATAAACGAAGGAAACCAACACTTTGCGGTAGCGGAGGTATAATACCTGGTGTGGCCGTAAGACAAAACAGCAACCTTAAAATAACGAAAACGTTATATCCATTCAGCAGTTGTAGTGATATAAGTTGTTTTAACTTAATTAGATTTGTAGAAGGCAAATCGTTTTGGCTGTACTTAAATATTTAAGTTAGTCTAACGTTATTCATTTAGTTTACTCAATAATTGAAACCGGAAAAACTTAAACGCATGCAAATTGTGAATATCTTTTTTTAAGTTGAGCCAAATTTTTTAGAGTGTAGGCAAACGATGGAGCGGTGGCTCTGAAGCTAGGGATTTGTGCCAGTAACTGGAAGGTTGCTGGTTTAAATCCTGTGAATTCCCAGGGTAATTCTACTCCATTGGACCCTTGAGCAAGGCCCTTAAACTGCAATTGCTTCATCGTGGGTATGATGTTAATCAACATCCAACCATTTAAGGGGGTCCTCCAATTTACAGGGAAAAACTGGGGGGTTGGTGGTAGGATTGGCTCTCCAGCCATTGAAAAAAAAACTCACACTGGTCCATTCAGACTAGTGTGGTGCTGAGGTATCGCCTGCCTCGTAGCTGCACTCAGGCACTCATCCCTGAGGTGGTTTGTAATTGTGTGGTGGGTGTGGCAACGCACTGTATCAGTGCATGCTCCTTACCTCTCACTGTATCAGTGCATGCTCCTTACCTCTCACTGTATGCAATGCATGCTCCTTACCTCTCACTGTATACAGTGCATGCTCCTTACCTCTCACTGTATACAGTGCATGCTCCTTACCGCTCACTGTATACAGGGCATGCTCCTTACCTCTCCTCTCTAGGCAAACAGGTGGATTCTTGATCAAATCAAGCCTGAACTTTAACTTAGTATTCTAACTTTGGACATATGTAAAAACCAGGTGGCTTAGAAAACAGGACTACCAGACTGCTTAGAAAATTTGATAAAAATGGAGTTTGGGAGAACCGCCATCACCAAGCCCATCATCAAGTGACATCGACTCGATCGCACCTTAATTATTATTATGACGTTTAAGTCGCTTAGGTGGTGAGCAAGGGTGAACAAATATTTTATGTTTACAAAAAGGAACAATTTTTGTTTCTTTTGATTCAAAATTGTAAGTAAAGCTTAGTGATTATTGTGCATTGAGTGAAATGTATCCAGTGTGTCTGCTTATGCATGTAATTATGATACATTTACTCATTACGAGTCATAACAGTCGTTCTGAATGATCCGAAAAGCAATTCCTCACACATGTAAAGGCGGTAATGACCGCAAGAGGTCACCCTCGGACCAGCCAAAGTAAGTCTTCCAGCAAGCGTAGAGCAGTCAGGCATTATGTTTTACAACCTGTTTAGCTGACAGTCAATTACACCGAGTTGTAAGGACGTATTCTAGATCAATGGGATTGATCTCCGCCATTAGTCAACCTTGGGAACATATGTCTCATAATGCAGGGCGTCAAATTCGTCTGCTGAGAGTCGTTTTGATATGACGCTGAGAAATAAGCCGACGGAGGTTTTTGGTCGGTATTTTCACAGTTAAGTGATGGCCTTGTCTCACCTTTAATAGGTGCAACACGTTAGCGTGGGGGGGGGGGGCGCTCTCTCGGTGAATGTGAACGGTGCGCGTTCACGCAGCCAATACACTCCCCCCCAGTGCGCGCTCTCGTTCGTAGCTGCTGCTCATTTCAAAAAGACTGAAACAGACCGTGAAACCTGAGCGGAGACACGGGGAAGCATCTATCTCAAGGGGATTCGTTGTTAGACGCCATGAAAGACCGAACGCAAGAGCTTAGAATGGTAAGCCATACTCTTCATTACTGCATTCCAACTAGTTGAATGAGGACTGAAGCAAGCAATCTGAGTGGGATTCAGTGTGCGTTGCATATTCAATAAAGCATAGTTATAGGAGTAACAGTTAAATAGGAGTAACAGTTAAATGTTTGCTAAGTACGACTTGCATACATAGTGTTTTCAAAAACTGAAGCAAATTCCTTGTGCACGTGTGTTCTGATGAAGCGCAAGCATTAAATACCTTAGCAGCATTAACCATTGACTCGAGTGAATTCTTTTGCAATTTGAAGCACTCAAATGAAAGATGCTGAATTTTAAATCTCTAAAAATTCATGATACTAGTTTGACATCTTCACAGAAAAGCAAGGTACGCTGTTTAGTTATCCCATGTGAAAATACCAATTCAGTCTCGTTTGAAGCGGACGCGACGCCTCTCCGTGAGCCCCAAGACGCCGGGGTAGCGGCAGCAATACGAAGCCCCACGTTGCGCGATTTTTTTTCCGCCTTCAGCTGCGCCCACGGCGGACCGCTGATGTTCGAGCGAACGCTGATTCAATCCCGCAAATGAAGTGCACTGGCAGGGTTATAATTTGTTTGGTAAATTGTCTCGCAGATCTTCGGGCAAGGATGTGCCGGGCTGATGAATGTAACCGTTTTAGGCAAAACATTAATTTAAACAAAGGGGCTTAAAAATAAGTTCACAAGGTGTCAGATTTGGCTGTTGATTATTTACAGTGTGATACGTGACCCATAGTACTCCCATATTACGACAAAAATTTAGTCGGCTTCGCGTTAGGCCATTTTAAATAATCAAACGTGAATACAAATTTTCCTAGTGTTTCTAATATTCCCGTAGGAAATAAGATGCATATTAGATGTTATGTTGTTAATTCCTGTTATGTGGCATGAATGGAAACCCCGTGTGTATGACGGGAGAATGCTGTTAGTCCACAATGATATGGATCATAGCTTCTCTAGCTTCGTTTCGTCAAAATCATTCCAGCTCAACTGAAAAGGTCTTAATTTTCGTTTAAAGTGATTGAGAGCTGAAGACTTTCTCATGCTGATCGTCGGTGCTGCAATACGCTCCGGGTGCCACGGGTTACCGATTCGAGAAATGAGTCTTCATGATACTCGGCGCCCACAGTGGTAACTGTTAATTTGAACAATCTGTGTATCTGACTAATGTGTACTGTAGGTCCTATAATGTAAAATATATGGAAATACTTAGATGAAATATGGCAAATTATATCTTTAAAAATGGTGTGATTCTTCTAGCCTATCATATTCCAAGACGTATATCGGAGACGTGCTCAGAACGGATGGGCGAATCTAAACTGGAGTCCAGTAAGATTAAAATAAGTTTACAACAGAGCTGTGAATATTCCGTATATAGTTTTCCGTTCCTCTAAGTAACTAAAGCCATCAACAAACCATCAAGTCTGTGTCGGGCAGGTAGATTTTCCGTATATCTGTGTCCTTATCTTGGTCATTCCGTGACCTCACAGGAAAATGCCGTGTATTGATTTTGTGTGTGTGTGCGCGCATGTCTGCTTTCTCAATGGTGCTGTTTATGTTGTATCCACGGCCCTATTGACTGCTTTAGCAGATCCATTAGCCCCCCTTTCTGACCTTAAGTTGTCTCTCAGTGGAGACCAGCTGGGCCTTGCGATGAGTAGCTCTCATCGGCAGATGGAGGTGTGAGTCTGAAGCCCGTGTTGTGTCAGGAATGCAAGTCTCCTTCCAAAGTTTGGGAGCCTGTGCCAAACCAGAAAGAACGTTACGGCCTCTTCGTCGCCACCTGTCGGTGTGCCGGCGCGCTGCACGAATCCTCCACCTGAACGTGTTTCAGCGAGTGTGCACCCCGTCGGGGTGTAATATGGAGACGCAGCGTGTGTCTGTGCGCGTGTGCAGGATTTTGGGCGAAAAGGGAGGAGTCGCTGCTGCTCACAAACCGCGCAGAAAACCAGGCTAAGCATGTTGGGCTGAAAGGGGGCTTCTTTGTTCCAGTGATGGTGGGGCTCATGGTGGCTGTCGTGTGGCCATCCTCATACTGAGAAAGGGTAGTTTCTGTTTTCTCATATTCTCCTAATTGTTTTCTGGTGAAGACTCACTCAAATAAGGCTTCATTAGAGTCCTGCGTGAGATGGTTGGTCCCCCCCCCACACACACACACTTGCATGTTTAGACAGTCCCCACAAAGATACATTCATTTCTATGGGGAAAAACCCTAATCCCAGTTATAAGAACCTTAACCCCCACCCAGCCCTCACCTTAACCAGAAGAAGTCTTGTATTTAACTTGATTAAAGGCATTTTTATTTTTTTGATTACAGATTTTTTTATTAGTTTCCCAAAACCAAAAAAATGGTCATTGGACTATCAGAAAAGGTTATCACCACATTGTGGGGACATTTGGTCCCTACAATAATTGTGTGTGTGTGCCCGCCTGCCCGCGCGCGCGTGTGTGTGTGTGCCCGCCCGCGCGCGCGTGTGTGTGTGCCTGCGCCCCATGGAGGGAAGATCCCTCTTTCACTATTACCCATTGTGCGACTTATGACACCTTGCTGACTAACCAACACTGTTACCGGTATGAGTTGTATTCTAAGCGTAAATCGCACCATTGTGACAATGGCGCTGTGGCGATCCTGGTATTGAATCACATGTGTGGCAGAATTATAGTTTGGGAGAGAATATCAAATGAGGAGAGAACTGCGTACACTTATACACCCCAGCCCGACAGTATAACTGAGCAATGCACATTCTCTTTGTTCTTGGGGTGGGAGGGGTCTTGTACATTTGCTTGCACGTGTGGACATGTGTCTAGAAATGAGGTAGGTGCCCCCCAATAAAAATCTCACACTGGAGCCCCTCATAAGAAGCTTATGCCACTGGCTGGAGAACAAGCATGATGAAAGGTCAGTCTGTGTTTCTCTGTGATGAATGTGATGCTTATTGAATATAGCTTAGCTGCTGATCCCATTGGTGATGTTGGCCTTATAAAGAGCTACATTTCTACCTGGGCCACAAGGCAGGACCAGGCCACTGACGCGCGGGCCGGCTGAGGTCAGCGCGTCTCCGGCATGAGGAGCCCCAGTGTGACTTGCAGCTGTGAGCCCCTACCGAGCCCTGAAGGGGGAGCTTTCGTGCTGCCTAGTGAAAAGGCCTCTGAAGGAGGGGGAGGGGGGCATTGCTTCAGTGGCTGGAAGGCAGTGCACATCACCAGCCGATGGGCAGCCTTGTCCCGGCCTCGTCCAACCTCACTTCGCCTTGTCACATGGTCGCCGAAACCACACGGCTTTTGATCCTAAAGATCCATTTAAACAGCTTCATCCATCCATCCATCCATTTTCTGAATCCGCAGAATCCCAACTGGGGTCGCAGGGGGGGACCGGAGCCTATCGCGGGAACAATGGGTGCAGGCAAGAACCAACCCTGGGCAGTCACCAACACATCGCAGGGCACAACACCCTCACACTCACACAACTACAGGGTCAATTTAGGCTCACCAATCAACCTGCCCTGCATGCTTTTGGACTGTGGGAGAAAACCAGAGCCCCCAGCGAAAACCCACGCGAACATGGGGAGAGCGTGCAAGCTCCACACGGAAAGGACACGGGACCAAACCCAGGACCTTCTTGCTGTGAGGCCACCGCGTCACCCTAAACAGCTTCATTTGATATTAAAATCCCAAAATTCTTTTCCTCAGAGGATATTCCCACTTAACGTCTGCAGACCGTCCTGTTTAATCCCCTCGATTTTTCATTGCCATGATGGAGAGAGAGCAGTACACTGCCGGCTAATGGACGATGAAGCCTTTTCCAGCCCAGCCTGCTTGGCTGTCAGACCCCCTCCCCCCCACCCTTGTAATCGCCCTCCCAATCAATATGGCGCAAACCCGTCATCAGGAGACGCCGCACATGCGAGAATGTAATTTGGCGTTGCGCCTGTTCCTGTCACCGGCAATTAACTGCTGTCCAGCTCTTATGTCTGACAGTTTTGCATATTTACGGTGGTTTCAATGAGAAAGATGGGGGGGCTGCTACCTTGGAAACTAGGTCCTTTCCCCTGCTAGTCTGTCTGTAGATATGTAATGTCTTCCTAATGAATGGAAGCATTCCCTTAGCTCCTGTCCAGAGATTTCTACGTTCTTCACATCTTCGTTCTTATCAGACAAGCCGACAGCAGAAACCCACAAGCTGGGTGTTTTCCAGGAAGATGGCAGGGCGTTGCTGCTGTTGTTGTTGTTGATGATGATGGAGAGCCAGCTGGAATTGTGGGTACAGCCATCCTGTTTGATTTTTGTTTACGTGCCGGCCAGCTGATCAGCAAAACATAGTGAGAAGGCTTCCTTGCAGGTGGGGAGCGTATCTCGCGCGCGGTCTAAAAAGAAGCCAGTCATCTTTTGACGACTGAGTCGGTTTGTGCACTTGCTGGTTGTGTGATGTGTGACGTTTACAGTCAGCGACTGTGCTGAGATGGAGGGGATTTTGAGAGGACAAAGACCTCCTCTCGTAATGGGCGTCATCTGCATAGTTCAGTTAAGTGTAGGTCTCCTGGTGAACAGCAACTTCCTCGGCAAGGATCTTCAGTGGGGTGTATTTTGTAATATTTGTGAGTGTTTGTTAGTGGAGTCGAGAAATGGATGCATAGCTTTTTTCCAGAGTATTCCTGTGTGACTGACGGGGGGGGGGGGGGCGCGGGGGGGCGGCGGCCCGCGCCCCCCCCC
>JAODLD010000042.1:4402423-4421804 GCA_026781065.1 Mormyrops boulengeri | reverse complement strand
CCCCCCCCCCCCCCCCCCCCCCCCCCCCCCCCCCCCCCCCAGCAGAGCTGAGCTGAACTGTGATTCGCAAGGCGTCTTACCTGGAATGTGTAACACACTGCGTTAGAACATTACACTCTTTACTGTGTAATTTGATTAGGATATTTTAAGATCTATTTATTCTGAGTAATTCTGCTTTGGCACAATAAGCAAATTATAGAGATTAGAAGGTCATGGTCAGCATTAGATGCGTGCAGAGGTGAAGGGACCGGACAGGAGGACAGTGCAGGGCAGGACAGGAGGACAGTGCAGGGCAGGACAGGCAAAGCCCCCTGAGTTGGGCCGATTACAAAGTACAAAGGACAAATCTGCCTTATTCGTGTATTCTGTTTTTCACCAATGTGAAAATAAAGGAATTGTGTTTGTAAAATTATAAAATATATAAATTTAGACTATACGCTAATATGATGGTCATAAATTTTACCTTGTCGGGGCGGGGTGTGCGTTGGAGGGCCCCATTGAGTTTTTTTTTTTTTTTTTTTTTTGCTTAGGGCCCCCAGTGTCCCTAGAATCACTTCTGGGTGTGTAGGTAGTTAATTGCTGATGGGTTAAATGTTAGGCTTGAATAATATACTATACTGCATGTACCCGAATTGTTTCGGGTAGTCGTAACGTGATTTGGTGCGCATTACTGGTCATAGAATAGCGCAATTCATTGTTTTACGCCACACCGCAAATTGGGTGTCCGTCCTCACCTTCATAAAGGACAGTAGATTGCGTGATTATCCCGGTCCTCTTATTAGATCAGCAGCAAGAGTAGACTGATCTAGTGTGTGTATGCAGCAGAATGGACTTGGCGAGGGCTGCATCGGGGGGAGAGCGCTTGCTTGCAGAGCGATCGCGGCGCCTTCGCGCTCCTCCGAAGGACGGCTGCTCCCGCAGGAGAGGCGGGCGGTCACCGAGCCCGGAGCATCCGCGGCGGCTGAGCCTGACGAGGCGTGCGACGCCATGCCGACTTCTGACTGCGCAGCCGGCGACTCCGGGGAGCTGTGTGCCCCCATGAAGGACATGAAGCTGGGGATGCAGCGCTCCTTCCTTAACGCGTCTCGGGAGGTGAGCGCTACGGACCGGGCAGCTGAACCATAAATGATGGCAGCTTTAGGAGATGTCATTTTAACATATGCCTTGATTACCAGACACTATCCGTTTTACACCGTTAATAATGAGTCATAGCTGTTGCGTGTATCGGCTGTTTTTTTCTTTAATTTTCTATAGACGTTTTCACTCCGACCTAAGAAATCATAAGTAGAAATCGAATTTTTCATTCTTATTTCATTCATTCAATAATTTCATATTGTAAGCACGCAGGCCAAAAAAATCGGGGATGAGCTGTGTCCTTGGAGTGTGTGTTTGCCCGTGTGTAATATGTTGTGATTAATATGACGGTAATAAACTCGTTTAAGCACACGTGTAAGCCCCTGTCAGACTAAAGAGCTTTTTGTCTTTAAGGTGACAAAACGAACCAAGGGCGGTGAGGGCGTCTGGTGGTTGGGTCTCTGTATTACGGCTTAGGGTGTTGTATTCCGGTTGAGGTAATGAATCCGGGTTGTCAGATAATGTCCCGACAGCCAGACTGCTGAATCTTTTAGGAGGGTGTAGCATACTGATTATTTGGTGTTGTTATATTACATAGAATGTGGTTGGTATGTGTAATTGGTGGATTTACGGTTGCGCTAATTGGTGGAACAGGATGACGTGGGAGATGAGGGCGTGCCGGGGTAAAATTTAAAAAGATAAAGTTTGTTCCACCTTGGTGAAAATAAAGTTAGTTGAAACTGGTTAATTACGTGTTATTACAGAAGGCATTCGGACGAGAACCAGCTGGATAGTAAGGGAAAGCAAATGTAGAATTTTATGTTCATTTGCTTCAGTTCTGTTATTCTGTTATAAAACTGTTGGTGAAGTCGGTAGACTGCCTGGTAATCCTGTTATGGTCAGTGAAGCAGGAGGCAGCATGTAAACTGAACTAGACTCAAGTCCATTTCACAGTGAGTAATTTCTCATAAGCCAGTTGAAGGTTTAATGTGTGATTGTAATCTGCAGTTTCCAGAAGTTATCTCCCTTAATGTGGGGGGCAAATACTTTACCACGCGACTTTCCACCCTGCGGCGATTTGAAGATGGCATGCTGGCAGCCATGTTCAGTGGGCGACACCATCTGCTCCTGGATGCTGAGGGACGCTACTTCATCGACCGGGATGGGACGTATTTTGGGTGAGCCTTCACTTGTGCTGGCACTGAAGATGAGTCCTTTGTGTGTAACACAGGATATCCTTCTCGTGTAACATTTTATGCAACTCGTGTTTGGGTTCAAGGGACATCCTGAACTTCCTGCGGTCGGGGGAGCTTCCTCAGAGGGAGCGGGTGCTGCCGGTGTACAGCGAAGCCCAGTACTATGGAATCGGACCCTTGCTGGAGACTCTGGAGGCCACCCAGCCCCTCACAGGGGAGAAAGTGAGGCAGGCATTTCTCGGGCTTCTGCCTTACTACAAAGGTGAGGTGTGTGGGTGTGGGGGATGGGGCGTGTCCATGGAAGAACCAGTCCTGCTCAGACCTGGGGAGGTGCCCCTGGTGGGTGCTTTCAATAAGGTCCTCATACACTGTCAGAGAAAAGGGCTCAGGCCTGGTACAGTTTTGTTCCCCAAGGTACAAACAACATAAATGTACCCCAATGGTACAAAAATGTTCCTCAGAGTCCAATTCTGTATCTTAAAAGGTACATTTACCTACAGCTAAGGTACAATTAGCAGACCCTTGAGGGTATAGCCCATGTGACAAGTTACTGTATGGTAATGGTACAAATTGGTACAATGGTTCAATGGTACAAATTGGTACTTTGTTTCTGACAGTGTTTGTGGTTTTATAGCATGATGAACAGCAGTCAAGGGGTATATAACTGAATAAATGTAATTATACTAAGAGCCTGCCTGAACATGGTCTCATAAAGGTGTTTTTATTATTTTAGCTGTTGATAAGTGACCAATCACACTGCTGTCCGATGAATGATTGAGGCTACGTCCGCACTGACGTGTTAAATCGTTATCACTAGTGTTGAAAAAGACTTCTGCGTTCACCCTGCTCCGTGTAAAACGCAGATGACATCGCTTATGACTACATAAATAATTCGCTTCAGCATTTGTGTAACTGTATATATTGTATATGAGTGGTTGTTAATGTATGTATTTATGAAGATTTTGGCTCAGGTACAGTCCCGTTTTGAGCTTCACAATAGATGTAAACAGCATACGATGTACAGAAAACACGATTTAACTGCAGACAAGTAAACAAAACAACATATGGCAGGTAGCAAAAGTCCTGTACATCCTCCATGCTCACATGTGGCTTAGTTCCACGAAAACAAAGGCAAAACATTCTTCATTCCCGTGAGGAATAACCAATTAGGAAAAGAGACATCAAAACGAAGAGAGCTAATCAGGAAAGGTTCATGAGCTAAATACAAACCAGTTGGAGCTCACTGATGTAGGTGTAACAAAATTTTTACGCTTATGAGCATCCGCACCAATGTGTTTGCAGAAAGATTAGTTGTCGGACAGCACAGAAAATTTTCTCCACTGCTGGGGAAAAAAGGATCTGTGGTAGTGTGGACCGAAGGCTAAATTGAAAGGAAATTTTTGCGTTACTAAACGAAAACTTGACACCTTGCCCCCCCCCCCCCCCCAGAGAATCTGAAGCGTATCATGGAGATCGCCAAGCTGAGGGCTGTGCACAGGAAGGCCCGGTTTGCCAAGCTCAAGATTTGTGTGTACAAGGAGGAGATGCCCGTCACACCATACGAGCGCCCACCCTTCAGCACGCTGCCCCTGGAGCGCTCCGAGAGTGAGGCCAAGCTGTTCAAGCACCAGTGCGAGGTGGACGTGTCCTTCGGGCCCTGGGAGGGAGTGGCCGACGTCTACGACCTGCTGCACTGCATTGTGGGAGACCTGGCAGAGCGTGGTGTGGCGGCCGAGCAGCAGTGCATCGGCGTGTGCGATAAGCACCTCATCAGCCACTACTACTGCAAGAGGCCCATCTATGAGTTCAAGATCACATGGTGGTGAGAGGGCGGGGCTACACCGCTTCCCTCCTGTCTGTCACACCCCTGCGCTGAACCCTGACAGGACGAGCAGAGGTGCTTCTTCACCCCTTTGAACAAACTTCATTTTAAAACAGGAGATTTGCGCAGGGGTTATACTGCTGGAGTCTCAGTGAGGCTGCACTGCATCTTGGGTAAAACACCCTTCAGAAGCATGACAGATTATCCTGGGAATTTTGTCAATCTCAGTCTGTTAGTTTAAGTAATTTATGATCAAGACTGTGCTAAAATACATCTGTCCACACTGAAGAATCTCCTGTCCTGTTCCGTCTGTAGTCACATCCCCTCCCACACGGTGCAGAGCGTCCAGTTCTGCACACGTAACTAGATGGATGGAAAATGGGACCACAAGTGGAAACCAAGATGGCTGCCCCGGAGGAATGTGTAAACTGGGACTGAAAGTCTCTCTGAGGACGTGTTACCCCCCCATATGGAACTGTTTAAGCATATTAGCTCCGTGCCAATTTTGTGGTTACTGTGCCACTAAAGAACTTTAAAATAATAAGCTTCATGTTTGTGGACCATGCCAGTATTGGGCTTACATATTAATTGCGTATTTATTCTTACTAAGAGTATTTATTTAGATTAACGCTGGACCCAAACTTTTGGGGAAAGTGCTACTTTTGTGTGTACTGTGGTACTCGTGTTTTCCGATTTACAACTTCTGAAATGTAACAACAATTAAATGATCATTTAAGAAAAAGTCATACCAGATAGTTTTCTCTTTAACGTGTAAATTTACTTTAAATTTACGAGTATTCTGTATACAGAGCTCGAAAACATTGCCGTAAAAACGAGTTACACCACTGCTTTCATTTGCCATTTTATACGAGTTTAAATATTATGTAACCGGTGTTAAAGGTGCGAACGACGCTGTTCATATATTTTAATCGTGTGAAATCGCGACATTTTAGTGGGGCGCTATATTGAAATCGATTGAATCTGAATATATTTGAGTAGCTATACGATGTGTTTATTAAAATAAAGGCTGCAGGCAGAGCTGAAGCGTTTGAAATGTCGTCAGGTCATGGAAAGGAAAGGGGGCGGTGAGCTTGTAGTTACCCGACCCAGCTGCGCGATGACGCGGGGAGGAGGAGGAGGAGGAAGACGGTGCGGCGCAACGCAGCGAGCTGTCAGCCGACTGGGCAACTGCAGAAGAGGGTCGTCCGGAGCCGCAGAAAGCGATCGGAGACCCCGGGGGGAATCCGGGTAGGAACGGGAAAAGTGCCGGGTGGGCAGGTTGCTGTCGGGTCGCCTTAGCGGATGAGGAGGTGTGTTTACCATGGGGGTGGGTGCGCTTCCGTACTCCTTCAGTCGGGTGGAGCGACATAGATATTTAACTAGCTTTTATGTACTTTTCCCCCCCAAATAAAACAGTATTTTTTAAAAAACATTTCTAGTTCAGTGTTTGTAAACTGCCAATTCCTATTGTAGTTCAAAACAAGGCAGAGGTCTGTATAGACGCCGTCCCTGTCGTTTCTCCTGCTTTTTCGGTTTAGACTGATTACTCAAGAGATTGTATCCCAGTGTATAGGAAGTGCCGGTCTGCCGTCACGGAAAGTGAGGGCAGATGCTGGCGTTACCGTAAGCCAGCGATGGGGGGGTACCTACGGCGGGGGGGGGGGGGTACCTACGGCGAGGCGGACTGTCTCAGACCGGACAGCGCGCTCAGCTTAAGAAGTGGCGATTTACTGGCTGCTTCTGAACTTGGGTCGTGCCACAGGTGGAAACTGATTATTATAAGTGCTTATAGATGTTAATTATAATTAGAATTATATCCGGTAATTGTAAGGAAGCGAAGTGACCGGAATGTGAAATAAAAATACCGATCGGTAGTGTCATGGTTGCGTGTCTGCTTCCCTCCACCTCCGTAGTGGTGGTTACCAGTACAACACCGGCGAACTCGACTGACTGGCGAAAAGCTGCAATCGTAGATAAGTTTATTTTCTTGCTGGGGATTGATCTTCAACGGAAAACATTGCGCTGGACTCCATTGCCTGAACTAAGGGCGCTTTTCCACCCAACCGAGCATATAACGTGCTGTCCTAACGATGTGATTTAGTTGTAATAAATATCGTGGTATTTATAAAAACAAAAAAGGAGTTCAGAAATTTCTCACAAACCCGTCTTCGAGTGAAATAAACGGCAAAGATGAAAATTAGTATGATTGTCTCGGAGAGTGCAGCGGAGGTCAACTTTAAACTGATTTTAAGCACAAGAGTCTATAAAATGCATAATAATTAAAACTGCAAATCTTGCTAAGTTTTTTTTCGTATGACAGAGTAAAAAATATTTTAACCGCCGCACTAGAGTGTCCGTACAGAAGTGAAAGTAAGAAATACCTTATTTTCTATAGAGCTGACTAGCGATGTAAGAATTGAATGTGCATAACATGCCATGTTTGTATTGATATAGCACATCGCCAAGCCCTATAATATATTACAGTAATATAAAATACCCCGCCTCGCGCTGTCATGTCATTCGGCGCCGGTACCAGTATTTACGTCAGTGGAAAAGCAGCTTGAAGAACGGTACCTGGTGAGGTGGAAAAACACCCTAATACCGCACCCCCCAGCAAAAATCCCCTTTCCATTTTCCAAAGAACAACTACATCTTCTTTTTGTCGTTTAAAATCACTTTATTCACGTATCTTTCGTTCCCTGCCCTGCTCTGATCCCTCCTCAAAAGAGATGAGTCAGAAATCGAAGCGCAGGGGGATCCATGTGGATCAGTCGGAGCTGCTGTGTAAGAAAGGATGCGGTTACTACGGCAACGCCACCTGGAAGGGCTACTGCTCCAAATGCTGGAGAGAGGAGTACCAACATGGCGGGCAGAAACAGATCCAGGAGGACCGCGAGCTGGCAGAGAGGTGAGGAGGTCCACAACTTAAATCATCTCCTCATAATCCAGGCCATCACTGAATCCTCAGATGTGCTCATATCATGTTAATTAACATGGCCGTCTTTGGTTGTCATTATTTATCCCAAGTCTACCTGACCCGAGGTATCTCTTGTTAAAGTGTGTGTTCCGTTAAGTCGGGGGTCAAATCCCCACCCAGCCTCACACACCTGACTATATAAGTTTTGGGAAGCAGATGGAGCAGTGACAGGCTGCCAGTTCTAGTCCCAGTTGAAATCTTGCAGTTATACCCTAGAAACATGCAGTTCTTCACTGGAATGTCCATCTGTACCACAGGACAAAGACATGTCACTCTAATGAATGACTAGAGTAAATGTCACTTTGTTCTAAATGTAGGACTTACCTTTCCCATAATACCTTTCTTATTTATGCAAATTATATTTGTGGATAGAAAATGAGGATAACAGTTCTGGTGAAGAGCCAGCTGCACCCTTTGCTGGTGTGCAGGTGCTAATTAGTGTCTAATGCGTGCGACTCTCACCCAGGTTACAGAAGGAAGAGGATGCCGCCGCGTACAGTGTGCAGCGGCCTACGCCCAAGCCACCGTCTGTAGCACACTTCTCGAAGTTTGAGGAGAAAAAGACCAATGAGAAGGCGCGCAAAGTGAACACGGTGAAGAAGTTCTTCAGCCCGTCGTCTCGTGCTGCAACCAAAAAAGGTACCGTGTGAAAATGCCTTTGAAAAATGTACAGTGGGAAATTATGTCCGTTTGTTTTTTTTTTGCCTGTTTTTATATTTTACGACTGTTGTGTCTGCGTGTGTCTGCATGTGTGACTGTTGTGTAGAAGTCTGGCTCTATAAGCTGTAACTGTAGTTCGTATGAATGAGCTGCCATGCTGGTCAGCAGGGGGCAGTGTTACACACCTACACTGGAATGCTGTATACAGATTTAGTCCAGTTGCCACGGATGATACAATCTGGCAGCTCTTTGGCTGCACAATCACTCACTTTTTTTGCAGCTGTTTGCAGTTCTGGGTCAACCCCAGCCCCCCAGTGCATTCTCAGTTTATGTTTTAGTCCATTTCACTCAGAGCTTTTCACCCAGATACACGTCTGGTGATGTTAGGATCTATTCCAGAAACACATTGTGTCATTTGGGAATGGCCAGCTAGTACCATGTAAGGTCTTGGTTCTGGTCTATACATGGAGCTTTTAAAAGAAATGCCTGTTCACCTTTATATTCCAATGTGTAAAATAATCTTACCTAACAACATATAATAAGGGTGGAATTGTATGTTACATTTGACAATGAATTCACTAACAGAAGAATTACAGAGAACAGGGGCATATAAGATATTTACCTCTCCCTTCCTCTAAAATGTCTTGCTCTCTCCCTCTTTAAAATGTCTGGCATCACAGGCATGTGCCCTGATGTGATTAGTTAGCTCTGCTAAAAATCCCATCCCTGGGTCACACTGGGCTTTTCCCTTCGTCTGATCCAGCTGTGATGCAGGGTGTTTAACGACTCAATTCCTGAGATTCCCACTCAGTGCCGTACTCTGAATCCACACTGACATTTAATGCCCGTCTTTTTAACTCCGATCTACAATATGTCTTCCTTTACATCTTTGCTAACCAGCTAACGTATTTGAAGCGGTTGTACTTTGATGAGCCAGGAAGTGCCTTGTGAGGTTGGTGTTATCAGCTGGTACCGCTTCGCTAATCACAAGCGATGTAGAGATAAACTCAAGGTCGTCCCAAGGTCATCTCCCTGACAGGACTCGTTGCTGTTTGCCTGTGCTGTCAGGGAGCCCAGAGGCTAGGACCCCGAGTCCCTCTCTTACCCGGAAGGTCAGCGTCGACACAGACCGTGTGTCGAGGGAATTTGTGGACTTCCTGAAGAAGCTTCCGAGACTGGGCCCGGAAATCTACAAGAAGAGCAAGACGTTCACTGACAGCATGGCCACTAAAGAGGTCAGTGAGGCACCAGAGGGGGGCGCTGTCTCTGTGAATTTGTCAAGATGCAGCTCCCAAGGTCAGGAGATAATTAGCTGGAATTAATTGAGCTGTTGATTTAAATTGCTTCAGTAGGAAGAGTATAAGTATCTCAGAATCTTGTTCACAAGTGAAGGAAGAAGGGGGCAGGAGATGGACAGACAGAATGTGGTCACTGTACTGTTCTGTCGTGCTAAAGAAGGAGCTGAGCCAGAAGGCACAGCTATCAACTTACCAGTTGATCTACAGTCGTAACCTCACCTATGGTCATGAGCTTTGGGTACGGACTGAAAGAATGAGATCACGGATACAAGTGGCCGAAATGAGATTATGTCTCTCGGCTGGCTTGGGAACGCCTTGGGATTCCCCTGGAGGAGCTGGAGGAGGTGGAGAGGGAGGTCTGGGCCTCCCCGTGACCTTACAGCAGAGGATGGATGGATTTTAAAACACTGCTTTTACTAAGATCACATTAAACCAAAAGTATTAGCTAAAATCAAATTTTCCTATTGTCTTAAACCAAATCTTTGTAATGGTGAAAAAATGATTCTGAACATGTGGTTTTTTTCTGCCTTCAAATACATGTCTGTTACTGTTTTGTTTTCAAGGACCTGGGCGCAGATGAGTCCTCTGAGTGCGTCCAGGACTTTTACCAGAACCTCTCAGATCGCCTGCTTGCTCACTGCAAAGGTAGGGCACGAGATTTGGGTCTGCTTTAGTGGGCACAGGGTTGGCCTGGGCTGCCCTCCCTGAGCACATGGTCCCACCTCTGTCTCTCAGGGTCCGCCGAGCGTGTGGAGCGGGTGATGGACCATGTGGAGAAGTACATAATGACTCGTCTCTATAAGAACGTCTTCTGCCCTGAAACCACAGATGATGAGAAGAAAGACTTGGCCATACAGACGAGGATCAGGTGAGCTGCTCCTGGCGTTGTGTGTTTTTTAGGGCTCATATATGGAGTTTTGTTGTCTTGCTCCTTCTGCCTGCTGGCCTGTGTGGACACACCTTCCTTCCCTTCACTGCAGGGCCCTACACTGGGTCACCGTACACATGCTCGGCGTCCCCATGGACGAGGAGATCCCCGAGGTCTCGGAAGACGTGCTTCAGGCCATCACAGGTGGGTAACCGGTGGCCTTCTGGTCCGCTCTCCTGAGGAGACCCTTGTGTTGACCGTGTCTGGCCGCTTCCCAGAGATCATCAAGATGGACTCCATGCGAGTGCCCCGTGACAAGCTGGGATGCATCACCCGCTGCAGCAAGCGCATCTTCAGCGCCATCAAGATCAGCAAGCGGGAACCTGCGTCGGCTGACGATTTCCTGCCCGCCCTCATCTACGTGGTGCTGAAGGCCAACCCACCTCGCCTGCAGTCCAACATCCAGTACATCACCCGCTTCTGCAATCCCAGCCGGCTCATGAGTGGAGAAGATGGTTACTACTTTACCAATCTGGTAAGGGGAATGCCATGCGGACATACACACACACACAGACATGCAGACATACATACACACACACAGACATGCAGACATACACACACGCACAGACACGCAGACATACACACAAGGAGATATACACACAGACACACACGCAAACACGGACTTACGCAGACACACACAGAGACGCCGAAACATACATAACCACACACATAGAGATACAGACACACATGCAGACACACGCAGAGGAGGTGATGCATACATAACCACACACACGCGGACGTGATAATGGAGACCTTTGCTGCTTGTTCCCGGTCCCACAGTGCTGTGCGCTGGCCTTCATCGAGAAGCTGGATGCCCAGTCTCTGAACCTGAGCCCAGCTGAGTTTGAGCGCTACATGTCCGGCCAGGCGTGCCAGCCGGTGCCGGTGTCCGACACTCTGGAGCTACTGCTGGGGCTCGGGGTGCGCCAGGAGCGCGTGCTGGAGGGCGTCCAGCAGCTGGAGAGAGACCTCATCGACTGGCAGCAAGACGTGGAGCGCAAGGTCAAACAGGCTCTGGAGAAGCACCCTCCGCAGGGCCGGCAGTGCACCTCCGCCATTGACTCGGCAAACGTGGGCCAAGATAGCCTGCCGCCTCCGCTGCAGCCTCAGGTCCTCACCGGCTGACCCCCCCACCCAGCTGACTGAGCATCACTCTTTACTCTACTTTCAGGAAAAGGCATGTGAATACGTTTACATTTAGGAAACTACTTAGTTGATTGATTGCAAGGAAATGACATATTTTGCAGATCATCTTCATCTTATTTATAATACAGGTACATATTTACATAAATGTGGTGCCTTCGTATATGAAACCAACCATTTTTAAAGACAGCATTAAAAAGCCAACGCAATGGATACATTTTGAATTTCTTTCAAAATTCAAATTGTTTTTTTTTTTCTGCATTTGGCAAACTGACGTAGGCCGGCAGACTGACTTAGGGCATGAATTAATTGTAACTTGACCCAGCGCGAGGTAGTGAAAGTATGGTCATTGGTTCAGCTTTTATTTTAATTTGAACGATTACCGTATTGGTTCGGTACGTAAAAATGCTGTTTGCAGTCCGTAAACGCTTACTGATGCCTCACAGTGCCTGTTTGAGTGTAATTTACTCTTTGCCTCATTGCCGCAGTGTGTTATAATGCCTTTTATAAACCTGTATATTGCAACTGCTTAAAAAAACACGCATATTTCACCGGTATTACCCATCCATCGTGTAGGAGGAAAATGTCTCCTAGGAGTGCATATGGTTAGCTGCAGCATTTAATTATGTTTTATTTCGTTAAGGGTTATGTTGCGTTTTATGCTCGGGTGCTGGTGTTTATACTGTGTTTAATAAAATGTCTTATTTTAAAGATTCACGGAGCATTTTTGTCATCTTTAAGGGTCTTCATTACTCTGGTTTACACGTGTTTTGTTCTCTTCATAGTTTTTGGTGTGCCGGGTAGATTTTGTGACGCTGACCACAGAAATATTTTAAGAATTTTCACATCACATAAGGTTGTTGAGGAATAATTGCCATTTTTGTTGCAATTATTGTAAAATGTTTAAAACACAGATATTTCACATAACAATGGTCCGGATTAAACTGCGCTCCGGACTGGGAAGCGCCAGATGTGTGTAAATGTTTCCTCGTAAGTCGCGTTTCTTTTCTCTAGAATGGAACAAATCATAGTTGTTGCACAATCAGTCACAGGACTCGTTACCGGGAAAAAAAAAGCTTTTTGGGAAAGTGAAACTGACGGGAACGTCTTCACGCCTTTTCCTGTCGTGAATATAAGCAGGGTCTTTCCCCGTCGAAACTGGATCCCAGCAAGATGATCCCAGTTCAGCCGCTTATACTCTTTCTAGGTACGTCAAGGAGCTAATCGTGCATATATGTGTCCGTGTCACTAGCGTTTGCTTTATACATTTTTCTAATAACCTTTTTTTCTGTTGTTTATGTGCAGTTATTTCAGTTGTGACTGGTCGGTCGTTATCTCAAGGTAAGCAATGTCAACGCCATACTTCATTTATTACTTAGGTGGTGTATTATCGCGTTCTGTTGTTTTGCTGTGATCTGGCGTCACTTTGACGTTACGTTCGCCCTGTCCGCGCACAGATGAGCCACTCAGACCTGCCTTGACGTTGGTCTGGGGCAACCAGCAGATGCTGGTCGGAGAGAAAACAAAGATGCTCTGCACAATACCTGGAAACAACCAGAGTGACTGGAAATACTGGTGGTTCAAAGACGGCCTGCCAATACGACAGTTCGGCTTGTACGATGACATTTACACGCTGACAGCCAAACTTCCTCAGGACGGTGGTCTTTACACGTGCCAAGGCAGGACTAACACGACGGAGACCGGACTGCAGGACACACTGCAGAGCCATCCGCTGCCGATAGACGTGGCCGGTAAGCTTGTTTACTGTTGTAACCTACTTGTGTATTGCGTGTAATAACTTACAGATGTGAACTTGGGTGTATTCGTAATCTGATGGAACTCCCAAGATAAATGACTTTGAACTAAGTTTGCACATGCTACAGTTATTAGGTCGTATGTACACTGTCAGAAAAAAAGAATAGCAGTTTGTACCTTTGCTTGTCATTGGGGCTGTACCTTCAAGGGTCTGCCATTTGTACCATACAGCTGTATGTAAATTGTATCTTTTAATGTACTGAAATGGACTGTGATGAACATTTTTGTATCATTTTGGGGTACTTTAATGTTGTTTGTACCTGGATGTTCCTCAGAGTCCATTTCTCTACCTTTAATTATACTAAATTATACTAAAAGGTACATTTACCAGCAGTTAGGGTACAACTGGCTGACCGTACACTGGGTTACAGACCGTACACTGGGGTACAGACCCTACAGTAAGGGTACAAACTGGCGCACTTTTTTCTGATAGAGTGACTTGTGACTCCAAACCCTCTTATCGTTCATTTTGGGACCTTAAATGCTGAACACCATTCCAAAATATGAAGCTGACCCCACTGTAAGCACATTCAGTAAGGACGGTGACCATTGTGTGTTGTTGAGTATCTTGGTGTCTGTCTCACACGGACCTCTTTCTCCCCCTGTAGGTGGGTGCGTGGTATTGCAGGTCCCACCAGCACCCTTGCTGATTGGAGATGACATCACTCTGACCTGCCATGTCAGGGGCAAGAAGAGAGTGACGGAGGTGGTTTTCTTCAAGGACGGCTTGGCGTTACAGAGGCAGCCGAAGCTGAACCTGCACTTGTCCCGCCTCACTAAGGAAGACCAGGGTGTCTATTGGTGCAGAGCCACCTGGTGGGAGGGCTTTCTGTGGCACACATCGCAGTCATTGCCCGTTGAGGTGCCAGTCAATGGTATGCCTTCTCTAATGTTAGCATATGAGGAAGCTGTTGGATTGTGGGAAAATGCTGTGTCTGTGTACTTTCTCCCTAACCCTGGATGTACTGTTCTGCAGAGCTGTTGACCATGCCCCACCTGGTGGAACTCCTTGCCACCTCTGTTTTGGGGGAGATAGCAGCTACACTTGTGGTGCCAGGTCCAGCTCAACAGCAGGAACCCAAACCTACAGCCACACTATCACTTCTATGGGAACCAGCAGAAGCTGTGTATGGCCACCGCAGAACAGCACATCGCCAAGGCTGGGATGCAGCATTCTGGGATGAGCCATTGCAGAGTCATTCTGAACAGGCTGGGCTTGACCAAGCTGCGCAGGGAAGTGATGGTGGAGGTGTTGAAGGTGAGAATTCCTCTGTTGGCCCCATCTCTAACATGGCACATTCCACATTTCGTTCTCTTAACCTGCCACTTTTCTTCTGTCATATTAACGGCCACTTTTCATTTTCAGATCCATCTGAGAGGGTCCCCTAGCCCTTGAGCACTGGGAGCATCTAGCCGGTCTGTCCCCGTCAAAGGCTGGATCCTGAACGGGTCATTGTGAGTCTTGGACCCAGATGCATTTTTCCCTTGAAGTTTTGACTGTTACACTGCAGTTACAGTAATCATCTGTTGTTTTTCACTGAACTGTTCACCACAACCGAAATAAACTTTTTTGGGCCCATGATCTCATGAGAATCAGCCAGTTTTTACTCGGAGATGATTCACTGGATCTTTCTTCTGGCTGGGCCAGAGCTGGGAGGAAAACGTCCAGGAAAAGCACACTTACTGCTTTGTGCCACATGGTCTGCAACTGCAGCAATGAGTCAGGCTCCGAAGGAGTGCGGCCTCGGTGGCAAACAGTCCCTCTCTGTACTTGGCCTTCTTTTATTTTTAGAGAAGGGCTCCCCCTGCTGTCCCCTGCTAGTACAAACAGGGCTACTTAACTTTAGGGTGTTATGCAAGCCAGCCACCCAGGGTCCCTCACGCGGGGGTTTAAAACAGATTTAATCCTTTTCAGCTTTGAATCTGACTTCGTGTTTAATTTATATTTTAAATAATGGGAAGTTCCATCATCTTGTAAAACTGAAAATTACTTACTTGTGTGTTTATGATGAGCTGCCACACTAAAAATGTTTGCTATAATTTCAGCTGTAGTGTTACATCTCATTTTGGTTATATCAGTCAAGTATACTTTGCGTTGATTTTTGTACCTTACAGTTGTGCAGTAATGGTTAAAACAATAGAGAGACTAAGTCCATGTTGTTCAAGTTGATTTTATTTCATGTACAAATGATTAACAATATTTAGACAATTTGTAACAATTACACAAACACAATACTACAGACCATTTACAATTGTAAGCTTTTTAGATAGTTCCTCCACCTCGGTTTTGCACACTGCGTGATAAGACCCTTTACATGATATCATCTTACCTTAAACATCTGGACAGAAAAGGCTGCCTGTTTGTCTGCAGTGTAATAAGGACCCTCGTCTTTGGAATGATGCTGCTGTCTAAGGCCGTGCAGTACAGAGCAGAGAGGTCAGACCTTATCGGGGTAGAGCAGGAATCCCGTGAAGATGCTGTCGTCCTCACTGCTTGAGTAAACCCCATTCCAGTCTCTTAGTGTCTCCACCCAGACCTGGTCCCCAGCTGCCAGCTGGAGCAGCACCAGACTGGAGGCCTGGTCGATGTCTTGCCCGTACAGCGAGTCCCTCGTTCGCACCTTCTTGACGCCGTTGACCACCAGGGCTGCACGTAGGGGCCGGTTGCGTACGGTGATGTGGTAGGCAAAGACATAGACTCCCGGGTAGGTACAGTTGAACTTGCTGCTAGTGACATCGTAATGCTCCTCGCCATTGTAGAAGACCTTGTCGAACTTGACCGGGAAGCCGGCCGGAGGAAAGGACTTGCTAGGGTACAGGCCCACACTGAAGCCGGACCGCTTCAGAACCAGGTTTGCTCCCCGGGCCCCCTTAAAACCCCGCGGCCCCCGCTCCCCCCTCAGCCCCGGGGAGCCCCTGTCTCCTTTTGGTCCGACAAACCCCCGAGCGCCGACGGGACCCGGAGGACCACGAGGACCCACTTCCCCTTTTTTTCCTGGTGATCCTGCTTCTCCAGAAGGTCCTGGCTCACCAGGAGGGCCCTGCCCACCAGCCTTGCCCAGGTAGCCTCCAGCTGCATCCGGACCCTGCAGCCCAGAGTCCCCCGGTTCCCCCTTCTGTCCCTTTTCCCCATAAGGCCCGCACTGCCCTTTGTCCCCCGAGTCACCTTTCTCACCCTTGTCTCCAGCCAGGCCCTGGGTTCCAGTTGCACCATCTTTCCCAGGGTCTCCTTTTTCACCCTTAGTCCCATTTTCACAGGGGTCTCCATTCTCGCCTCGGTCCCCTTTGAATCCTGGAAAGCCGGCATCTCCTTTCTCGCCCTTGGAGCCGGTATCACCTGTAGAGGTAAAGGGCAAACGTCCTGTCATGGCTGTGCAGGACTCCATCCGTGTAAGTACAGTTAGTTGGTGCAAAGCACTGAAGCTGGCTGTTATGCACCTTTCTCAGTTTTGGTAACAAATGTACCCCCCCGGCCCACACCTGCACAGTCCAGGCCCTGCAAAACAGCGCCCTCCTTCACGCCTCAGAAGTTCAAGAGTGAACTTGAAAATCTTCATATTTTTTAATTCAGTTAATTCATTTTTACACACAGATGCACAACTGGGAACAGACAGACACAACCACTAATTATCAGTCACCCAGAACAATCAGAACAAGGACAAACAAAGGTGAGCCGAATGACCTTGGTGACACACCTTTCTCTCCCGGCTTCCCCGAGACGCCGGGAATTCCGGCTAGGCCAGTGGTACCTTGGTCTCCTTTGTCACCTGACAGGATCAGAATGACACTCTCAGACACCTCGCTCCGTATCTCACATGCAGTTAGCGTGCAGTGACTGGTTGTGCTTTAGAGGGACTAACATGCTAATGGAGATCCCCCCCCCTCACCCTTGTCTCCTTTCGGTCCGACCGATCCGGATGGGCCCTGGGGTCCAGGCGGCCCCCTGGGTCCAGCGTCTCCCTTCCCTCCAGGTGGCCCTGTAGCCCAACATCAGCATCACACACCTCCCTCAGAAATTCACTTCCCACACAATGTTTCATTACATCCAGATTTTGTAACATACAAGATCACAAGAGAGGAGAAGCATGCTGTATTTTTCACTGGATCTTAAGCCATCGGTAATTTAGAATTAACGTCTAGATTGTGACTCACAAACCTCATGTCTACACAACAGTTTACACAAACCTTCTTTTTTTTCTTACAGAAACACATTCAGTCACACGACACAAAACACACCCAGCTCCCTGGAAATACACCGACATCGCAGCCTCCACTCATGTCCTCTTCCATACTTTCCATAAATTCTTCCAAAATAAAATCATTGCAACAGCATTAAAATCCATCCAAACGCAGCCCCCACCACACAAGTGCACTTATCCCAACCTGAAGTAACGGTTATTAGGAATGAACACCGCACTACAGAGGTATTATAGACCTATCATGTCCAACTTGTCTGGAAAGGTTTACAGAAACTTGTTGCAGCATGAGGACGTCAGTAAAAATCTGAAACGATCTGCAGCTATAGCCAGAATGCGCCATGAAATAATGGGCAATCAAACACAGGCTTCTCAGTAAACGGGACTCCCCGAGTCTGATTGGACGATGATTACCGCAATAGCCCAATACCAAGCATGACATGGCCCCTCCCTCTACCTGGTAAGCCTCTGTCCCCCTTCAGACCTTGGGGCCCTCTTTCTGGGGGACAGCATTCACAGAAGTTGAAGTAGCATTCGTTGTAGTCCAGGGTGTAGTTCTCATTTCCAACATCGGCTGGCGCTGCAGTGTCGATATGGAGCTCCGTGTAGAGAGGCGTCGTGCTGACTGTGGTTGTCAGAGCGGGTGTCGGCTGGGGGGTCACTTTGGTCCACACCCCGCCGATTCCTGTGGTGGTGGTCCGTTGCGGCTCCGGGGCACTGGGAGGTTTCTTGGTGAACTGGTACTTGGGCCGCTGTGGGCCTTTGGCAACGGCACCGGGCAACATGAGGACCAGCAGGAATGCCACGGAGGTGAGGAAGACAAGCTGGCAAGTAAGCGTCCTCATTCTGAGATCCTGAAGCACGGCACCACAAATCAATGCACTTTTACACAATATGCCAATATAGGCGTATATACAGACATAGTTCTTATATATTCAAAATTAAGATTTCATTACATTGGTTGCTAACTTGAAGGCTCCCCAGCTTATTCTCAGAAAACCTTCCACAGGTAACCTCACGGTTCAGCCCCACACTCCTGACCATCAACCCAAGCAATGATTCATTTCAGCAGCTCTCAAGTTTCCACTGCCTGCAATTTTCTGTCCCCCAAACCCACAGGGTCACTCACCCTCAGTCTCTGCATGTGTATCCCTTATTTTACCCTTATTTTACGAAATGTACAAAATGAGATGTAACCCCTTATAACAAAGACATAATTTCCTTGCAGAACCTTATGTTTTTGAAAAAAGTCAATTTACTTTGTAAATATACAAATATGTCAAAACCAGTTAGGAAATCCATAAACAGCGAAAATCTTTCCATTAAAAACTCGGACCTCGGATCTCGTTCCACATCGCACCAGCTGAGCTCTGGTGTTTGACGCCGTATCTGAGTTCCAGCATCCAACACGCTTTAGACGCGGAAACGCAGCGAGATACTTACACACATGCCGACTTACCTCTGCGCTGAGCTATTTATCGCCTCTCCATCACGTAACGGCACACTGAAGGGCAAAGATACCCCGAATCCACGCTTTTGATGTCATGGCGTTCCCGTAGCGCCGTGCCACCTGGCCAATCGGGGGGCTGGCGTTGGGGATTTGGGTGGCTTGAAATCTGAGGAGATGCTAATGTATGGGGTCCCGTTGGACCCAGCCAAGGCAGCAGCCTCCTTCTGTACCCCTCTTGTGCTCTGGGTCTTTGTGACATCGGATACGAGGCTCTCACGCACCGTGCCCCCCCCCCCCTCCTCCAGCACCGGCACCCTTAGGCTGCCCCCACTTCGCGCAACAAAACACCAGCGGGCAGCAAGGGCAGCAGAGGCGAGTCACCCAATACAGGAGAGGTCCGGCCAGCAGGCACTCAGCCTTGTAGGGGGCTTAAAAGTGGACCAGGGAGCTCCTCTGTTATGGGAAGGGGGGAGTGCTACACAAGGCCGAGCTAATCTGCGTTGGGGAGGAGGGAGGTGCCGCAGCAACACGCCTTTGTCGCTCTGTGCCAGTCACAGGTGAATAAGTCATCTGACTAGGACTAATGCTGGGACAGAACTATGTACTTACTCTTAAAAGGATGCCACCAACCTGAAGTCAGAGGCACTTTAAGATGTACTACATTAGTGTCAAGAACAAGAACACTCTCATTTTCTTATATTTCAAAAGCTTCACTCTTTCATCTGAACTGTGGATTATTTTTTTTTTTCTTAAGTGCACTTGAAAATGTGGGGGGGGGGGGGGGGGGGGGGGGGGGGGGGGGGGGGGGGGGGGGGGGGGGGG
>JAODLD010000042.1:4392166-4402323 GCA_026781065.1 Mormyrops boulengeri | reverse complement strand
CCCCGGCCCACACCTGCACAGTCCAGGCCCTGCAAAACACCGCCCTCCTTCACGCCTCAGAAGTTCAAGAGCGAACGGGGTGTCTTCAGGTAGGGCGAGCTGGGGTTAAGGGTCACAGGGGGGTAGAACATTCCATCACGGTGTGCATGGAAATGCTTGATACTTCTTAGCCTGCATGCAGAGGATGTGCCGACGTTTAATCAATGAGTGCAGCAAGGCTCGGCGTTGCATGGTGCTGGTGACTCTCACAGTGAACTAATCACAGCCCTGTTTAAAAAAAAAAATAGGGTGCTGTGTTCAGGTTAAGTTTAGGGCTAGGGTTAGGGTTAAGGTTAGGGTTAGCCCATGTAACCCACCTTACACTTCAGCTGTCCTCTCTCCTGGGGTCATTTCTTTTTCCATTTGACCCAGCTGTAAAGTACAACAACAAACCGCTAAATTAATAATATTTTATCATTTATAATTTCATTTTAAAAGGGTGTTTGAAACGTAAACCGACGACAGTCTCTGAGTGCGAGTGATTTTGAGGGACGGAGGACCCTCAGTCACCCAGGGACACAAATCCTAACCAGAACTTCATAAAAACAGCCCTAATGGTGCCCCTTGCATGCCCCCACCATGATGGGGGGGGAGGGGCTGACACCTGAGACACTGTAACTGCAGCCCGCCAATTTAACGCATCAGGCTGATGCAGTAAGCTTCTAATGGAGTGTCCTCCGACCCCACAGATGGAGAGACAGCCTGGGTAGCCATTTACTGCCTTTAAACACCCCCTGTTCCCTGTTCTCTCACCATCTCTCTCAATAAGTCTGTTTATATCTCTATGACTTCTTTTATTTTGTTCCAGAGAACAGTGTAATTAATACATTATTTATATCTCCGCGTGCTCGCGGTGCAAGCTTTTCAAGACCGAGATTTCAACGATTCATTCCACCCGGTTGTCTGACTGTGGCCACACGAGGGCGCGCTTACTCTCCAATTCACGTGGCGTCAGGTCCCACCGCGAATCGATGAGGACGGACCATGCCGAATATATACGCAGGACAGAAACTCCCGACCGCCGATAATGTTCCTGAGGAAAACTGAATTTAAAAGGTGCAGCTGCCTTATAGTTTAATTCAAACATTTAAAGGATAAGTAATCTCTAGTCGTACAATGTTGAATCCAACTGCATATACCCTCAAAGGATTTCCCCCCCAGGGGCTAAACTATCAGAAAAGGACTTTAATTCTTCACCTGTGGGATATATGTCTGGTTCCAATACCTCAGGTACCCACAGGCTTAAACAGGTTCAGGATCTTAAACAGGTTCAGGATGGCTTAACTCCTCCCATGCTGGACACAGGCCGATCAAAGCAGTACGATCCCGCGAGACACTGACATCATTCGACACCAGAACCACACACCACAAAAACAGCTTCTTCCCCCCGGCAGTTGCACTCATCAACAATGACATTGCCCCCCATCTGTCTATTCTACTTTGCAGATCACATATGTGCCATTTCAATACTCAGTTAATTTTCCGCTTCTTAAACATTTTAATATTTATTAATGGAATATTGCACAGCTTTCGCGCTGTTTTTTCACCCTGTTTGTACTTGAGTACTTGTCACGTTGTTACTCATTGTACTCAGAGTTGTTTTTGTACTGAGCACCACCGTACCAAAGTAATTTCCTTCAAGGGTCAACCTACTTAGCAAAAAAACGAAATTGTGATTCTGATTTACTGCTGACCAAAGTACGCCCCATTCTGATGTCCAGGCGACAGCCAGAATCGTGAGTGTGATGCAGCCCCATCGATGATCCCAATATCGAACTAAGGAAGACTCAACAAGCCTAGACAGCATGACAATGGTCTTGTAAAACTGCTTAAGAAGACGCCGGAGCCACTGGTCCCTGCGTGGAGAACACAGGAGCACACGCTCACGGCTTTCTGTCTGCGGGCCTTTTCACGCTTCGGAGGACTCTATGTGTGAAATCTATTTGCATGCCTGACAGCAAACCTCGCACGGATTTAAATTAGTAATTTTACATGCACAAAGGCCCCCACCAGCCAGGAAAAACATGTGACCAAAATGCAAACTCATCCAGGAAATACCTCCTCTGGTCTGATTAATGCGACCATTATGTAAAATCAAATTAAATCCATGCGGCTTCGAAAGCCACACCTGGGTGGCGTCACGTCGCCTTTGCCAAGTCTTATCTGACAGAGGCCCTCCTGTAAACAGGGCTGCCCGCATACGCCCCATAGCCATGTACACATAGTTGCCACCCTGGCGACACTCGGTCAAAAGCCCCACATTAAATCCTTCCCACATAGCAACTGATTCTGGGCCAGATCCACCTGCATCTCCTTAAGTCTGGGCACCAGTGACATGTAGGCAGGGTGGTCTGTGTTAAAATCAGTCTAAATGCTTACGGTCGGTCTGTATACAGTCTGAATCAGTCTAAATGCTTACGGTCGGTCTGTATACAGTCTGAATCAGTCTAAACGCTTACGGTCGGTCTGTATACACTCTGAACATGCGCCGGACCGTATACGTATGATCAGTCACTTACCAAATGTGCAGCTGATGTGCTGATAGTCTGAGGGATGATCGCCCCATATAGCAAGATGAGTCTGAACCTCATCTGGGCCAAATTTTGTTCAGAAATTGCTACAGATCCATAAACTGGATCTGGTCCGGCCTGTATCTGCACCAGTCAAAATTGTATTTATATATATATATATGTATATGATAAATAATTTATTTGCCATTTATTTGTCAAGAAAAAAAAACATATAACCATATAGAGGGTACACACCGGGGTGGTGAGTGGCTCAGCGGGCTAAGCCTTTGTGCCCGTGATCAGAAGGTTGGTGGTTCAAGGCCAGCCTTGGCAGAGTGGTCACAGGGCAGGCCCTGGAGCAAGAGTCTTAATTCTAACATGCAGGTGCTACAAATGTGTGAATCCTTTATTTCTCAAAGAGGGAAGAAAAAAAACATATAGACGATATACAGGGCAAAAATAGAGGTGGTGAGTGGCTCAGTGGGCTAAGCCTCTGTGCCTGTGATCGGAAGGTTGGTGGTTTGAGCCCAGCCTTGACAGAAGAGCAAAAGCCTTAACTCTAACACAGATGCAGGTGCTATGTGTGTGAATCTTTTATTTGCCATTTTTTGGGGGGGGAAAAGGGGGTGGTGAGTGGCTAAGCCTCTGTGTCTGTGATCATGTCAGTGGCTCGAGAGCCTGCCCTCAGCAGAATAGTTACAGGGCAGGCCCTCGAGCACACTGAGTGATCCTGCAGTGTGATCACTCTCTCACTCTCTCTCTCACTCACACACACACACACACACACACACACACACACAGGGTCAGTCAGTATGCTTGAGGGCCTGCCCTGTAACCACTCTGCTGGGGGCAGGCTTGAACCACCAACTTCTGATCACAAGCACAGAGACTTAGCCCACTGAGCCACTCACCAGCCCCATTTACCCTTAAAAAAATTTAACTTTTGACTCTCATGCACGTATGGGCCGGGCCAGACCAGATCCAGTTTACGCATCTGTGGCGATTTCTGAACAACTTTTGGCCTGGATCCAGCTCAGTTTCAACTTGCTCTGTGGCCCCTCAGACTCTTAGCGCATCAGCTCTGTGAGGTTGGTAGTGGATGTACTTCTCCGCCTGTCGCAATGTCTTAATGTTCATTCTTGGCATTGTCAGCATGTTAGATACAATCAGATATTTCGAGACATACGCTATGTTGCCAAAAGCATCGGGACACCTGCCTTTACACACACATGAACTTTAGTGACATCCCATTCTTAGTACATAGGCTTTAATATGGCGTTGGTCCACCGTTTGCAGCTATAACAGCTTCAATGCTCCTGGGAAGGCTGTCCACAAGGTGTAGGAGTGTGTTTATGGGAATTTTTGACCATTCTTTTAGGAGAGCATTTGTGAGGTCAGGCACTAATGTTGGATGAGAAGGCCTGGCTCACAGTCTCTGCTCTAATTGATCCCAGAGGCCAGTGGCGGCGTGCTTTACACCACTGCATCCGACGCATGCATTGCACTTGGTGATGTAAGGCTTGGATGCAGCTGCTTGGCCATGGAAACCCATTCCATGAAGTTCTCCACGCACTGTTCTTGAGCTTATCTGAAGGCCACATGAAGTTTGGAGGTCTGTAGCTATTGACTCTGCAGACAGTTGGTGACTCCTGCACACTGTACGCCTCAGCATGTGTTGTCCCTGCTCTGTGATTTTACATGGCCTACCACTTCGTGGGTGAGTTGCTGTTGTTCCCAATTGCTTCCACTTTGTTATAACACCACTAACAGTTGACCGTGGAATATTTAGTAGCAAGAAAATTCCATGAATGAACTTATTGCACTGGTGGCATCCTATCATGGTACCACGCTTGAATTCACTGAGCTCCTGAGAGCGACCCGTTCTTTCACAAATGTTTGTAGACACGGTCTGCATGCCTAGGTGCTTGATTTTATACACCTCTGGCTATGGAAGTGATTGGAACACCCGAATTCAATGATTTGGAGGGGTGTCCCAATACTTTTGGCAATACAGTGTATTACACACTATCAGATCGAGCTGCCGACTTCGCCTATATCGTGTTATGTCCCCCACCAGGGGAGAAAATTTAGTCCAGCTGTTATATAGGATTGAGCATCGAGAAGCCAGCGTTAAGGTGTGTGGATATATCCATCTGATGGCGTGATTAGAAAAATAGTGGTCAAACTCGTATTTTGACACAGGGCGGAGAAAACATGGAATGATTTTATCGTAAATGAATACCAACAAATGCAGGTTCTTGTGTTCAAATCCCCAGACATCGTCACACACTTTGGTTCTGTTTTCATCCATCCATCTATCACCACCCACTTGTCTAGGATCCGGGTCGCTGGGGTAACAACTTCAGGAGAGATACCCAGACCTCCGTCTCACCAGCCTCCAGGAAAAACACTTAAAGCCATTGTCATATAACCTACGTCATGATGAGAAAAACGGCAAAAAGCCCATAACGAAAACCAACAATACAACAATCTGATGTTTCTAGAAAACATATTGAACAGAAACGGACTGTAAAGACGGGAAGGTTTATCACCTTACAGCAAAACTAAAGACCAGAGTCTCCCTGAGAAGCGCATATTTCCCCAGCGCAGCAGGAAGAGGGAAGACGCTCCTGACTGCGGTCTGTATCTCAGCGGCTGCATCCACAGGGGACTCCGCTCCGCAGAAACAGCTTGCTCGGCGCGACCATAAATGCTATTTTTAGTCATGGCGAAGACCGCGGAGCCGGACTCATAGCAGCCAACGAATTGCTGATGCCATAAGTTAATCGCATCTTAAGGGAAAATACGAGGCGCATCTTACTAAAATAAACATTTATCTGCGCTGGGGGGGGGGACTCCACCAGGACCGTCCCCACAACGACTCCATCGCCGAGCGAAAAGACACTTTACCTCGCTGTTAACGATAAAACGCCAAGAGGTATTTAAGGTCACACACTAACACACCCTGAAACGCGTAATTCTATTATCATAAAACTATTATCGGTGTATAAAGCGCGCTGTACGTCTTTATGATATTCATTTCGTGAATTTCCACAAGGCTGTGTCACTGCACTCTCGCACTGCTTGAGCTGCGCTATTTCACCATACTCGTACGGACTGGTTTCCTGCACGGCAAAATACCGCTGGAGTATCATCATGATGTAAATGCGGTATGGGCTGGATTTAGGCATTGAGAAATTTCAGTACAAGAGCAAGTTGACGTGTCAGAGCCATACCCAGATCCCATAAACGTGATTTCACTATATTAAATTGGAGTACGAGCCAGGTAAGAACGGGGCTTAAGCGCAAAACGGTCATTCCCCAACTAGAACTGAACATAACCCCCATTGTTTTCGACGCTACTGCGCATCCCGTGAAGGAGATTTCTGTACGGGGGGTGTGGTGCGCAGGTCTCCCCCTTCACTGCTACATCTTTGATGCGAGTGTCCCTGCATCTCACGAAGCATATGCGAGGCGCCCAGCTGTGACGCCTGCGGGGCCGCTGGCGTCACACACTGTTGTTGCGCCGCAGCATCACGCAGATCTAATGATCGGCGCAAACCCAGATGCATGTCCCGGCACAATGAATGCAGCTGGTATGCAACGGAGTTTTATGCGATCCGAACCACTGCGACAAAGCGACGCTGGCATGTCGCAGCATTGCGGATGCCGTTAATTCCGGTGCTTGATCACCGTGTCTTTTCATATGGCGCTCGGATACTGCGCGTAGCAGCTGTACCCGTTAACACTTAATCCATAACTGGATTGGCATCTGTGACACAGGTAGGTGTAAACAGGAGTAGTGGGTGTGGTATAACACGGAAAAAAAAATAGACCTGGTAAAATGACCTGGTATTAAGCAAACTGGTAGAACAGCTTTTCATTTACAAAAAGCAGCGGAACCGTAGTGGGACGCCTGTCATCGGCTCCGGGGTCCCATAATAAACTTTGTCTAACGTGTCTGACATTGCGGAGGGAGAGCTCAGTTATCTCTGGGTGAGTACCGCATTTTCTCATCAGTACCGCTGTTTCTCTCCAATTTCATTTGGCAGATTGCGAGTCAAAGATTCACAGTAGACGATCACGGGTAACATTATCCACCAGGCAGTACTTAAGCCGCACTGTCGTACGGCCACTGTGTGGTATAATTGCTCTTTCCAGTTGTACTGTCAAATTGTCGTTGTTGGAATAATACTTATCGCACTCGTATTCAGTCGCTTTGTCATACGCCTTTAAAAGGTTGCAGGCGTTTTTGGAAAGATGCGCAGTTTTGTCGGTCGTCAATCGGCATCAGTCGCCCGAGTGACACCGCGGCGCATCGGGAATCGCCGTACCGCGTAATTAGCCGAGTCGGACACGTATGCTGGTTGATAAACTTTGCCTTGGCGAGTCACAGAGATGACATGTTCTGGAAGAAGCTGTTCAGCTGTCAAAAAGACTGACACCTTCGCAAACACGGCAACGTCTCAGCGTCCCTCTCCCCGCACTATAATCCCAGATATACATGCTGACCTTCGCACAACGTAGTATTTCCGTTTGAGACTCAACATATGCATACAAATTGCTTACACCACACTGCAGTCGGGCGCTCGGAGAAATGGGAAAACGTTGTTTTGATCCCAGGAGATACACAGATGGGTAAAATGATGCCGTAGTCAGCTGTACCAGAGTCTCTCACTGGCCGGGGTTCGCTGACTCAGCCCCTCCTGTGCGATGAAGCAGGTTATTCTGCGATTACACACATACTGGCGTTTAACGTATTAGTTACTCCTCAGTGTCGCGATGATCAAACACAAGATGAATTGCGTGTGCATTTTAGTACAGTGGAGGGATTTCTATAAAAGTAATTATTAAAAAAAATAAATCACAGGAGCGGGTTTACGACGTTCCTGAAACTCCTGCATGGGTCCAGCTGCACTGCGGAGCCTTTGTCGCCCCCTCTGTATAATGGCACCCCGCAAAAATATCTACCTTCATGCTGATTCCTTGCTCATACAAACATGCTTATAATGGTTATGTTTGCTGGGGATGTTACATAGTTTTACCCACATACAACAACATGGGGACACTTTTGGATCTTACTGCTACCCAAAAGACCAACATTCAGATTTGCATTGTAAGTACAGTTCATACTGCAAGCTGAAGGTCACTAAAGGTCATCAGCAAACATGAGGGTCTTTTGGCCTGTACCTGCCCCCCTCCCATTCACTGCTGCTTTATGGTCACCCAGAGCCATACCTACCCCCGCACAACATAGACGCCGGCGCTGGCTGAGATACCCCAAGGCTATGGTTCATGAATGCAGTTACACACGGATACTTCTGTTCACAAACAGACGCTTACCGGGTAGGACTGTGGCTTGATGGGGGGGGTCTTTGGTCTCTCTAACACTGCTGCTTCTCTGTGTTACGTCCTGTCCACATGCCTGCCTCCAGCTGCCACCTAAACCGGTGCCGGAACTTTCCGTCATGGATGTGAAGAACCTGAAGGATTACCTGCACTGGCTGTACTACCAGTACCTGCTCATCACCAGCATCTACGTCCTGGAGCCCTGGGAGCAGACGCTCTTCAACACGGTGCTCTTCACCATGGTGGCCATGGTCATCTACACCTCCTATGTCTTTGTGCCCATCCACGTCCGCCTGGCGTTGGAGTTCTTCTCGGGGCTGTGTGGCGGACAGCAGGAGAGCACGGTCGCTCTGATCAGCTAGCGGCCTCCCGCCTCAGGTCAGGTCCACCGCTGTGGCTCCTGCAGACGCCAGGTGGGTCGAGTGTTCAGAAACAGGGAAGTGCGTTAACGCTCTGCGCGCCGCGCTGAGCAACATGTAAACGTAAGGTGCACTTTTAGCAAACACCTAAGCAAAGGATACCGGCCGATTCTATTTGACTCTGTTTCTGATTTTGCTTTACTCTGCATGCTAACATCTTCTCAAACGTGACTGGATGTACGTTTAGCTGTTCTCTGTCCAGCCCCCTGTCCCTTCCGCACGGGGGTCTCAAAGGCACGTTGATGGTAAAGCGGCTTCCTAGAAACCTGAGCGTTCGAGGCTCCCCTGTGATGTAACATTGCGACGGGCCACATGTGGGAATGCTGGTCTGCGGCTTCACACGTTAACACGTTAGCCGACTGCTCTGGTAGATGATTTTACCATGCCTACCGTATTAATATGATTCAAGGGTACGGGGGCTTCTGAATGGCGGATAAGTAAATGATACCAGACAGTACCATAAATGGGGGGCTGATTTTTATTTCTTTGCGACAAAGGGCTGTGAAATTCACAAACAAGCCGCTTTTAATCAGAAATTTACTGCTGACATACACACTGACTGAATGACGAATACTATGAATTTAACTGTTGTAAAGCAGGGAGGCTTCGATCTGGGCAAATATTGACGTCGTGTTTGTTTGAGGTCTGGCCCATCTGGGTTGCTAAGCAAAGAATGTGTACAATATCTATTGTTAAGCATGAATGCTGTCAAAGCCAGTGATGTCACAGATCACATGACACACTCAATTCCTCAATCACTTCTTGGTTCTAATAAGTGAATATTTAAACTGAAAGTGAAAACTACATGGGAAGTCAATAATAATTAAATATGCTTGTTATTTTTACATATTTCCTTTATTCCATTATTAAAATTTGCCTTTGGCATTGGGGGTGGTCGTCTAAGTATGGAAGTATTTATGCTTGATATTTATATACAATATGCTGAAAAAATGTGGCAAGCCTTTACCAATTGCCAGTTTTTCTTTTAAATTTATCTGGTGTTTGAACATTTACTTCTTGCCATATATGTTTGTAATACGCTTTGTTGACTGAAATTGCCATTCAATGAATGTACTGTAATCATCCGAAGTCAAAATGTTTAAGTAGGTTGATTGATGCAAGTGTAAATTCACTGAATTCATAGTTTCATACCACGTATGTCGTCTGTGTATAAAGTTACCAGTTTATGTAAACAGCAGCACCACATTTTTTACTAATAAAGTCGTTTTGCTAATAGAGTCGTTTTGCTAAGAGTTGTTTTGCTAATAGAGTCGTTTTGCTAATAGTGTCGTTTCATACGTCTCATTCCTTCAAAAAATAAAAAAACACCCAGTGTTGGTTTCCAGGGACGCTGATCCAGTGTTGGTTTCCAGGGACGCTGATCCAGTGTTGGTTTCCAGGGACGCTGATCCAGTGTTTTCACAGAAACCTGAAGTCAAACAGAAAAACGATACGATTCAGTACAACACCCGACCGGCAATTTGTCAGTGTGCGACACCTTAATAGTCACACACCCCTCAATCAGGGACACCTCCTGCCAGCTGTTTGCTTCAGCTTGCATTGTCAGCGAACAAACGACAATCACATGACAAGTTCGGCCAGCTGACCAGCATCAAATTCGGCTACTCCCTTGGAAAAGCCGCTTGGCAGCAGTACCCCCCCGCCTCACTTTCCCGTGGCACTGTGCCAAACTCCATGGCAGGGAGTGGCCTCCAGGGTGCCCTCCAGGTACCAGGGAGCATGAGGAATTCATCCTTTTTGCAGTGGAGAGTGACTGATGACAACAAACCGGTTCCTTCAGGGATGCAAGAATGCGTGCCCTGGAGCCTAATTTTGTTTG
>JAODLD010000042.1:4369431-4387704 GCA_026781065.1 Mormyrops boulengeri | reverse complement strand
CCCCCCCCCCCCCCCCCCCCCCCCCGCGGGGGCCCCCCCCCCCCAAAGAATAGCGTAGTATGCTATTACTTATGTATTAACTACAAAGCCTTTGTTACATACTAATCTCATGTTAATTCACCATTAATGAATTGTGACATAGGTTTTATCTCAAGCAGTTACTTTGTTACTATGTGTTAATTCTTGTAACTTTGGGAACAACTGAAGGAACAAGCCATGAATAACGTAAATTCCGATCTCGTGTTGGTTCATCGTTAAAAAAAAAATGCATCCTGATTCATTATCTCAAGCAATTACTACATTTGTTACTCCGTTAATTCTGTAAAGCTTTGTGAGCTACTGAAGGAAGTACAGAAGGAACAATAAGTGAATTACTGATGATGTGTTTGTTCATCACAGAATCGTGACACATCTTATCTCAAGCAGCTACTGTATTTGTTCATGATTTGTACTTCAGTAGTAACTCAGTTATTACTAAGTATTTATGCCCATCAAGTAAAGCGCAAACCTGTTCGATGGACATCATACAAGCTGAGCAATGTCATAGGTTGCACTGGGTTGGTCCTACAGACGTACTGAAGAACAGGAACATGGGAGAGGTCCCATTGTGTTACACCCCTCCCTCAGCACACAGCTCCGGAGCCCAGCTCCTCTGGGCAGAGAGGGGCACTCCTAGCTCACCACAGCTTCCAGGGAACACTTCAGAATTTCATCACTTTCATAACTGGGCGTTTGTATGTTGAGGCAAACCACCAGAGAACACCTCACATAAAACAAGCCCCCGCATCACGGCCGCGATGTTCAGCTGCAGTTAGCATGACAGGTGCAGGGCATTGAGACTCAGTCATGCCTCATGTCACGGACCACGGCGCAGAAACAAGAGCGTTACACACGTCAGCGGAGCGCAGATGTTCCGCCGCAGGATCCGGCTCGAGGGAACATTATTCAAAGGATTCAAGATTGCAAACTTGAAACAGCAAGAGAAAAGAGAACCAGGGTGTCAGAAATCAGGTTTCAGAAGGTGCTTTAAAGGGAACTTTAAAGTAAAAATCACATTGTTAGCACACAGAACACAAAGGTCTCCTGTCACAGGGTCACAAAGCATCATTTCCTTGTTGTGACTTCAGCTTCAAACTACAGTTGAGATCTTTAGATTTCATTGAAAAGGCAGGTTTTTCTTGACTAGGGAACAAAAAAGGGGAACATTTTAATCATTAGATCATCATATTTTAATACTGTTGCTCTCCAACCCCCCCTACGGACCTCCAATTGCTGCCAATAAATCGGCATTGTGGTCTTTCGACGAGACGATACGTTTGGGTATCTTCGAAGCGGCTATGTATCGATCTGATATCGAGGAGGTCTGGTGAGCTGCCTCGTGACTTATTATTAGTCTCCTCTATGGACGCTGCATACAGCTTTCAAAGAGCAGCCAAACCATGCAGAAAGGCGCAAATTCGATACACAAGATGCGGAATAGCATCAAGGACGGCTCTGTTTGGGAGGCTACAGCTACACACCACTTCTTAAAACGCTAATACAAGGAAAACCACAGGACCGATTCCCAGTGCAATGCTTTCACAAATGAACCGTGTACAGACTGATAAGGTAACCGTATCCCATACAACCCCAACCAAGCCCAAATGAAAAAATTCCAGTGTTTGCTTGAGAATAGGCAACATTAGCAAGCTGGAAGTAGCGATGGGAGAGAGGAGGCTTCCAGAGGCCCAGTGGGTAGGATTATCACACATGGTTTAACCCTGTGGGAACCAGAAAGGCGACCAGGGGGAAGCAGGGTAACAGCTCAGTGTTGCCCACCCCATGGGGAGGGACCATGGCCTTTTCCAAACGTCTTATCACCAGCTAATGTTAGCCAACCTGCTCTATAAAGTACAGCTCATGTCCCAAATCCTGTGCTCACAGTACTAATGTAGTAATGAAAACAAGCTCAGTCACTACAGGTCAGGTGGACATTAAGGTGCCGGGTGACAGGATGATGACCACTGATCCAACCTGCTGATCCCATCGTGAGGTACCTACCCCAAACTTCTCCAGTAAATTGACCATCAAGCTTTGGAATAAATTAATGATGCCTGTATATTACACACCTGTGGTAAAGCAAAGCCTGGGGGCCACCCAGCTAACGAGGCAGGTCAAGAATATAACCTATGAGAAGCACCCCCGGACCCCACATACGCCTCTGCCTTAACCCCGTCTGCCCTCTAATGAAGGGGAAAATAAAGGCCGCTCCCCTCCCACTTCAAAGGAGACCCTCAGCCTCTTTCCCAAGTGGATCTAGTTTCAGAAAATCAGGGATCGAGTTCCAACCACATAACCCCCCCACCTCGACCTGCTCGCCCTTCAGCTCTGCCTTAAAGAAACCACTGGAGGGCCCAGGTCGGACACCCAATACCCATGAATGTCAACCATTAAGGAGCCCTAACCGTGGAACCTCTGCCCCCATGTGCCGCCCTCTATGACACCCAACGGTCCAGTGAACTTGCCACTGTTTGTGCGGTTTAGATTCCCCACGAGACACAGGTTGCACCAGGAGCCCTAAGATGGGGAAGCGCAGCGCGACCTGATCGATCGCCATTGAGAACCGGCACGACTCATGGCGAATGAAGAACCAACATCTCAAGCCAGCAGCCTGGCACTCGGGGTGGGTATGGTGAGAGTCTGAGATTAATAGTTATGACCATGAGGTGGAGACACTGCTTTAGCTTCAGGAGGCAGCCGGCATCACGGTAACACCCAGCGGCTAAGTATTTGGGCTTCCAGCATTTTCCCCTCGGTCGACTGAGACCAGTGCACCAATGTCTCCGCCTGGTGGGCAACATGTGTATTACATCAGAAAAATAAAGTAAGATTTTGAGCCAACTACTATTCATTCCTATTTAATCATAGTTACTTTTAGTTATTACTATTCTTGTAGTATTATACAGGTTTTTGAGAGCGATACAGTGATTAGATACTACATACAGCATTTTTAAAAGCAGGGTGAAAAGTCCCCTTTCCCACTATGCAGCAGCTTGCCGCGCTTTAAATGGTTTCCCCACACACCACACCAAAGCCACGTGCCCCCACGGGTGTCTAGTCGGTCATCATATCCGCCCCCTCGCCACCCGTGGCGTCACTCAGGCTCAGGTCCTCCAGCATTTCCATCAGGGAGATTCTAGGAGCGCCGTCATCGTCAGAGTCGCTCTCCACTGGGATCCGGGAGGAATCTGCCAGAAAGATGTTAGCACATCAGCTCAACCGTGTTCTGACATGTGCTTACAGAGCAAAGGCAACACTGCTCAAAATAATATTAAAAACTGTGCATCAGCAGGGGATAACTTATAATAACTACATATAAGAGGTGGCCTAATGGTTAGGGAAGCGCATTTCTACTCAAAAGGTTGCTGGTTCGAATCCCCGACCAGCAAAGTTCCACTGAGGTACCCTGAGCAAGGTACCGCCCCCAAGCACTGCTCCCCGGGCGCTGAATTAGCTGCCCCCTGCTATGTCACGATGTCACATACGGGTTAAATGCAGAGGAGACATTTCGTTGTTGTGCACTGTGTTGTGTCAACAATGACCACTGATCACCAAATTCTAATCACTATAATGTCGGGATGCAAGTAAAATCGACTGGCCCCCAGATGAACTGATATGCAGGATCTGCTCTATAGCTGGTCACCCCTAATTAAAGTCACATTCATTAACCAACTTGCATTATTAACCTAATTCATCGAGTGGCTGAAACACAAGGGTCTCGGGGGAGTTACCCCAGACCGACATCAGTCTCATGGCCTCAGACTGACCTCTGTAGATGTTGACATTCTTCCTCAGAGCTTCGTCTTCCTCCAGATCCTCCAGGAAGTCTTGGTATTGCCTGAGAAGCAGATGGAACTCAGTATCAGCAACACTCGGTACATAGATGAGTTTTCACGGTCATCACTCAGAAGAGGACAACAGAAGTAAGCTGCAAAGTGCAAAGGAAGCTTCCGGTGCTTCGGGGCGGGAGGATTCGGGTTTGGCTGAGGCCCGGTATCCATAACTGAGGGAGAACCAGCCACAGGGCTCAGGGAGAGATGCGTGACCCAGTTCCCAAAGGTGCGAGGCCGAGCCTCCGCCTACCTCTCGTCATCCGTCTCCATGCCCTCCCGGTCCCTGTCCATCTGCTGCAGCTTCCAGTTCCTGCGAGTCACTCTCCGGCTGCGGTCGTAACTCTTCTTGATCAGCACCTGGATGGGGCAGAAACGTCATTTGAGACGAATATGTTAAACTGGCTGGTTGCTGAACTCGCTGAATCACAGGTAAACCAACGGTGATGGCCTCCAGTGGAATGCCGTGCCAGTTCCTACCAGTAGAGGTCAGTATAAACCAAAGCTTGGAATTACACCGACAATTTCTAAAGGAAAACAATGAAAAGTCACTGAAAAATATCTGACGGCTGAACATTGAGAGGTCTTACCACATCAGGGACACGGTGAGGGTTCATCTTGTTGAGAAACTCATCGTTGATGTTGGCATTCGCCAAGTCAAACCTTCAGGGTCAGGGAGGGGAAAAAATGCTTGAGAAAGCCCCAAAACCATTTAACGAATGCATTACCCAAAGTAAACCATGGCGAACCGTCAAGAAGGTAACCACAGCCACTATCTCCGCAGCAGAACTATTCCAGTGTAACCAGTACAGAGACCGATCCCAGATTCTAAGGCTCTGTGGAAAAGCCAGTGGCCCTCAGGCACTCACCCCAGAACCAGGTCACCAATGTTCAGCAGGTGGCCCAGGAAGGTACGGCAGTGGTACTGCTGGCTGGTGTTCATCTCAGACGTCTTCTGCACCCAGACTTCTGCTAGGGTATGCTGAACACACACGTACACACTGAACATGCCTGCATGTAGATGCTTTCAGATCAGGGCAGATCTGCTCTAACAGAAGGGCTATTAAAGGTTAGATCTGTTTTGTTTTTATATTATTTTCCAAATTCAATTTGGAATTCAGTTTAGTTTAAAGTTCACAGTGTTTTTAAAGATATTTCCATTTAATCTTTATACAGTTTAAGTTTTAGTGCTTTTATTTTCAGGAATAGCGGAAAAGTTGTAGAGAAGTTCTGTGTATCTGATCTTCAGAGAATCCTGCACAAACACACAGAGCACATTATGCAATAATGTTCTTAAAATGAACATGTTCTAGGTATCCCAATCTTTAGCTAAACGGTATTTAAAAATGGAAATTCCATGTTCTATGATTTTACTGCATTCCAGTTTGTTTCAGAAGCAATATTTAGAGTTGTTGCTCAGTTGCAGTTTATTATCATGTCTTATTTCAGTTTCTGAAAATGTTTTCATCCAGTTTTGGGTTTTCGTTAACTGTAACCCTGTCACAGAAATATCCAGGTGTGCAGAGGTTGAGGTCCACACGGACCTCCACGCTGCAGCATCCCGCCACTCAGAACATCCACGCAGGGCTGTTTTGCAGCTTAACTTCAAACATTTCAATTTGCTTCTTACAATTACTGACATGTCATTTTAAAAGGGGAGAATTGATCTAGTAGCACTCACTGTGAATGCAAGCAGGTAAAACAGTTAAAGAAAACAGGAAGAATACCAAAAATGTATGGGCCGTGTAGTTCACCGTTACATTTATCCAGAGAAGCAGTGCATCCTGAGTAAACCAGCAGGGAAATCAATAGATTCATTCATCTTTAAGTCTCACAGCACTTCCTGTCGCCCACTTGTCTTTACCTTATTGGATCGGAGTCCGGCTCCGGCCCCCAGCTTCTGATCCCTGATGATGCTGAGGTCCATGATGATGAACTCCTCCATTTGGCGGGGGTCACAGAGGCTGCTGAAGGGGTGTCTCCAGTAGGTACTCCCATCAACCTCGGCGACTGCGGTGTCAGCCAGGAAAAAGTCAGGAGGTCAAACCTCAGACAGCTGCACCATCACTCAGAGAAAAGCCCGGCGGGTCGGGTTCTACAGAACCCAGCTCACCCGGAGGGCCCGATTGATTTACGCCGAGCCCAGAAGGATCTCTGGCAAATTCTGAAGGGTGATCAAATGTGTATAGAGTCTTAAAAGCTCAGCTCTGAAAGCCTCAGAAAGTCAATAAATCAGAATCTCCAGTTCTGGACAGCTGAGTCCTGGTTTGGCCCCGATTTGCATTTGAACGCAAGATGTGAACAGTACCTTTCTCAAGTGAATGAAGAAAAAAAAAAAATCTAATAAAAAAATTGAAAGAACATGTGGAGGCCAGATTTCAGCGCGTGGAGATTAAAATAGTTTGGGAATAAGACGGTGCCGTCCTGGGGTGAGTAAGCCGACCGCGGGGAGGGAGCTGGCATTTTAAACTGTAAACAGATGGATTCTCTCACGATTCCTCCACACAGCAGCATTAACAGCAGCTGACACTGCCTTGTTAAATATAAAAATACTCAGGGCGTGCGTGAAGGCCCTGTCTAAAAAACAGGACAGTTAGTCCTCCAGGCCACTAGGGGCATCACATCGCCATCTGAAGTGATCACCGGGCTGGACAATTGGTCACAGATCATGAGAAGCTGAGCAGGACGACAGAGTGTGGTGAGAGGGCAGGACACTCACTCTGCAGGGTGTTGGGGTCGATGAGCCTGATGGTGCTGGTGACCCGAATGCAGACACACACCTGTCCCATATTCCCCAAGCTCTGGGCCAGACGTGGTGACAGACACAACAAGTTATCCTAAGGGACAGAGGAAGCAGAAATGTGCGAGTCAGGAATCAGCAGCTCACTGACAGGTCTCTGTATGCCTGGATAAAAGGGCATGTGATGTTAAGAGCAAGTCAGCAGGGTTTACACCACCCCCGGTACCCAGAGAGCAACACTACACACCTTACAGATGGGGACAATCTCCACAGAGAAGGTGCTTTTGTAGTTGTAGGTGTTGGAGTGGACATCATGCGAGATCAGGCGCTGAGATGTTTTAGACCTACAAGGGGGTTTGAATGTTTTCCCACAAGTTCATACATGTGGATACCGATCAGAGAAATATCTATAAAAAATTACAACTGTTACACAAAGTTCAGCTGACAGCCCACGAGTCGTGACACCGACGTTAAACGGGCCCGGAGGCCGAGCATCACCTGCAGGGGACAGTGCACTGCAGGAAGTCCACCATCTTCTGAGCATGCTGTTTGGAGCCGTAGTAAAAGTCGACGCCCTCTGCAGACAGGAGCAAGAGATGATTTTAGTTAAAATACACAGCTTAAAAAGCAGGCTGTGCACAGAGGACGGGTCGAAACGGGACTCCCGCTAACGAGGAGCAGAAACGGTAAGCAGATTACGACCAAAAGGTGGCGAGCACATGCTCAGCCGCAGTGAGATTTACCGCTTCGCACAGTTTACGGCCCTACTACTTGACCATAAAATTTGCTTTTCCCCCACGATTTGGGGGCAGAAACCCAGCTCACTCAAACGTGCAGATGTTGGAACAGCGTACCATGGATCTCCTTGATACGAAGTGAGTTCTGATGCAATTTGTGTTTTAGAATCAGCTGCTCCAGGTAGAAAAATGTCTTTTTGTGAACTGTCTGCAAGAAAGACATCACAACAATCAAAACGTGAAATATCTCGTACTAGATTTATCACAGCCGATGGAGCCGAGGTGACCTCACGATGTCAGCTGGCTGGGGGCTTTAATCACAGCACGCACCCAGCAGAACCCCACCCAACTAAAGCGCTTCCTCAAACGCAAACTGAAAACATGTTAGGGACAGATACCACTTCCATCGCTAAAAACTAGTGAAAAATGAAGGAAAAAAAAAACCTGTAAAGATGTTACTTCAGGCGATTCAGGGAAGGTTTCCATTAGAGGTAGACCGATATATCGGGCCGATATTTGGCATTTTTTAATGTATTGGCATCGGCCGATATCCGAGTATCGTACGCCGATTTACAGGCACATCTTCGGGCACCCCAGTGTTATTGTTGCTGTGGAATGCGTGACCCATGCTGCCTTGTGCAGGACCCCAGCCAGAAGTTTTGGAAGTGTCCTGGGAGAAAATGGTAAGGCTTAAATTCTGATCTTTCAAAGACCTATTTATTTAACTGGTTTGCTATGAGTTTGCTGCTATATTGTGCACTAAAAGAGATTCTGATGCTGCTATTTTTGTTGTTAAGTTATATTGTGTTTTTGTTATTTAAGTTTATATTTAAATTTACACAAGTCAGTATTCAATAAATGTTGAGAAATTTTGTGTATCGTTTGTTATTATTAGTGTGATATTTTACCACGCAAATAGAGGGGAAAACGTCCAATTATCGGTCAAAAAAAAACTGCAGCATATATCAGCCATCGGCTGACCCTGACTCCTAAATATCGGCATCGGCTATTGAAAATCCCATATCGGTCTACCTCTAGTTTCCATTATAGCCAGTCTGTCGGATCGGTTCGAATGGGTAATTTTGTTCTTAGATTGAATCACATGGTTATTCATCGTGTAGACATTAAGAATTCCACAATATATCTGAAGTAGGTCAAGTCTGACTAGGGAATCACGGGGTGCAGATTAATCCCTACAGAAGCATCTTCATGAGGTGACCAACCTTCTGCCTCACTTGCACTACTGCCTTCCAGAAGTCCTTGGCTTCAACTCGGTGACAATCATCGCACATCTGGGACTGGATGATGAACTCCACCACAAACACTTGCTGGAGAATGGCACCATTCAGAACCTAGAGGCACGTAAAAGGTCTGAGATACATTTTCCTACAGGTTCTCCTTTGTGGAGAGCACCATCTACAATGGTTATTCTGGGCCGGAGCTGCCACACAGACAAATACAGCTTTAATACATCAAAAGACTGAAGATACTCCAACATGAGGTCACATTTACATTTATTTGTTTAGCAGATGCTTTGACCTGAAGTGAGGTATGACGGAGGATATCTGAGGGTCAGACAGCAGGTCCAGCCAGATTCCCTGGCACAGGTGGGGTTAAGGGCCTTGTTCAAATGCTCAATGGTGATGTGATTACTCTACTTGCCACAGGATTCGAAACCATGACCTTCTACACATGGACACAGATGCAAAACCGACTGAGTTAAGTACCACCCAATCTACATGTAAACTGCACATGAATGACAGAACCCAGGGCACCTCCTATCAGTCATGGTAAACATGTCATTTTAAGAAAAACCAGAAGCATCTAACTCTGCAGGCTACAATCCCACAGTACTAGACGCAGCTCACCTCTTTCTGGATGGTCAGCTTCATCTTAATCCTCTTGGAATGTGGCTCAGTCCACAGGAAGCCAGCATCTATCAAACGAATCTGGAACAGCCAGGAGAATCGGCCAGTTAGAACGCTTCCCAAGTTACACAGCTGCCCTCTCCTCCACAAGGGTTCCGCAGGACATACTGCAGGAATGCATTCAGTCCCACTGCTAGGAAAACTTGCCTTTGACATCGACGACTTCAGCTTCTTAAGGCAGAGAGCGAGCAGCTCGCGAGACTCCAGGGCACACTGCAGCCAGGTGCCAGGGGGCTGGAGGTACCTGCATAAATAAGGCAAACCAAAGTAAGATCATTGTAAAATACAAAGGTCTTTAAAAAAGTTCAAAGCAGCCAATCTCATGCACATAATCATCACTGTTATATTTACTAAATGTTCTAGTGCAGTGTTTCCCAACCTGGTCCTCAGGGACCAACAGCCGGTCCCCCTTTTTGCTCCCTCCCAGCTCCAAGTGAGACAGTCCACATTTTTGCTAAAACATGGACTGCCTGCTGGTCCCCAAGGACCAGATTGAGAAATACTGTTCTAGTGGGTTTTCGTGCTGCCTCTAAAGCGCCGGCGATACCTTTCACATTGCTTGCAGAAATGCACTGAGACCTGCTTGGGAATCCCTTCAGAAATATCCACCTGTGTCCTCAGGCAGGACACGCACATGTTGGCTGGGTTTGGAGGTATAGGAACACCGCAGGTACAGCACAGGCTGAAAGAAGCACAGCATCACCGTCGAATAAGAGCCAACAATAGCCGGGCAAACAAACGGATAAGAAGCCACACCAGCTTTTTAAAACGACAATGAAACAACGTGATAACGAGTATTACTGAACAAAATCACTTACATGTTTCCCTGGTGGTTTGTGGCGGGTGTTTGTATATACTCCATAACTGCCAATTCACTGTAAAACATTCAAGACACGTAAGATATGACAGACAGCCTACCAGGCGTCTCTCTCTCACACACACACACACACTCACACCTCATTCGTGACAAACCCACCTGTCAATTAACTAAATAATCAATAAAAACTAAAACCCACCTCAAAATAACTTTAATACAACTGACCGTGTCAGGTTTATGGCTATCGCAAGGGTTGCCAACTCTCATATATCTGGCGTGACACTCACGATTTCAGACTCTTACGCTCATGCAAGAAATCTTACAATGTATATTATTAAATTACTAATCTAAAATCACCTACATTCAAAGCCCATGGATAGTTTGGAAACCCTATAGACTATCTACAAGGTAATCAAGTCCTACATACATGTAAATGCGTGGCAAACTTGTTTCGAACTGAAAATTTCACTCCAGCCAGCTGCCCAAAGTCGGCAAACCCGCTACTGGTTAGTATAAACATGCGTTGATAGCTGTTTAACAGGCTGTTATAATGCTATGAAACCCGGTATAACATCATAAATACATATGTACAATTCATGTTAAAAAGACTCTAAAAATTACCGTCCCGGACCGTCCGCCTATCCACGCCACCCCAGCACGCGAAAGACGCAGCCTGATGACGAAATACGCCGACCAGAGTTAAAGGACCCCGAGCACCGTCTTATAGTAGTTCGCGTTTCGCCTGTGCTTTATACACAAAAAACAAGCCGCATTTTAGATATTCAGAATAAATATAAGACATATCAGGACATATTTAACAAATAAACTAATAAGTGGCACGTGAACTGACTGCTTTATTTATTGCTTTAAAAATTAAGCATTACATAAAATGGTGCCGTTCAGTATTAATAACATTACTACATTATTGCAGCTATTATTGTCGTTTCGATAGAATAATATAATTTCGTGTTTGAGTAGTTTTCTCGGGTGACGTTATCTGCGACTTTAACAAGAATTGCTACATATAAATACAAAATGAAAAACATTACATCGTTGTTATGGTTATTTTCCTAGATTTTTATTCGCTTCTGGCATTGATATGAATCTGCAGTCATACGAAATTCCTCTATTCCCAGTATTTCTGTGGGTATAGATGACAAAATGATTTTAACTGACAAAATCGGGCCACATTTCATTCAGTCGCGTCCAGTTTTAAAACTCGCGTTTTTGGGGAAACGTACAGCTGATCTAATCTTTCTCGGATGCAACGTCTTCGTGTCGAAAAAAAACATGGCGAATTAAAAATCAATGTCCGTGTCAATGTGAGGAGCCGTGACAAAAATCCTTGGCTTTATGTGAGCGTCACGTCTCCCTTGAGGAAATCGCATGACACATCGCAGTGCTACAAAATAACACGTCCGCACCTACGAGCAGGTAACTTCATCCTTACGGCCCCGGGGTGATAATAAATAAGCGATCCGCCCGCTCTGCCCACGATGTACCGCATTGGCCCCCTGATTGGGCCGCCCAGCGCCGCCAGTGGTGCGGCCCGCTGAATGAGGAGGAGCGGCGGTGGGGGGAGCTGCTCCACTGCGGCTCAGCCGGGGCATTCATTCGCTGTCAGGTGATAGAGAGGCGGCGGCGGGGCTTTTTCCATACCCAGTCAGACTGACCGTCTCTGCTCATCCGCTCGCCGCATCTGCCGGGGTCGCCGTGACATGGGAGACGGACCCGCACGGCCAGCGTTCAGGGCGCCCTGCGGTCAGGCCACGGAGCGGCTGCGCTCTCGCTAAACGCCAGCGGCGGCTCTGCGGCGTCCCGCTACCCCGCCACTTAGACGGATCCCCGTGCGTCTCCACTGCGGCGGCTGCGCTCCGTCTCCGGGAGAAGAGGTTTGCGTGTGGCGGCGCCTAGCAGGAGAAACGGGTTTATTCGGGCGGATGATGTACTGAGCCGCACCGGGTGCCGTAAGAAAGAGCTGCGATTTCTTTCGTGTATAAATGATAGAAGATACAATGACACTGTTGTCTCTTTTGGGTCGGATCATGCGTTACTTCTTACTCAGACCAGAGACCTTGTTCCTGCTGTGCATAAGCCTGGCTTTGTGGAGCTATTTTTTCCACACCGACGAGGTGAAGACCATCGTCAAGTCCAGCCGGGACGCGGTGAAGATGGTCAAGGGGAAAGTTGCGGAGATCATGCAGAATGACAAGCTGGGCGGCCTCAACGTGCTGGACGCCGAGTTCTCCAAGACGTGGGAGTACAAAAGCCACAACGTAGCGGTCTATTCCATCCAGGGCCGGCGAGACCACATGGAGGACCGCTTCGAAGTGCTCGCCGACATCGTCAACAAGAGCCACCCGTCCATATTTGGGATTTTCGACGGCCACGGCGGTGAAGTGAGTGCCGGCCCCCTAAACGTGCAGACACGTGTCCCGAGCCGCACCTGGGGGCATTTGGACCCCCACGATGAGCCCCCGTGGCCTTTTACCGGCTACCTTTAAAGTTTCCTTGTCACCTATTGCATAATGCGTTACAAGCATAGCCATGCTTGGTGCTGAAATTGAAATGCAGTGCAAAGCGATTATGGGACTAAGTATGAAAGGGCTTGTGCGACTTGTAAAGACGCATGAATTGAATGAAAAAGCCTTTGTTCGGGCATTTCCCTTAATACCGGTCAGTGAGATGCCTGGTAGCACCCTTGTGGCTCTGACAGGATGAGAACTCCCTGAATGCATTTGGGGAGGTTTCAATCCCCCCCCCCCACCCCCGTGTGTGTGGTAAACAAATATAGTCCCAAAAGTAATTATCTTGGAGTTTCAGTCACTGTAAACAGATGGGTTAGTGTCTGGGCTAGAGCAGTTTTCTTTGTTTAGTTCTGTGTAAATGCATGACATGCTGTGGCTGTAAGAAACACCCCCCTTTTGTCCCTGTGTAAATGCCACCTCCTGGTCCCTGCCTTTCGGATGCCATCTTGCGGGCCGTCTTGTGCTCAGCCACAGATTTAGCAGATTTTCCTTTTAAAGTAGAAACAAATAGTCGTAAACTCGTCTGTTTTTGTGAGGTCTATTCCCGGATCTTTCCCCCCTATTTCTGAGGCATGGAAAACGATACAGCAAGCTTGTATAATATAAGCCTGGAGGTTGGAGGTATATTTGATATATATATTTTTTAAAATCATTATTCCTTTAAACTTTCCCCTGGTCTTGTGAGTGTTCCCATCCCACTTTTTTCCACCGCTCCATCCTCCATCGGGACTGAGCCCAGCTGGGCAAGCAGACAAATGCTAGCTTAAGTAAACAAGCTTTCTGCGATGTTTCTAGGCTGGATCTTATCTCTCAGACGTGACTTTAGGCGTCCATGGCGTTGCTTTTAAAGGTGAGTCTTAGGTCTCAAGTTCTCTGGTTGTTTTTGCCAGTTTAGCACACTCTGACAGAAGGCCCCTGCTACTGAAATTGTAAGGGACTCTAGGATGTGAAGTCCTATAATTTGGCACTTGTGGTGAGGAAGATTCAAGGCTCTCATTTTGCAGATTTCATCCCTACAACTGGCCCCCACTTAGCCAGTAAACCTCCTGAAAAGGAGCACACATTTTGCCCCAAGAACAATTCTGCCCCCACCCCACACCCGTCTGCGCGCTTTCTGGCGCCCAGTTCGGCACTTGATAGTTTGCCTCGATTTCTACTAAAGGTCAGTTGCAGTTAGGTCTGTGTTCTGAGGGGGGGCTATTCGGCACCACATCGACAATGTGTATATAGCTCGAGCTTAAAGTCTAGTTCTTGTTTTCGCAAAACAGAGCCACGTTCCGCCTTGGGCCTTCCAGCAGATGTGAGCTGCAGCTACACACGCCATCGACGCCGTTTATCTCAGATCATTTCTGTTTTCATGCTCAACCCCCCCCCCCAAATGCATCCTAATTCACGAGGAAGGTCAATAGTCGCCTATGCTTATGAAGGGATCGTGCTTTTCCGGCCTTTTAGATCTTTCCGGCCAGATTACTGTGGTGTAAAATGGTTTTGAGACGAAGGCTCAGTGGGAGTCACTCCTGCCTTGTACCTCGAGCCGTGGGTCTTGGGCTCACTGCTCCCTCCGCCCTGAACCGGATAAGCAGGGAAATGGATGGATGCTTTTGAAATAAAGGCCGTATTAATATCTGGTTTCAATGCAGTGACCTCCCTTAAATCCTACACCGTTCCTGCCTCTTGAAGGTCATGTTTAGATATCAGTTTCAGGTCCGGTGTCTTCTTAGAGAATCAATTTTTAAAAATATTTCATTGGACCGTCCCGTCGATGATGTTCAGACTGCCGTCCAAAGAGAAGATGGTGCCATTAGCTAGTTAATGACCTTGAACGTAGCACTAAACCCAGCTAGTTTTCCTTATCGAGTTGGACTGTTTACCTCATTGTTTGGTGAAGATTACGGATTGGAAACGCTGCCCAAGAAAAACACTCTTGAGTGGCCCATCTGCACTCCTGCTGGCTCTGACCGCTTTGGAGAGGTTTCGCTTGGGAGTAAAGCCAAGCGGGCTCCCTCCTTCAATCCTCCTTGAACGATAAAATATTCCACATTCCTGTTTGTAGCACTTGGGGTTGACTGCTAGTTTTTCTCTCCTCTCTGGGACGGGGGTATTGGTGGGGGGGGTTCGCTGGAGTAACGACATGGGAACTTCTCCTGCGCTGAATCTCATCTGAAGCAGTGACCTCGTTACCTCCCCAGCTGTGGGGTCAGCTGATCTCACTGAGGTCACATGACTGCCATATATGCGTGGAAACCCCCCCGCTTATCCTGGCTCACGGTCAGGGCCCGACTGGCAGAATCAGCTAAATCTACTGAAGGGGACCCCCCCCATCCAATTCTGGGAAATCCATCGAGGGGAACCCCCAAATTTATTTCTGGCTAAGGGGCTGAGCTACCTGAAAAGGTAGATCCAGCCCTGAATCTGTACCGTCTTTGAGATTGCAGTGCCAAAGAGGCTTGGTGTTGTCTGTCTGCTCCCGTTGCCCTGGCGCTCACGATTTATGGTCTATCCTTTCCCTGGGAAGCCATGTTTCAGTTTTGTCTCCTCAGAAAGCACATTTCCACCTTGTGTCATATCAGCCCCAAGCAAGCAGGACTGTTCAGACTGCTGGGAAAACAGACCACCTCCCCCCCATTATGGCCAAAGGCAACAATATAATTTGTTTCCAAATCCTTTTGAAACGGATGAAGCTATTACTAGATACCTGGTTTTGAAATTAAATGTCTCTGCAAACTGTGTGTTTATGTGTTGCTGAAGGGCAGTAAAGTTATGCTTTCTGGGGTGGAATGTGCTCATCTCTGGGTCTTGCTTCTGTTCTAAGCTGTATTTTTCTAAAAGCATGTGTGTGTGTCTGTAATTATTGCATTCTGGGGACCAGATTTCTCCACAATGTGATTAAAACCTGTAACTTTTTACCTTGTGAGGACATTTTTTCAGCCCCCACAAGGATAACCTGAATTTTATACAAAACCGTGATTGCAATCAAAAAAACGAACACAGCCAGAAGTCTTGAATTTTGTTTGGTTATGTATGTTAAGGCTGGGTAGGGGTTAGGGTTGTCAGAGTTGGGGATTAAGGTTATACCCATAGAAATGAATGGATGGAGAGTGCCCATCAAGATATGAATATGTGTCTGTGACTGTCTGTGTGTGTGTGTGTGTGTGTATATCCAGTCTTGATGTTATTTCCAATCTGCGCAGCCAGACTGCACTCGTCCCAAACGCAGACCTCCTGTATGGGTTAGCTGTGTTCCCAGATGAGTCTAATGGGTAATTGTAAGGAGCAGTGTTTTTTTTTTTGGTAGATCACATGGTCCTGAGTGCATCTGGGGTTTTGGCTTGTCACTGGGTTTCTAAGGATTCTGGGTCAAGGCCGTACTCCCCTCCCCAGCATAAGCTCCACCTGCTTGAGGTCCGCAGGGGGCCTGCAGGGGCTGGAATGGGGCTTTACTGTTCCTTGGTACTGGGCTGGCCTTTTCGGTTCAGGCTGAAGGTGGTGCTGGGATTTCGGGTGGAGACGCATTCCTGGAGTTTCAGGTCTGCCCCCCCCGGCCAGCGTCATTCCCCGCCATCCAGATGGGTCTCTCTGCACATCCGTTGGTTTTGGCCAGGGAGCGGCGCTCAGATCCTTCACCCCCATCGCAGATCTCCGGCTCCTTCCGCCGTGTTCGGTTGGCAAGGTGTTTAACATCCTCCTTATAATGCCGGTTAATTTTCTGAAGGAGGTGCCCCCACACAATTGACATGCCGATGTATCGGTGCTCTGGTTCTGCTCGGTGGCCCCCCAGGATGAAAGCGGTTTGTTTAACCCTCCTGCCACGCAGACGGAGACGGCACTGGACTCTCCCTCCTTACGAAAGCCTTGCGTTTGCTGGCTAATGACGGCATCCTTAAAGCCTTATGGACTGATTAGTCATAAATGGGAACCGGATATTCATACGGCCCACTGGCGTCCTGCTGAAAAGGCTGTACTGCGTCCGATTACCTGGGCTTTCCACTGATTTCCTCTCCTCTGATTGTCTTTGCTGCTTTTAATCTTTCGTCAAATTGAAACATTTTTAGTTACCTGGGTGATTTATTTATTTTTTAAAATATCAGATGAGTTTGCTGTTGCCTCATGCTTCACGGTTGGGGGTTCGAGTGCTGACAGCGATCTCTGTGTGTGAGTTTGCATGTTCTTCCCTGTAGCAGTGGTTTCCTCCCACAGTCCAAAGACCAGCAGTTTAGTGCATTTGGCACGTTAGAGTATTTATGTGTCCTGCGATGGCCTGACGTTTCATCCAGGGTGTACCCCAGCCCTGTGACCTGTCCTGCCTGGGATAGGCTCCAGGCCCCCCACGACCCTGACCAGAAACAGTGGATGGTGGATAGATGGATTTATTCCAGATTTAATTTTGTACAGTGTGTATAACAATTTAACATCTAAGGATACATGCTGGGCTGGGTGGTTTGTGGGGTCAGATCCAGTGGCCCGGGTGCTGTAGGGCCTCTGGGAGCTGGCTGACCTGCTCCCTGACTGCCAGCTCTCCTCCCACCTATGTGCCAGTCTCTGCGTGCTGGTCCCTGCCGGCCCGGTGATCACGTTTCACTGACCTTTCTTTGGGAAGTTCCTCCGTCCCTTGTGGCAGCTGTGGGATTGGACCCGGATTAAAATAAACCTCGCCGCTGGGTAACTGGGAGGAACACGATGCAGCCTTCCAGGCTCGCTCTGGCCCAGTGTAGTCACATTGCCAGGAGGATGGGAAAGCATGCGTCAGTATCACGCTGTGGTCGCTGCTTTCTGATTGGCCAGTGTAAACACCCCAGTCAGTTGGAGAACAGGCACTGAAAGGGAAAAAGTGAGGGTCTGTCATTCTGTGTTGGTCGGTCGGTCGACGTCCAGTGTAGGAGCTGCCTGCCTTAAAGGGCACCATCCTCTGAACCTTTATGCACATTGATGGGTTAGGGTGGTAAATAACTTTTAGGTAGCAAGGTATCTGTAGCAATACCAGTTTCATTCAGTTTCTGCTGGATGCTGGAATCTGATGTAAAACCAGCAGGTCCCAAACACTGATTGCTGTTTTTCAAACAGCCTGCAGAGTTCGAGGTTGAAAATGCGTTTCCAAATCCCGGCTATTCTGGGGATGCACTTCGCTGCTGTTTAGGGACGGTGACCAGGAGTTTAAGAGCCCGCTTCGCATGCTTTTGTGATTAAAATGCCTTTTTCATAGTTCGTGGAAACCGACTGGCTTCATTTTTCCCATAAGTGGTAAAAATAAACGTTGGGCACTTGGATTCTCTGGTTTGTTAGAAGGTTTTGCGTACGTCCCACAGGACACTGGGTTACTGTGCGTTTAGAAGTGTTCCATGGAGGCCTCTTTCAAAGACTTGTGTGTGAATCCATGCTGTTCTCTGAAGGATGGGTGCGATGGCCAGAGCAGTGGACTGACCGGGGGGGCCTGCTGATTACAGCCGGTCCAGCTCAGTGGCGCCCCCTGTGTATGTACGAACCCCGGCTCCATCTGTTAATGCACAGGTGGAGCAAGAATCAGGTACCAATCTGTGTTTGCTCTGTGCCCCCCGCCCCCCGCCCGGGTGCGTCGGCATGTGGCGAGGGGGGGGGGTGGGGGGGTGGGGGGGGGGGTTTAGGCCCCCGGGGGGGGGGGGGGGGGGGGGGGGGGGGTG
>JAODLD010000042.1:4331209-4357528 GCA_026781065.1 Mormyrops boulengeri | reverse complement strand
CCGGCCGGCCCCGCCCCCCCCCCCCCCCCCCCCCCAGCGGAGCCAAACCACCACCAGGTAGTGATCAGTTGACAGCTCCGCCCCTCTCTTCACCCGAGTGTCTGTCTTAAAATGGATGTGAGAGGGATATAGGGCTCTTGAAGGAACAAACAGGGATGCTTAGGTTCACTCCAAAAACACTTTAATAAGTAATACAAAATAATCTCGCATTAACATCAATACCAAGCTATCATATTGAAAGCAATGCAAAACAACCTTGTACTACAATGGGTATCAAATAGTACATATATTATAGGTAATACTAGTAGATGCAAAGGTACGAATACATATATGTAGAAAAGAAGCAATTAAATGTAAAAGAAGCAAGGAAACATAAAAGAAGTTACAAAATATTATCACAAGCGGTGATAATCACTCGCAAGAATCAATGAAAGGCATAAGCAGTTGCAAAGCTATTTACACTCAGACGTGCCCTCATCACCCACCTTCACACGGACTGGGGAGCCCTTTTCAGTCCTGGCAGGAGACCAACACGTGAGTTCCGAGAAAGTGCCGGGCGATGCGCGCTTTATCCCACGGCTGAGCTCCAGTCAGTACTGGAATCTCCCCTTTCCTTTATACTAAATTTAGTGTTGCGTGCGGGCAGGGGGTAAGCTGGCCAGGCTCACCCCTTCCCCTCAGGCCATATGTTATCAAATTCCCCCTTTTGTCCGAGTGATGCTGCTTGCGAAATGTTTTTAGAGGTAATAAGACAATTCCCCTAGGACAGGTGTCCTTGCACAATGCCTCCTTGCACAATGCCTCCCAGCCCTCCTGAAGACAAGATAAGGTGCTGTATACCGACCTCCCATCTCCCGAAACCAAGATAAGTGTTCTGCTTGTCGATCTAACGGCCCAGATAAGCATCCTGGCTTCTTTTTATGAGCCCAAGTTATTTATGGCGAAATAGGGTTTTTTTTACAGGGGATGGTAAATAACATGTTTGTGCAGTTTAGTAACATTCGGGGTGAATCATGGATGATTGATCTGGATTTCAGGATGATCAGTCCACACACAATCAGAATTAATCCACAATTACAACTTCCCAGAATATTATAGTAAATTAATCCCATGCCACATGGGTGACGTAATCGTCCGTGAATTCATCCTAATACAGTGTCCAAGACATGTGGCCGCAAGTCTGATGACACAACTACAAAGTTGATCATCGAACTGCGGCCTAGGGTGTCCTGATGCCAAGCGCACATATGGACACCCTTATGCTTGAACATGGTGTTCATTATGGACAATCCATGACAAGCACAGAAGCCCAATAACAAAACACTGCTAGGGTTCAGATCGGGGGGGCCATTCCTCCCAATCACGCCACTCCAGGTCTCACTCTCAGTGTCCACGTGAGCATTGAAGTCCCCCAGCAGAACAAGGGAGTCCCCAGGAGGAGTGCTCTCCAACACCCCTTCCAAGGTCTCCAAAAAGGGTGGGTATTCTGAACTGCCGCTTGGCACATAAGTGCAAACAATGAGGACCCGTCCCCCCACCCAAAGGCGAAAGGAGGCTACCCTCTCGTCCACTGCGGTAAACCCCAATGTACAGGCGCCCAGCCAGGGGACAATAAGTATGCCCACCCCTGCTTGGCGTCTCTCCCCGTGAGCAACTCCAGAGTGGAAGAGGGTCCAACCCTCTCAAGGAGACTGGTTCCAGAGCCCACACCATCCGTCGAGGTGAGCCCGACTATATCTAGTCGGAACCTCACAATCTCACACCCCAGCTCAGGCTCCTTCCCCACCAGAGACGTGACATTTCATGTCCCTAGAGTTAGCTTCTGCAGCTGAGGATCGGACTGCACTGCACCCGAACCCTTTGGTCCCTCCTACAGGTGGTGAGCCCGTTGGAGGGGGGACCCACGTGCCTTCTTCGGGCTGTGCCTGACCAGGCCCCATGGGTGTAGACCTGGCCACCAGGCACTTGCCATCGAGCCCCACCCCCAAGGCGTTCCCTTCACTGGCATGCTCCATGCGCGCGCTGCTGTTTATGCAACTATTTACAGTGGCATAGTTAGCAGCAGCCTGGAAGCGAGCATAGAACTTATTCAGCTCGTCAGCCAGTGATGCGTCTGCGTAAATCATTGTAGAGGGCAGTTTTTTGTAGTCCGTTATTGTTCACAGTCCCTTCCAGAGGTTCCTAGTGTCACACTATCACATGGCCCAGTCTGCGTCATCCAATGCATCCTGCAGAGCGGCCACTGATTGGTCCGTCCAGCGTGAGACCTCCCTTGTGACCGAAGCTTCCTGTTTAAGCCTTTTTTTGTAGACAGGCATAAGGAATGTCATGACCAATCATCCAGCCCTTGCGTGTGCCACACCCACCTCGTTACCCTCATGCGGAATTCTTCCGTTTACCTGCTGTTCCGTGTTTTCTGCCCTCAGTCTGTTGTATTTAGTCCGTGTTCAAGTCTGTTTCCCCAGGTCTGTCATTAACGTTGGTTCGCTGTGTGCTCCCCTGTCTGCCTTTCTTCCCTAATAAACCCCGTTTTGCCCGCGTTCACAGCTCTAATCGCCTGCTCGTCCGGATGCAGTCACAACAAGGAAAATGGCAGCATGGTCCGATTTCACAAATGCTGGCAGAGACTTTTGTTATGAGCCCCATTCTAGGGTTGGGGCGTAACAGAGTGGAAGTGAAAGGGGAAGTGGAATAAGGGAAACACAGGGTGTGGTGGACAAGGGAACACACATGGACAAACGGGTATATTTTTATGTTTTTCTGGTTTTATATTCACACACAACAGACACAGAACAAATAATCCCGGTTTAGGAGGGCTTGGGAGTGATTATGGCCAACACAATAAACAAAAATCCCAGCTACCGAACGCAACCCCAAATCTTACTTATCTAAGTGCAGAGAAATCAAAGAACAAAAATGACAAATCCTACTTACCTTACTTCCTAACCAAACAGCCACAAACTCATAAACAAAAATGGCAACTACTCCCTACACACCTAACAAACACACAGAACACACGCACAGGGCAAAGCGTCAAAATCCGAGGGGCCTGCGAGGACATAAACCAAAAACCGTGTGAGAGATCAAAACCAGAAAGCAAACAAATCAAGGCAAAGGTACAGATAGGGGCAAAGCGAATACTCAGAAACCAATAAACCAAAAACCATCACACACAATAATCCAACCAAATAAAGCAAACCAACAATAATACAAAAGTATCAGCAAAACCTCCTGGGGTAGGTGACCAGCAGCCTTTTCACTCCAGGCGGACGGAAGTGACGGGGTCTTGCTGCGAGACATGGGCGGGGTCCTGACGGGGAGGCGGAGCAAGGCTTGAACGGAGGGGAACTGGCCGTGGGCGGAGCTGGACATTTTGGTCTGTAGCAGTCTTTGAACGGAGTGTAGCAGTGGTCTGATGTCCTATTGCCCGTGGTGGAGCAGGAGATGTGTTGGTGGAGGTTTGGGAGCCAGCGTTTAAGGTTGACATTATTAAGTCCCCTGTTACAATCAGAGCAGCATCCCGGTGGATTGTTTGGTGGTGTGTGAGAGCCTCATGTAGCTCACATAAGGCAGAGTTCATGTCCACCTGAGGCGGGATATAAACGGCGCTGACTATGACCGTGGTGAATTCCAGAGGAAGATAAAAAGGGTGACATTTGATGATCGGAAGTTCCAGGTTGGGTGATCATGAGCGTGTGAGGGGACAGATGCTCGCATTGTCGCACCAGTTGTTGTTCACCATCAGACACACTCCATCTCCTCTTGTCTTCCCCGACTCCATTGTTCTGTCCATGCGATAGACCGAGAAGGACACTGCCAGCTGGATTGCATAATCCAGTACCGCTAGGTTCAGCCAAGTCATGGTGAAGCAGAGGAAGTTGCAGTCCCGAATGTCTCTCTGGAACTTGACTCTGGCACGGAGGTCATCAAGCTTGTTCTCGATGGATTGAACGTTGGCTAGCAGGATACTGGGCATGGGAGCACAGTGAGCGCGAGCCCACAGTCTGTTCCTGGCGCCAGCTCGTTTCCCTCGGGGCTGTCGCTTTGGGTCGCGTCTTTTGTTCTCCCTCAGGATCTCTGTCAGCCAGGTTGAGTCCAGTGTTAAAAGCGTTGGTAAGTCAGTGTATTGTAGTCCAATAGAAATAAGGGTAGCTCTATTGTATCTAATAGATCTAATTGCCATGTCGAGAGGGTCAAGAGATCAAAAAAAGTAAAATAAAATTAAATAAATTAAGGTAAAAAATAAAAACGGGTTGGAGCAACCAGGGAGGCAGCCTACCTTAGCAGCGCCATCTAGTTGAGGGAGATGTAAAAAAGAATTTCCCCATGGAGACAATAAAGGATTGTTTATTATTATTATTATCTATTGATCCAAGGCCTGAATTGACCTTATCTTGCCTTACATGTCTGGGCATGCCTTGTCTTTGGGTGTTTGCGAGTGTATATTCTCATCATCTGAACAAACTTTCAGACTTAACTGATTCAGAACACTCTATTCAACACCAATGGCTTCTCATAGCCAAAATATAACAAGTATGGGGTCACAATATATGACACCAAAAAGCTATACCATTCCACTCCAATGCACTCCTGTATAGGGACTGTGCCGGGTTTGCTCAGAAACCTACTTTGGACTTAGGAAATTTCAAAAAGCATGCTCGGATCTGGCTGACACTTTGGATCTACGCGTTCTGCACCTCCTTGATGCAGAATCTATCTCAAAAATATCTCAAAAATCTATCTCAAAAGTTAGCATCTTAGCATCCAAAACGGAAGTGGGCGTATCTCCACCTGGGAATGTTGAATATCTTGGAAATGGAGCGATGCATATGTGCGAGGCCATGCCCAGGCATGCCCCCAGCCACACCCCCAAAATTGGATCGTACGGGGGTACAATCCTTGATTTTAGCCCCTTAACCCTAGCCCTAATTTGGGGCCTTATGGTGAAACAACTGACTGTTTGAAAATAAGAAATATGCTACTAAAGCATTAAATTACCTTCCATTGTGTGAATTTTCGGAACAGTTGGAGCATGATTACGAAATTAGCATGCTAATGGTAACATGGGGTGCAGTACCACCAATGGCAGCCAGGTGGGGGAAGATGGTGGCGCAGGAGGTAGTGCTATCGTTTGGCAACTGGAGGGTTGCAGGTTTGAGCCCTGGTGTGCAGGTTGGTGCCTTGCATGGCAGCCTTCGCCTCTGGCTTATGAATGGGTGAATGTGAGCCATGAATTGTAAAGCACTTTCAGTACTCGTAGGAGTAGAAAAGCGTTATATAAATGCAGTCCACTTACCATTTTGCCATAAAGCATGCTAATCTATGGTTTCCTATCCTACGGGGGAGCTGAAATGTCATAAAAACACATGTTGATGCCTGAAAATGCCATACTTTTTCTAAGCCTAACCCTAGCCTCAGTTTGATAACCTTAACCCTAATTTGGGGCCTTAGGGTGAAATAACTGACTGTTGGAAAGTAGGAAATATGCTACTAAAGCTTGCTAATCCATGGTTTCCTATCCCACGGTGGAGCTGAACTGTCATAAAACACATGTTGATGCCAGAAAATGCCATACTTTTTCTAACCCTAACCCTAGGCTCAGTGTACTAACCCTAATTTGGGGCCTTAGGGTGTTACGCCAGGCTGTTGGAAAGTAGGAAATATGCCACTAAAGCATGCTAATCTGTGGTTTCTAAACTACAGGAGAGCAGAATTGTCATGAAACCACATGCCTGAAAATGCCATACTTATTCTAACCCTAACCTCAGTTTTCTAACCCTAATTTGGGGCCTTAGGGTGACACAACTGGCTGTTGGAAAGTAGGAAATATGCTACTAAAGCTTGCTAAACTGTGTTTTCCTATCCTATGGGGGCGTAGAACTGTCTTAAAAAACACATCAATATTTCAAAGACTTGGCAGTCCAGGTATCCCAAAACACAAAAGCAGCAAAATTGCCTTCGTAAATGTGCGTCTGGCATCAAGGAAAAGCAAAATGTTGAAAAGCTTAAAACAGGCACCCTCGCATGCAAAATCTACAATATAGGCAACCAAATTCCAAAATTTCTCTAATGAATGCATGCTTTGCATCAAGGCGATGCAAAATGTTCAAAAACTTCATACTTAGTAACATACTAAAATTTAAGACTTGGCAGCCCAGGCACTGCAAAATGCAAAAATCGGCAAAATTGGTAAAATCGGCAACCTAATTGCATTACACTGGGGTGGGGAATCTTTTACATGGAGGGCCAGTGGGGGTGCGGGTTATTGGGATGACCTCTCAATCAGCCAATAATAAAACAGTGGTTCTCAATGCCAGTCCTAGAGACTGACTGTTATTGAGAGGCCATCCCAAAAACCTGCACCCACACCAGCCCTCCATGGAACAGGTTCCCCACCTGGCTGGCATTGGTGGTACTGCACCCCATGTTACCATTAGCGTGCTAATTTCGTAATCATGCTCCAACTGTTCCCAAAATTCACACAATGGAAGGTAATTTAATTAGCATGCTCAGATTAGGCTTCAGAACTGGTTGTTCACATGTCATTACTTATTGTGAAAGTTACAGGAATGACTTTAAATTCAAAAGCCTTTTATTTCACACATTCACTTTCAAATGCATTATTAAAAAAATCAGCTCAAGCATCCTTAATTTACACACTAGTGAAAATCATAAACATTACATATTAAATTTAATCTTTACAGTATAGCTAGCTAACTATTGTTAAATGGTGATACATTTGAAATGAGAATGACATTTAAAAGGTATCTGAAACATGTTTGAGGTACACAGTGTACAATATACAACTTAAATTCCCCACATTAGAATATTCCAAAACTACCTATTTAATGATATTTAATCTTCAAACAGCGTGAAACAAAAAACAATTCAGAATACTCAGTGTTTCCAAGGTATTAAAAAACAGTAGGCGCATGAACGTGATAGGCAGATTAAAATTAATTCTTTCCAGAACCAGTGCTTTGTTAAATGTAATGTATTGTATGGTGTGCAAGAGCCATGTACATTTACATGCTCCAGGAAACATAACAAGGCTCTAAAAGAACACATAGCTTGAAACAGTGATATGTACATTTGTTTAAAAGACCTTTTCAGTTAAATGATAAGTCTGGTACAGCAGTCCTCCAGTGTGTCCAATGTGCTCAACTGAGTATAGATGTAATAGGTGTGGTGACATTTTTGCAATAGTATGAAGACATTTCCTGGTGCTTAGAAGTTCCTGGAACAGGGATGGGCAGTCTTGTCCAGAAAGGGCTGCTGTGCGTGCGGGTTCTCTCTGCAACTCCCTAATTAGATTACTAATTAGAAGACTGATTGGCTAAAGAGTCCTAACACGTAGCTTTGAACAGCTGACCTAAAGGCTATCCCAAAAACCTACATATATACTGACCCTTTACAGATAAGATTGCCCACTCCCGACCTAGAATATATGTGCAGTTAAAGATGGTTGGCAATTTTTTAGAGTGGAGTCAGCAAGTTTAATACACACCTATGTGCGGCTCTGGGAAGCAGTTTGTTTAAATAAAACCTAATTATTTGTCATTTTCATTTGATTGGCCGTTGTGTTGCTTTTCACTCCACCTCACAGGAGTCTTGTATATAAGTGCATCTTGCCCGTATATAAAGCTCTTTGCTGGAGATCGGGACCCCCCCAAGATACCTCAAATGTCTGAATGGGGAAGCCCCCCACCCCACACCCCCCCAACTTGGTAGATATGCAGGCTGAATATTAAACAGCAGGGTTATGGGGGGGGCTATAACACACAAGGGGCCGGGATCAAGAAAGGCAACCGATTCATCAGCGAGTATCATGTACAAGGATCTCCTCGCTTCATGTCCCAGAGAAATCCTGTCTGACCGGCAACCCAGTTTGTCAAACCTGCATCCAATTGGGAGTCCATGAGGAAGAAGAGGAATCTCTGCCTGGCTCAAACGAGGAAGCGCAGGATTTGCTGACCTCTGTCCTAGAAGCTGCCATCTCTCGTTTTTCTCCCCAGTCATATATATAAAGTGTGTGTGTGTGTGTGTGTGTGTGTGTGTGTGTGAATTTTAACAGCTTATCACAGTGACCTGGGGTGAAGCTTTTTTTGTTGTGTACCAGTAGTCAAAAACTGTGAATGTCCTTAGACACTGCTTGGAGAAATAATTCAAATAGGCCTTATTTGTGATGTGGATCAGTCCCAGGCTTGTATCAGGGAAGAGGATGTGCAGCAGGTGGGGTGGGGGGGCTTGATGCTGTGCCCATGATTCTCCTCCTCCTTAAATCAAAGAGGCCGGCTGCTCCTCAGTTTTCCACTTCCATGTACTCATCACACTTTACTCCAGGAGAAACAGGAAGCAGGAAGATGACAGAAGTGGACCATTACTGATCTTTTTCCTCACACATCAATCTCACTAACTGGATGAAAATGGACTGAGTCCCCTGTCACATATCTGTCAGATATGGCCCTAGTTACCTGATCATCAAGGCTTTTTTTGTCTCCATTGACACCCTGAAGAAGCACAGTCTCCTCTGTCTTGTCCGTCTTCATCTCCATGACGATGTCGTCTTTCTTACCCTTTTCCTTAGATCTGTGGAGACATGAATAACTTTGGTCACAAAACACTGAGTAGCATGCGATGATCAGCCCAACTGCTTATTTAAAAATCTGTTGTTTGTGCTCACATTTCCTTCTTCCCAGAATGTCCACAGGAGATCTTGCCCTTCTTGTACAGAAAGTAGAGGATACTCCCCAGGACGGCCAGGAGGAGAATAGAGATGATAATGACAGCGATAATCACGCCGCTCTCTGGTGGAAAACAGTGGAAATGCAGTCACACACAAGTTTTTTTCTCTCTCCTTATGCTGCCAGTATTTGCACTCTGAGGATTAATGTCTCAAAGGATATCAAAGCCAAGTTATCTTCATTTTCAGATGCTGACAGTTGACAACATTGCCTGTACTGTAAACAATCTGAAGGGGTTTACGACCTCCATGTTTTATTGTCCTGAATTGAAGCACATAAGCACTATATGCCCAACTGAAGAGACAGCCAGCAACATCTAACTAGGCCCCATTTGGCAGCACACAACAGCCAATGTAGATGGCCAGATATCAGCTCAGTAACGTTCGCAATATTATTAAACATTAATAACATTACTTTGTTGTTGTATTGCAAAAGTGCAGTAAATGCAGTAGTTTTTAACTGAAATTTTTACTGGATATTTGTACATAAGGGGTGTGTGTATTAGAGATGGGATACACACCTTTCTGAACATTCTTTGCCCTAGTACCTGTTAACAAACCAGATGACACAATTATTAGAACAGATTAGGTTAAACATGGGCAGTAGGGATTTTTTTTGAGTCATCCAGCTTTTCATGTGTTATCTAGCTGGTGCATGTGTGTTTGGTCAGGTCCTGAATTGTTATTCTGGATTAGTGTGTTCCATGTAAAGGTGAATAGCCTTGAGTGGTCAATTCAGCTCTCAACAGGAAGCCTTTAAACAGTCAACACAATTCAAACATCAAATTCGAAACAAAAATGTTCCTTCCAATGGCAGCAAGGGCCAGTGCTTAAGTTTGATTAAAGCTCCCCCTATGTGCCCTTCTGCTCTTCATTCCACAGCCAGCTGGAAACAAGGCACATTCTCACTGCTGGGTATGGGTCAGAACTGGGTACAGGTCACATTCTCACTGTTGAGTATGGGTCAGAACTGGATTCAGGTCAGACCTGGGAACAGGTCATGTTCTCACTGTTGGGTATGGGTCAGACCTGGGAACAGATCACATTCTTGCTGATGCGTGTGGGTCGGAAATGGATACAGATCACGTTGTCACTGTTGGGTATGTCTGAACTGGAGACAGGGCATACCTTACCAGTCACTTAAGTGTTGTGACATACCATTATTGTCAGGTGGAAGTGAGCTTGATATCCCTGTAAACCAAGACAGGATAACAGATTACCTCTCACATAGTATTTCCTTCATGAAAATCTGCTTGTAGTCATAAACCTAGCAAAGTAACGGACACCCTAAACCTCCCGCAGAACACAGTTGGCTGCTGGCACTTACTGGCCCTGACCCTGTAGAACTTCTTGTCTGTCCCCTCTTCATTGGTCGCGATGCAGAAGACTGTGAGGTTAGAGGTCACCTTCATGTCCAGCGCACTGTAAGCCCTGTCCTTCAAATGGTTGCTCCGCCCTGTCATCTATATTACCCAGCAGAAGACCATGTATTACATAATAATAACCATTATAATAATCATAGGATGATATGGCCAATTCTGACTAGGAATTGACCCAAAAACTTAAATGTCCATAGTGTGAGAGAGGCATTGGGTCATGTGACAGGGGGCAGGGATGTCACCTGACTGTCGTTGACTTTCCAGGTGAGGGTAGGTGTAGGTGAGCCCAGAGCCTCACAGGTCAAGTTCAGAAAGTCCCCAATGTGGGTGTCCATAATGACATCATCTGGAGAGGTAATCATAGGGGGCCCTGTGGGTGGGGGAGGTGTTAATGATGCCATACCTACCCAGCTGCATCACCCCTCTATCCACACAGTTCTTGTGCCATGGGAGATGGTGGGGGATTATGGGAGCTCACCCTGGGTGAATATTTGGATGGTGGCACTGCGGTGCAGATGGGGCAGAGAGGACACAGTCACTTGGCAGCTGTACTCCCCTGCCATTCCATAAGACACATTTTGTAGCTCTAGCACATGTTCCTCTCCAATCTTCTTTCCATCCTACAGTCACAGATTGACAGATGGTTACTGTCAATCACTGTCAATTTATCATGTGGACCACTTGGTGAACTGGTATCTATGGCAACAGCAGTGGTACCTTGAACCACTTGGTATGGGTGCTCAGGGAGGACAAGGCATTACAGGTAATCTTCTGGCTGTCGCCCAGCTTCATCACCAAGCCTTTCTTAGCCATCAACACCACTTCATCCAGGTCTGAGGAGATCACAAGCAGAGCATGGAAATATCATGTCCCTTACTCCCTCATAAAATTGCTTGCAGTGTATGTTATATTTGGCAAGATGGAGCAGGTGAAGAGCTGTCTGGGCAAGCTTTACAGCACTCACAGTGGACTTGAAGCTTAGTTTTCCCTTGCTGCTGGTCGAGTATGATGTTCGTATCCATGGGATCACACAGGTACATGCCGCTGTCTGCACGAGTCACGTTCTTTAGCAGTAGCTTTTCCCCATCCTGTTCAAATTCCATATCGCTGCCCTAGGGATAGCAGAGGCAAACAGATGCATGGCACTGCACACACTCATGCAGGTGCATGGGCATGCATGCTTACTTGCGGTCACATCCATGGGTGACATGTCCCTGTATGATTTGGAAGTGTTCATTGTAGTGCAAAATCCACTATAATTTTGTGAGCTGTTAAAGTAGTGGTTCTCAACCCAGCCGCCCCATACAACTCCACATTTTTGGTGTAATCCACCACCTACATGTGGTAATTAGTTGACCAGTAAAATAATATGTGTATGTAGCACAAAAAAGTGGACTGGCTTTGGGGAGGGGGTGTTGAGAACTGAGATGAAAACCACTATGGTAAGCAATAGGGTTGGTTTCCTACCTCCTTATAAAACAAAAAATATGACTGTGGATTCCCATTTCCACGACAGGAGATCTCCACCTTATCCCCCTCTTTGACTTGCCTCTTTGGATGCGATATCCACATCTCAGTCTTCGTTGATGGATCTGTGTGTGGGTAGAAATAAAAGGGCAAGGCTTTCATTATACTGGCACTTGTCAGTGTTGAGGAGGGCCACAAGTGTATGAAGGCACTGTACATATGTTGTTTCAAAGTGTGTGTACATGTACGGTCAGGTGTGGGACTGGTATGGTACATGTGTGTGTTTGGTCAGGTGTGGGACTGGTATGGTACATGTCTGTGTTTTGGTCAAGTGTGGGGCTGGTAAGGTACTCGTGTGTTTTGGTCAGGTGTGGGGCTGGTATGGTACATGTCTGTGTTTTGGTCAAGTGTGGGGCTGGTAAGGTACTCGTGTGTTTTGGTCAGGTGTGGGGCTGGTAAGGTACGTATGTGTGTTTTGGTCAGGTGTGGGGCTGGTAAGGTACGTACATGTGTTTTGGTTAAGTGTGGGGCTGGTATAGTGTGTGTTTTGATCCGGTGTGAAATCGATGTGTGTGTACATTTGTTGAGGTATAAGAACAGTATGGTGCAATGGTCATGGCTGGGGTCACCCTGGTGCACATGCATTTTGTTGGGTTGGGGTTGAGTATGTTGTGCGCATATGGTAGGCACTTACAGTGAACAGTGATATTGATGTGCTTTGATTCCATCATCCTTGTTTCACCAGGTAACTGGTAGGTGACCTCACAGTAGAAGAGTGCACCCTTATCCCGCTTAGTCGCTTCATAGTACAGCTCACTTTCAATGGTAAAAAGGCCATTGGACTCCTGTATCTCCCGCTGCTGTATGAAGACGTCTGAGAGAAACGGAACAGATTCATTACACCACCTCATTCCTCAAGCAGGTATTCCTTTTAGCAATAATTCACCAGTGAAAGAAGCACTGAGGTTAACCAATCATAAGTAAATGCAAGAACACAAAGCAGTTGTACTGAGGAGTGAAAAAGTTAAAGCAAACAGAGGCAGGCAGACTGTGTGATGACAGCTCTGACTCTGACCATCTGCTTCATCGGCCATGACTCTGACCGTCTGCTTCATCGGCCCTGACTCTGACCGTCTGCTTCATCGGCCCTGACTCTGACCATCTGCTTTTTCTCTGGCTGGCTTATTCAACTCAGTACTCACCTGTGCTTTGCTGCAGTGTAGTGCGGTCACGGTACCAAGTAATTTTTGGTCTAGGGTAGCCATTTCTGGTCTTGCACATTGCGACCTATAGCAGGGGTCGTGGGGAAGGGATGAACAGTGCAGGCAAAAGTAGAGGGCAGTCTTTGCTTAAGGCCCCTGAGTGTCCAATTCTTTGCTCTTTCTCAAGAACAGATTCTGTCTACTTGTATATCTGGACACGTGAACAGAGGTGGATCCATACAGTAGAGCATCCCCTGCAGCTTCAGCAAGGTATAAACCCCTTGACATATCTGCCCACAGTATCTCCTTCCCACACAAAAGAAATATGAAGCAAAGAACTGAGCATATCTTACCTTTAACCGCTCATTGCTGTCAACTCTGAATATAGACGCAGCGTCTTCAATCTCTGGTGAATCTGGTGATTCTGTGGGTGGTAGGAGGGTAGTAAAAAGTCAGAAGAGTTTAGTTTTAACATCAAACGTCCTTTTGTCCCAGTCAGTCTCTTAATTCACATTTAGTCAGCATGTCTTGAATAACTTAATATTTATTGTGACAAATGTTGAAATTACATATCATGAGAACATGATTTAAAAAACCTTAAATCTTATTTGATGGCTCAGATTAGGTCAGAATTACATTGGACACATAATTGTGTTTTTATTAGCAGACATGCTATCTTATACCTATATCTTATTCTCATACATGGTTTTTAACTTTTAATTGTGTTCCTCGGTTGACTAAGGTATCTGACTATTCTGCATGTTGACAGTCCCGTCTCCCTGCTACATGTAACCCCAGAGGTGTACAGGGGTATGTTAAAAAAGATTGCAGATAAACTCTCCACAAACAGACGGTTTACTTCCAATTGCTGGCAGTCATACCGAACACTCTGAGCCTGGTCCAGTGTTCCTGCATCCCGGCCGACATGCCATCCACCTGGCAGGCAAACTCCTGCTCGTCCTTCACCTTCAGGTCCATTATGGTTAACACTGTTTCCCCCCGCCTGTCGTCTTCAGAGTCCCAGCTGATGTTGACGCGGCCGACGAAATCCGGCAGTTCATCGGAAAGGCTCACCGTGATGTTGCTGTTGTAGATCCTCTTTCTGTCACCTTTTAACTGGTGAACAGGGACCTTTTAATGATCTTGGCTGGTCTCCCCATGTATATGAACTAGTGTTAACTGGAAATATATCACCAGTTTTGACCTGGACTTCACATCATACCCAGTTCCCATCCCAGCTCCGTTTTGTTCATGTCATCCCACTGTCACTGACTGTGTTCTTGCTTTTGACACGTACAAACTGGGAGATGCTCTTGTGCCGCTGGGCCTGCTGGGATTGGTGAAGAGTATACTCACCGCAGTCCATTGTATAATCACACCCGGGGGCTTTTCGCTGAAGAAGTATGAGCAGGAGATCTGTGCTGTGTCTGCCACAGAAAACTCGACAGTTTCCTCCATCTGCACACTCAGCTGTGATTGCACTAAAACACACGGAAACAGGTATGTGTATTTTTGTGGGGACTATCCATTAATTTCTGTGGCGTATCCCTAATCCAAACTATGATAACCCCTGCCCAGCCCTAACATTAACCATAAGTAACCAAATAAACCTTTTTTGCATTTTTAGATTTTTGATTGCATTCACAGATTGTTTTATATATAAAAAAGGAAAATAAAAGATGGCCTCACAAGGTAAAAATAACAGGTCTTCATCACATTATAATATATACATTGTACATCCCCTTGCCCTCCCCACCACACACACACACACACACACTTGTGTTTGGGCCGCTAGCACAGGCGCCTGTCCAGTAGGGACCAGAGTCATTCACCACAGAGCCTATAATTCCAAATGCCACCGACACACATGGTCCACATGGTTTTGCGGATCATCATCACCTCATGCAGTACGCATCATCAGGTTGGCTGTGGTACACACTGCCAACCCCCCGATAATCAGTAAACAGCAGCACACGCTCCCAGTGAAGGCCGGCCCATTACAGAGATCAGATTAAGGAACCCGCAAAGACATTTTCTGTGCATCAGTCCGGTAGCACTGACTCCTGCTGACTCCAAGGTCAGTCGAGAACATGGTCCATTGGCATTAGCGTAAAACACCACAGCGGTCCAGCTCCAGGACAACACACCTGTGTGCATGCATGAATCACCAAGAGATCGTTTTATTACAAATAAAGAACGCCCCCCCACCCTTTGGTATTGACATGTCTGGCAGGCCACATTTGGGTGCGCTAATGTTCATGTACCCTGGCACTGGCCCCGCTGCATGACCAAGCCGCCTTGTTAAATCAAACAAAAAATGATATTCTGGTGACTGGCCAAGACATTACCCTCCTGCAATACGGGAAACACCAGTGGTGAGGTGGGGGTCACGAGATGATTCCCATTTAAAAAATGTGAACAAATATTCCATTTTAATCATAGCCACCACAACTATACATTATCATAAACGTACTGAGGGAACCCCCCCCCCCCCAGCCTGGGAAATTTACTGAGGGCCCATCTTGGGGTTGTGGGCTGAAAAATTTGGGAATCCAAGCAGTACAGCAGTCCCTGGAGACCCACAGATGGACCATGTTTATGCTCCCTCCCAGCTCCCTGCCAGACAGTCCACATTTTTGCTCCCTACTGGAGCTGAGAGGGAGTGGGTCCGGGGACTCTGTGGGTCCCTGCGGACCGGTTTGGGAAACACTGCATTAGGGGGGTGAACTGGGACAGTCCTGGGGAATTACCTCCTCATGCATGTGACAGATGCACCCACAAGAATGTTTAAGAAACTCGCACACAATGTTTTCTTTTTTATTTTTTAAAGTACTTCTAGCTCATCCCATAATACTCTATTCATTTTTAAAATGTGCAAATACTCCTGCAAGAAACAAGTCTGCTGTTTAATTTACTGAATTTAGAGAGCAGTGATGACACACCACAACACACAGTGCAACAATGACATGTGTCCTCCGCACTTAACCCATATGTGACATAGCAGGGGGCAGCTAATTCAGCGCCCGGGGAGCAGTGCTTGGGGGCGGAACCTTACTCAGGGTACCTCAGTGGTGCCTTGCTGGTCAGGTTCAAACCAGCAATCTTTCAATCACAAGTGCGTGTCCCTAACCATCAGACCACCACTGCACTGAAGTTTGTCTGCTTTGCTATAGTCATCTTTTGGAGGAGTTTTGCTGGACTTTCATGTTCTCTATGGGATGCAAGGTAACTGAGGACCCATGTAGCAGCCAGCCGAAATATGTTAAATAATCACCATCATCATATGCAGTAAAGAACAGAACAAATATCTAGCACCATAAAATATCTCACCACAAACTCAAATGACAGGCTTCTCTCCTATTCGACTTCTCGATTGAACATAAAATAGAATATAAATAAAACAATATAAATAACAAACATAAAACGTTTAAGTAAAGAGCGATGACGGTGCTGCAAACGGCGTTGCAGTAGTAGCGTTAGCCGCTGTGTACGGCATTATTTTCCATCAATGCTTACAGATGGTTCGTGTTTTGTCAGTCACCCTTTCACCGTTTATATTTTCCGCCGGTACCCAAAATGCTGCCACACAAAAGATCTAAAAGTGTCTGGGGCATCTACTACGGTAATTTCGTCAGACACCGACATGCTTACAGCAGCTGATTCGCAGCAGTTCATTTGCAGCGCCTTCGCAAGACCACTTTTCACTCCAACAAGAAATCTCGTCATGTTGTAATATTGCGAGATCTCATGACATCTATTAAATATGTTTAAATTGTAATAACCACAAAAATATTTCAAAAATTTACAAAATAATGTATATTAAAGTATATTTATAATTAAAGTTATTTTAATCCAAATTTACAATTAAATAGTAATAAAATACATCTTGTGAGAGAAAAATTTACTAGAGGGTTAAGATATAATTCTAAATATTATTATAAAATGTTAGACTAAAATACATAAATATTTTAAAGTGTACATAAGTATTCTTATCAAAAGTGTATTTTTATTGTAGGGTGCATTTAAATGTAAAATATACTTTCTGAAAGTACTCCATTGCACACTTAAAGTATATTGGTCACACTTTTTAAAAATATACTAAAGTGTATTTGATTACAGATATACTTTTATTCAAGTGTGCTTTGGTGTACTTAATTATGTTTAAATGCAAAGTATATTTTCTAAAAAGTACACAAAAGTATAATCAGTGTATTTAAAAATTATGCATAAAATGCATTTTTATTACACTTCTAGTGATCAAAGCACACTGTTAATACACTTTAGTGCACAATTTTTAAAGGAGAAGTGGCTCAAGGCGACTGTGGATCCGCCCACAAACAGCAATCACCTGAAACCCAAGGAAAGGTTACATTTGCGATGCGAAAAAATATTGATACTACTGCTGGGCTATAAGTCAATTAGCTACTTTTGTCATGGTGAGAGTTCCGCCGCGACTTCCTTTACCGCCACCAGCACACCTTTCATTTTTGTTAATAGACCACCGCGTTAGCAAACTGCTCGCCCATCAAGAAAACCGCGGGGCAGTCAATAATTCGCAGAGCAGCAGAGCTGCCGCAACCCTCAAACAGACGTAAAGCCCATAATACAGACGTATTAATGTAATATTTTAGTACTCATTAAGTAATTGTTTCAATAGATTAATCTTATAAAAGTTATCTTAATGAAATAAAAGCCTCGCTTTAACATAAACACAAAAAAACTGATCAATTTAATCGCTATTACAATGGGGTATCGGCGGTCTTATTTCAAAAATCCATACCTTGTAAATAGCCTGCAGGGTTTTCAAACATAATTTTATGTTTATAATGTAATATATAGGCCTATATTTCACATAAGATTTCTTGCCCGAGCGTGAGGGTCTGAAAGCGTGTGTCACGCCAGATGTGTGAGATCTGGCAAGACGTACATTTAAATATTTAAATTGTTTCACCAAGTTGATTTGTATAGAAAAAAAACATACACATACTTTATACACTTGTTAAAAAGTGGAAACTTCGACGAACATGAAATCACCAGTTTACCACATCTATTTATTCAACGTTTTATAAAATGCATGCTGTGTTTGAAAACTTTTCAGCTGTACGATTTCAGGACAGTGCCCTGCGATGGGCTGGCCCTCATCCTGTGTTGTTCCCCGCCTTGTGCCCTGCGAAGGGCTGGCTCCCCATCCTGTGTTGTTCCCCGCCTCGTGCCCTGTGATGGGCTGGCCCCCCATCCTGGGTTGTTCCCCGCCTCGTGCCCTGTGATGGGCTGGCCCCCCATCCTGGGTTGTTCCCCGCCTCGTGCCCTGCAATGGGCTGGCCCCCCATCTTGGGTTGTTCCCCGCCTTGTGCCCTGCGATGGGCTGGCCCCCCATCCTGTGTTGTTCCCCGCCTTGTGCCCTGTGATGGGCTGGCCCCCCATCCTGGGTTGTTCCCTGCCTCATGCCCATAACTTCTAGGATAGGCTCTGGACCCCCGCGAACCAGAAGGATAAGTGGTTTGGAAAATGGATGGATGGATTTCAAGACAGAGTAGCGACTGTGTTAGGAATATTATAACATTTTGATTGAATGTGTAAGATGTCGCTGCTGTTATTAACACCAATGGTTCATTAACGCAAACAAAGGGCTGCATACATTGAAGTACGTCTTGCTTAGAGGTTTGTCGTTTTTGGCATGAGAAACGGCGGTTCTAGTGTTATTGGGGGTACAAGCAGTGTTAGCTGCAAGATCGCTATTGTTTTTCTTTTAACTGGAATTGTTTTATTTTTAATTATTATTACTTAATTTAACATAACAGTCACAGCTTTTGTGATTATTGTTTTATGTTTGTTCTCTGCTAACTGAATCATGTGAAAAAATTAGCACACCCCATTAAATGTTTGGCTCAGTGGGCTAAGCCTGTGTGCCTGTAATCAGAAGGTCACGGGTTCAAACCCAGCCCCAGCACGTCTGTGGGTCCTTGAGCACAAGGCCCTTAACCCCCAGCTCCCTCAGTGCTGCTATGGGTGGCAGCCCTTCGCGGACAACTTACTCTACAAAGAGAAAAAAAAGTAAAGTGTCAATTATTATTATTATTCTTTATTAAGAAATACAAACATCAATATTAAATCTTCTTTCAAATTATATCTGTAGATAAATGTAATTGTATCACCTATACAAGAACAAAAAACCAATTTACTTAACTATGTTGGCAATTTCCACTGAAATGTATACATTTAACAAAGCTCTGCTTCTGGAAAGAATTTATTTTAATCTGCCTGTCACGTTCATGCGCCTACTGTTTTTTAATACTTGAGAAATACTGAGCATTCTGAATTGTTTTTTGTTTGGCCCAGTTTGAAGATTAAATATCATCAAATAGGTAGTTTTGGAATATTCTAATGTGGGGAATTTAAGTTGTATATTGTACACTGTGTACCTCAAACATGTTTCTCATTTCAAATGTATCACCATTTAACAATAGTTAGCTAGCTATACTGTAAAGATTAAATTTAATATGTAATGTTTATGATTTTCACAAGTGTGTAAATTAAGGATGCTTGAGCTGATTTTTCTAATAATGCATTTGAAAGTGAATGTGTGAAATAAAAGGCTTTTGGATTTAAAGTTTCACAATAAGTAATGACATGTGAGCAACCAGTTCTGAATAATTAATAGCCAATTTTGCATTTTGACTGTCATATTCGTGTTGAGCACATAAAAATGGATAAGAAATGACTAATTTTATTTCAGTAACATGACTTTTGTAAAAATTTGTTGACCAGTGTAATTCAGTGCCAGTACCAGTTTTTACACCAGCAGAAAACCAACAGAAAAGGTACCATAGTTTTGGTCTTTTTCTGAAGTACCTAAAACAGGGTAACCTTTGTAGTGGAAAAGCACCTTAAGAGCTGTCACTCCGACTGAGCTCTTCCAAAGAAAAAGGAGCAAGTTGTGAAATCGGCAGAGGAACAAGAGCTGAGAACTGCAAATATGTGACATACAACCTGTAGCTGAACAAATACAGCATTGCACTAACAGTGCAATGGTCATGGGTTCTAAGCTCCAGGGACCACACAAATTATAACCCTTCCCTCTACTGTAAGTTGCTTTCGACAAACATTCTCACAGTGAGAGTCACATGAGTACTCTACTCCGGAAGGATTCTTTCATCTCCTTTGAAGTTTCTCCACACAGGTCCTAACTGCTCTCAGTTAGGAAGCCCAATTAGTTAATCTCTCCAGCTGCCCCTCAGCCTATGACACCATATGACAACCGCAGACTTTCCACAGATTTAGGTCTAGCCGTACGACCTCCTGGCCTCACAGGGCACCATCATCAAAACAAACCACATGTATGTGGGCCAAGCTCTTAGTGCCGTCATAAACACTCTTCCATGATCCTTATAATCGTTTTCTTCTGGCAATTATCCAAAATAACAATAACTTCAACACTTTCTTCCTGCTGCATGAAATGCTCTTTTCTTCGTTTTCTCATGTCCAAAAGCTCATCAAAGTGTTTCCCCCATCAGCAAATATTTCTGAAGGTCCCCCAGGTTCATGAACTCCCAAGAAAGGAATGACACCCATTCCATGGCCAAAATTACTGTGACCAAAATAACAAGGTGACTGGGAAGTACAGCAATGAGGCTTGGTGATGGCATGAGGGGTTGCATTCTGCTTGAGCAGATTCCAGCTCCAAAGATAGAAGCCTGGACCATTGTTTTGGTGGTGAATGTTTTACCGTAAATAAAGTATTCCTAAGCAGCTTGGGCCTGTTTTTTGTATGCCCCCATACAGGAGTGAACCTCTGTGCTGGGAGAAAAAACACAAAATCCACCGTAAGCACAGAGCCCATAAGATTAAAGAGGCATCATTTAAGTGAACTTAATACCTAAGTATTACGAGCTATCACGGCCCATCACAGGGCACGAGGCAGCGGACACCCCGGGTGAAATGCCAGCCCATCGCGGGGCTGTGTTGTGAGGCAGTGGACACCCTGGATGGGATGGCAGTCCAACACAGGGCACAGACTAATAGCAATTTTGAGTTGCCAAGTCACCTAAACCTCACGTTATTGGATTCCAAAGTAAACACTAGGAAAAGATGCACAAACTCTACAGACCAAGAGTGGTAGATATACATGATTCATCAACAGATAAATAAATAATGAGTAACAGACTCCTAAATAAGCTCAAAAGCATCAAACATTTTTAATAAGTAGCATGTAGAAGAACCAAGTGTATGAGTGATGAGTCCTGCATCTGCACAAATTTAAAACTGTCCGGCTCATCCTGAGAGACTGTAGCTTCAGGAAACAGCATCAATTATTAAGCACTGCCTAATGACAGAGGCTGGGAAGCCCCCCCCCCTTCGGCAAAATGCATTGGCTGATCACACACCACTCTCAGGCAGTAAACAGCAGCTGGGACTGGCAAGCTAAAAGCTGGCCTGAGCAGGGCTCTTACATGGACAAAGGTAGGGCCACAGTGACCCCACCCCCACCAACCATGCTGCTGTGGGTGTCTCATGGTGTATGAGTGTGATGTAATGGCAGCAAAGAGCAAGTGACTGGATTATTAACATTGATACAAAGCACCTCTTTTTGTTTTCCATTCTCTGTCAAGTTTTGCCTTTTTCCCACCCTTGGTGATCCAATCCCAGAGCCCAACCAATCACCTGCATCTGATTCCTTTGCTTTTTCTGGATGTCCGCCCACAGTTTGTGCTGTTTTTCAAATCTTGATGAGAGCCCTATTCATTATGGCAAACCTGCTACCCTAATCGGATCCTGCTACCTGGGTCCTGCTCCATTTTGTCACACACAAGACTCCAGCACTTAGAGAAAACACAACTGACTGATTCCTAGTTGTCAAACACATGGCACCCCAAACTGGTCCATCCACCCAGAACACCAGAGACAATTGGATAGCACAGGAAACTAGTAATTATTGGTACAGGAACTATGCGGCTCTAGGACAAGGCACGCGGAGGCAAACTCAAGCAAAGAGCACTGGAGAGACCAGGAACAGGAACAAGGGGGATGCGGGAAATGGGACTGAACAATGCAAACAAAAAGCCCAAATAAGTCTCCATCTGCTCAGCACATCGGGTGTGAAATTCCAGACAATCAAGATGACAAACTCGGAAAGGAGACACCAGAGAAACATCTGGACAAAGAGTAATAAATTAAAATTAGCCCCACAGAGGTGTAAATGAGCCTTTCTTCCAGAATAGATGCAGTGCACTCAGAGCCCCCACAAGACTGAGATGCTGAACGACTGCTTGGCTAAACCAGGGGCAGCTCGCACACCCATGAAGATCAGTTCGCCAAACAGCCCTATAATAATTCCAAATACAAATAAATAAGTAATGCAATGTTTGGATTTGTGAGGGAAATGCGTTCACTGTTCATGCATTTTCATTTAGTCTGTTCAGATGTCTAAGACTTTCAAACTATGACTGTAGTTTCAATTTTACAATTATCACTAACATCCACTGGCTGAAAATTCACACTGCACAATTTATGTTAATGGTGTTGCCTGATTGGACATGTTTACAGGTTGGACTAAATTTGATTGGATTGTGTAGTTTAAAAAAATGCGAGTGGATATGTTTTAATTCTGGCAACTCCGGTTTCTCCACAACCTTACAACAACCATTAAGTTTCTCCACTTTTAGTGAGTCACCCCAGAATCATTATTTTTTCACCATTTTTTCATAACAGAATAATTTGTAATGCTTTACATTAACTGCACCTTCATAATACATTCATAAGCATCATATAAGTATATATAACCATCCTAACATTCCTCAACAGAACTTTAATGAATACAAATATCAAATACTATACAATTATACAAGTATGATGTTTGTCATTATCAAATAATGTTTATTGATATATATTACAGCTAAGGTATTTTAGGATGTTAAGGTATACTTACATAACACATATGAATGTTCTATGAATGCATTATGAAGGTGAATTGAATGTTCTATGAATTCATTATCAATGCATTATGAAGGTGCAGTTAATGTAAAGTGTTACCAAATTATTTGTGAAAATGGACATTTTCTTGTGAGAACAGAATAATATTCTTAGAATAAACATACAGTACTGTGACATCATAGGGATGGTCATGCATGTGTGGCACTGTTTGTATATGTAACTTTGTTATATAATATATGCATCCATGTATTTTACATTGTAAATAAGTGTTGTACCCATGACATGTTTTAATGTCCTTCATTATGTCATGTCCTGTCTCTGTGCTGTACTATGGTCCAGGGAAATACCACTGTACAAAGCATATGTAGGTGATGTGACAGGGAAATACTGTCATATCACTGTACACAGCACACGTAGGTGATGTGATAATAAATTCTCAAATTTCATAGAAACAAAGCTTCACAGTCACATTCAAACAAAAAAATGTCTGAATCCTTGGGAGTTATTCCACTAGGCAAAATGTGTTGTGCTTTACACTGTTCCATCTACAGCTGTAGTCGAAAACAGGCAGTGTCAAGTCTTTCGTTAATGGTAACACAGAATAAACAGGAAGTGTCAAGCCTTTCATTAATGGTAACACAGAATAAACCGGAAGTGTCGAGCCTTTCATTAATGGTAACACAGAATAAACAGGAAGTGTCAAGCCTATCATTAATGGTAACACAGAAAATGTCATTTATAATGTGCAAAAGTCTGTTCACTGACATAGTGTGTGATACTCTTATTTTCTTAGGAAGCTCTCATCCTGGAAAAAAGGTTGCATGGTGCATGCAGTAGGCTTACAAACATGTACTGTATCAGTGTCAGTGAAGGCTGTGTATAGTCTAACCTATCAGGCCTAGCTCCCACTTTCACAGGGATTATCTGTCAGCCATCGGTGGTGGGCTGATTGTACGACTGTACAAAAAACTGAGCAAAAAAAATTCTGATCTGTAACATATCATAACAATACAGTGCAAAACCATGGACACAACAGCGATTCCTTATTAATCATTAATCTGAGACTCAGGGAAAGCTGAAGAGTCTGATTATCTAATAAAGGTCTCCAGACCTCTTAGTGCTGAGTAACATCATGCTCCCCCCAGCATGCAATGCACTTCAACAGGCAACATGTTCTCCTTGGATCTGTCCTCTGAACATAAGTGCCCTTTAGAAGAACTGATCAGGATGTCTGTTGTGGCTGAGACAGACCCTGTGACTTTCCATTCTTTTCCTTCCCTGACTATGAACTACATTTCCACAGATGTTGTTTTCCTACAACAAGACTGCCTATTGTTGCCTATTGTTGTTTTTAGTTCATCTGTTGTGACAGATTAAACAGTAAAAACGGCCCTCAATGCTTGTTTAGCCACTGCATGCTCCAACCGGAAGCCATTATTCAATGCTTAGAGAAAATGTTTTACCGAGTTCTGTCCTTTCAGAGACCCAGTGTATGGGAATAGAGATCCTGCAGCCACTTAGATCAGACTGGGTGCTCTATGAGGAGTTCAAGGTTGGGGGTGGGAGTTTTTCCCCCGGGAAATTCCAGGCATTCCATATCAACATGGGAGGTGTGTCCCTCATGGACGTCACATAAGTGCTGTTACACCAGCCATAAGGAGCGAGCCAAGCTTGAGCCATTGGGACTGGGTTCCATTTGGAGTATGAGTCGGCATCAGGAATCACCAAAACCCGAACAGTCTTCCCATCTTACTCAGCTATGTCATTGAGAACATGAAGCCCTTCTTTGTGAGACTGATGTGTTTGAGGGGTGCAGTCAAAGCTTCAAGCTTCCCACTCAACTTACTCCCAGCCCTCAGGAACAGAAGAAACCTGTGTCTTTGTCATTTGACTTGAGAATGAAGATCCAAGGAGTCAAGAGTTGCATCGATCACTCCATAAGTGCCTCCACACAACAAAGATACCCCAGTTCATCATGGTGGCACATGCACTATAGATCTGACCAGAGAATTACACTAGAAGTAGGTCAGATAATTGAATCTACTAAATCGCCATGACTGACCTACAGTCTCCAAATGGAACCAATGGAGCTGAGGAGAAGCGGAATGTCTTTCATTGGGCTAAACTGTTAGTACATTCCAAAACAGTTCAATAGTCATAATCATCAGTTTAGACTGTCTTAAAGGGCTACTTTTTATTTTTTTATAACTATTATTATTATTATTATTATTATTATTATTATTATTGTCTGTGAAAGCCTTTGTATTACCAATTATGAACAACCTTTTTACATCAACTGTCTGAAGCCTGAGTGAAGGATGTTATTAAATCAAACGGGGACCCGTTTGTCAAATAGGCAGTGCGGGGTGGAGCCTGGTGACACTGCTGACAGCACACCATAGACCCTCACCCTGTCACGCCCGGCGGTGGACCAGCAATGGGAGGCAGCTGCCCCAACCAATACGGGGCTCCACGTTAGATAAAAGCCTGACAACACCGCAGCCCAGTGCGAGGTATTGTTGATGTGTAGAGACATACTAAGCGTTCATTTCCCTGTCTCCCGTCTAGCTCCGTTCCACCCTGCTTGCCCTGCCCGACACTCCCTGCAACCCATCTCAACCTCCCTCCTGCCCTTCCTCCCCCCCCACTCTTCCTCCTCGTGAGTTCCCCGTGTGCCTTGTCTGCTTCTTCGGACGGACCTCCCGGTGATCGAACATTTTTCCTGCAACCCCGACTACGGATCCGGATCCGGACCCTGGTCTGCCGCTTGTTCCCGATCTCCTGGTTTTCGACCCTGCCTGCACGACCATGTCTCTGGCCGCTCCCCGGTTCTGTTCCATCTACTGAGTTAAATAAAGGCTCTGTGAGCAATCCTTCTGTTGGTCCGAGCGGGTTCTTGACACACCCCATACCATAGCATAGGATTTTGCAGACCAAGCAGGAGATGAATACATGTAAAGAACTTAATTTAACAGCCATACCATCTTTTGAAAGAGCAGTGGTGATACCCTGATGTACTGGCTAAAAACTGTGGCAACATTTTACTTAAGGCCATGTTTTTAGTAATTTATAGAGAATCATAACAAACAATAACGCATTCATAAAGCATTATACACATTGCAATAAATATATCAAAAGGCATAAAACATTATAGCCATGTGTATTATGTATTATGAACGCTTTACGAAGCTTTCATTTCTAAGGCACTATATAGATAAGGTCTGCTTCCTAGACCTTCAATAATCTGAGTTCTTCAAAAGGTGGGCTATCTGAGACCCATGCACCTATACTCAGGTTTTTGGATGTGGATTGTGCCAGAAAATGATCTGCCAGTTATAGTTGATGTGTGGAAGTTAAGATATAGACAGACCTCTTTCTGCTTACGCATATGCATTCATAATAGCAGATAATAATTTTGATACCTTTCCAGAGGTTAATCTATGAGCAGAAGGTTGTATTTATTGCAGATGAAGATGTTTCAGTTTATAATGTAATTACTGGAAATACGGGGCAAAGGGCTCTGTTCCGCGAATGGAAAATTAATGATGACTTCAAATTAAAGCAGGAGTATCTAAATCTACAGGTTGAGTTAAAAAAC
>JAODLD010000042.1:4298407-4326867 GCA_026781065.1 Mormyrops boulengeri | reverse complement strand
TAGTGTAGCGCAAGCTAAAACCCTGGGTTCCTTTAAATCTGAGCTAGATAAGATTTTAACAACTCTGAGCTATTAGTAAAGTTCTCCCAAAACGAGCTTGATGGGCCGAATGGCCTCCTCTCGTTTGTAAATTTCTTATATTCTAATGTTTTGTGCATTTTGAAGGAACTTCTTTATATGTTTCTGTCATCTATGCCATCGTTCTAGCCCCCGTTGTCATGAAATGCTTTGAGACACTCATCATGGCACAGGTCAAATGCAACCTCCCCCACTCACTGGACCCACTACAATTCGCATATCGGCCTAACAGGTGGACTGAGGACGCCATATCTGCTGCCCCTCACCTGGACAAGAGACACACTTACGTTAGAATGCTGTTCATAGACTTTAGTTTGGCATTCAACACCATCATCCCCCAATGACTGTACATAAGAGTGAGCTGGGACTGAGCATCTCTCTGCAACTGGATACTGGACTTTCTGTCAGAGAGGCCTCAGTCCGTCCGTATCAGTAACAACATTTCCAGCCTCATCAGACTGAGCACAGGAGCTCCTCAGGGCTGCGTTCTCAGTCCACTATTGCTCACACTGCTGACCCACGACTGCACTGCCACACATGGCTCTAACCAAATCATCAAGTTTGCAGACGACACAACTGTGGTCGGGCTCATCAATGACAACGATGAGTCAGCATACAGAGATGAGGTTCAGCAGCTGGCTGTCTGTGGCAGTGAGAACAACCTGACAGTGAACGTGGACAAAATTAAAAAGATGATCGTCGGCTTCGGGAAATCCTGCCCCACCCACATCCACACCCACACACCACTCAGCATCAACGGCTCCACGGTAGAGACTGTTAAGAACAACAAGTTTCTGGGAGTGCACATTTCAGATGACCTCACCTGGACCACCAACAGAGCCTCCATCACCAAGAAGGCTCAGCAGTGTCTTCACTTCCTAAGGCAACTGAAGCGCCCCCCCCCCCTTCACTGTGTTCTACAGGGGCACCATAGAGAGCTTCCTGACCAGCTGCATCTCCAATTGGTTCGGCAGTGCCAGCCTGCAGCTGATTGTAAAAGCAGCATCAGGAGATTTTCTGGAAACTTTGCATCAGGAAGGCCTCCTGCATTGTGCTCGACTCCTCACACCCCCCATATGAACTGCTCACACTGCTCTCATCTGGCAGACACTATCGCAGCATCAGGGCCCGATCCACCAGACTGCGCGACAGCTTTTTCCTACAGGCCATCGGACTCCTAAACACACTGCCTGCCCTACCTCTACCTCACACACCCACCCAGACTGTGAACTGACTGTGAGCTTTGCACCCCTGCACTTTACACGTCACAAGTTTTGTGATGTACATGCTGCTACATGAACAATCATGTTTATTCCTGATAGATATTTGTTCATACAAAATACTCACATCACACGCTGCTGATCTTTTGCACGCTTAATGCACAAAAAATGTATATTCCATGATTGTGACTGCAGTTTTCTCTACTTGACTGATGCAATATTTGCACATTATTGAACATTGTTTGCATATATCTTTGTTGTTTTCTGTTACACAATTGCACATATTATTGAACTACTCACAAGGAAATTGCACATACCCCCTGCTAATGGTGTGTGATAGTGCCTTTAGCTTACCTCATAACTGGATTTTTTCCTCATTTAAAGTAGAATTTATACTTATTTAAAATAACACATTTTGAAGTCATTACAGTGAAAGTATTTTTCTTCTTTGGTCTCCTTAAAAGTTATATGGCTGTTTAGTTTCTTGATAACAGTAATTGCTACAAGAATAGTCATCAGCTATATAATCTATTCTATATATTTTACAATGCACACTTATTTTTCAGATGAAAAGCCTGCCCGCCTCACTATGCTATTGGGTGTTATACTAGTGGGGGGTGGAGGAGAATATGTGATTAGGCTACTAAATGTGTGACATTTGCTGATTGTAAACTTCCCAGCTGTCTTCTTGAAAGAACACTGTAGTGCTACTCGGTATGTGTGGACCACTAGATTAAAAAACAAAAAAACTTTATGAGGTATATGAAATATGAACTTTTTCCACACCCCTTTTGCCTGTTAAGCTATACTCCTTTGCAGCGTCACAACTTTAGGTGGCTGTTAAGCTCAACCCATACTGCCTGGTAATCTCTGTCATACACAAGCAAAGAGGAGGAGAAAGAAAGATCTAAGGATGGGAATAGAGTTTACAGAGGCACACAAAGAGTTCATTGAGAGAACTGCAAAATGTTACTTGAAATGAGCTTCATCCAACCCTTAATCCAATTCACTATTTACCTACCACTGTCATGGTTGTTCCCCACAGCCCCTCCCACCTGTAGATTACCCTCATCAATAATCACCCCCTTCTGCAATGTTTACCTCAGTCTGGTTAACGCTCTCCTTGTTCTGTCTTGCTTTTACCTACCGAGTCTTGATGGTCTGATTTTGGTTTTGGTTTGTTTTGGTGATTCGGGTTTCTTAGGTTGGTTTTTACGAATGAATCTGTGGTTTCTACTTTAGTTCCATCCTGAATCCTTTTTGTTGGTTGCTCAAGCTTGTTTAATTACTTGACCCTGTCATAAGTGATCACCATTGTAGCACTATGCTGGAGTACTTCCTGGACACCACAACTACATGCCTTGCAGTCAGAAACTGTCAGAAACTTGTCAGTACTGGGCATTTGGAGGCCTGTCAGCTGAAAATGAAAGGAATGACAGAACACCTGACCATGTGTAGGTGTGCTTTGGGGTGTGCCCTTTCACCTGTGACCGTGTATTTTTCCCTAGAACTTGTAAAGTAAAAGTGTTGCTGTGACAGAGAGTGATGGTTCAATAAAACCCTAGGTGAAATGTTGGAAATTTCCATCAATTGACACTAGAAAGTTTATGGGGATGTTGGCAAAGAAAACATTTTACACCATTTTTCAGATAATATGGCCAGGGTCATGCTGCTGTAATTTCCTGTGATTTTCAGTGTCCTTGTCTACTGATATGGTTCCATGAGATTTTTTAAGCATTCAGCTGCAGGTCCATCCATCCATTTTCTCATGCCTCCATCTATCCTTTACAAAACTGCTTGTCAGGGTTATTGAGGGCCTGACACCTAACTGAGGCAGCATAGGGACCAAGGCTGGGGAACACCCTGAATGGGATGCCAGTCCATCACAGGGTACGGGGCTGGGGTACACCCTGAATGAGATGCCAGTCCGTCACAGGGCACGGGGCTGGGGTACACCCAGGGCGGGATGCCAGTCCGTCACAGGGCAAGGAGCTGGGATACACCCTGGGCGGGATGCCAGTCCATCACAGAGACCAAGGCTGGTGTACAACCAGGATGGGATGCCAGTCCATCACAGGGCACCAACAGACACACAAATTCACACACTCTCTGAACTCATAATGTTCCCAGAAGCTGCTGTACACTGTAAGTGGTGCCACCTCCCCCACCAGCGGATGTGCAGCACAGGCGGCCAACACTTTGTGATTTCATCCCGCTTCAGCCTTGTTGCTGGACCATGACACACATATTTCAACATCTGAGAAATCAGAACCATACTTAGGCCCACTGCTTATGGGTCTCCTTGTTTTCTCTGAAGAAAAAAACTCCTAATAAAGGTATGTTTTACACACAGTGATGTCATGGTGAATAGTGGGTGGGGTTGGCATTCTTGTTTTCTCTCATTCTAATGCTGGAGGGGCTCCAGCTTGAGGCTGTAGGAGGGGGAGGGGTGAAAGCAGGCATTCTTGTCTGCCTCAGCTCCAGAGGCTATTATGCTGCATGAGTGGGGGGGTAAATATGAGGATGGGGGGTGCAAGCTGTACGCTAGTGGCAGTGTTTTTAGAATATGGTAGGAGAACGGGCACCATTTTAGGGGTCTAGGGGTTAGGGGTGGTTGGACGTTCACAAAGGCAAGGATTGTGTCCACAGGGCCTCCACTGCAAGATCGGACATTTTGTGAGTCATAATTGAGCTGTTTGTCATTATGGACACAGAGCAAAAATGTTCATGCATGGTGGGATAGGACAGCATCAGCTGCGACAGAGTTATAAAGCCCTCCAGTTGGCCGAGCAGTACTCCAGCATCACCCAGAAAACGGAGAGGCATTTATCACCCACCGATCATTAGCTAACTGGGCAGTTTATGTTCTCCACCTTGTTATATCACCAAATATCAATCCAGTTACAGGGACTCAGCCAAATGGACCAGTTTTGCAATTAAAGTGCCATCATGCACATTTGAGAATTAAATATTATTTGCCCGTGGACCAGGGGCGCAACTACTCACTTTTTGGGGGGTATCCATTTCTGCATTACTTACGGATGGACTGGAGGATAACATCATTTGACAGTCCAACCCAGCTGGGTCTAAGAGTTTCCTTCAAATAACCGTACATGACAAAAGTATTTTTGAAGCTTTTTTCAGATAAAGTTTTTAACTTCCTACATATTCTATCTATCCATATAGAAATGTTAAGGAAATTTTACAATTGAGTAGGTAAGGCCCCCAGCAGCCAATATCCAGTCTCATTCCTGTTTCTCAATGATTTTGCCACCTGCTGTCCAGGTGTGCTCCCTCCCCCCCCCCCCCCACTTTCTCTCTCTCTCACACTCCTCTGTTATTATTGGTCGAGTGTCATGGCCACTGTTAAGCCGGACACTAATGTTCACACCACTGAGGAATGGAGTCCTTCTAAATGAGCTTTTCCAGTGTGCGAGCATATCCTTGGTGTTGAAGGAGCTTCAGCTCAGCCCTGTGGCGCCCTGTGGAATGTGAGCGTGTCAGGTCAGGTCCAGTCCAGTCATGCACCAGTGACCCCAACAGTCCCCGATTTTTGTTTTCCCACAGAAGCTTCTTGTGCTGCATTCCCCTGCCACTCTGCTTGTCATTCCTCCCCTGCATATTAATAGCAATTTCTCCAGTTATGTTGGCAGGAACCCAAAGACAATATGGTCCCAGATGGAACCCCTTGCAAGACGCCCAGAGCGAAAACCTGCCACTTTAGTCAATAAACACACTAACATATCTGAAGATGCCATGTGTTTCAGTCAAATAATGTTATAGCGCTACAGTGCAGTCATTTTTTCCAGTACATTAATTGTTCTCACACAGCATTTTGATATTTCATTGCTTTGGTTTATCAGGAATTTTAATTAAACATTACTGTATGCCAATTAGTGACGAAGTTTATAAGTGCAGAATAAAGATGTATCATGGATTTGGAAACACCTTAAAAATCTGGAGGAAGCTTTCAAACAAGGAAATTAACAGTAATTAACTGGTGAGGCATGCCTCACCAAGGCAAAAAGTGAGGGTCTGTGAGGTCAAACAGGATAGCTTAAAGTAGGCAGATGACTAGACAGGATCCTGAAAAATCATTAACAAAGACCCAAATCCCCATCCTCTTCCTTCTTTTATAGGAAAAGTATATTCTTTTATGTCCTGAGGGTGGTTAAGATGGGGGCTTCCTTGAGAATGCTGAGTCTGTTTTCCCACAGGGGTGTGTGGGGTTGTTGGTCTGTGCAAAAAAACAGGCATCACCAGCATGCGTTTAATGTTAATAATGACTAGGTTATGGCACGCCTAGCCTCTCCAGCCTCCTGCCAGCAGGGCTGGTCAGCACTGGAAAAGTTGAAAATTCTCAAAGCAGCTAGGAGGAACCAAAGGGCATTACGCAGACCCGGTGTGAGACTCATGGCAAAAGCCAGAAGCCTGAGAGAGTGAGAGAAGGTGAGAGGGATTTCACACTTTGGTGCTTTGGACTGGTGTGGTATCTGGAAGGAGAGTTGAAAGGGCATGAGAGAGGGCATTGGTGAGCTGAAGGCACTGAATACTGGACCCATTAGCTGGGTTTCCTGAGGGACTCTCGTTTCCTCCTGCAGTCCAAAGATAAGCAATTGAACTGATTGGTGTCAACCAGCATAAGGTATGAGTATGTACCCTGCAATGCACTGGCATCCTGTCCAGGCCATATCCCTGCATTTAGGCATGGATTAAAGTATGATTATGTACCCTGCAATGCACTGGCATCCTGTCCAGGCCGTATCCCTGCCTTTAGGCATGGATTAAAGTATGATTATGTACCCTGCAGTGCACTGGCATCCTGTCCAGGCCGTATCCCTGCCTTTAGGCTTGGATTAACTCACCTGGAGGCCTTATACTGACATCGATTTAACAGACCGTTCAATTTTTCCTGAGATTGGCCCTGACAGCCCATGCATTAATCTATATATCCTAGGATAGCCTATGCATTAATCTATATATCCTAGGATAGCCTATGCATTAATCTATATGTCCTAGGATAGTCTATTCATTAATCTATATGTCCTAGGATAGCCTATGCATTAATCTATATATCCTAGGATAGCCTATGCATTAATCTATATATCCTAGGATAGTCTATTCATTAATCTATATATCCTAGGATAGCCTATGCATTAATCTATATGTCCTAGGATAGTCTATCCATTAATCTATATATCCTAGGATAGCCTATGCATTGATCGACATGCCCCCCTCCCCCCAAGTTTGCTCCAACCTGTATGTGTGTCTCATAGATAAAAAGAGGATTTCCCCACGGAAAAGAACATCTCTAATCTACAGGCAAACTGGCTGGAGGATGGATACATGCCAGCTGACACAGCAGCGTTTGTCTGCAAATTTATGGGAAAATCCTCCTTACCACATGAATGTGTTAATGCAAACTTAATCCAGTTATTGTGCTTGCTTAAATTCTAGTTATCTTTTAAGTCTTTCAGAGAATGAAATTCCACCTCAGATGTAACGACAACAAATAAGAATGGGAAGAGGTGCCATGCAGCGTTATGGACAATATCCCCAGCAGTGAGATTACAATGCAAACATGTCTATAAAAGGAACACATCTGCCAAGATAAACATGAAACTCCAAACAATCATTTGCTCCATAGTTTATTGTCATTGAGGCATGAATCCCCATTACACCAATTTCCCTTTTGCGTAATGGATATTTTGGGGTTTTTGTGAATTTCAGGAAGACGCAACGTGGAAGCTGTTGTTTGCTCAAAGAGTTCAATGGGTCATTAATCATCAAGAAGGGCAGGACTTAAGGTAGACAACACATGTTAAAACAATAGACCATCCAAAGTATGAAGTGAACAGGCAGTAGTGGCGGAAAGCAAGGGAGTGGCTAGAAATTCTGAAGCCAATAATGTAATAACTGCAGATAATGTAATAATGGCTAATAATGTAACAATGGCCAATAATGTAATAGTTTTTCCATTTTTAACGTAATAAAAGTTGATAATGTAATAACTGGTCGATAATGTAATACTTTTTCTGAATTGTTAATGTAAGTTATTACATTCTTGGCTAGTTATTATATTATTGAGTTTTATTACATCAAGAACAGAGAATTTTATTACATTATTGGCTGTTACAGGGCTCCCCACTAGGGTTGGCACTTTCAATCTGGGATTCCCCCCAGTAGATTTAGCCAAATAGGGGCAGTTTGACGTTAAACGCAAATTTCACTAGCAAATTTTAGTTACTAACTAAACTCTGCTAGAGGTAAGACGTGTGTTAGAAGCAATCCGTGAATAACTCTTAATATTTTAATGCACTTTCATGCACTTTTCAGCATTATTGACCCATTTTAAGTTACATGATTTTTTTTATTCAAGTACTATGTCACCACACGATAGGTACAATACCCATATCAAATAAAATATACTTTTTGATGACATTTTGGTGGTTTATTTTGTATTGCTTTAAAGTGGTAAAACACGCTGCATCTTTAAGATGGCGATCATACTGTAACTACGCAAGATAAGCTAACATTCAGAGCGGCTTATTCCCCCCACCCCTTCTGTACCTGATATGTATTTGTGAATAATGTATCTTCGTTTTTACTTGTTTGTTCTGGGTCAGATGAGGGATCTGATTGCTCCAAAGAAACTGAAAATGGGAGGGCTGTTTGTATTGTTTTATTGGGCTGCTTTCCGTCTCTTCAAACAGAAACAATTAAAGTGATCTCACGCTGCTATTCAACCTTTTATTCTTTGCATAGCTAGTAGCCTACATTGTGATATGTAGTCCCACTTAGAACACTGTGAATCGGAATTTGGTAATATGGAAAAGTTTGTATCTGGATCGGGATGATCTAACCCAATGTTGCCTTGAAAAACCGGCACAAAAGTAAGATGGATTACCCAGTCCTGCATAGCAAATTTCCAAATCAGGATCATTCTGATCTAGATTAAACCTTTTGAACGACCGGACCCTGATTATTACCCCCGCGAAACTGACCAAGAAAAACGGTTGTTTTTAAGATCGATGATTATTACGAAAATGGATATCTGTGCTTACTTGGTTGTGCCTGGCCTGCAATCGATTGATAGGCGATCGACTGGGAGACCTTGGCGATTCACAAAATCCGACGGAAATAACATGGCTTAATGGCGTGTTGAATTCACAGGCAAAAGTCTCTCATAAAGTTTTAACAAGCTCAAAAGACTCCTACGAGTCGTGCGTGTGCCTGATATACGGCTTAATGAAAAGCGACGTTTGAATGTTTGTCCTTTTGAGCTTCTTTACCGCTTGGGATGGCTAAACGCGGCGAAGGATGCCTTGCATTTCAAACGTAAACATCCCTCCGCCCGAGGAGCTGCGCCTCCGCCCGGATCCTCGCTTCGCCATTCCTCACACTTCATGCCTTTTTCTTGCGAAATGTAACGTAACTGGTCGGGAATTCCATTTTGTTTTCATTTAGCCGGGACGCGATCTGTCTTGGTAAGTTGGGTAACTTTTAGTCAGTTATTATCGTGTGGAAGCCTTGGCGTGCTAACCGGCGTTTTCTCGCATTGTGTGCTGGTCGTAAAAATGGCCGAGGGGAAAATGAAGTGATTCGAGTGCTTTGTGTGTCGTTTGCCAATGTAGATGGTGTGGGGCCGCTGTATGCGGGCCAGGACCGAAGTCATCCGGGATACCGGCAAACCCAGAGCACCGGCTGCGAGATGGGCCTCTTGTACTGCGTCTTCTGCGCCATTGGGAAGAGTATAGACATTTTATGCTTCTTGCTGGATTTGAACTTCTGGACGGTCCACTCGCTCATCCGGCTGCTGGTGGCTGTGCTGTCCTTCGTGAAGGACTTGCCAGCAGTGTTGAGAGGCGCACTGGCGGAGTGCTGGAGCACGGCCCTCCTGTATGCTCTCAGCATGGGTGACGGGCTGGCGCAGGGCGTCAGGATGGCGGGACACTTTCTGGAGCACGGGGTGCTGCGGGCGAAAGAGCTGCTGCAGCGAGCCGCGCTCTCCGGCCACTCGGCGCTGCAGCAGGTTTGTGAGGCCTGCGGAGTTGTGCATAGTCTACTTCTCTATGTGCTCAACAGCGCCACCACTGGGTTGATGTTAGGGGCACAGTGTGTCTGCTCCGCAGCTGTGGGCCTGTGGGATGTGGCAGGGGGGACCCTGCTTCGAGCCGTCGAACTGACCGTGGCGCTGCCAGCTGTGATTTGGAGCAGCCTGGCCGGTGCTGCTGCCCTGCTGTGGACACTCTGTCGCTTTGCACTGGAGTTCCTGGGTTCACTGAGCCGTGTCTTCGTCAGTGTCTTCCTGCTGGATCTCTGCGGCCTGGTGCTTGCCGTAATCGTGGTGGGTGCTGCGGTTCTTTACCTGAGCCCCAGCCTTGCCCGCCGCATTCTGTGGGATGCTGGCGCCTTCCCCATCACGGGGCGCCTGCGAGGGGCGCTGCGGCGCTTGCATTTGCTGGCGCTGGAGAGCACACAGGGGGTCATGGAGTTGCAGACACGGCTTCGTGCGGCATGGGGTGGGAGCTATGTCCAGAGGAGGGGGGTGGGGAGCCGTGACGCTTCTCGCCGTCAGGTGACAACCAGTGATAGAACCCCGGGTGGCCTGGCGACACAGCGCAGCTCCACACTGGGCATGGCTGTCCCATGCTCCAGCACGGAGGGGCCCCTGCAAAGACTCTCAGAAGTGGACCCCCCTGCTGACAGCCTGCTGGGCCTCCTGAAGGAGCAGGAGGAGAGGAAGCGCTGCGTCATCTGCCAGGACAGCGTCAAGAGTGTGCTTCTCCTGCCTTGCCGTCACTTGTGTCTTTGCCGCGGCTGCACTCGGCTGCTACTGCGCCTTCCTGTGCACCAGCACAACTGCCCCCTGTGCCGCCACATGATCCTGCAGACTATGGATGTCTATCTCTGAGGAGTGCGGCTTCCACAGGCACGAGGCTCGGTCGTACAGCTGCTTTCTCTTCCAGGCCCTGTTGGCTTCCTGTTCCAGGATCTCATTGGACATTCCGCTCCCCTCTTTTGTCTCTCCTTTTGTGCGTGAGACGCATGCTGTTGTTCTGTGCAGTCAGGCGGTCCTGCAGGCTGTGAGCTTGTCTGTCTTTTTAATACTCCCTTGCAAGTTGCAATAAAAGCACTGAAAAATCCAGCTGTTTTTGCACAAGATAGCAGTGTCACAAAATTGTTTGCCGTCTGTGATATACCACAGGAACAATAGGAATCGTTTATACACAGCTTGGAGTCTGGATCCCCTTTCAGTAGTATTAAGTGAAAGGTTTTTTATATCCATGTGGATGTCTAAGAATTGTTTGATAACTTTAAAATTGTCTTAATGTTTGTGATATTTGTTGAAAGCAGGTGCAATGCAGGTATTTTTATTAGAATAAATAAACAAATTTCTAATTTTATTGATGGAAGTACTTTATTCCCAAATCATTATTCCATATCTCCTGGGAAAACCAGCTTTACATGGAATTAAAATGTCAAATTCACAAAGTATATGTATGCTGATCATTCATTCAGTTTTGACTGATTTGTACACTTTGTCTTGGACCACTGTTATAATTTGTTTTATAATAAAGGGTTATATCCGTCACGGTTGAATTTCCTGCTGTATCCTATGCTTCTGTTTCCTGCCAAGTCCAGCCTGAGACCAGATATTGACTTGTTATCAGGATTGCTATTAGTCTGTCAGCAAACAGCATTCCCCGCCTTTTATGTTTATGCTGAAATGGTATCGATTGGAGGACTCTGAAACTTAAAACCTACAATTTTGCAGTAGAAAGCTTCCCTGGTTTTGTGGTGCAGGGGTAGTAATTGAATCAGAGGGCTGTTTTTTCTGTCCAAAGGTATCATCCAGTAGGGCTTTTCTGGTCTTTGGTGCTCCTGTGCTCGGAAACCGTCTGCAGCTTCAGGAGTGCCTGGTGGGGGCGGGGAGTTGCCCTGTATGCCTGGCACCGTCCTCAACGCTGTTGGGGTTGGAAAAGTTGCCATGTGATTGTCTTGATCTTACTTTTTCAGGAAGTTTTAATATCATTACCAGGATGTTCTCTCTTGTTTTGCAGTGTTTGATTGAATTTTAGCCCAGTGCTCCAGTAATGCGACAACCATTAATTTGAGTTAAAGTCGCTGTTATGTAACTTCTTATAGCTTAAAATCTTCAAAGTATTTTGGTTTTATATGCAATAAAATGGATGTCAAAATGGATGTTTTCATTTAGTACTGCTGGGTGTGTAGCTTTTTGTTAGATATATCTCAGCTTTGATTCTTGTTACAAATCGTTCTGGATGAGAAAGGGGTCCGGTGGAGAACTGAAGTAGTTTTGTGAGTTATGAGTCAAATAAGAACAATAAAGTTTTCAATAGTTCAGTCTGAACTTCGGTGTGCAGGTCATATGATCAGGGCTAGCTGATGCAGTTTCACAATGTTGGTTAAAAGTCTAACTTTTCAAGTTCATAACACTTGGCTAGTGAGGTTAATTTGGTGTTACTATGGTTTTTTTTAATGGTCTGGCCAGAATATTTTATTAATGCTTTGCATTTTTTGAGGAAAATATGGAAAACAAGATCTGCTAAAGGAATTAAGGCAACAGGAATGATGGTTGTAACACTAATCATTCTTTGCCTTGAAACTCTGTTTGATCCTTTTGATTCTTGCATGTTTCTCTCATGTGTCCCTGCCCCAGAGTTCAGTTCTGCCTGAAGCTGTGCAGTCTCCAGCCATGTGGAAGTTAAAGCTAAGAGAAAATCCCTTCATGTGACGCCCCGCCCCCGCCATGCACTCCTGAAGCATACGTGTGACGCCCCGCCCCCGCCATGCACTCCTGAAGCGTGTGACGCCCCTCCCCCGCCATGCACTCCTGAAGCATACACGTGATGCCCCTCCCCCGCCATGCACTCCTGAAGCATGTACGTGATGGCCTTGCTCAGCCCCGACTCACTGGAGAGCGGGGCGTGGGAATGGACCGGTACTCAGTGGGAGGGGGGCTTATCTGAGCATGCTGTTAGGGGGTGTGAGAGGAAGCATGGGGGCGCTTGACAGACAGCTGGCCTCTCCTGGGGCTGTGGGTGGAATTTGCTGGAGCTCTGCGACGTTTCGCTGTCACTCTCCGTTCCCAAACCCCACGCTAAAAATATCGCAGCCCCCAAGAGATGGCCATGACGTTCAGCAAGTGTTAAAGGTGAACGCCTGTAAATTATTTTTTGTTTGATCACTAAAGTTTCCAGTCCTTGGCTTCAAACGAACTTTGTGGGACTGGAAGTAGAAAAAACTATATAGAATAAATGCTATACTAGTAAATAATAAAGACTACGTTTTGTATTGGCCCCTTGCAGACAGTCACTTAAATTCAAAGTGAGACGATGCCATACAGCTCACAGCGTGTGTGGCAGTGTTACTGGAGGGTTAGGGTTAGGGTCCCAGTGCCTTCCAAAATGATCTTGATATAGTTGTAAAAGTGTCTCCCAATTAAAGACATTTCAATCCCTTTACAGTCTTTACTAATTAAAGAATTGTTGGAAAGTTTGTTCATATATAGTAGGCCTGTGGTGTTAGTCTGCCCTGAGCCATGCTGTTGGTTGCATTCGGACGTTAGCTGCTGACGCCGTCTGTGTTGTGCTGCTCTGCGGTGACCTGTCACATTGCTGGCTCCCATTTTCCCCTAGTGCTTCAGACATTCCAGACCTCTGGGATCATACTCAGCATTCTTGAATGAATCTGGTGGACTCCTTTTTAACTTTATTACTGAAATCATATACACTGATATGGGTAAAAGGTTTCTGTATGCCGTTGGTTTCCACCATAGTATAACTGAACCCAATCACTTGCATATACAGAATAGATTTTTATTTATATACATATATATACATATATATATATATATATATAAAATAGATAATTGATAATCCTGTACTCGGTGGTAATGACACAGTTGCCAATGCATTGTCAGTACTTAATTCATAGCTTGTTTTTTTTGCATTTCACAACATCAGTCCATAAACTTGGTATAATTTTACATGCAAACCAATTGTTTGATTCCCATCAACTCCCAGACAGGTGATGCTCTGGTCCTAGGCTGTATTTATCTGCTTTACAGGATTTTGTTTCAACCAACCAGCTGAGAGTAAAGAGTCACAGTCAAATAGTACTGAAGTTGAAACAAAATCCTGGTCTGGATTTTTACTTTCTGGACCTGAAATTGACACCCCTGTCTGCTTTACAGCGCATTCTAAATTCAGCAACAAGAGCTATAAGTGGAAAATGTAAATATCATATAGAGAGAGCTGCACTATGGGTGTCGTGACAGTGATACGCCACAACACCTGCTGCTTTCTGGCCTGCTTGTTCACATGCCCTGAGACCCGGGCATCTGGCTGGCCTTGGGCTACCAGACCTTTTATTTCTTCAGTCAAACTTTGGGCTTTAGTTTGCTCTCCTCAGATGACTTCCAGTTCTTATTCACTTCCCATTTAGACTATTGTTGGAGTAAGCTGTGATTGGTTTATGTCGTCTCTGGGGCCTATACTGAAAAAAATTGTAGTAAATTAGCAGGATTTTGCAAGCTGGAAATAACGGCCAGTGTACGTCTTGAGTCTTGCTACTGTAAGAAGTAGCCGTACTTCTTCAGCTATCATCAGAGGAGAATCTGCAGATGAGATCTTGGGTTGTCATCCCCGGACTTTGTTTTTGAAGTCATTGCTTTGCCCTTGTGGGGATAAATCCTTCTTCTGAAGTTTGTTTTATTGGCTGAGAATCTGTTTTTTTTATAAATAAGTAACTAAGCAATGGCATCTGGGTACGAAGATGGAAGTTTTTGGTTATTTCTCTTATCTTATAAAAGTCCCTGTGAGCAGAATGAGACCAAGTCTTAGGGACAGCATCGCCTTTCGCTCTTCTGAAGTGTCCCTGCTTCAGATCATTTTTCCAGGCCGATATGTAGTACCTCTCCTCCAGAGTATTACCAATGTAACGCAGCTCAAACCCAAGAAGGCAGGTTCTCCTCTGGTTGGCTACATGGTTGTCCTGGGACCCGGGTGGCTTCTGTGCCCGGCAGAACCCAGCAGTGTAACGCAGTTCAAACCCAAGCTGGCCCACCTCTCTACACGCCTTGTCTCTTGGAGTGCTGTTAGAGAGTTTGGGTCCCATGAAAGTGTCCTGTAAATTGTCCTAATGCCCCCCCATGGGGCCCATGCCTGCCTCTCTTACTAAATGTAATGTCATAACCGCTTCCCCTAGGGTTGCACCGCTTCTGGATACACTGGCCATATATTTCTAATGGCTTGTGGTTTTTGCAGGTTCCTTCATCTTGTAGGCCTCTGGCGTGCATCTGCAGCAGGTAAGTGCCCTTATCTTTTCCCAGAGGGCCAGTCACAGTGTGTGGAAACCTTTTGAATGGTTTAATCAATATTTAATGTAAAATAAATGTTTATGAATGTTTATTGCTGAAAAATACCATTATGGAAGCATTTTTAAGCCAAATGTTTATTTTCCCTGTTGTAGAGAGATGAATTTTTGCAGTCTGCTTAAAGCTTCTCCGCCTGCTCGTACTGCTGCAGTTTCATTTTTAATGGATCCTATCAGAGGAAGTTCTGTAGTTACTTGGGTTAAAGTGGTTTGCTGTGGTGTGTGAAGATAGTGATATCGCTAAGTGCCCTTTCCAAAACACAAAGTCGGGTTAATCCTGGTCACAGTGTGCTTCACCCGTGGGAGACTTGCAGATGTGCAGAAGGCGGGCTCTTTTCTTGATTGACAGTGATGTAGAAAGAGAATTATTTCCCATTAAGGAAGTTTTCAGGGTTGTGAAAGCCGTGCCGCACTCTGGGAGTCGTCCCAGAAGCAGCCCAGCCCTGGATGAGCCACCGGAAAAGCTTGGAGGGGTTTGTTCTCAGCTCCCTGCTGAGGCGAGCCACCCCCGTCCCTCAGGTCACGGGGGAGCCCCAAGAGCTGCAGCACAGGACGGGAGCACAAACACATCTGTCGCATTTCCCGTGCTTTCTGCTGGTCCTGTTACCATGGGAATGAGTGCGGCTTGGGAACAAGTTCAAAAATGCAAGCTATATGTTCATCCTACAAGGTGATGAAGCAAGATCAATTGAGACATTTCTTAGACTGGCAAGTAATTTCCAAAAATAAAAATGCCCAAGAAGTATTTGCCTCATTTGTAATTCACTGTTGCATGACATTGTAATTGTTCATATAAGATGCTGGAGGTACTCTGGTATTGAAGCATGGATGCCCCCTTGTGGAAAGATGATGAGACTGCTTTCTTACAAAAAGTATTTCGTTACTCCTAGATTGCTGCAGCCAGTTAAGTTCCAAAAAGCCTTGCACTCGAACGAATGTTTGACCTGCAGTTCGATCTGCTGTTACTTCTTTGTTTTCACATGGTTACCACCATATGCCAGAGAACAGCTTCAGTGGCAATATGGCAAGATATTCCTACTGAATTGGAAGAGGCAGCAACTCTAGTGGAGATCAATAAAAAATAATGAAACCAAAAAGGTACGTTTTACCCTCGGTAGTTCAGACTCACTGTCACTGCTGTTTTGAAACCATATTTTCTGCACAGCCCTGACGTAAGGACATTTTCTATGTCCACAACATGCAGCCTGGCAGGCCTTCAACCCATCAGTGGTAAGGGCTCCTCATACTGGTAAGTCAGGGCTCCAGGGGGGGTCTGAGGAGCAGTGTCAGGGCGGCAATGATATATCAAAAATGTAAAAAAGTAAGACAAGCACGTGCTCTCATTGGTTACTGTGCATCCATTACCAGAACAATGGAGGGTTGGGATTTACTCACAGGTAGGTAAGACGTCAGCCTTCACCAGAGGAGAATCCGCAGATGAGACCCTGGGTTACCAACCCCTCTGCAGTGTCTTAGTGACTCAAGTATCCAGGCAATTCATTGGTGTATAGAAAGGAACAAGCAAAATGGACATTGATGTGCAGACTACATTTAGCATGGTATTACAGTGATCCCCCGCCAGTCACGGAAGTTACGTTCCAGATCCATCAGCGATAGGTGAAAATCCACAATATAGAAAGACAATATAAATAAACATTTTTTTATTTGTTTAAGCCTTAAAATACCCCTCCCACTTTCTTTATACACATGTAAACTTATTAAAACACACTTTGTAAACACATATGATATGTGGACGTCGGGCTAAGGATATGACATATAATAATAATAATATGTAATGTGTCATGCCCCGCTCTTCCAATCCTCCCGTGTGCCACCCCCCCTCCCTACCTCGTGTGGAATCCCCGTGTTTACCAGCTGTTTCTCGCTGTTGTTTGATTAGTCCTGTGTATTTAAATCAGCGTTAAAGTACGTTTCCCCAGTCCGGTCATTGACATCCGTCTTTTGCTTTGGCTCGTGTTGTTTGCTAAATAAATCTCTAGTCTACTCGATTCCTCAGCTCTGGCTCCTGCTTCCCCGCTCCAAAGTCAGGAACTGTAGTGCATCAGGGAAGTATCCGCGATATAGCGGGGCTGAGATAGCTGAACCCCAATATAGTGGGGATCACTGTATCTACACACTACTCTAAGCTCAGCAGAGATACAGTAGGCTACTACCTTAGCAAAGTTCAGACAAAAAGTTTGACTCGCCAGGTGACTATTGACAGAAAACAGCAAAACCACCTTTGTAGACTGGGGCCTAAAAATTGAGGTAAAGGCAGAGTAAACCGACTAATTATAGCGTTCATCCCCGATCCCTGAAGCGTCAAGGATTCCAGTAAAAGTTAAAATTGGCACCATGACCTGCAGTATTCGTATTCAACAAGACAGTGGGGAGCTCAACAACAGTTTTTATTAACATACAAAATCAAGACAACCTCACAGAAAACAATCTGAGCTCCAGAATCCCAAATCCTGCAACTGCTATTGCTGTTTTATCAGTCACCTGATTTTCAAAACAGTCACAGATATAATCAGATCAGTCAAAAAGATTTTCCTGAATCATTATGCCCTGGGTTTGGACATGTCTAGATGGCGTTCAGTACGGGCCTGGATCAGGTTCTAGTTGGGCTGGAAGACAACAGGAAATGGATGTGACCTAAGCAGAATCATGCTGGACATGCTGTTCATCATCTGTATGTCCTTTCATTGTTCTTGTGGCCAACAAGGAGAGTAGCTTAATCCAAGAGGACTAAAACTGATCCCTCACACCAAGGAGCATTTGGATGTCAGAACAGAAATATATCATGTAAAATTGTTCCACAGCTCTATCCCTCATACCGCTTTAAAAAAATATTAAAAAAAAAACCTTGTGGAGCAAAGCTACAAAAAACACGTCATATTAATCATTGAAAATAAAAAGGCTAAACATATTACAGTTATTCCTGTGACACTCAGCTTCAATTCACCAGGAAAAAAGAGGCATTCAAGTTAAAACAAAGCACCATTGTGAGGACACAGACAGCCTGAAGCACAAAGTAACAAAATAAACATTAGTCTTAGATTAACTAAATAAAAAATTACCCAACACTCAATTTTACTAAAAATTAAAATCCAGCCAAGTGTATTTGGTCAGCTGTATCTGTATTTTGTGAACTACTTATCTTGATTTTTTTACTCAATCCTAGGATATAACATTTCTATCAACACTTAGACCTTAACTGCCTTAACGCCACACCACCTAATTAATAGCTTTATTACTGAGGCTACTGTGTGTAAACTGTGTAAACAGTTTGGGGGGCTGGCTCAGTGGGTCAGAGCCTGAGATCAGAAAATTTCCAGTTCAAATCCCATGCATAACAGAGTATGTGTCTCTTTGTTTGACCTTTGAGTGGGGCCCGAAGCTCCCCCCAAGGGGATGAAGGCTGACTCCATCAGAAAAGTAAGACATGCATACCTGTTCTCATATGTGCAAATAAAGCTTCATTTCAATAGCAGATTCCTTTTTATCAGAAGGAACATTCCAGAAGGCACATGAATGTCAGTGATGGCATGTCCATGGGCAGCTGGCTGCTTCATCCTAGTGGCCATCTGCACAGATGTGGGGAGCTTTTGAAGCACAACCGTGACGGGCAGAGCGCCAAACATCCACACCCAAAAGGCACAGGCTGAGAATATCATCTGCAAATCCAGGCACCTTTCCCGCTCCAGGAATGGTGTCATGTCCAAGGGCAGCACTTGTCCATCGTTTAACTCGTATTTTTTTTTAATCATTGTTAATTGTTATATTACGGTTTAATAAGCGCTGGTTTATACTTCATGCTTGCAACGCGTACGTGTGGTTTAAACAGCAAGGATGATTATGAGTGGCTCTGTGGGGAAGGCATTCAAGTAAGAATTTCATTGTACATTGTAGATATGACACTGTTTTCTTAGCTCAGATTGAATAAAGACACAGAAAAAACTTTAACTGCCACTAAAATTTTGAAGACGCTGCACACAGAGACACAATAGTGTTTTTTTCTTGCCTCTGAAAGTATTCCAGTTTAAATATATTCCGGGCACTCATTCTTAAAAAGTAAATAAATCAGATGCTACTTTAATACTTTAAACTAAACTAATTGTACCACACATACAGGCCTGTAACAGAAGTTGACCATACTGCCCAAGATTTTTATTGGTACTGCATGTTGCATACATGTAGCTGCACAAATGACACGTGGAATAACTGCAGGAAACGTGTGGCAGCCATGGTGCATAAGCGTATGTGTTGCACATGTTGAGTATAAACCGGCCCTTTATACCATAAACTAGGCTGTATTCTTACAACATTCTTACAAACACTCCCCTGAGTGCCTAAGAGGAACCAGGCCTCTGAGTTGTTCTCTTTTCTTTTGTTGTTTTCTTTTAGGGGGTACTGTCATCCAAAGTGCGCAGGCACTCCCTCACTCCCTTTTCCACACGGCGGAAGTGGTACTTCTTCAGGAAGTTGCGTTGCTGGCGCCGGCTGGACTCCAGGTCCCTGAGAAAGTCCAGAAGCTGCTCACGGACACGACCACGGTCCCAGGATGTGGCGTTCTGGCGGATGATGCTGAGGATGCGCGGCCAGGCCTCAGATAGGTCCGCGCCTTCGGTCACAGAGGTCAGGACTTTGGGCCGATGAGTGGCGCCAGCTTCACTGCCATTCACATACAGGGACTGCTTACCCAACTCACTCAGCTGGTTCAGGTACAGGCTAGAAGGATACCCCACAGAGAGAGAGAACGAGAGTGAAGAGATGGAGGAGTGACAGAGAAAGGAGAGAGAGATAGAGAGGTGGAGGAGTGACAGACAGGAGAGAGAGACAGAGATGGAGGAGTGACAGTGAGGAGGGAGAGATAAATCAGTAAATCAGTGAACTGTGGTGTCTTAGTGGGGCTTGAGGGGTTGGGGCTGTTACTCACTGCACGATATGCACTGTCGGGTGCTTCCGGCATGCCGCCACCAGCTTCAGAGCGGCGCTGTCCCCAATGTCGTTGTAGGCCACGTTGAGCTCCTCTAGGCCTCCGGGGCTCGTCATGTCACTTAGGTGCTCTGCAAGCTGCCTGGCTGCACTGTCATCTAGGCCTGTGTGCATGAGGTCCAGCCTTTTCAGTGAGTGGTTCCCCTGCAGACCCTCCAGCAGGTGCTGGGCTCCCGACTCCAGCAGGGGGTTGTCACACAGCCTAACGCGTCACACACACACGGAAATGTGTTGGGTTTCCAAGGTGTGATCATGTTATGATTATCTTAATTCAATTCAATGAAAGAGTTTGTCATACGTCCACTAAAGAGACTGCTAGACTAAACAATGATCACACACACAACTTAAACATAAATACAAAATAAAGTGCTTAAAGCAGAGTACATTAAAACAGTGAGGTGCAATGCAAACATAATGCAAACATAATGCAAACGCTGCGAGTGCTGCAAGGGAGCAAGTCAGTATGAGGCATATACCAGGCCAGTGGCAGCTTATAATGCAACAGACAGAAGTATGCGCAAATCAGCAGACAGTTCTCTACACAAGTCTACACACACCATTGTCAATTGTGAGTGAGTGTGTGTGTGTGTTTAGTGCAAACTCAGCACCTTATTAGCTTGAGGTAAGGTGGCCTTAAACTTCAAATGACACCACTGCCTTGTTCGTTCTATGTCATGGCACAACTCAAGTCGCAGAATGTTTTCGATGAAGCGGAGCCACATACATATTGTGGTGAGTGCGTGGAAGCGGACCCTTATAAGCATTGTGGTGAGCGCGTGGAAGGGGACCCTTACACGTATTGTGGTGAGCGCGTGGAAGCGGACCCTTATACGTATTGTGGTGAGCGCGTGGAAGGGGACCCTTACACGTATTGTGGTGAGCGCGTGGAAGCGGACCCTTATACGTATTGTGGTGAGCGCGTGGAAGCGGACCCTTATACGTATACGAATGTGTGAGTCATTTTAGTAAAGGAGAGGACAGCACTTTTAAAATGGAAGGTCATTATCAGCCACTACTGATAATGCCAACGATTTACATGACACTCATGGTTACACGCCAACAAAACACATGCATCCCACTGCATATATTACACAGCTAAGACATTTACTATTAACAGAAATACACGTACACATGATAATTTACACTATTTAAAATGCAGTGCAGTGCGAAGCATGCCAGTAACTGCACAATGAGTCCTGCTGTCCAACCCTGCAGCGTTATGGCTGTTATATGTCAGCCAGTTCTGCCATGCCTGGGGTTATCCCGACCCTGTGGTGTCACGGAGACTGGGAATACCATATACTAGAAACTCATACAATCCATACTTGTTTTACCAGAAACTGCAAGAGAAGGCCCCTCACTTCAGATGACGAGTGCAGCGGAAGGCTGATCTCAGCATCTTCAGCATGTCGGGCCGGAGATGGCAGGAGGACAGGTTCAGCTCATCCAGAAGAAGCCTTCGGGGGCTGCAGGTCAGCACCCAGCTCAATATGAAGCATTTGATGGGTGTCATGCGAATGGTGGAGAGGTTGATGGTCTTGAGGGAGCTCAGGACCTGGCTCGTAAGGCGTGGGTTCTGGAACTCGTAGAGGAACAGCAGAAGGTCCATAAGCTCAGTGGGCGGCAGATTCTTTTGGCTGTGCTGAGCCAGCCGGCGGGTGAGGCCACGCGTGATCTGTGCCACGGCCGCGCTGGTGATGTGACAGCCTAACTGCTCTAGCAGGGCTCGGTTTCCATAGTGCAGAAGACCTCCCATGAAGATGGGATAGAGCTCAAAGGACTTCAAATCCAGCTCTTGCTCCGGCTGTGGACCCTGAACGCCCAGCAGGCTCTGCTCCACCTGGTCCAGCACATCCTCATTGAAGCTATCCTCTGAGCGGAACATCTCGGCTGCCATGGTTCGGGCAATGCGGCCTTTGGTCATGTTGAGCACGCGCTCATACAGATTGGGTGCCAGCCGGAGAAGGTTGAAGACAGCGAAGATTCTGAGGGGGATAAACTTAGAAAGGATGTTCCCCAGGCTTTGCAGATCCTCCCCAGCCTGTCCCAGAGCCATGGACATGTCTCGGCTAAACCTCTCCAGAGCTGACTTGTTCTCTCCCAGCACCATGTAGAGTGCAGCAAGATACTCCTGCATAGTAGGTATGGCGAATACATATCGATGTTTGGTCACGTCCCCAGCCTCCAGCAATTTGGTGTTCTCCACGCAGGGCACCAGAAAGAAGTCCAGCACGTCGTTGCGGAACACGGACAACTGCTGCAGTTCCTCGTCCGTTTTAGTCTTGCCACCCACCCACTGCTCCAGCTCCTCCTCGGTGAAGCGCGTCCGTCTTTTGGTGACACCATCAAAAGCCAGCTTCCCCACCGTCTGCACCACATATCGCATCAGGGAACTCTGCTCTGTGGCACTGCTGGTGCCCACGTTCACCTCCAGCACCTCCCCACCGAAGTTGAGCCGGAGAAAGCTGGTGAAGATGCCTGTGAGTGTGCGGATGGGCGCCTGGGTGTCCGTGAAATGCAGGAAATGCAGGGTGGCGCAGGTGAGCCAGCAGTAGGACGGCAAGTAGCAGGCGAAGGCTAACTGGCTCTCCCTCTGCAGGTTGAGATAGAGCAGCTCGATCAGTGACTCAGCCTGTGGATTGAGCTTCTCTGTGGCCTGCTGGAGGAGCCTGCTGGTGAAGTAGGAGCGCTGGCTCTCTGGGTCATTGAAGCCACAGATCTGCACGTAGCGGCTCACATACTTCTTGGGGATATGCTCCACCGCGGATAGTCTGGTGGTGACCAGTATGGTAGCCTGGAAAACATTTATCAAACCATATAACCTGAAAGTAGCCGTATACCATCCCTAAGTATATAACAGACAGTGGCTTGCCCTCATAAAAAGAAACAGCTGTTCACACCAACCAATGGAAGTCACACACCACAGAGCCTAAAAAGATGCATTTTGACTCTCCATGCCAAACCTGGAGCAGTGACGCTATATACAGAGTTAAGGAGGCCTCTTCCTACCTCAGGCAGGAGGTACTTCCTCAGAAGGTTGACCATGACGGTCCCCGTGGGAAGTGCCTCATTAGGGTCGCTGCAGAGCTCAGTGGAGGCGATGCGGAAGTTCAGCCTCATCCTCTCCATGCCATTGAAGATGAAGAGGACATCCCGCGCTTGCTGAGCCTCGCCACTGAGGAAGGGAGTCCGGCGCAGGTGCAGGTACTTACGGCCTACCAGATCACGCAGGGAGGTGGGATTCTTTGACTGGGAGAGATCCTCACAGGAGAAAGGCACCAGCAGCTTGAACTGGGAGAGGGCGGTACCAGCACACCAGTCCAACACTAGCTTGCGCACCACCGTGCTTTTACCTGTTCCTACAGCCCCATAAAGCATAAGGTTCATCCCTCGCTCACTGGGGTGCCCTGGCGGGCGATCAAAGAGCTGCTCTACACTCAGCGAGGGGTGGTGGGGGATCTGCGACCTCTCGATGCCCCTGCTCTCTGCTGGCTTTCTCTCCAGGATCAGTGGATCTATGTGCATAGTCTCTGGGGTGAAGTACCTGCCGAACTGCTTCTCCTCCTGGGGCAAATGGCTGAACCACAGGTAGAGCCTCTGCTTGTGTATCTCAATGGGGTCTGTGAGAGACAATAAGCTTATTAGCTAAGGGGTTGATTCTCCCATGTTCTTAAGTCCAAAGAGTGCGTAGCTGCACCTTTTTTTTTTCCACTTAAGCGTAATTCTCCCTTCAACTTAAGTCTGGGGTTTATGCTCACTTGGGCTAGATACACGTTTTGGGTAGAGAAACACCAAAATATGGGCATCGCATGTAAATGACCCTTACGCGGATGGACCCTTATGTCACGCCCCTCTACATGACCAAACGCAATGCTGTAGTGGTCAGAAAGCCGAAAATGTAACTAAATGAAACTTTTACATTTAATATACATTTAGAAGTAAATGCTACAATCCAAAACTCGTGAATAATTAATATAATTACATAATAATTATATAGAAATTAAATAATCATATAGTATAAAGTATAGGCTAAACAAGTTGATTTAAAAAAATAATTCTTTCAATTAAAATTAGTAAAAAATAAGTTCAAAGGAAGCAGCATGTCCTCGCAATCCTGGTGGTGATCCAGGATGGTGATCCAGGATGGTGATCAGTTGACAACTCAGCTGATCTCTTCACCCGAAAATGACACCTGCGTCGCGCCCACTGCCCCTTTGCTCCAGATGTAAAATAGGGTCCTAAGTGTCTCGGGTCATTTTCGCCAGTGAGGGAAGAAGGTGGGAGATCGACAGGCAGATCGACGCAGCATCATCAGTAATGCAGGCGCTGTGCTGTTCTCTTTGGTAAAGGGAAAGCCGGGCCGGAAGATGAAACTGTGAATTTACTTGTCGTTGTACATTCTTACCCTCACCTATGGTCGCAATCTTGGAGGAGTGACCGAAAGAATGAGATCGAGGATACAATAAAAAATAAACTTAAAAAAATAATTTTAAATCAGTGAAGAACCACCTGCAGTTCAGCTGTTCGTTAAGAACTCATTAATATATGGCAGTGAAAGCTCTGCAACAGTAAAAGGTCACTGGATTTTATGCATTAATTATTACATAGCATTTCCGTCAATGTAATATTCTGGGATGTTCAGCCAAACCATGATAGACATGTGGGTATGAATCTTCAGATATTTACAATATTTATTTTAATATTTACAATATTTTATTAATTACACAGTTGTCTTTTTAGCTAGGAGAAGCTGTCCTGCTTACCTGCAGCAAAGCTGGTATTGAAACGCAGAGCCCTGAGTACAGGTACGGGCCCAGAGGCTAAGGACAGAAGGGGCTCCCTCCTCTGTGGCCTCCACAGTGCCGTGCCCAGACTCTGATGCCTGTGTCACAAAATTCAACAGATCTTATCACCACTCACATGGCAACGCCAGGCAAGAAGCCAATCTGACGACCTGCAGATCGCCCCAAATTTGGCATAAACCAAATGGCTTCACTGACAGCCCAACCAAAGAAAAAGGTCTGCCCAGCCTACTGTAGACACTCCTCTCAATAAGAACATCTGCTTAAAATATCACCTACTAAACCACCACATGAGAAGAGGTGAGTGTTCCATACTGTCTCCTACTGCAGACATCCAGGCATCCACACTGCAAAGCCTGTTTCGTGTTACGAGGTCTGAAGATGGCTATGTAAGTGCAGATGAGAAAATCAACCTGTGCTTACCAGTGCGGCTCTAAGGGCCAGGTTCTCTTCATGTCCATACTTGAGAAATGTCTCTGTTTCAAATCTGAAAAATAAAACAGTCCCAGTCAAGGTCAATTTTAAAGATCAATTCATGGTATTACAATCAATTTCAGCAGCTGAAAACTGAAGCCAGATGAGCTGTCAGGTCTTACCCTTCCATGAGGTGAAGATTGTTTGGGAAGGAGCAGCTCGCTGTTTCCATCGCATTCTCCTCCAGCTGTCCACACCAGGACATCTCCTACATAGCCACATCATGCCAACCCAGCTACGAACCTTTACAGGAAGACACAACATAAATCAAGGTCTGTGACTCAGATCAATTTTGGATGTGCAGAGCGTACCTCCATGGTGGACAACACCCTGAAAGGCAGAAGGTCCCGATAATTCAACACATCGGAACACACATCAGCTTCCAGCTAAGTGTAACGTCAGAGCACCAACGTGCTCAGCAGAAAAGAACAACGCTCCACCTTCTGAGGCCAAGAAGGGAGCCCAACTCCTGCTCAGTCACAGTTAAAATGTAGTCCAGGGGGTGGACAGTGTTTAATAGACTGGAATTAGCACTTCCTTCACCAAACTGTATATAGAAAAAATAAAGTAAAACAATGGGCAGCTTTAAAGATTCTGGTTGCAGTCATGAGAGGGAGGTCCTTCCATGCCATCCTTAACCCAAATGGGCAACACTACACAGCAGCCTGCCGCAGATTCTCCTCCCCACCCCAACAGAAGCATAACGGGGTAAAAATACATCCTCTAACGCACATGATCTCTCGTGAACCGTCTGAAACTAATTCTGGGGTGAAGCAGCAGCCAGATTACGCTGCTATTCCGAGCCACACCCCCTGAACCGGAATGGTCCTGTGAGGTTCCACACTTTTCATAGTCCCTCCTCTTCTTCCATAGCCTGTGCCACCCCCCCAGCTCTCACACAAGTAACCTGACAGATTTATGGGAAGCTGCTTCCCTCAAGGGCATTGGTGCAAAACAGATCGGTGGAAATACAGAACATTTCATCATTTAGCAAAGCAATTAACTCACTAGCATTACAGGACACAGTAGCTGTTAGAGCTGGCTGTATCTCTATCCTGAAACATACAGTACATATTGTCACAGGTCACCGAGAAGAACCTGGTAGCAGAAAACTTGAGAAAGTTGTTGAAATGTCTGACAGCTGGTTTCATTACTGCAACAGCACCTTGGCAGGGGGCAGTATGTGTAATCGGTTGAACATCTCTGACAGCTTAATCGCTGTGTTTCTCAACTAAAATCCTGATCACTGCTCTCCCTGTACAACTGTTAGGTACCATGAATCATCACACATTTACAATACCATTATCAACGTTGTAATACATTTTACACTCCAATTTTGCTTCAGAATTCCTTTTCCGCTGAATGCGATGCTCGTGTATGAAAACAGCCTCAGTCATGTTACACTGCTTGCAATATTTATGAGACCAATATTTCATACTTTAAGCAGGGAAGACATATGCTTGCGTTGATTTTGAACTGGCTTGTCAAACAAACACGAAAACGGCAACGTTATAACTCACAATAATTATTCTTACTGAAATTAGTATAAACACTCACATGAATAAAAATCTAACATCAATATCAATCTGATAGAATAAATACAACGTCAGTTACAAGAAACATATAAGAATTAAACCTGAAATAAGCAGGGATCTCGGGAAATCACACCGGATGGGATTAGTTGGGAAGATCCTTTAACACCTACACTTCACCCACGATGTTAAGTTTTATTTAACTTAAGTACCACGGCAACATCCTCTAGTGTCAGTGGGCTTCATGTGACTGAACGCCAGTCAGGAAGTAGGAAGGAACCAGGCCAAGCAGAAAAAACGCGATGTCACCACAATAATTACGCTTAACGAGCAAGTAAAATGAAGAAAGATAAGTTCTACCCATGTCAGAAGGACAAGTTACCTGGCAAGCATCAATAGACCAAGATTAAGAAAATACATGAAGGCGGGCAAGTTATTATTCAATGTCGATCTCATTTCGGTAATGAGGCACTTCAAAGGATCAGATGTTGGGCGGTACGATTCATTTACCTCTCATTCCCTAGTAGGTAAACAAACACGGAGTTACCGCTGGTTGTCTGGTTTTCCAGTGAAGCCGCCCCCTACTCGTCTTCACTGTCGCCAACGCCTCAAACAAACACGGAGTTAGCGCTGGTTGTCTGGTTTTCCAGTGAAGCCGCCCCCTATTCGTCTTCACTGTCGCCAACTCCTCAGCAAGGACAGTAGCTATTGGCTGTCGCTAAATGACGCCATCGCCTCATTTTCATAATGTGCAATGTGCATGTAAATTGTAATGGACGTGAAAGCCACGACTTGAATGCTTAGAGCCCGTCTGAATGACGGCAGGGTTACTGCACTTGTGTTAAGCAGCAAGCCCAGAAATGGTGCTGCTTCCCATAGGAAGGACAAAATTAGCCCTGTTTATCACGGAGCGTAAATGTTTGGTTTCATAGTGACACTGTGTGTGTGTGACCCTTGCGCCTTACTCAGCAAACTTATTTCTGCACTATTATTAGATTTTATTTATTTTTTATTTATTTACCTATCCCACTGTCAAACTTTACTATGTGTATTTTGTATTGCATGTGAACAATGACAATAAATCTGACTTTACTAATAAGGCAGAATCACAAACAACATTATGTCCTCATCCAATAACGCTGTATGCAAAGTTCCAGGAGATGGCGCTTTGCCGCAAATAAATATCCAAGCCTGTTTAGCACTCAGAAAACTATTAAGTCGGTTGGTCACAAGGGGGCATCTGTGTATTCAGCACCAGAAATCCATGAATGTGACTGTAGCTGTAGCTATAATTGATACACTGGTTAGTTTCATAAGTTCATTGGTTTGTTTGACTAATAAATGAAAGAACAATTGGTATTATACATATGTCAGAGGCTGTTGTAAAAATAATGTTACTCAATTGGTCCCCATGGGGAAATTGCCTTTTTGTCTATCTTGTGCCCCATGAGACACACATAGAGATGAGAGGAAGCTTATGGGTCAAGGTGAAGAACCTTGAGTCGTCACCTAGGGTTCATGTTATTGAGACTGTGCCTGTTCCCCACAGTTTTAATCATGGAAGCCTATTCCACCGTAGTGTATGTCATAACAACTTAATAATAATTACAATGAATCCATTGCTAGATAATAGGTGTGATGCAATGCTTAAACTTGGACTTTTCAATGTAAGATCACTGGCTCCTAGGGCACTACTAATAAATGAAATAATTACTGATTTTAGTCTTGGTGCCCTATGCCTTACTGAGACCTGGTTTAAACCGAATGAATTCATGGCACTAAATGAATCTACTCCAGCTGATTACAGTTATAAACGTAATCCTCGACCAAACCGCAAAGGTGGTGGTGTTGCTGCAATTTTTCAGTCTAACCTAGGAGTGTCTGAGAAATGTAGTTCTAGCTTCAGTACATTTGAAACTCTTGTTCTTACCCTTGCTGGCTCATCTCTTTGTAGC
>JAODLD010000042.1:4238155-4250603 GCA_026781065.1 Mormyrops boulengeri | reverse complement strand
AGTTTCATTCAATTGGCACTTAAGAATATATATATATATATATATATATATATTCAAATAGAATTTGTGTTACTTTCGGTTCCATAATAAATTGACACCAACCTGACTCTTTCGGGTTCCGATCCGAATGATCCGACTGACTTTTCCATTCCCCTCCTGTAAAGATGAAATAATATTTCAGAAACATCGCCCCCCCGCTTCCCCCTAACAGACTCCGTTCAATCTGCAATTCGCTAAATTGTACATCGCTATACCTGAGCTACCCGCATAAGAGTTTGCTGTAAATTAGGTATGAGAGAATATTCTTATAACAAACAGCTATAAAGTATAAGAATACAACAGGCCTAAGAAACACATTCAAGTGAGAGTCTTACCCTTGTGTACTTATATGGTCCGTCTTCCATTGTTCCCTGTATGTTACTCGGCATTTCAGCAGCAGTTTTGCTCTTGCTAAGTTAATTACAGCTGTCACTATGTGTGTCTACAGACTGCTTTGGATGCTTCGTTAAAATGCAGCTTCTTGTTAAGCCTCCCCCCCCCGCCGTTTTGCTGGCCCCAGCTGATAAGTGAGGAGTTGCCCATTCCGTTGGGGAGGGCCGGGCGGGGCAGCTTTTACCTCGCTATGGCCGGGGGCTTGGAGCCTGTGCTCCTTCCCATAATAATCCCATTTATACACATACCTGCGTGTCCAAAACTCAGATATGAGAAAAGTCAAGCGGTATTGCAACACGTGTCAAAGTATAACTTTAAGATACGTTTATTAACACTGATGTTTAACTGCTAATCTCAGCAACAGAGTTCAGTAAAAACCTTAGATGAAAAACCTTATTTTCAACAGCTGCTGCCCTCCAATAACAGGCCTAATATTTTTGCAGATCGTTAAAGTATTTCTTCTAATCTTTTATATAATTATCATTTTACAATAACAGTAATTCATTTTGTCAAAATACTTTTACATTATTGCCTAAACGTTTAATCGTGGTAACTCCCTACAGTCCCTTCTGATTGTTAGACCCCTAGAGGGTTTAAGTCAATCTGAATATTTATAGTTTTTTTAACAGTTACACATCGTATACAGCTTGACGTTTTGCTGAAAAAGTTCTACATTCAGAATCAATAAAAACATCTGCACGCTGCGCTAAATGAATAGAAATGCTTAAATGTAAGGAGGCTGCGTTTGACTGATTTCCATTCCCTCCATTCGAAAAACGGGCTAAAATAATCCGATTTGCAGAGAAAATGCATAATTACACACATACGTGCAGAACATAATGACACGTGCCCGATTCACCAATTCACCAGATTCATCATTCAAGAAGTTAAAACTCAACACAACTGTATATATGTGCGTATTATACGTAGGTTAAGAATACAGACGCATATATCAGTTATCAATGTTATGAATGTAACATAGTACACATCACACTTGACCAGCAGACTGAGATTTACAAGTTTCCAAGATCTGACCTTATATCCGCCCACATGTCTCTCTGCACCAATCGTAGCACCGGCCAATAAAGATTGACACGAGAAAAAGCCAATCAGGTCGTGGAGCAGTTCTAGGCGACAGTTAGAATGTTACGAGGCGCCCCCAGCGGACCCACCTGCGTATTGCCGTCTTCTGACATTTCAGCGCGTTTTCAAAGGGGTAGCAATAAAACAGGAAAGCTGCTCTATATCACTGAGACGATCCGGGCCTGTGTGCCACGAACAGATGATGGTTAATTCATCTTCTTTATGCGTCTGGAGGACGGAGCACCGCCGACCTCCACAGAGAGTCACTTCCGTTAACTCGCGAGGAAACGCAATATGCGCATGCGCGGATGTGGACGTTAGCGAAGGAGGGTTTTCACTGCGTTTAAGGATTATCCTGATCTCAACACATGGGTGGATTTAGTGCGAACTTCTGGCACAAAATTAAATAAAACTTGAAAATTGATCACAAAAGTAATGTTTCTGATGATATATACATTTATTTATATTTTGTACAACTGTTGAACTAGGACAGTGGCAGTGAAAATAAAGTAGGAAATAAGACATGAAGCCTTTCGGTATAGTCAAGGGAAAAAAAATCCCTGTGAGATATCTGTACTCAAACAAAATCTCAAAGCTCAAAACAAAAAGCTCTACTGTCCATTGTATTTTAATGAAAATGACAATAATTACTATTATTCAATTCACCAGTCAGAAGTAACGTCTTACAATTGCATCCCTGACCACATGTCCAGTCCGTCCCTCATTTGGAGAGAACATTGGAGGTTTCTCTTGTTTATTGTGGTGTTTTCTGTTTGTTCAAATTAAAACACATACTGGCTATTTGTGGCCACTGGTATTTTAGGTCTACCTGTTGTTCTTGACATAGCCAGTAGGTTACACTGTGGGTTCCATTTAATGAACCCTGGACAGTCCACGTATTTGCTCCCTCCCAGTTCCCAAACAATCAGGAACGCCGAATACCTGGTACAGGTGCTGGGAGCTGAGAGGAAGCAAAAACGTGGACTGTCCAGGGTTCCCTGAGGACTGGGTAATCCTGAAAATTCTGTATTTGGATGACAGTGATCCAATCCAGTGTTGCTTTGAAAAACCGGCATAAAAGTAAAAAGGATTACCAGAGCCTGGATAGCAAAACAAGGGATTTCGAAATCCGGATCACTTAGATCCAGATTAAATTGTTTGAACAACTGGGCCCAGGACATTGTGATTCCGAGTGCGCGTATGCAGCAGGTGATGGACGCGCTTGATAAACCTGTTGCTTACAGCATTTCTTTTCCTTTTTTCCTTTTCCTTTTTCTTTTCCTTTTTTCCTTTACCTCTACCTTTTTTCCTTTTTCTTTTCTCTTTTTCCTTCTCCTTTTCCTTTTTCTTCTCCTTTTTCTTTTCCTTTTTTCCTTATTCTTTTCCTTTTTTCCTTTACCTTTACCTTTTTTCCTTTTTCTTTTCTCCTTTTCCTTTTCTCCTTTTTCTTTTCCTTTTCCTTTTTTCCTTTACCTTTACCTTTTTTCTTTTCTCCTTTTCCTTTTTTCCTTTACCTTTTTTCCTTTTTCTTTTCTCCTTTTCTCCTTTTTCTTTTCCTTTTTTCCTTTACCTTTTTTCCTTTTTCTTTTCTCCTTTTCCTCTTCTCCTTTTTCTTTTCCTTTTTTCCTTTACCTTTTCTCCTTTTTCTTTTCCTTTTTCTTTTTCCCTTTTCCCCACCGTCCTTCCCCTTTATTGTTCTCCGCGCTCGGCCCCGCCTCCCATCCCCTGCCTGCCCCGCTGCTGACGCCTTTTCCGGTTGGAGACGTGGCTTTACGCCGCTGCCATATTGAAGCTGTAGGAGGACGATTTAGCGATCATCTCACGGTGTACGCCGTCAAAAAGGACTCGATCGCCGACGAAAGCGAGCCAGCCGGCGACTTAATCACGCCAAACTCCGAAGGAGACCAAGATGGTGAGTGATGGCGAGCTGGGAGCTGCCGAAAAAGGCGTTAAAAATAGCGAAGCTAGCATCTGCCGTAGCTGGCCCCCATGTCCATGCTAATGCTTTCGTGTCAGGATAATGTGCGAATGCACGGAAGGCGTTAAGCTGCAGGAGTTAATCCGTGCTGTTTGATGTGCTGTATGCTTATTATGGTTCGTATCACTTGCTGCGATCTTGTAGGAACGGAAACTATTGCGGTTGTTGTGCCTTTGGATTCAATCCGAGTGAAACTTGCTCAGGTCCCGCTGGAGCAGCATGGCCATCCTAGTGATCGGAGACCTTCCTGATCTCCGCAGGTACTTCTGGCCGCAGCGGTGTGCACCAAGGCCGGCAAAGCCATCGTGTCGCGCCAGTTCGTGGAGATGACTCGGACGCGCATCGAGGGTCTGCTGGCCGCCTTCCCCAAGCTGATGAACACGGGCAAGCAGCACACCTTCGTGGAGACTGAGAGTGTGCGCTACGTCTACCAGCCGCTGGAGAAGCTCTACATGGTGCTCATCACCACCAAAAACAGCAACATTCTGGAAGACTTGGAGACCCTGAGACTCTTCTCTAGAGTGGTATGGCTGTTATCCATCTCCACGTCAGTCACCATGGCAGGCTAACTTCAGTCGAGTCAGTTTTATAATGGAAATTGATGACAATTGCTATCACTTATAGTGGAAGTTAAAGGGATTTTTTTTCTTTGTGTGCATATAAACTGTGTGATAAATGCATATAAACTGAATGGAGGTGGAGATTTGGGGTGCAGTGTTCTGGTTTGAGTGCGGAGTTAAGTGAGAAGGTCGTAGTTATAGCGTTCAGGCTGAGCCCTTACCGTGTGGGATGTGATCGGATCAGTGCGAAGGACTCTGAATCCGCCATCAGATTCCGGAGTACTGCCGAGTGTTGGAGGAGAGCGAGATCTCCGAGCATTGCTTTGACCTCATCTTCGCCTTTGACGAGATCGTTGCGCTGGGCTACCGGGAGAACGTCAACCTGGCCCAGATCCGCACCTTCACAGAGATGGACTCGCATGAGGAGAAAGTCTTCCGAGCCGTCAGAGAGGTGAGGACCCCCCTCAGGCCGACGCGCACGTTAGTGAGACCGAGAACCTGCATTGTGCTCCTCAGCACCCCTTTGCGTTATATCTCAGACCCAGGAGCGTGAGGCGAAAGCTGAAATGCGACGGAAGGCCAAAGAGCTGCAGCAAGCCCGTCGTGATGCAGAACGTTCCGGAAAGAAGGCGCCCGGCTTCGGCGGCTTTGGTAGCTCCGGAGTGAGCGGAGGCTCCTCGTCCATCATTTCGGACACACTTCTAGAGCCAGAAAAGCCCAAGGTGGCTCCTGCCCCCCCCAGGTATCACTGTGCACGGCTCTTTGCTGCTCTACTCCTCTTTTAAATTTGTTTTTTTATAGTTTATTTACAGTTATGCAGTTCACAGGGTTTAAAAATATTTTAGTATTAACTGCATTTCTGTACTTTAGCTGTGTTTGTTAACCACGGAGCCACCTGCTGCTTATTTTGCTGAATGTTTCCTTCCACAGGCCAAGTGGCCCAAGTAAGGCTCTGAAGCTGGGTGCCAAGGGCAAGGAGGTGGACAACTTTGTGGACAAGCTGAAACTGGAGGGCGAGAGCATCATCCTGCCCAGCACTGGGAAGAGACCAGAGGCGTCTAAGGCCCTGGCGCCCCCTGTTAATGTAGAGAGGTATGGAGGACAGCCTTTTATGGCCGATGGTGGGGTACGGTTTGTGGCTTCCTAATCTACCATGTGCATAGGCCTGTTTAATCGTGCTTCTCTTTGTGGTTTTGATCCTGATACTGGTAAATATTCTGGGCTGAAACAAGCTGTTTTACTTGCTGTTGCCTGTGAAGGTGCTGACCTCTGTAGCAGTTTGGCTTCTGTGCTACTCGGTGTCCTTGCACTAACGTCCCCTGCTTGGTCTTTATTCATGAGTTACCACACTGTAGTGGCCAGAAGCCGGTCCATTCTGCTACCTTCCCATGTCTGTGTTCACGTCCCCAGCGTGCACCTGAAGGTCGAGGAGAAAATATCCCTTACCTGCGGGCGGGATGGCGGCCTCCAGAACATGGAGGTCCTGGGTATGGTGACCCTCAGGGTGTCGGACGAGAAGAATGGGCGAATCCGGCTCCACGTCACCAACAATGACAAGAAGGGGGTTCAGCTACAGGTGGGTTACAGCCCTACCACGGAAGTGATGGTCCACCTCATCGGACAGCTCCTGCTATTAAAAAGGGGACAGTGTAGAGACCAGTGGCCTGTACTACGAAGCGGGGTTACTGGCTTATCGGGGTAACTTTGTCGGATTTAAGGTACCACAGTTTAAATGGACTTCATATTCGTTCACTTACATTTTGCCCAGACTACCTTAAATCTGAAAAGTTACCCCGATAAGCCAGTAACCCTGCTTCGTAGTACAGGCCACAGGGGTCCCCCGTCCGGCCCGACAGATCAGCGCCCCTGCACGAGTTAAGCTCCTTTGTCTTCACACTCTCGGTGGTTTGATCTAAAGCCAAACTCCCTCCACTGACAGACCCACCCCAACGTGGACAAGAAGCTCTTCACAGCAGACTCGCTGATCGGCCTGAAGAACCCAGAAAAGTCGTTTCCACTGAACAGTGACGTGGGAGTGCTGAAGTGGAGGCTGCAGAGCACAGAGGCGGCGCTGGTGCCGCTCACCAGTGCGTGTCCCCCTGCCCGTTACATCCTGGATCGCAGCCCTGCTCACCCTGCCTTTGCGGGGCTGACTCTCAACCCTGCGGAGTAGATTATAGACACTGTCAGAGTTAATGAAACGCAGCATCCATGTTAATCCTTCACCAGTGTTTATCTGTGGAGTATCTGGTCTGTTTAGCTTTAACTTAAAGCCTCTGGAAGCTTTTCAGCCCAACTAGATGTAAATATGACTCTAACAGGCCCTGTGCTTGTCTCTCCTAAGCTGGTACGTTCTAAATGAATTACTCTTGAAATAAGACTGGGATTGATTAGCAGCAGGGCACAGTGTGATGGTAACACTGGTCAGGGTGGTCTTCCCGTCTTCTCCAGGTTATCCTCTCTCGCTCATGTCTCTCCAGTAAACTGCTGGCCTTCCGAGACTGGTGATGGCTGTGATGTGAACATTGAATACGAGCTGCAGGAGGACGGGTTTGAACTCAACGACGTCGTCATCACCATCCCTATCCCGTGAGTAAACTGCCTGTTCGAATCTCCCAGCTAAGTCTGCATAGGGCTTCTCTGCTGTCGACGTGTGTAAGAATGTCAGATGTTTCGTTTGCGGTCTGCCCCCTGCAGGTCAGGAGTGGGAGCGCCTGTGATCGGGGACCTGGACGGCGAGTACCGGCATGACAGTCGCCGCAACATGCTGGAGTGGTGTCTGCCTGTTGTCGACGGCAACAATAAAACAGGCAGCCTAGAATTCAGCGTCGCTGGACGACCCAGCGACTTCTTCCCCGTCACAGTCTCCTTCGTCTCCAAGCGTACCTTCTGTGACATACAGGCAGGTGTCCCTCCACTGGCGTTAGCTGCCTGTATTTCTGCATCTCTCATCAGTGACCTACACTCATAACATTGTCACCTTAGACTGACTGATTTTGTTTGCCAGATTTCCTGTTTTTAGCATTAAAAACACTCCTCCCATTTTCTTTCAGGTCATAAAAGTGTCTCAGGTGGATGGAGACAGCCCGGTCAGGTTCTCCTCAGAGACGGCTTTGGTGGTGGACAAATATGAGATCCTGTAGGGATATGGACTGACAGAGTGAGAGAGATCCTGCTGAGAGAGATGGAGACTGATTCACTGACAGCATGTCAGAGGGACAGAAGCCTTCTGAAGCCCTTTTCACTTCGGCGTACTGTTTCAGTGTATTTATACATTTATAGGATGAAATTATATTGCAAAATGATATACCCGTACAGAACGTGTAGAGGAGCGGCCCTGGAGCGAGCTGTGCCGTATCAGCAGAGGATGAATCCGAGGGGGTCACGCAAGGCGGCTCCCTGCTCCTCTATCCGCACTTATCCTGTAGTGACAGCAGCCCGCTGTCATAGTGCCCCTATTGTTTTGTTCTGCCTTTCTCCCCGGAACACGCTCCATCATCATCCTCTGTGCTCTGTTTTTCCGAATCCGTCGGGACCCAGCAGAAATGCCTGTGCTCTCCTGTTCTGGTCCCATCGCTTGGGCCACGCCCGGGACCCCATGCTGCTGGCCGGGTAACAGTGGACGGCCAGGCCCACGTCCCCGGGCCATCACGAGACGCTTGTCTGCGGCCACCCAGAACTGTGTGTCTCCTTCAGCTTTTGTGTCCATCTTCATTAACTGACAGACTGTCAGATGAGTGCTGATAAATCACATTATACTCCTGTTGCTCGTTTGGGGGGTTTAAATTAAATGACTGTATTGTCATCTTGGATGCCCCCTGAGGTAAGCCTGTATGCCGGGTTCTCCTCAGCCGGTGTTTTGTAATATCTGGTATCGCTTTGCATTAACCGCACCTTCATAATGAATTCATTATGTATTCATAGGAAGGTCGATATACCTTCATATTGCATCTATAGAACATTCATAAGCACCATTATGATTTTAATGTTTATGTTTACTAATATATTTTTACAACTCTCAAGGGATGTATGTTTAAGGTGTACTTGCATGATGCTTGTGAATGTTCTATGAACGCATTATGAAGGTGCAGTGAGTGTTCTATGACTGCATTAAGGCATTGCGATCTTACAGTTAATGAAAAGCGTTACCTAATATTCCTGTTAATGTATCGGATATGTCAACAACTTAGATGTTTCAGATGTTGAGTGTTAAACTTTTTTCATTCATTTGGTTAATTTTTGCTTTTGGGTAACTTTTTTTTGCCCATGAGATCCCATGTAGTGTACAAACCACTGTTCTGAAATCAGCCATTGTGTGACTTCAGCTGAACAGCTCTGTGTCGGGTTGGATCTCTTGTCCTGTGTGTGGATGTGATCGTTGAAGGCTAGCAGTGAGCTGTATGCAACAATCTGCATGTTGGATTCTCCTGGTGCCAAACATGATTCACTTAGGATCTTATGGAACTGATAAATATTAATGCTTATGGTTAGGCTGCACAGTGGTGATTCTCCTCTGGGGGGCACTGTTGGCCTGGGCAGGACCAACTGAAGCTAAAGAGGACATTTGATAAGAGGCTTTGTTTTTTTTCAGGGGCATAACAATCAAACGTTTATGTCCACATATAAGTGTGTAAAAGCGAGGTGAAACTTCACGGCCAGTTGATTTGCTTCCCCTTTTGGCCAGAGTGCCACGGGTCTTTATTCACCATGATGACTGAGGAAAACGGCCCAGGGCGGGAGACCCAGCAGCTGGGTCTGTCAGACCAGCGCTTCCCCATCCCGCAATGTAAGTGCAGCAATTTCAATACAACTGACAGGTCTGGTCTGAGGTCTCAACTAGATGAGAGAGAACATAGAAAAACAGAAACTCTGGATGTCTTTATTGAAGGATGTTTTTGGTCTCCAAAAGTCTCAGGCCCCTGCTGTCTTGCACACAGTAAAACCTTTGGCAGTAAATTTCAGTTTGGTTGAGTCCTGACCCATTCTCTTTGCTGAAGGTGATGACATGTTTTAGTCATGCCTGCAGCCCCACAAGGGCGAGGGGGCGGGAAGCTAAACCAGTGTGTATGTGTGTTGTGGGGCAGGGTGGAGGTTTAAAAAAATGTAACATTGAAAAGAAAATGAATTAAACCTGCAATGTTCTTTAGTTGAACTTGAGTGTGTTGTGCTTGTTTTGCTGAACCACTTTTTATTCATCTTTTTAAGTCAAACAGCTATTGCGCTGCCCCCATGAGTTAATATACCAAGAAAGAAAAATTGAAATAATGCTCTTTGCAAATAATCCTTTAAAGCCCCACTCCCCACCTAAAGAATGAAAGGTGGTGTCTTTGTGTTTTGCACAGGAAGGAGGCCTGTGTGGATTTTAACAAACCAGACTGCTCTGCTAAGGTCCTTATTCTTCTTGCGTCATCATAAATGGCCACTAGGGGGTGCCTTGAGCCTCACTTTGTCATTGACCTTCATTGCTACGGAATACGACTCGGATACATCAGCATGTGGAAGCGGAAGGAGATCAAAGGGCTGAAAGAATTTCAAATAGTTGTGACTCCCTGCCTGTCCATCATCCATCAAGCTTCTGCAAATCTCTCTCCACCCCCTTCAGCATTGTGGAGCGTCATTATTTATGAAATATTTTTCATAAGCAAATGCTGTCTTAGGTCAGACACAAGGCAGGACATGGTGATCTGTGTAGTGTATTCTCACTGCATTAGTATTATGCAGGTCCTAACCCACTACATCTAGATTAATTTTAAGACTGTAATCAATAGCTTTTATTTATTAATGTTAAGTGGAACAAAAACTACAGACATCTGACCCCAACCAGGTCCAAAATTATTGCCCTTGGTTCACGTTGGCCTGAGCAGTGCCTTTAGATTTGAAACTTCTACAAGAGGGACGCAATAACAGATTACTTGGCCTATAGGTGCGTGAACCAAATATTAAAAATTTCTAAGCAATATTTTCCTAAATAAACTTTTCCTAATTGTGATTTTACTACGTGCAACGATCATTATGTTCTCTCATATTTTTATTATGTTATCAAGCAGGCAATTGCATATTGTTATTCTTAAGATGTATTATTTTTATTTTTTATTATTCCCATGATTTTCAAGCCCTTTCTTCTCCTACTGTTCTTTACCTAGAAACTCCATTCCACACATTAAGGAGAATTTTGCTTGTATTTTTCTTTTTGATATTCCACCCGCATCCATTTTTTTCATCCCCCTTTCTGTCTTTTTTTTTTTTTTTTTCCCCATGTTCTCCCCATGTTGTCGTGGGGTTTCCTCCAGGTACTCCGGTTTCCCCCCCACATTCCAAAAAATATGGTGAGGTTAAATGGAGTTACCAAATTGCCCGTAGGTGTGCATGTGTGAATGGTGTGGGTGTGCGCTGTGATGGGTTGGCCCCCCATCCTGAGTTCCCTGCCTTCCGCCTGTAGCCTCCGGGATAGGCTCTGGACCCCCCCCGCAACCCTGAACAGGACAAGCATTTTCAGGAAATGGAAGGACAATCAGTGTGCAGCTCAAAAGTATTCAACCAACTTTCATCTGTTTAACCCAACTTCATCCCTTTTTCATCCCATTTACTTTAATTCATTTTTAAATGGTTCACAACTCCTATACTTTAAATGTTATACCAAATATCTTTGCTAAATATTATTAGGTTCTCCTACCTAACAAAAATGCACCATTGTTTTTCTCTGCTCTTTTATAGTGGTCAGTAATGGTCAGTAATGGTGGAGTAACAATAGTCCAGTTGTGGTCCAATGGTCAGTAATGGTGGAGTAACAATAGTCCAGTTGTGGTCCAATGGTCAGTAATGGTGGTGTAATAGTTAGCGTTAGTGGTAATGTTCATGTTATTGCTAGTGTTAATGCTAATGCTTACAGTATCTTAATGTTTATGCTTATGCTATTACGAATGTTTGTGTTAGCATTACTGATAATGCTGATGTTAAAGGCCATGGTAGCACTAATTGTAACCTCCTTACTATCGTCTATTTCACCCTTTTATTCTTTCATTCACCCCTCTATCCTTCCACATAAATCCATTGATTTTATTAGTCTCATTGTTTAAAAGCTACAACAATCAAACTTTGTATATAGACTCAACAGCTGATTAAAAGCACTAAACAAGCACTCAACTGCTTAAATTAAGCACAAATATTTATAATTCCTTCATCTTATCTTCTTGGAAAATGAAGCTATGGTGACGTTCTCTGCCAAGACAAAGGTAATTTCTCACAGTCAGAGAAGCCTGCCTTTTCCCCAAGGGGCCAGGAAAATTGTCGTTGCCTCATCTCATACTTCATTGATCTGGACGTCTTTCCCCTGCGATCATCACACCCATGTGAGGTCACCTTTGAATGTGGCATCTTGAGTAATGTTGTAGGCCTATTTGTATTATTCTGGATATCTAGATGCCCTGTTAGTGTTTTTTTTTGAAAACACGTTGTTGAAAATGGACTAAAACGTACATTCTTCTGCTGCCCCATGTGCTTACCTTTTATTAAATAATGATGAATTAAACCTATTAGTCTATTTTAGTTTTAAAAAGCTATTAGCCTACGTGTTTACCAGAGAGTGCTGACCCAAAAGCAGCTCCCTGAATTCCAGTCTGTCACTCTGCTGTTCAGTTTACTACCGTCCACCAGTTTTGCCAATTCTTTTTGTTTTTTTTACGGTAGAGGAACCTGAAACGTGCGACTGGAAATGCTTAAAGTGGATCTCGTCAGGACAATGATAGTGATTATAACAATGTAGGCCTGCTGATCACTCCGTAACTAAGTTGATTTTTGTTGTTTGGATTCATACACACCTGAGGAAGCCGATTTTCATCTTAAGTCCCTTATTTCATGAGAGACATATTTCAAATAGAGACAGACAGAGAACATTTTTTTTACTGAATCAAACAATTATTATATAATGATCTACCACTATAATGATGCATTTTGAGTTACTACTAAGTTTTGGTAAATCTCATAGAAATCTAAAAGCAGATTATTAGTCTACAGCGAAAACTGGTTAAAGCAGGACATACCTAGGTAGTATTTCACTACTGCTTGAATATTTATCAGAACTTTACCATTAGGCAAGCTAGGCAACCGGCCGGGCTCCCCCAAAAACTATAGGGCCTCATGGAGACAGAATTTCCAGAAGTTACATTTAAGCATATAACATCATGTGATAATTTAAATTACAGCAACATGTTACTTGTATTTTTAGTGACAATTTTCAGGGTAGACAATATTGCCCCCCTCTAAGCTGTAATGGTCTATTCTACTCTGAGACTTGCTGCCCACTTTTTTAAACACCCCAGCCTGCCGGTGTTCTGTCGAGTTGAGCTACTTTGTCGAGTTAGGCTACCGTAGTGCTAATCGATAGCCCTAATCCTAA
>JAODLD010000042.1:4182363-4194369 GCA_026781065.1 Mormyrops boulengeri | reverse complement strand
CAGGCTACTGTGCTTTGTGTTCACATTCACTGGCCAGGCTACTGTGCTTTGTGTTCACATTCACTGGCCAGGCTACTGTGCTTTGTGTTCACATTCACTGGCCAGGCTACTGTGCTTTGTGTTCACATTCACTGGCCAGGCTACTATGCTTTCTGTTCACATTCAAGTGCTTCATCTTCACATTTTTTAACAATATAGCTGTGGACGATGGGAGAGTAAGTTTTTGCTGATTTGTCGAACCGTGTTGCCTTCTTTGTGCAAACCAGGGCCGGTCAATCCTATAGGCAACATAGGCGTCTGCCTAGGATACCGACTTCTGAGGGGGCACCAACTCACCAGCCAATTTCACTTTGACTCAGACAGGGGGCGCTATGTAGCAGTCATGCTCGCCTAGGGCACCACATTGGGTAGGACCGCCCCTGGGGCAAACAAATGATTCTACACCTTTTCTCAGAATGAAGTTAACTCATCTTTACTATTGTTACCTTTATTTTCATAGAACTGCTCCAAAATAATCGATAGTGGGTCAGTTATGTTTAACAAGACACACATGCTGCCCCACTCTTCATCATCACATTATTCTGGAACATGTTCCACTGAGCCTGAGAACCAGAATGAAGCTGGAATACTTCTTTGTCTCTATTTTTAACCATATGTCCATCCTTTTATCATTTACAACCTACCCAATATTTTTTGTGAAATGTTTTGTTTAAAAAGTGTGTTTAAGGTATCTATATTCCACACAAATGCAATTTCATTTGACATTTTGTTGTGCAACTCAATAAAATTAGGACAATTTTAAGCATGGCTTTTTGGGAACATTTTATGCTCCATCGACAATCACAAAACCAATAAAGCAATACTGAGGGTGGCAGACCACTCACAGAGGTGTTTCTGTCTATCTCAAGAAGGGCAGCAGTGATGTAGGCAGTCAGAGACACTTCATCGCTGACTCCGCCCTGAAACAGAGTTTCTAAAGCTGTGTGCAGGTAGTCACGGTGTACATACTACATACATTCCTGAACTGCAGACATCTGCAGATAATACTGAACCATTAAGCATAATATTCAAGCAAATCAAGAGCAAAGTAATGATACGACAGAAGCTCACCGTGGGGGTACAGACACTCCTCTACTTACGAACGTTCAAGTTACGAACTTTCAGACATGCGAACGAAGAGGATCTTTAAGTCCAAATTGTGTTCATTTGGCTCCCATTTCCTGTCTGCAACATTTTTTCTGCGCTCCAGTTCCACCTAGTATGACTTCTGGCCGCTACTCCCGCCGCGCAGCAGCGTAGCATACGTACTACCAGCATCCTAGTTCTTTGTACTTGCGTATGCCCTTAAAATGATGGTGAATAATGATTTACGAACATTTCAAGTTGCAAACGGCCGTTCAGAACGTATCTCGTTCGTTGGTAGAGGAGCGTCTGTATTATGCTGGAAGGGACAGAGTTTATAGAAAACTATAAAAAATAAGTATCCTAAATTCCAACGATTAGGACATCAAGACAATTACCTTCATAATGTATGAAATAAGATGGCTAGATGGTGTTTTACCTTCATAATGTATGAAATAAGATGGCTAGATGGTGTTTTACCTTCATAATGTATGAAATAGGATGGCTAGATGGTGTTTTACCTTCATAACGTATGAAGTAGGATGGCTAGATGGTGTTTTACCTTCATAATGTATGAAGTAGGATGGCTAGATGGTGTTTTACCTTCATAACGTATGAAATAGGATGGCTAGATGGTGTTTTACCTTCATAATGTATGAAGTAGGATGGCTAGATGGTGTTTTACCTTCATAATGTATGAAATAAGATGGCTAGATGGTGTTTTACCTTCATTCCGTTGTTCAAGAGCTTCCCCACCGACCTAAAGCAGCCATTGTTGTTCTGTTGCCTGTGTAGCCACAGCTTGGCTTCGCCGATGTATGTCGGGTCCACAAAGATGTATGGACTTGCCCCTCCGAAGGACTTCAGTACAAACGCGGTGAGCCTGGGTGAGGCACTTTGTTTACTCAGAATCACAGAAGATCCATTTCCTTATGGATGTGGATGTCAAGTCATTAACTACCTAGTTTATTTCTATAGCATATTTTTAAACAACTAAAGGCTGACAAAGTGCATTAGGCAGAATCAGTAACAGATACAGCAGTAATTATCACATGACCTCTGGAAAAAGTTAAGAGAGCACAGAACAATATTTTGTTTCACTTATTTCTCAATATATGGCTGTGCGTCCATGAATAATATAAATATTTTTGAGACAATACTTATTTTTGTGTCCCGGTTCTTCTCTGTTTCTCATTAATGAAGGGCTTCTTCCATACTTTATGGGACTTCAGTCCTGCTTCTAAGAGCCTGATACGAACTGTCCTAGCAGTGCACTTCAGACCTGCACTTAATGTTTCCCTTTCTTTTTGAAGGTCACTTGATGTCATCCTCCGATTCATGAGAAACTGTCAGAAGCTAACAGTGATTCTGGCATTAAAAAGTCACTTCTGCCCACTACCTGGCTGGTTTTTGGTCGTTCCCAGTGTCTCCTGCTTCACCTTGTTCTGCTGTCTTAGAAATGTTGAGCCTAGAAGCAAGTTGCTGTGTAGCCCTCCGCCAGCAGAACCAGGATTAAACCAGGATTGAAAAATGCTGAATTAAAAAATGGAGTGGTCTTTTAATTTTTTCCAGAGCTGTATATAAAGAGTCAGACACTGTACAGATTAACCACAATCCACTGGGCCAAGAGGAATTTGATTCACCTTAAAGAATAATTGATAGTTGGTTGAATGTTACTCATCGTCATAGCCGGCCGAGCAGAAAGCAGTCAAATTAAAAAATAAAGTGACCATTTAAACCAAATTTCTTTTACTAGGCAGACCATATTCCCGATAATATCAATTGTGCAAGAATTGGCTCTTGGCAAGAATTACTGGAACTCAATGCTGTTGTATTTCTGTAATACTGGTATGGTTCTGTTCGAAGCTTTGGGTAGCGAGACTCACCAGGTGTTGCCAGACTGGTCGCTCTTTCCAAATGCACTGTAAGATCCATCATTGTGCTTGTAATTTAGCTCCCTCTGGTAGCCTGCAGAACAGAAAAGGTAAACTGGGACCATCTATCGAGGCTTCGGGCACGACTTACAGTACTGTGCGATAATGCTCAATGAGATATTCATTAGCCAGTTGTGGAGCTAGTGGTCGCGTCAACAGACACATTGGTGTATTGGATGGTCACAGCAAATACTGTTGTGATTTGAAATGGTGATTTTGAAGTGGCTAAGCTGACATACTTTCCCAGACATCATTTTATCGTCTTACACCAAAATGAATATCAATTACTGTATACATAATTTTCTTTGACTGCCTGAGACTTTTGCACAGTACAGTGGTCCTGCTGCACCACAAACTGCAAGTTCAATCAGTTAAAAAAAAAAAAAAAAAAACAGTTCAAACTGCCTGGTATTTTTCCAGCTGAGTCCAAAAATAGAGACTTTAGGAGTTTTCCGATTTGCTCTGAAAACAAGAGCTTGACCACAATGGTAACTCTCAGCCCAGATTCCTATGGTCTCCAAACTCACCAGTCTCCAGGAAGTGGACGGCCTTTTCCTGGATCTTTTTGGTCAGCTGCTTGCTGCTTTCCAGATATCTTAGGATGTAGATGTTGGGAGCAAAGCACACCATGTTTTGCTCCCCACAGCCATAAGGCATGGCTAGCAGGCGATCAAGGTTCTGCATGGCCCGACCCATCAAGTCACCTGGCCAAAGCATACAGCTGCTCACAACCTGGCCATCTCATCAAGAGCCAATCAGGAGCCAGTATCTGACATAATCATCCAGCTATGAAGGCTTGCCATGTTGGTTGATAACAGAAGACGGCGTCTTATTACCCTTAGAAAAGCATGATTAAGAAACGAGAAGTTAATTTTGTTAAGTAAAAATAATTAACATAAAGAATCTCACCCAACACAGAAAGGAAGGCCTTGACAGAGCCCTCGACATGTACTTCTGGAAGTTTCACAGAAACATCTTTCTCCACTGGACCATCTGGAAGAGCGAGAACAGAGATCCATCATAAAAAAACTGTCTTAACCAAAAGACAGTCAAGCGACATTATAATGGCCTGAAGCCCAATCTGCTCTGCGGCCATGAGAAGAAGGGGCCTGACCTGCAGGGCACAACAGTGCATTATGGACAATGGTCTCCTTGGTTCCCTCTGCCTGAAGAAAGAGGAAAGCTGTCATGCTAAATTCCCCATCAGATGACAAAAAAACTAAAAAAGATTTGTCTATATTATAAATGTCACTTATCAAGGCTAGAAGTAACACAAGGACAAGAAACGTTCTCATTTGTTAATGAGGGTTATTCCATCCATTTTCTGTAACCATTTATTGTATTCAGGCTCGCAGGGAGCAAGGTAGGGAACAATCCAAGATGAGGTGCCAACCCATCGCAGGGCACACTCACACATGCACACCTATGGGCACAAGGCAGGGAACAACCCAGGATGGGGCACCAACCCATCGCAGGGCACACTCACACATGCACACCTATGGGCACAAGGCAGGGAACAACCCAGGGTGGGGCACCAACCCATCGCAGGGCACACTCACACACCATTCACTCACCCAAACATGCCTGCGGGTTTGGTAACTCCAGTTAAACTCAGCATGTTTCTGGATTGTGGGGGGAAAGCGGAGTACCCGGTGGAAACCCCACGAGGACACAGGGAGAACATGCAAACCCCATAATGACACGGGGAGAACATGCAAACTCCACACACATGGAATCATGGCAGAGCCTTTGGAGCCTGAGGAGTGAGGCCTCAGTGCCAACCACTGCACCACCGTGGCCCCACTGCACCACCATGCCACCTAATGAGGGCTATATTCTTTACATGATGATAGCAGCGTCGGCAAAGTAAATGGTAAAGAGCAGAGGTCAGAGTCCAGGCCTGACATCATGGAAGCAGCATGCTGACCTCCACCAGCAGCTTCCTGACGACCGTGTCTGTACGCCCCCTCTCGGGCACGGTCACCACCTCATTCTCACAAAGCTCCTGTGTTCTCAGGGCCTCTGCACTCACTGCAATGGTCACCTCACCTGGTGGAGAGAGTCAGCGGAAGGCACATTCACTTGTCATCTTGTTCTAAAAATAACTGCTTGGATTTCACTTTTTTAAAGCGAGTAGTCAGTCAGTCAGGGGCCCAGCCATGCTGACAGGTGGGTTATCAATGAAAGGTTCCTTTAAACTGGGACTTCCTATGAGCAAATGATTGGAGCAGACTGTGGTGCAGATTCCGCAGACCGCAGACAGCACATGATGGAGATGGAGACAGTCACCTAGAGCAGCAGCCTTCAGGATCCACCTAAAGGTCCTGCTCTCTTCTTCACACACACAGTGCTTGTACTTGCACCCTTCGCAGGCTTGGGCCGTGAATTCAGCCGACTCTGCCAGGCTCACCTGAACCTAAACGTCAAGACACACAGTTTACTATCGGCACCAGTGACAGCAGTAGGGATTACACCCCTGTGTGCATCTCACGTGTGAATGCGAGTGAGTTGGTGCGAGAAAAGAGAGGGAAGCTCAGAACATCATATAACACAGGCTCTTTTTTATTACCCATTTATACGCTCATACGCTGCCCTTCATCCTCTTTTTTATTACCCATTTATACGCTCATACTCTGCCCTTCATCCTCTTTTTTATTACCCGTTTATACGCTCATACGCTGGCCTTCATCCTCTTTTTTATTACCCGTTTATACGCTCATACGCTGCCCTTCATCCTCTTTTTTTATTACCCGTTTATATCGCTCATACGCTGTCCTTCATCCTCTTTTTTATTACCCTTTTCTACGCTCATACACTGCCCTTCATCCTCTTTATTACCCGTTTCTACGCTCACACGCTGCCCTTCATCCTCTTTATTAACCGTTTATACACTTATACGCTGCCCTTCATCCTCTTTTTTATTACCCGTTTATACGCTCATACACTGCCCTTCATCCTCTCTTTTTATTACCCGTTTATACGCTCATACGCTGCCCTTCATCCTCATTTTTATTACCCGTTTCTACGCTCATACGCTGCCCTTCATCCTCTTTATTACCCGTTTATACACTTATACGCTGCCCTTCATCCTCTTTTTTATTACCCGTTTATACGCTCATACGCTGCCCTTCATCCTCTTTTTATTACCCGTTTATACGCTCATACGCTGCCCTTCATCCTTTTTTTTACCCGTTTATACGCTCATACGCTGCCCTTCATCCTTTTTTTTACCCGTTTATACACTCATACGCTGCCCTTCATCCTCTTTATTACCCGTTTATACACTCATACGCTGCCCTTCATCCTCTTTTTATTACCCGTTTATACGCTCATACGCTGCCCTTCATCCTCTGTTTTATTACCCGTTTATACGCTCATACGCTGCCCTTCATCCTCTTTTTTATTACCTGTTTATACACTCATACGCTGCCCTTCATCCTCTTTTTTATTACCCGTTTATACGCTCATACGCTGCCCTTCATCCTTCTCGCCCAGAAGAGGCCGTGCTGGGTGCACTCACCATGATACATCTGGGCAGGTAGCTGAACACGGAGGCTTTGAGGGTGAACACCTCACCCCGGACAACAGAGTAAGGCAACGTCAGGCTCACGAAGAAGGGCTGGTAGGCAGTGAGCTGGGCGCTGGGGGCCAGGCCAAAGCCCACTGGGGAGATGCAGAAAGCCCCCGCGATCCATTTGGTGATGGTGTCTGGAATGGTGTGCGTCACATTCACGGAGCCCGAGTCTCTGTGTGGGGAGGGGGAGACAGCTCTCACGCAGACGCACTGCAGTCTGACATGGAGGATCCAGCCAAACAAACTGGACCCAAATGTAAATTCCAAGCAAGCCCCTGCTGTAGAAATGTTCTTGTTTCCCATCCTCCTCCTTTGGAGTTCACACAAGGGGGCTGTATGTACTAAGTTGGTCAGAACTGAGCGGTTAGTGGAAGGTTGCCAGTTTGGTCCTGTGATTTCACACTTAGGCCCCTAAACCCAACTTGCTGACATGGCTCTTGAAGCTGAATGCCGCTTCGGATAAATGCATCTCCTGAAGTAATGTACCCTAAATTGTCCACTCTGTGGCTTTAGCTGCAGTGTACAAAGCCAGTGAAAGGCTCTGTTTATGGCTCTGTCTATATGCAGGTGCACTTGTGTTATTTTATCATTTGGGGTTCACGTATGCTTGTTTTCTGAACATTTATAATGCGAATGTCATTGTAGGTTGACTTATAGTGTGAAATGTACAGCTGCATAAACACTTCAAATAAACAGCCTGGTAGGTGGTAGAGTGATGAGATATTCCCAAACCCATCCCCGGCGGGGCGTACCCAACTGGCACCAGGTCCCAGATCCACGTCTCTGGGAAGTAGGTGCGGACGGTCTGCACCAGCGGTTCTTCTGTGGCCTCCTCAATGTCCATAATAGGGCCGGAGGGGGCCGGCATGCCGGCCATGCCCCTCCCCCTGAATGTGCTGATTCCTGACATGGGGTAACTGTGTACTAACATGGGGTAAAAAAATACAGAAGCTTTCAATTTATAAACTGTGGAAGAGATGAACCACTATTACAACAGGAAAACATTTTTCCTGAAATAGACTTAATTAAATCTTTAGAAATATTACCAAGTTTCCGACTTCTGCACGACTCAGGTGTCCTCACGCTGTAACTTGTTATGACTTTTACTCCAATTTCCTAAAAAAAAAAATACCAAGACGAAGGTAATGGGGATTGGCTGCACGGCGGGGGGCAGCCCACACCCCTGGGTGCACCCAGCCTCTGCTCTGGGTCCTGGGGGGTTCCTCCAGGTGCCTCCTCCAGCTTTATCCCTTGGCCCAAAAACATACACTGTTCCCATTAAGTGTGCGTCCACGTGTCCTACGCTGGACCGGCATCCCATCCAGAGTGTTGCGTTAACCCGAGACACACATTAATTACCTCGTATCTCTTAAAGAGCAATAAGGTTTACAGAGTTAAATGTCCTTGGTTCAGTGACGGACATCTGACTACAAATGGGGCTGGCAGAAGAGCTGAGGTTGACTCACCTTGAAGACGCTGTATATGTCATTACGGGGTTTATGGCAAACCAGGGATCTGCTCACTTCATCGTTCACTTGCCGGTTGTATCCTGAAATCCTCTGCAGCGGCAGCTGACTGTACATCTGGTGAGAGAAGGCGAGGGAAGGTGATTACAGATCTTTTAATGTTTTTATCAATGCACATTTTTATTTGCCAGCACGGATATGCTGCTGAAGCAGTAATTGTTTGACATGGCTGTCCCGAATCCGCAGTGGGTGACATGAGCAGATTGGGATGCATCTGAAACCAGCTTTTGGTGACTAAGCAGCTGTGCTTACAGAGTTATACCTCCCTGACGTTGGGAGGTATTAAACAAACTGGGCAGAAATTCATTTTTATCAAGTAGGAGCAACATCGTTCAGCTGTTTTTTTTTTTTGTGGGCAAGTTTATAAAAATGAAAAGATTTAGTCCGGCATTTGATACTTGGTGAATTAGGATTAAAAAAAAAATCAAACTCTTAACGGCTTATCTATGCTGGGGGAGTGATAATAGGTCAAAAAGTCAGAGCAAATCGACAATAAGTGGGTCTTGATCTTGATGTCCAAGCTAAGAGGTAAAAATAGAGATATGGTAGGTGTGACAAACGCAGGCTACTTAATAAAGCTGTTATGTGTGAGGCACCCCAAGTTAAGGAACAGCATGTAAAAAACAGAGGTATGACAAACGGATGCTTCGGGGGTGTTACGTTCCGAAACGGGGAAGCAGGAACAGGGACACGAAGAGCTGGGTAAACGGGGTTTAATTTTGGGAAACACCAAAATGCTGGACAAAACGCATACGAACGTCAATGACCGGACCATGGTAAGACAGACACGGAAGCACTAAATACACAGAATCAATTAACAACAACTAGACAAAGCTGACAACACCGGGATTCCACACGAGGTAAGAAGGGGGCGTGGCACACAGGAGGATCGGACGAGCATGTCATGACAGAACCGCAAAGGTGCACACACACAGGTGTGCCCAAAGGGACTGGAGGGAACAGAACTGGGGAAACAAAAACCAAGAACATTAACGCACCATAGGAAATAGCACTGATATGCAGAACAAGGACCAAGACAACAACCAGGACAGACAAACCACGGGGAACGCTGAGAGATACAGGAGCACTAAAGACGGAAACAGAGGACCTCGGAACACGAAAGGAGACAATGGGGGACAACACCAGGGGGCACACGGGGACCTGAAGGGAACAAAGGCACAGAGGGACGAGGAGCAAAGACGGGGCACAAAGGCAGGGGGCATTGAGGCACAAGGCGTGGGGAAATGGGGAGCCAGAGAAAACCCCAGCGGGCAAGAGGCGGAAGCCGCAGGGGCAGCAGGTGACCGCGAGGAGGGAGCAGGAAGGAACGTCGGAGGGGGCGAGGAGGAAGGTGAAGGGGACACTGGCGGAGGAGAGGAGGGAACAGAAGCCGCGGCAGGCAAAGGCATAGCCACAGCCAGCCAAGGTGTAGGCGACCGACGAGTCACAGACGGGGGACCCGCAGGTGACCGACGAGGCGCCGGAGGCAGGACCACAGCCGGCCGATGAGGCACCGGAGGCGGAACCGAAGGCGACCCCGAGCCGAAGCCAAGGGGACCACAGGCGACCGGCGAGCCGGAGCCGGAGGACCTGCAGGCGACCACCGAGCTGGAGCCAGGGCAGCCGAAGGTGAGCCAGGGGGCAGGGTGAGCGGGAATCGACCCCAGCACAGGTGTCCTCTCCCTCTTCTGGACACTGAGTGCCGAGGTCCCGGCCGGGATCTACCATGCTGGAGTGGTGGTAGGGGCGACCCACCAAAGGGGCTCACCGGGGCAGTCACCAGGGATATCCCCGAGGGGTCCCACTCAAGTTCCTCCCCCCCTGGAGATGGAGGAGGAGTGGCGGTGCAATGGTTCGGGACCTCCTCGGGGACAAGGTCCAGGGGGTCAGGGACCACGGGGGGCAAAGCAGGCACAACAGTACAGGCTCCTGGTGCAGGCGAAGCAGCAGGCAGGCGGGCTCCAGGCGCAGGCAAAGCAGCAGGCAGGCGGGCTCCAGGTGCAGGCGAAGCAGCAGCGGGCAGGTGGGCGTCGTGCACAGGCGAAGCAGCAGGCAAACGGGTGTCATGCACAAACAACGCCGGTATCAGGACGGGCTCCTCCCGACACGCCGTAGGTGAGGTAGCAGAGATCGAGATGTCCAGCGTGTCCTTCCGTCTCTCTTTCCACTTCCTTCTCCCCTTGTGAGCTGGTGCTGCGAGGTCCAAGAAAAGAGGAAAGCCACAGTCTATAGTCTCCTGCCAGAGCATATCCTCAGCGACCCAGCTTCTAAGCCAGGTCAAATGCATCTCCTCCGCGAGGTGCGGATCCAAGGAAGAGGAGATCTGTTCTAGGATCTCCCTTGACCGTAAAGTGACGGCTCGCGCCACGGGGTCCTCCGTTACCTCGGGCTGTCCGAGCCAATAAACTACCTCGTCGAGCAGATCGAGGTGTTCTGTTGTGATGAGGGGAGGCACCTTCTTTTCGGTTCCAGTCATTCTGTTATGGTCCAAAATGGCGAAGCAGGAGCAGGGACATGAAGAGCTGGGTAAACGGGGTTTTATTTTGGGAAACACCAAAACGCTGGACAAAACACATACAAACATCAATGACTGGACATGGAAGCGCTAATTACACAGAATCAATTAACAATAACTAGACACAGCTGAGAACACCGGAATTCCACACGAGGTAACAAGGGGGCGTGGCACACAGGAAGATCAGACGAGAAGGTCATGATGGGGGGGCGGGGTCTTCATGTAGTCAAGAGGCTCACTTAAAAAGGCTTTGAATGAACAAAATATCTGCGAAACATTCCTACACTCATGTGTGCGAAGATTTGGGGATTTACAAATGAATAACATAAACAAAACATGCAGTGAGAAAGTTCACACATTTCCAAATGGCCCAGAGCAGTCGTACGAAAGTTTTGGAGGAAACAGGAAAAATGCAGCATCGAGAGGTTAGATAGAAATGAGCATTTGCATTTCCTGTTAGTTTTATCTCTTGGTGAAAAGCATGTTAATGAATGCAGACATGGGCGTACAGTACAGGGAGTGTCACCTGCCCAGTAATCAAATCCAGCCAATACAGATATATATATATACACACACACACACACACACACACACATACAGTTTGGTCCATAAGTATTTGGACAGTGACAATTTTTTTATAATTTTCACTCTGTATATCACCAATTAATTTCATATTAAGTGATGAACATGGGATTGAGGTTCTGAGACTTTCAGCTTAAACTCAAGGTCAGGTCAGGTCCAGTCCCACTCTCTGCAAATGTCCGTCTATCTGCTGCAGGCAGGTGCTACGTGGGCGTCCCCTCGGCCAAGTCCAGCCACTTGCATCCTCAGTAATGAGGATCCTGCGCGCCAGATCATGCACCACATGGCTGCAGTGCCATGATTGACACTCCCTCACAATGCAGGTAATCTGCCTCATTCCGGACTCCCTGAGCATGACTGGTGTAGACAGGGAGACAGAGATGGAGATAGTTGCTTTTTCTTAAACGGCACATACGCGCTGTCGGGGGTAAATGGCACATACGCGCCGGTGTGAGGTAAACGGCACATACGTGCTGTTGAGGGGTAAACGGCACAGACGCGCTGGAGTGAGGTAAGCGGCACATACCCGCTGTCGGGGGGTAAATGGCACATATCCGCTGTTGGGGGGCAAATGGCACATACTCGCTGTCGGGTGGTAAACGGCACATACCTGCTTTCGTGAGGTAAATGGCACATATCCGCTGTCGGGGGGTAAACGGCACCTACGCGCTGGCAGGGGGTAAACGGTACGTACCCACTATTGGGGGGCAAACGGCACATACGTGCTGGTGGGGGGTCAATGGGACATACGCG
>JAODLD010000042.1:4139313-4158762 GCA_026781065.1 Mormyrops boulengeri | reverse complement strand
ATATATGTATTATTCTTATTTAAATTTCCAGAACAAAAATGTTCTTTTTCCAAGCCGAATCCATGCGTTTGTTGACTAGTAGTTCTGTGCTGAGATTGTGAGATGGGAGAGGTTTGTTGCTATACTGGTTAGGGATGTTGTGCACATGGTTGGTGTCTTTGGCAAAGGACTAACCAGGAGAATTGGTTTTTAAGCAAGAACTTAATTTTTTGTCCAATTCCCTGTAGGTCTCACAGCACTCCCTCAACTCCGTCCTTTGTGGATCATCTTGTGAATCTGTACATATTGCCAACGTTACATCTTCTAAATCAAACCAGAGGAAATGATGGCGGCATTGGTACCTCTCTGGAAGACTCCCCTCAACTGCCCGGTAGACCCCCTCACTCTCTCTCCCCTACTGGCTAGCCACAGCCAATCACAGCAGAGGAGGGGGGAGGAGTTAGAAGATACCCAGCACTTAATTGGTAAGTTGCTGTTATACGCTTTTCTATTTTCCCCCGTTCAGGGTGGTAGCCGCACTGCAGCACGTTCGTTCTCCTTGCACAGTGAGTAACGTAAAAATAAATATTTTGGCAATGCATGTAGTATTTAAAGACCTTTCGCAAGTTGCCGTAGTAATTCTGACTTGTTACTGTAACGTTTCCCTTAGAAACTGAGTTAAGCGTTTGGTACGTGATGGTAGCCGTAGCTTTTGCTTTAGGTGCTAGCATGGAATACAGGTTGTGTTGGTGGGAAAGGACAGGGACACGCCCTTGTCAAATGTTATCGATTTGCTTATTGCTTGATCATTATTGATGACATTTCATTTCTTTTTGCCAGTGCATATATTTTTTTACATATTGTGTGTGTGTGTATATATATTTTTTTGTTATTTCTTCCCTTCCCCATATAGGTGATGTTCTCACTGACTGGATGACGGAAAAAGTGGATTTCTCCTCTTATCTCCCTACCTCTCAGTCCTCTCCCAGGGAGTCCCTTCCCCCCTCGCCACCTCAGCATGATGTCCAGGTGCCCTCTGATTTGGAGGTGATGACCTCCTTATTGCAAGAAGAGCTTGCTCAACTAGAGGATTACTTCCTGTCTGATGCGACCCCAAAGAAAGTGGAGAAAGTAGAGAAATGTGACCATGTGACCCCAGAAAGTGGTACCCAGTCGTACTACCCATTGCCCTATGCTTCGTACAGCTCTAGCCAATCAGAATCTACTCCACTTCTTGTTACCCTGGCAACTGGGGAACTCGACCTGCTGAGCTTTTGCGGAGGCCCTATTGGCCGATGCAAGACACCTAGACCTGCCCCTTACAATTGCACTCGTCCTAACAGCAATAATCGTAGGAGAGTTTTGGATGGGGTGAGGGTGGCCGATGGATTGGAAAATAATATCTGGAATTCCAAAGAAAATCACTCAGGTAGCCCAGAGGAAGGTGTTAACTACTTAGGCGTGGAGGCTGAAAAGGGGGTTGGAAAAGGATGTTGTGTTGGAAACAGAGTAAAGATTGGCGAGTGTTCAGTACAGTTGAAAGAGGAGGACTGTTACTACTTCCCAGGTGATGTTGGTGGTGAAGAGAAGATGGCCAGCGGGTATTGTCTTGGTGCAATAATGGACACACCTTGCAAGAGGGAAGACCAGCTGGGCCATGGATTGAGGGAGGTTACTGGTAGTGAGGGTGGTGCAGGGTTGGAGACTTCACAGGGTGACAGGTGTAGCGGTGGTGCAGAGGTTCTCAGTAGAGGGGTGGAGGTGAGTCAGAGTTTTCTTCAGTCCAGCAGCTCTGTGGAACCTTATGGGTTCATGGGTCTGACGGGAGGGCAGATGAGATCAGGGGCAACGGAGACAGGGTGCCGCCCTAGTGGCTTCTCTGATTTGCTTAGAGACTCCAGTCCAGAATGCATGCCCAAGGGAGATGGGAAGGGGCTTTTGCCAGGGCAGGCTAGTCACAGGTCAGCTCCAGAGCTGAAGGTGGAGCCCTGCACCATCAAGCTGGAGATGGAAGCCGCGCCTGCGGACGCCAATCAGGGAGAGCGTAAGCAGAAGAAGCGAGATCAGAACAAAACAGCAGCTCATAGGTGAGAATATTCATGTGTGTGATGTGCAGTGAAATGCGTAAGGCTGAAGACAGTTCTGTGCTGCTTGGGGACGTCGAGGTTTTTAACCGGTCCTGAAGGCCCAATGTAATGTGCCTTTTGGTCTCTTTGGGCTTAATAACTCTTAACTGTAGATCGGGGAATCGCACCATTTAAATTGGTTGACAGTTGGCTTCATGTTTTGGTAATTACGAAAGTAATCAAAAGAATCAAATTCAAATAGCTAAATTACTTCGATGATCTAATTGGATTTTATTAATTAGATGCAGTTGTTCTGGTCTTGAAAATATGCAATAGTTGTTAGTTAAATAAACATTAATATTGGGGGTCATTGTTTTCCTTGGCTAATACTTTTGTGTTGAATATCCAAATAAATTTGAACCCTTATGAATGGATACGAAAAACATAGCTGGTCCCGTGACCTCGTTCAGTTTAGTTATTCAATGCCGTTCAGCTAATGGCTCAGTCAACAGGCAACTTCTCGGTCAACATTCAACAGAAGCAAACATACGGTGGGTCTCTGGGGCCGGCGATGTTAAACACTGGGCTTAATCGCCTCATTCACTTAAGTGTGACATATACTAAGCTATGCAAGTCACTGGATGGCAAAGGCTGCAATTGTAGAAACCGTAATAAAACCACAACGTCCCACAGGTATCGGCAGCGCAAGAGGGCAGAGCTGGACTGCCTGGAGGAGGAGTTGCGTGGGCTAGAGGTCCGAAATCGGGAGCTGCGGGACAAGGCGGAATCTGTGGAGCGGGAGATCCAGTACGTGAAAGACCTTCTCATCGAGGTGTACAAGGCCCGCAGTCAGCGTCTGAAGCAAGACACAGGTGCCTGATGCTAGGCCGCTCTGCACCGGCACAATGGCTAAACAGCACAAGAAAAGAGAATTTAAATGTCATGGATGGCATTCTGTTGGTTAGGTAGCTATGTTGGATTTGTTATGCGTTTTTAATGTAAAAGCCTGCTTATTTTGTTTTCAGCACTTCATATGACGTGTTTATTAGTTGCTGAAGGTAAAAGTTGACGTCTTAGCACTGTGAAAACGCAACTTTGCAGGTCCTTTTAAAGTACATGTCTTGTACTCTGCTGACAATCTAGATCTGGCAGAGAGATTCTCTCTCGGCATGTATGAAATATTGCCTGATTTCCAGAGCAGAGGGGAATAACTGATGGTCACGGCCTTTTCCTTGCACTGGCCTTGTAAGTCATTCCAACAAACTGAATACCTTCAGACGTTCGATTTGAATGTGTTTGTGTGTCATATTGTCCAGAGTTAGGAAAGTGCATGTATACCATTGAGTGGAATATGAATATGGAAAATGCAAGTGCCATGCAAGAACAATGAATACTGCAATCTACTTCCATCTACGGTCTTTGCAAACCAAGTCCATGCATTCATTTCCGCAACCCAAGCACACAATGCATGGCTTAAATTCAGGAGCATGTCTGCTTGTAATCTAAGGACTGTTTTGGTTTAGTGCATGGATTAATTTTTGTTTCATTTTTATTTTTGTCTAAGTGGTGCTAGCGGCTGTGTGCAAGTAGAAAGGACAAGCGTTTCTCTGAGGCCTCTGACCAGCGGCCTTTCATTGAGGGGTGCGGAGAGGGTGTAGCTCTCATCCTGCTTTTCCATCTGCTGTATTTGCGAGAAAACAATCACTTGTCCAGTTTTCCAAGCAATGGTGTCCCAACCTTTGTCGTTGCCATTTAGGGCAATCGGGGGCATTTTGTCAAAGTTCTACAAGTAGTGTAATTTTTTATTTATTTATTTTGGTAACATTCCTCACTTGGGCCTTCTGCTAGCTTGTTCGTTTTGTGTGTTTGTTTTTGTTTTAAACTTTTTGGCTCTGAGTTTGTGTAGCAGTCTTTACTGCTGTTGCTGGTTTGAGGCTACAGTTTCCATTATGGTATAGATTAATTTGATTTTCAGTTAAACCGGTTTAGCTTTCGCCATAGTTATGGATTCCATACATGGACTCCGTATTGATTTTGGGGGAATAAAAAGTCAATGATTTCACAACCTAAAACTGTAGCCAAATAATGACAAGCGGTGGGGGGGGGAGGGAATGTCTTTTTTCCTGGATGAAGTCAATACTTGCTAAAGTGACACATTTTGATACTACAGGAAAGTCCGTGGATTTTATGATACAATTGCAAGAACACATTTCACTAATGATGTATGTAGTAGTAGCAGGAGCTGCTGTAACTTTACCCATTAGCAGTGTGTCGTCATCTGAAATTGCTGATACGCAATTTATTGTATCTTTTTGTTTGTTTTTTCTTTTCCTTACAGCAGATTTGGCTTTAGTCCTACATATGGTACCATGTTTAATCATCCCTGGCCCACTTTTTAAATCTGAAATTTCTATGTAACTTCAGACATGACCAATGTAGATTCTCTTTGATTAAACAAATAAAGTGATTTGTGTCTCCAGTCCAAAGTTTCATTACTGAAATTGGTTGGCAATTGCCAACACCTTGCAATATGGCTATGAATCATTCTAATGCAAAATTCTGGCAGTGTAATCTGTAGTTTTCAGTTTCGTGCTAAACTAGAGTAAGATTTAGGTTGTAAGTGAGGTTGTGTGATATTTCCTAATGGCACTTAATACATACACACATCTAAAATTCTTTCTTTCTTTCTATTATTTGGGGCTGGGGCAGTATTTTTTTTTTAATTTTTTTTAAAGCCGGGAAATTGCTATACCAGTGTTCGTGTGCTGAAAGCCCGTCGGTGTGTTTTTTTTCCCAATACAACCAGTAACGGGCAAGTAGTGTCCAGGTGTTTAGGTTCTAATTTGGCCAAGATGAGGGAAATTACTTCATTTGTTCATTTCTGAAATCTGTAACTAAAAATGTAACCAGAAATGGATCCGTATTTTGACAGGAAAACTCTGGTGCGACGTAAACTCCGCCCGTAGCTCATATTTCAGACGCTGGAAGCGCTTCGTCGCATCGTGGTGTTTGACTGGCGCCTGGCAAGTGTCTTCGGTTACTCCTCCCTAACGCAGAGCTGCACCGAAAAAAGAAACTACATAAAACATTTGATTTTTATGGATTGTGTGTCCATACTACTGAGAGACACGAGGGCCCGCCAAAAGCCCGGGTATTTTAACAAAACGAAGAAAAAGGCTGGCGGTGCATGACGCACACATCTAGCCAGAAGCATCCGAATAAAACCAAGCTGCGACTCCAAATAACGTATTTACTTTGGTATGACGTCGGTCGGTATCTGCACACGTCCCGATTATCTTTTAGTTTTGGAACATCGCTCCCTTTCACGTCTCTGTACACGGCGGTCGATCTTCGCATTAACCCGCTGATGCTGTAACGTCGTCGTCCTGATATCCGTACAACCAGAAATATTTCTAAAAACATTGCCGAGATACGGTAGCTGAGTGGGTAATGTATAAGAAATTTTCATTGTAATCATATGATTTAAAAAAAATTAAATTGGTAATAAAGTTGATCGTGATATGAGGTGTCCGGAAGGTGTTTCCTAACTCCACCATAAAACGTTGTTGGCCGAACTGATAGTTTTCGTTTTCGTTTAAATTTATGCTGAATCTCGTCCACAGGGGGCGACGCCGAACTTTAATCCACCTAAATTGGCCGCAGACTTTGAAAAAAGTCGCTAACATATAGAGAACCTGGTAGTTAAAGAGGTAACTGAAAATACATTTCTAGCCGCTGCTTGAATATATGAACTTTTCTTTACGTATATCGGTGAGACAGTTCCAAGCATTCGAGTTGACGCTTTAAAAACTCAGATTAATTAATGGTATTTTAATTGCGAACCGGGGCCTAGGTTGGCTTTAAATACAGCAAACACAGAAGTGTGGGGTGACTGAAAATGTCATCTTGGGCGATCAATGCACAGTCACGAAGCAGACTGCTCCAAAGAAAATGAGATGTCAGTTATTTTCGATAGAAAAAAAGTCGAGGAAATCCATACCTTTAGGCGGATAAGATACAACTTGGGTAAGAGATTTTTCCCCAAAATTTGAAGTAGGCTTAGGCTATTTGTATTTGTTTAATTTGAGCATATTTGGCGTTTCGGTGACTTTGGTCTATTTTGGTTTACGGGCCATTAAATTCTATTAGGACCCTCGATTTATTAAAATAAACTAAACTGAATTTAGTTACATTTGAATACACACATTTAACTACTTTTAAAATGGAACATTTATAAGACGATTTAAATAGGCCTACGTTAGCCTATATATAGAGCGCTACTTTTTAATTTATGAAATGTGGGTCTAAGTCTTTAGTGGGCGGTCTGAATTTTATGAAAATGAAAGAACACACTAAACTAGTTTATTAGAAACAGGCCTAGCGACGTCACTGTGTGTATGTTTGAATGGTTAGATCTGTAACAAGCAATAAAAAGAAAATAAAATTGTCCTGTATAATACGTACAGTAAGCTAAAATTTATTTGATAACACTACTTGATGCTTTAAAATTTTCGGGGTATTTCGAAACAGTAAATTAGAAAATAAAATAAAAGTCCCATAAAAAACGGAATTTTTATAAAACATATATTTTTTTTATCACAGAAAGGTTGCTTTTGCTTTGGAAAATTTGACTAACGAGGGACTAAACTAAGCTATGTAAGTCAGATTTGACATTTATGTCCAGGAAAAAGAAGCAGAACTGGAGATTCCTGATTCATGGACTTGAACATGGAACATGTAAGATGTATGGACGAAATGTATGAGCGGGAAGGAGGGAAGGTGTGCATGAGCTACCAGGTCTTGGTTTCTGGTTATTAAATGCACGGAGTAATTTGGTAATTTTTATGGCAGTAAGCGGCACTAAATCTATCCATGGGCGTATGTTTAGCCCATTTGTTAGTGGTATAATATTTTTGAAATCCGCTATCCGTTTCCTGCCGCCTGTGTGTAAATGGTGATATATTTTGTTAATTTAATCTTCATTCAGCTAACCCTGCCCATGTTCACTTTAGACCAAATACCTAAACACAGTGGTATTCTTTTAATTTTTGTTTTCAAGTCATATTATTTACTTTTTTTCCGAAACTGTAAATATTTGTTACACTTTGTATAATGATATACTGGGGGATTTTCGTCAGTGAATGCCGAATAGCTCCTCTGTTCCATTCCTGTTTTTTCGTTTGTGCATGGAGTATTTTAATTAATTACAGAAGAGTACGGTTTCTCAAAATAAATTTCTAATCATTCGCTCGCTTTTCGCCGCTTGTCTAAACGGTCATCCAACTTTTCTCAAGTTCCACTAGGTATTTCTTCGGCTATTTCAGTGAGTAATTCATATTCCTTTTAATTGTTTTTAGTTTTACGGATTAATGTACTTGTATGTTTTTTTCATTTAACGAGAGGTTCAGGTTATTTTCAGTGGAAGCGGTGATCTGAAGCGAAGATTAGTTTTGATGGATAGCCTGCGCAGTCTAGAGGGGGCGCTATACGATGCCTTAAGAATTGAAATCCACCTGTATTCTTATTGAATTAGTAAAGCAGCATTTTAATTCTAAGGCTGGTTCACGGGCACGCGCACTGTTTTGTTTCTTATTGTTCTAGAAATCCGTGATGTGACTGCTTCGTTGTAAAGGCATAGACTGGATGGTTAATTCATTTCTGGTGTATGTTACACTGATATGACGTGTCCTTAAATTTACATTTAATCATTTCAAAACAAAACAGTCAGACAGAATCCTTTGGCAAATACCACGTAACTCGGGGCATATAATGATTGCCCCTTTCGAGTGGTATGTCAACAGTTTTCAGTTTTCGTTTAAGCGTACTGCTTTTATACGTAATTCGCTGCACCTATATATGCTACAATACTTAGGTGGAGTAGGAAAGTTAAAAAATGTCTTGCTTATGATAGTATAGGCACTATAGGCCTGTGTTGTACAGTTGTTGAGATAACAAGCCCGCAAGCTAGCGATTGTTATTTTAGCGAGTACTAGTCAGTATCTGGATAAGCCATAAGATTAATAGATCGCCTGAATTTGTTGCAGTACTATTTCTTCAGAACTTGTATATATACTTATGCAGGGGTGTTGTACAAACCAAATTTGTGGGTAGGCACCATTTGAAAACCACACACAAAATATTAAAAATAGATATATGCAGATATTAATGTTCTTGAAACTTTGTATAACTCTTTTATGCATACAAACATGTCCAGCTAACCCTGTTTACTGCCGCTGAGATGCGAGTCGTGAATGTCATGGCGTGATAACGCTGGTGATGTATGAGTTATCGGTAGAAGAAGGGAATTAATGGTGAGGAAGGGGGAGGCGCTGTGAAAGATGCGATCTGACGGAGGAAGCACATCGGCCTGAATACCCTGACTGCAAGTTTGCCGACATATTATTCACAGTCAATGCAGGCAAGTTATTGTCTGACTGAGTAATTAATTTGTACGTTACATTTTTACTAAATATTGGGTAGGCATGGCCTGCGTTGGGATGGGGCCCCACCCTCGAATGGGGCCCCACCCTGGGTTGTTCCTTGACTTGCGCCCTTTAATTAAGACCCCGGACCCCCCCCCGCGACAAGCGGTTGCAGCACGCGCCTACCTAAACTGACTGGCACAAGGCCGCTATAGTGAAGGTGCTGCCATTTCGTAAGGGGGCATCGGGCCCACTAGGTTAATTGTAGGCCTGTTGGAATACGGGAAAACGCGGGGAATTATTGCAACTGTTCGGCTTATTCATTTATTCGAATCCATGTATTCCGTATTACGAAGGGAAAAAAAGAACACAATTTGTTGCTAATGTGCTTCAAATATATTTATTTACGGATTGAATTTGCAGTAAGATCTGCACACAGTGAAGGTGGAATCAAACTGTATCGTTATCAGTAGGCATATAATCGGCAATTATTCGGTTTGCCCATGAGTCACGTGTTTAGTGCCGGACGTTTTGTAACAATTAGTTTTCTGGTTTAAAGTCTGCACAATTATTCCTATATTCAGAAAAGTACACCGTGGGAATAAGACAAGCTTTAAAACAGAGACGATTTTAGTAATGCAAAGACGCTAGAGCATTATCCGGTAAATACTGTAATATACCACCGAATTTCTCATCAGGCAGTCAAAAGGTGTAATGGAGACTAAGTACCCCAGGGCAGCGCTGCCAGTTTGTTACTCTTGCCCCCAGTACTGTACGTACCGTCTCCTGATTTGCTGATTGTTCATACTTATAAAATTGGCAAACGAAGCATTTCGAAGACATATGCATTACCTGTGCTAATCAAACACAGAGAAGAAGGAATATTAAAAACTTCTTTTGGAGAGGTGGATCACTTTGGAAACAAGAATAGGTTGGCACTTTGAAAAACTTGTCATTTACTACAGAAATAATGAGATCCATCACTTTTGCAAGGGAAATATGCGGTGAAACAGCGGCTCCATCAGACGCGAGCGACTGAACACGTGACCTGACTGGTTTTAGGTCGATCGCTTGTAAGGCGTGTGGTCACGTCGCCTGGGGTGCAACTGTCATTATAGCGAAGGAGTGTCTTCGCTTGGATGTTACTAAAGTTTAAATTCCACGTATCTGCTTTAAGACGGCTTTATTTTGCTCTTCAAAATTGCCTCGCAGGTGCCACAGACGCATTTAATCTCGTTCCAGCAGCTTCTGAGTGATCTGTTAGGTAAACATGCGTGAGAAGTAGGCAGTTGTGTTCGCTGCCCTGCGGCCATGAAACACGATCATGCTCCAGTATGACATCCCTCGTGAATCTGCCCGGGATGCTTCCAGCAGCTAAGGCACGTGATTCATAGAAATTGCGCATTATTTGCTACAGTGAATAGCGATTCCCGAGCACTGCAATAAGATAATACGCAGAGCAGTGTTTTTAAGTGCATGAACATATCTGTGAAAAAATGCTCATATTTCGACACTAGACTGTCATGTGCGTTAAAGTAGGGGCGGTGAATTATGACACTGAATTTCCAGGTTAAAGTAGCAGACCGGACAAACAACAGAAGGGAAAGGAGTGATGTGTCTTACCCTTAATCACGGTCCTGCTACAGATTTAATTTCGGCCACAAGTAGATGAAAAGCGCGTTATATCCAGAGGAGAAATGCAGCGCTTGCAGCCGCTGGCCTTTTCTGCCGCCACTTTCCGTTTTATACCGAGACTCTGCTAAGTCTGTGTGCGTCTCCATCCGCCGCATGTTTCCCTGTCCGTCTGCAGTATGTGGATGTGATTCATCCTTTAAGACGACATTCCTCTCATGATTTTTACATTGGCTGCCTGCACGCTCCCTTTTCCGGGTTATAATCCTCATTTTCCTACAGAGATTTGAGGCCGCCTTGGAGGACAGCAAAACTCTCACATGGGACTCCGTGAAACCGCACGATTCGTGTAACGAAATATAAAAATAATAAAATAAGCCTTGATTTATCAAGATACACAATACAGTCATTGTCACCGTGACATAGCAGAGCTTTGGTGGAATTCCCCTCAAACTCCTTTCCAGGAAACCAGACTCACTGAATGTAATCAATAGCAACAGAATATTGCCGTCAGATTGTATCTGTTACTCAAGACGTTCGCAAGTAAAACAAATGTTTTTTTTTTTGGTGTTTGAGAGAAACAGCCATGTTCTGCTGTGTTTGTAAACTGGAATCTTAGACTAGATAGGCGAGTTTTTTTCTCTTTTCTTTTTGGAAGTTCAAAAGACCGTAAAATCAGTCCTTAACCAGAGCTTTTTTCTTGTCATTTTGTCCTTTATTTGAGCTACGTCAGCCTGACAGGCTCAACACATATAATGTTACAGGTCCTTTAGCAAGGCTGCGTGCTTAGCTGCAGTGTACGGATGCAACCTTGTAAAATAATTCATTCCATTTATTTTCTTATTCATCCATTGCTTATCCTGGTCAAGGTACAATAATGAAGCATTATGGTTTACACTATTGCAATTCTTGAACTAAAACTATACGTTTCATAATATATAATAACTAGACATCTGGTAAACATCCCTAAAACTATAAATGTATTTCTAAAAGCAGATACTCGTATAAGTACAATGAATCTAATTACACTCCCTAAACAATCCCATAGGAAATACTTTGGTAGGTTTATGTTTAGGAAGTGCCTTTGTTTAATCATCATAAATGGCAGGAAATGGTTAGAAATCATCAGCTAAAGCTTAACTGCATATGTTGACTGTCAGCATAACCATCATCATCAGTTCTGTACTGAAATTGCTTCATCTGTCTGCAGACGCAAAGCAGAAAAATATTAGTATGGATCTGGGTCACTTTACTGAACCAGTGACTTGCTACACTTTCAGTTTTTCAACTTTACTGCATTAATGTAACAAACGATGGAAGTTTCACAGAAACCAACTAACATGAAACCAGTCTTGCAAAAGGTCAGCGGAATCCTAGGGTCTGTCCCCAGGTGCCTGTCTTTTATAACTCTGGTTGCATTACGCAAAATCTGAGGCACACCTTGGAACGGCGTATGAGCGTCATGCGCACTGAGCTGCTGTCAGCGGCACGTGGGTTTTCTTCAAGGCCAAAGGTTCTTGCTCAGGCCAAAAGGACCTTTGTTCCAAGACGTGCTCAGGCTTGTGCCGACTCAAAAACGTGTACTGTCAGTTCTCAGGCTGCCTTTCTTGGCAGAAATATATGTGGATTTACCTGGAAAAGAATGAAAAAAGAATCATGTCGCGATGTTTCAGGCATATGGGACTTTTTTTAGTTAGGGAGGTGGTCTTGAGAATCAACAGCCTTCTGTTGCGTTCCAGGAGTCCTTGAACAGATGTACTTAACTGGAACTATTTAAAAAATCCATCTGAATAACAGCTAAAGCAAACCAACACAAAAAGTGAACATTAAGGTGATGAGTGTTAAGTGTAGAGAGTGAGTTCTGCAGCCGCCTGCTGTCACTCACCTCCCACACTGTGTCAGGTTGGTGCCGCTACAGCAGGACTCCCTCCATGGGCCGGACCCACACGGAGCTACAGGCCAGCTGGCCTTCATGGTCCTGCAGGAGAGGAAGTCGACAACGAATGTCTGTCAACAGCAGGGCAGATCTGTGCCCTCTGTAAGGAAATGGCTTCCCGGGCAAATACTTCATACCAACCAAGTCACTTTTCTGCGTGACAGACTCGCAGGCTTGTCAAAACCTCAAAGACAGGTGTGACGATTGGCTTTAAAGGCAGCATGCTAAACGTGCTACTGGAGGAGATGTAAGTTTCTATGATAGCAATGGTGCTAATTTTAAGATGGAGTACAGAAGGTAAACACAGGAAGCAAACACACCTGTCAACTGCAATTACTGCTCTGCTCTGACTTCTGCGATGCACATTTTCAGTGCTTATACACTCTGAGTTAATGTTCCCCTGCTGGAGCTCAGCTCATTGGAAAAATACCAAACAATCGTCAAGAATGTTATTTTAAATTATTGCTTCCTTAGACTGTTTCAGTCGACGAGTTAAAATGTTTAAACCCCTGGAAAAACTGACAACATAACTTAAGAAGAACAACTGAAGTCTCTCTGAATCCGTGGCCTGCCTTGTCTTCTCCGAGCTCCGTACCATCACCTTTCATGACAGGCAGATTGTCAGTGCAGCTTTCTGAAGGGGAGACTCACTTTTCTGAGGTTATGTTTTAAAAACTTCTTCCCAGGAAGCTAGGCACTGCCAAGGTGGTGTCAAAACACGTTTCCCCAGTCACTCTGAGTCAGGCTGGCACGCTATGACACAGCACTGGCCACGTCAGGACAGCTTACAGCGAGTGCGTAGCTCTGGGCGGGCCCCGGGCCGCGCCAGCCGGCCCCCATGTGAAGCAGACACTCCAGAGAGTCCAGGAGCTGCTCCCTGCGCAGCATGTGCAGCCTCATCTGGCTGGGGGCTACACTGCCCCCCAGAGCCCCTGTGTTTACATCCAGTGCGTGCAAGGCACACTGCAGCGCGCTCATTCCTGGCGGGGGGGAGGGGACAGATGGGAGGGAGACGAAGAGGGTGTGCACGTTCATGAATGTGAGGGCAAGCCGGCAATTCAGCAGGCACAAGCAGCGCGGAGAGACCGGTGCAATAAACGGCCGCAGGTTTTGGTTCTTACAGGATATTAAGTTCTTGTAAATTCTTACAGATGAAGTTAATATTCTCTCTGCAGTGTGAACTATAGCTTCAGTCGCTGAGCAGAAGAACATATCACTATACACACAGAATCGGGTGTCAGAGGCACTATTTATGAATGAGGAGTGAGCAGCCAAGCTCACGTGTTTATTCTTACTTTGGGTCTGTTTCCATTTGCTGTACACATTGTGTTTTGCAATTTTTAAATCAATTTATTTTTGTCATACATACCGTTTGCATCTCTGGCTTCGATGTCCAAATACATGCCGTTATGTACTGCTTGTCTCAAAACCTATAACAGAAAGACACAGAAATATATGGACTCATATGGAAGGTTGCTGGTTGGGAGCGGTTCTGCTGCATGGTGCTTAATCTGAATTATCCTGCGAACTGAGCAAACAATCGGCTGTTTTAGGGGAAGGTATCATCTGCCAAAACGCATCCGAAGCTACTAATAAAAATGAACGCAGTCCAGCTGTAATACCCACACGGAAATCCGGGTAAGCTGTTGTGCAGGGGCCAATACTGTAGCAGCTGAGCCAGTCATGGTCTCTCAATTACCTCTAGGACTCTGACGTAGCCGTTTTCAGCACTGAGATGGAGGCACGTCTTCCCAGACTTGTCCCTCAGGTTGACATTGGCACCAAAGAAGAGCAGGTCAGCCACCATTAAGTGCTGGTTCCTCTGGGCTGACAAGTGAAGCGCTGTCTGGAACATGAAGAGCCAGACGCCCTTGAGATAACCAACCCGTGCCTCACTTCCTCTTCACACTGTTCTAGGAACCCACTCTCACTGCGAAAATTCTCAACAGATACAAAGCCGCATCTTGCACCACAAGTTACCATCTGTGATTCATGGAGCAGGTCTGTAAGTCGCTTATGGCCGCACCCTCCCTGCCAGCGACTTTGCATTACCTTTCCGCCTGAGTCTCTGATGTCCAGCTGGTTTACAGCTGCCATTCTTCTGGCAATCACATGGGCCAGTGCTCTCTTCCCTTCAGTCACTGCGCCGTGGAGCAGTCTAGTAAAAGGAGTGGGCATTTGCTGTTACATGAATTACTCATGTCATACATGGGCCACAGATGACCCCTGTCACCAGGGAGCATGCTGACCCCTGCACCCCTAAGCACCTCCCAGCTTATCATTGGTGATGCATCACCTGTGGCTTTAGTGAAATAAAATAATAGAAAAATAACAAAAAATAACTTTTTTGCTGGGTTACAGATGAAGCGAACATATACATCCTGTAACAGACACCTACTGGGACTTATGAGGAAGAATTACAGATAATTTTCTAGGAAATCTCTGGTTTTTGTGGTTTCATATGTCATTGCATGCAGACATGACAGAAAGAAGACGCTTGGTTTATGAGTCAGATAAAGTTTTTCACTGGAGGCGCAGTTCAGGATCTATGCTGGACTTGTTTTCCAGAAAAATAAGAGATTAATATCTCCATGAATAATATTCCTTGGAAAGTCAACAAACGAGTAAGCAACCCACCTCCTGGCTCTCCAGAAATATGCAACTGTGCTGTAAAGGTATATAATGACACAGGGGATTTATATATATAAAAGGCCGGTATATTTCAAGAGTTTGATTGTGCATAGTTCGCACATAATAGCAAACTTAATTTCAGCCTACAAAGAAGCTGAAGGGCTGAGATCATTCTCAGGAGCAAACAAGTAATGTCTTGCCTGTCATGGTAGAAGAATCAGTGTGAACATATTCCTTTTTTCCTCCCCATGAAATAGGTAGTCATGATATTTTCCATCATACAAGCAGTTTTTTGAGTGGTACCACAGCTCATCCATTCCTTAACAAGTAAAGCTCTGTGGGATGTAGCATGTTACCTGAGGTGTCTATTCCAAAAATGATTTCATAAAAACCCATTAACCCATTATGCTAGATTCAAAATGGCCGTGTCATGTTACACGGCCCTGCTGTACCACATGATAGCGAGCTGAGGGGGATGCTGAAGGACAACTTACGTTCTTCCCTTGTCATCCGTGGCCAGGAGCTCCTTCTCAGGAACTCCCCTCAGCAGTGACTCCTGCTTCTGCAGCTGGAACAAGAAAAAAGACATTCCATCCCAGTCACTAGCCAAATGACTGGCCCAGCTGGTCGGGAGGACTCCCTGGTGCTGGAGACGCTCCCCGCGGAGGTCTTGGGGGCTGTTAGGGGAGGAGTTTGGGGGTGATGGTCCCAGCCATTTGGCATGACTGTTTGGGGGGGCGATGGCTGGTTGGGGGCTGGGGAACCTTTCCTCTGAGTCGTCACTGTAAAGGCTGCCCCAAACTGTGGGAGAGGGGACCATGTCTTCTGTGTTCATTGGGTTTGGAGAGAAGCTCCATGCTTGATTTTCGGGGCTTGTTGGAGAGACCTCTGAGGGTGTCGGGCTCTCCTGCATCACAGCTGGGCTCCATCTATGACTCTCTTTGAACATTTGGTTTTGACAGGGGAAATCCTCCTCTGTAAAGTCATCCTCCCACCCAGAGAGGATGGCTGCCGAAAAGGCCCCTTCGGGATGTCTGTTTCTGCTGGCTTTGAGGTCTTCCTCCAAGACCTCCACGATGATGGCCAGGTCCTCCAGGCTCTTGATTTGTTTTTTATTCTGAAGAAAAAAATCTCCTTAACCAACTTCTGTACTCGTGCACAAAACGTGACCAGTTACCTGTACGTTATCTTCTCCCAACAAACCAGTTAGATTTTTTAATCAAACAGCTTTATCTTTAATGTACTCATTCTAATGTACTCATCCACTTTATTTACCCGCAGCTCCACACACTTAAATGTAAGCCCACCTTCTTTCATATTCTTTTTCATTGGCTCTGCTGAAGCTTTGCCTTCTAGATTTGACAGCGATGGCGTATAAAGGCGTCAGTTTTAAGTGATGTGGTGTAGGCTAGACCACTAGACAACCACAGAAAGACCAGAATGATTTAAAGACAAGCCTTTTCCACATCTTGGCTAAGAAATTTTATACATTAAGGACAAGAATGAGATATTTGGTAACACTTTAGTTTAAGGTCTGCACCATAACCATGAATAAACTTACTAATCATTTGATAATATATTAGTAAATAAAAAGATTCACTTACCATCAAATTTAGGTATGTATTACCAAGATATCTTAATCGTTTCAAAGAATTTACCAAAGAGCTTGTAAGTCAGTTACAATTAAAAAGCAATGCATTTGTGAGAATACTCAGAAATTAGCTTGGCCTGGGCCTGAACCTTAAAGGTCTGTTCCTTAATGGTCTGATTAATAAACTGTTACTAATCATTTGATAATATATTAGTTAATTAAAAGATCTTACCAGATTTAGAAATGTCAGTAACACTTTACAAGAAGGATCTCTTTTGCCACTTATAAATTCATGAATAAAAAAAATAACTGTTATAACGTCTATTTGTAATTCTATTACCTATTAATGATTTACAAAGTGCTACAACCTACCTGATTTTAAACCATTTATAAACCCTTTATAAGGGTTGTCTTATTGTAAAGTGGTACCAAAATGTCTTACAGAGATATTTTACAAAAGAGCTTTTTTTGTAAATAGCTGGAGTGAGGTATGAAAGTAACACATTATTATATCAGTTTATAATAAGAAGAGTTAAGAAGCAGAAGTTGAACAATTTAGTTTAATTCTGATCCTGGATTACCAATGGACACTGGATAACAGGATTGTGTGATCATTTACATAGTATTTCATCTAATTAAAAAGAATGACTATAGTCCTTAACTACTGCCTTAAAAGTGATGTTTTCAGCTATTAATTCCATTAAATAAAAAAGTTAATAACAGAGTGATTATAGAAAAGGACAAACATCAGTATATATGGAGTATGTAAATTCACTGGATTATATGTTGGATCCAAGGCCGTAGATTTGGGTACGGACGGTCCGGACATGGGAGTACCAGCAGTGGGGGAGGGGGGCGGAGGTCCATCGCAAAATTTATAGAGGGACACCCCGGGTCTGCAAATTTTACCACAAGCTCCTTTTCATAACAGTCGATTACTCAAGATTACACAAGATTCGCAACAATTTACCAATTAAATTTACCTCCCCACCCCCATTTTGTAAATTTAGCAGAGGGTGATAAATCCCCCCATGGCCCCCCATGCTGTGAGACTCCTCCCCTGCCCTGAGGGGTGTGAGACTTGGACCTTACCAATGTAGAGACTAAGCCTACGCCCTTGCTTGGACAGCGTTAATAACAGGTAAGAGGGGCCCCCACTTAGGAGCACGTGTCCTCATTAAATGGTGTCGTAATCCTGAACTCACCGCCCTGCTGCGGCGATCTCCACTCGAAGGTACCCGTTTCTTTTCCCCTGCAAAAAGCATTGCATTATACAACATGAATAACGCGTTTTTTAATGTGCATTTATAAAGCTCAGCTAACGATTTGATGCATTTTTATGCCATTTATTATTTTGAAAATGAACAGGCCTAGTTCATTTCAATACCTGAACCTTTCGACGCCTTTCCGGTGGTGCCCTATTGAAAAGGAAAGTCGTTAGAGTGTAAGCTTATCAATAAGATGACTACATTTTATACTTTTTAGCGTTATAATTATAATATGTATTTTTTAACTGCATGGTAAACGCTGAAGCTAATCCGAGGGGAGCAGAGATGTGATGACCTGCAGTGCCGCCGGGTCCAGCCCCCTGGCCATGCGTATCCGCCTCAGCATGTCCCGGACCGGCATCCTCACACGGACCCCCAAGTAGCGTTTCTCAGCTTTAGGCTCTGACATTTTACAACCTGAGAAAAGAGGAACATTAGACGAATTAATCACCGTGTGCAAGGCGTGCTCTCCGAAATCTGCGTTACGGCATCTCACGCTTATTCATAAACAGTCACGCTAATGACTTAAGACATACTGAAATAACATGTAATACCGATGGTTTGCACGTATAGATTGATCTCTTCAGTATGATATTAATGTCATCGGGATAACAATGTATGTATTGATTATGAACTTAATTAGTAGAAAATGAATGTTGGATATACTACTGAGACTATCTGGAAAGTATAAGCCAACCTTTCTGGGAGTTTCGCGTCGCCCCCGGTAAAGCGTCCTCTTCCCCCAACTTCTTCGTCCTGCTGGAGGCGCAAAGCGGCGAGTCTCGTTCGCTTTTGGCCGAAGCAGGTTCTCCTGGCGGCGGCGAGCAATCGCCGGGGTAGAAAGCATCCCTTCGGACACCCACATCCTGGCCCTGTTCATGCATTTTTCAAGAACAAATTGTCCCTCGACTAGATCTTCAGCCAGTATTATCGGTCCACTGCGAATTCTGCTATTTTAATAACTGCTTGGGATGAAGACTTGAGAATGAAAAAGCGGCTATTGACTTCTAAATGTTATGCATGAGGCAGTAAGTGGAGATGGGCTCCGTCTGAGCATCTCACCTGTAAGTCCCAGGCGGTAAATCAGCATCTGCTTTTATATTTCCCATCGTATACCTGGGCGTGGACTGAGAGCTTAACCGAAGCAGCCCTAGTTTACCTGAATCCCAATTTCCGCCCTTTTTGATGTCTCGCATGGCTCGCTATTGAAAGTAACTTTCACTGAAAGATACATGGTTGTTTATGTAAAGTATCGCTTTCACGTTCATGTTTTTCTGCGTCTATACATATTCACTTTGAACCGACAGCTCGACAGCAACCTGTAGTAGTTTGCTAGTCATGAGCTTTTAAAACTGATAGTTTGATAGATTGAGCTGTTAATATGCTGGCCTCGATCTGACCACTTCCAACGCTGAACATTTTACAAGCACTAAAACAAGCACTAGAATCTGCCTTTGCTCCTAAAATACAATATTTACAAACACCGGAAACTATGAAACATGCTTGTCTAACAATCTAGCTGCGAAGTGTAACTAAATATCGGGAGCAGAAACGGTTTCATTGAAACAAAATCCGTATTGTTAGTTTTTCCTTCAGGATTTAGGGCTTGAAATAAGCAGCAAACGCTTATTCCGATCTTTGTCGCCACTTTGTGGCCGAAGAAACAATATATTCCGATATTTCACGGCTCTCCCTAGTGGCTGCACTCATTTATTTCATCCATCCATTCATACAAACTCCATTCACGAAGCTGGGTGCGGGAATCAAATCCACATAAGGTGTGAGGCCACTGAGACTCCTACTGCTTTAAAGACAAACAACAGCCCCTGCTTGTGATGCCGAGAAGAGCTCAGGTCTCTCCTTCCTTCCAGCCTGCAGCTGTTGGTGCCGTCATGCTTTCAGCAGCACGATTCTGAGGGAGCGT
>JAODLD010000042.1:4079965-4094051 GCA_026781065.1 Mormyrops boulengeri | reverse complement strand
AATCCACAAAGGGACGAGGAGCAACATGGCCCGTGTTCCAATCCACAAAGGGACGAGGAGCAACATGGCCCGTGTTCCAATCCACAAAGGGACGAGGAGCAACATGGCCCGTGTTCCAATCCACAAAGGGACGAGGAGCAACATGGCCCGTGTTCCAATCCACAAAGGGACGAGGAGCAACATGGCCCGTGTTCTAATCCACAAAGGGACCAAGAAGCCACACGGCCCGGCATAGACACACACACACAGACACACAGGCACGTACACACACACATAAACACACACACAGGCAAACACACAGGCACACACACACACATCCAGGCTTACTCTGCTCCTAGCACTGCTCTGTGTTTGACTCCAATGGCTCTCCATCTACAGCCCAGGGCCTGGAATATTCTGGGCTGGGCAAACTTTGGGGAAAAACATTTCCAATAAGAAAAACAGGCACAGTGTTGTTTAAATATGAAAACGTTCTCCAATAATCAGGCAGCACACTCACTCAGAGGCAGTATACTCAGACACCCACACAGGTGAGGATGCCGCTTGCTGCGCAGTGGTTCCCTGCTGCGTGTGATCTGGTATTACGTTTAGCATAGACAGGCAGTGCACTCTCTAAAATTCCAGCAATATTAAACTTTATGTGATGGTATGAGCTTTATGTGAAGGTAGCTGAAGGTGCAGTAATTAAAACTGCAAAATAAAGTGTTTAATGCTCTGCTGCATCAGTACAATGTGCATTTTGTCAGGCGGTTGCTTCGGTGGCCGTAATCATAAGTAAAACAGCAGTTAGCCATTAACTTAATTGTGTATAAGGGTGCAAACCATCTCATGAAGGAATATGTGGTTAAGTGAAAAGACAGAGGCTGTACTGCCTCAGACAAGCTCCTGTTATAGAAGTAGCTGGCTGGGAAATAAAAAAATTAAATGATAATAATAAAAAAAAAAAACGTTCAGCCATTGATGGTAAAATAAATCCACCTAACCATTCATTAACTGACCACTTATACTTGGCAGGCTGACAGCGTAATTGTACATAAATAAAGTAATAATTCTTGAAAAACTGTCCCTTACTGCTGCTGCTGTACAGTGTTTCAGGACAGACGATTGTAACTGTATCGTAAAACTTGAAAATCATTACCTTTACGTATGCTTGGCTGTTCGGCATAACCAACTCTGGAGCGCTGGATGAAGGCTCTGTCACAGCAAGCAGACACCTGCATAAATGCATAATGTTACTTTACTATATAACTCAGCTGAGACCTGCGTGATCTGCGGTGAAGTTTTGATCCATCTGTACAATCTAGAGCTGTCTACTGTTTATTGTAGTAACTCTGACCACAGTTACTACAGTGTGCTCCCCCCCCCCCCCCAGGCACACGGAAACACTACCCTGCACATGGCTACAGTGCTGCACCCCGACATCGGCCACCAGGAGCTGATTATCCCCCTACAGCCGTAACCATGACAACAACCAGCCAATACACCCGGGGTGAATCTCAATACTAACAATGCAAAGACCATACTTGTGGTCTTGGCAAGACCAGTCTTGCGAACTTGCTTTGAAGGATGAACTTGGGGTGCAATTAATCATGAGATTGGTCTTGTGAGGCAAGGATGCAACTGATATGTCCTTGATATTTGCGGCATCCCAGGATTTTTACTGTCCTTGTGTACTTGTGTTCTTAGTATTGTAACTGGTCTTCGGCAATGGAAGATGACATAAAACGGGTACATGAGAACACAAGTACGTTCAATTAAGCATGTTGAGATTCACCCCTGGCCCCCCTGGGTTTTGAGGGTGAGAAGGTTTGTCTTCTTCTTCAGTTGTTCTAGATTTTTTGGTCATTTTACTTTTTGTCATTGTAGGAAACCTTTGACCCATAAGTCATATGTTCCACCAAACACAATGCGGAGCCCTGAAACATTAATTTAAATATTATGGAAAACCAAGGAAGGACACTGGAGATACAGGATGTAACAAGTGAGTCAGAATTCCTAGGCCATAACAATTCTTTTCTGATCAAGGTGAGGAACTCCAAGTGAAGGTTTAAATGTAACTGGAATGTTCTCTGAAAGCCTAAAGGCAGGTCATTCACATGACTTCCTATTAAGGAAGAAGGACAAACGGTGTCGTGACTGCAGTCGTTAGTTGACGTTTTCTGCTTTAACTAAGTGACCATTATTAGCACCTCAGATTGTTATTACATTTTAACCAATTTGGCTGAGGAGGGTCACTACTCTCCGATTGTCTGGCCAAAAGCAGAATGAGCTGCATTAACCTGACTTTGATGAGACAACTAGCTGCAACATTTTATGCCCTGGGCCAAAATAACAGGGACAAAGAGCTAAGATAAGGATCAACAAGCACATTGATCTGCCTGTGGTCAGATCGCTTGAACCTTAGAAAGAATGATCAGGGGTCACTTACTGCTTGTAGTTCAGCTTACGAAAATAGCAATGAGAAATACCAATCTCCAAATGCTACAAGATTTAAATGGCTGTTTTCATCTATATCGTATTAAGTACAGAAATAAAGATGCGGTGTGTTAGGTTTCACCAGTGATTGTGTTGTCGTTTTTTGGTTTATGCCTTATGGATTGACAAAAACACAGGGCACTAATATTCTAGGCTATTTTTCCTGCACCAGCTTGTTGCCAAAATTAACATAACTTTGTCACCGAATGACTTCTGTAGCATAACAGACGTGTTTATTGTCTTCTGAAGGCTATCCTAGTTTATTTTCACTTGACCAACTTTCTTACATCCGGTTCTTGCTCGTGTAAAATCCTTTAACCCTAAAATATACCAAGGCTGGTATATTTTTACATTTAAATTTACGTATATGTGACTAAAGTGTTTGCTGGAGTGTCGCCCACTATTCCATCAATGCAGTAAATTTCGCGCGCATTTAGAAAAGAGCGTTTGCTATGAGTTTTTGTTAAGTGGACTTTAAACTTTCATTTGTTTCATTTAAAACGCTCCGACTAAATGACTTTGACTATGTGTCATTTGGGAATCAGTAGCTTACTTTTAAAAACAAAAACATATTCGTCAAAAATTAAGAAAACACTACATCATTAAGAATATATACATCTTTATTGTTTACGTTGAATTTGTTCGTAACTGGAAGCATAGGAGATGCTTTTTTCCCCGTCACTGCTCAGCAACACGCACCAAAACAACACACATGCGCTTCAATCGCACGTCCTTTCGCTGGTTCAGTTTAGTGACAGGTTAAAAGCGTGGAAGTGGTTTGGAACATTAGGGCCTCAAAGACTGAAAAAAAGCCGACACACGTGATGCTGGTAACAGACAGTAAGTTGTAGCGAGCTAGTTGCATAAAACCAGCGTGCTATGAAATCTAACTGGAGATTGCATTTTAAAGGTAACACATTTCTGAGCTACACACATCCCTTCTGAAGTAGCTCTGATCCATTGGTGTGTACAAGCAGTCCGAGGCGTACTCCGGGTTCATCGGGCTGTCTGGGGGACCCGACCAGTGAGACAGGCAATAGCAGCGCTGCAGGCTGCAGTGTTGGTAATGGTAATTCTCTGCAACGAAACCATAATTGGAGTCCATCCGAGAAGGAGAGCTGTAGCACGAGGAAGAGGAGGAGTAGGAATCGGGAGGTGAGAAACTGTCGTAATCTGGGCTGGGAAGATTGAGCGACAGTGAGTCGGGGAATGAGCTTGGAACCTGGAAGAGTAAAATGAAAGTGGGTCAGAACAAAAATAAAGCATCGAAGACTACAGATACATATTCGTGCAGTGCAGTCTGCTCCCTGTAACTGAGCCTAATAAATCAATAACAGAGCTAACTGCATCACATTTGTTTCTTATGTGCTTTTCACATGTCAAACCGCCCATTAACTAGCAAAGACATCGGACTCTACGTTACCACAAAAAATACAGACAACGCAAGCAGGTCAGCACGCGAGACAGTGTTCAAGGATACAAAATCCGAACTTTCTCCTACCATCTCTTTGCAGCAATGAGTATTTAAACCTGACAAATCACACAGAGAGAAAAGCTGTACAGCAGCAGCGTACCATTCCACTGATGTGATAGTCAGAAGTCGGCAGAAAATGTCCATGAGACCAATTCTGCGCGGACGAGTCTGCAGGCAGAATGCTGCTGAAATTGTCTTTCGGAATCATGACGTTAGGATACTGATTGTCAAATGCTGAATTCTCCATAGGGATGTCGCAAAAGTTGTCGATGTAAGGGGACGTCTGGTAACTGGCATCCGGAATAGAGTTTCCCGAACACACGTCAAAATGATGGGCTGGGAAAGTGAATAAGGTATATGAAGTGGATGAATAAGCAGAAGACATTTAAATTAGTAAATACTTCAGAAGTGATGTCATGGGAGCCCTAGCCAACAGTTAAATCACATTTAAATGCAAGTTTATAAAAGGGGCAGAATATACTGCGCGAATGGGGACCCGAGAATTTCAATTGTTTCTGTAATCCGAGTATCCATCGTGAAGGTCGTTGGCACTCAATGTAAGTTGTAGTTTGGACATAACTTCTATGAAACCGAATTTATAACGGTATAAATCTATCTGTTTATTTGTTTAAGCCTACTGTTATGTTAGCGCGGCATTGTTATGCGATTTGCATAGATAGTGTGTTGCACTCCGCCCTTAGGTGGATTTCAGCAGTAGCCAGATTGGTTAACCTAAGGTGGTACAGTTTTGTAATACGACGTGTACCTTCTCACATGCTGATATGCTTTCAGCGTTTGTGCAGTTGAATGGCTACGGCAATAAGTTTATGAAGAGGTCTCTTCTCGTGTAGCCTATATGCGCAGTGTAACTTTGTTTACAACAAGTAAGTGATTTGAAGGTAATGACTGAGAACATAAGCGTTTAATTTAACATTTTATTAAATCTGAAGTCTTTACATACGCCTTGCAAAGATAAGGTGACGCCATGCTGGCATGTTTGGCTTCTTTTGAGCTTAAACGTTTTGGCTTGTTCTTGAGTAATTTAAAACAACGTTGACAGATTATTTAAATCTTACCAGGAATAGGTGTGGCGCAGCCATCCTGGACCGTGAAGTTCTGGGATATCTAAGGATTGAGGGAGTGAGAAAAATGGAAAGGAAAGAAGAGGCATGGCAGGAGAGAGAAAGAGAGAACGAATTATTAAACTCACCGTTAGCTTTTTTTTCCCCAAATTATGTTCTTTTCGCCAAGAACTGATCGTTACTCTCGACAAAGCCCTTTATAATAAATTATTTTTACATTTATTAACGTCACGTCGTCAAGGCCCGCATATACTAAAAGTGTGTAAGGATGAACTTTTTGGCTGTCACACACCACGCCCCCAATTATTATTAGTATTGTGTTAAATATTTTCGGGAGTTTTTTAATAGTCATTATGATGAGATTTTTCATCCGTGTTTCATGTTACTGGTTAACTCAACAGCAGAATGAATAAATTTACATTACTCTTTTATATGGGGCTCGACTGTGCAGACTCTCCTCGTATTGAGACCCATAAACTGCACTGAGCATGCGCCACGCAAACAGGTCAAACAAACAATAAAGAGACATGCGATGAAGGTGTTTCTGAGGAAGATGTTTTTGTTCTTTTTATTGATTCGTCGTATTTCTTTTTTTCGGGGGGGGGGCGGCAGTGTAAAACCCAGATAAAGGAGTTATTCTGTCAGTGGTATTCGTCTAACATCAGCAGTACCGCACAGCCTTGCTTTCTCGGGGTGGCTCTTACCGTCGCGCCTTTAACAGCAGCCTGTCGGGCTCTCTGCTTCTGCAGCAGCTCTCTCACGGTGGCCTTCACTCGCACACCCTGGTACACCTTCGCTTTGTCTGTGCCGGGGGGGTTAAGCACATGTTAGCAAACCCTGTATATGCCGGTAACACCCACGCCGCCTCATAACTGCATGAATATAAAAGTGAAGTGACCTCCCGTTTAGTCCTTGTAGCCTGTGATAAACATTGTGGAGCCCACAGTCTGAATGAGCTGTGAATTAAAGTTAAACCGCTAGGCGCTTTCCGTAGCCTAACCATAGCCGCAGGTAAGTATAGTCACGTAACCTATATCCATACAAAGGTTAATCCGGCGTGTGTGATGAGCACCGACTGCTTTTCAACCCTACGGTATAAATTACACGAACTTAGAAGAATGGTTTATTTTCAAGTTTATTACAAATAGCCCCCCAAACGGTGGTTGTATGGACTCCAAAGGACTGTAATTTGAGCTTGATGACTGCATCGTAATCGTTCTCCGGCGTTTCGGATTACAGATGTGAACTGCTGGAGCTGGGGAGACGCCTTTTCAGCCATTTTAAATGCAGGTTAAGCCGCCTAAAATACACTCATACGCGTTTGAAATTTGTAAACATGAATTTTGAGAATTAAACAACATGAACGTGATCATAGGTCTACGTTTTTATCATGTCTCCAAAGTCCAAAAACAGATCGTAAAGTAACAAAAGAATAAGATTTTGAATACTTTGACAAAGACACCCGAAGGACGAACAGCTAAAGATTTGTAGACGGAATAAGAAAAGTTGCGTTATAGATCATCGATCGTGCGACGTTCTTCTGCGCTCTCAAGTAAGTAAAGTTTTGTGTAGAACCAATATAGATGTAAAGAATAACCGAATGCATGCAGAGGTTTGTTCTCGCTAGTTGTCTTTGTCCTGTTTGCTCCAGCAAAACGCATTTCCAGGAAAGTCAGTCTCATTTGAACGGAAAACGGCCGCAAACGACAACCACAGCTCTCAGATTAGCCTTCCCGAAATCCCGACCTTTTAAAATTACGAAAAATAAAACTAACTTTCTGTCTACAACCCGTACTTCTACGTATAATTGTGTGTGATAAGTAGCCTATAAATATATATATGAACGAAACTGCGATACAAAGGTAGGCCAATAAAACAACCATCAAAAACATAGAAAGTTAAAATTTGAGTACGGTCAATATTGGCCGAGTGAATAAAGAATGTAGCATTTTTTTGTTTTAAAATCCCCCCCCCCCCCATGTCATCAGGCATAAACACGGCGATTCGCCATCGTGTAAATAAATGTTCTCCCGAAACAACGCCACACGATGGTTAAACCCATTAAGACACCTACGTGCCCTTAGACTGCTACACTACCGGCAAAGTGCTTTTCAAGGCGATACGTTGCCAACAAAAGCTTCCCAGGTGTACTGATTAAGCGAAAACTTCTAGACCCGTCCTTGATAAATATTCATATATTAAGATTCCGGTATATTTTTCCCCTTAAATGTGGCAAATAGTAAAGCTACAGGAAAGAAATACGATACGCCCCATTCGAGCTGCCGCTTTAAAAATTGCCTACATGCGTGCTTTACCTTCCTTTCTTATGTTTTAAAATACGGTTGTACATTTACTTTGCCAATAACCGATGCCTGCTTAAAACATTAATAACACCAATAAACTGTAAACTCATTACTATAGGCTACGTCTAGCGCAAATTAACGGAAGCAGTCATTACTGTGCTTTTGCATTTGAAATAAGCAAATAAAAACTAACTTAACATCTTCAGGTTGCAAAGTTACAATATGGCCAATAGTTTTAGCAAGGTTTTTTTCTTCTTAGACACTTTACTCGTAAAAGTAATGCACGTGGTATGGTACTTGCATCCATTGAATGCATCGAACATGTCTGAAGTCTCTGTACTTACATGTAAGACACGTTTATCGATGATAATCTGGAGTTCGCCAGCATAATCAACATTAGATTTCCCCTTTACATGGAGGTAATAGTTTTGTTCTCAACTGTTTGTCTCATTATTTCCAATTGCAGTGCTTTGGTTCTTGATACACTTTTGAATATGACTTGCATTTTTTTCCTTTATATTTTTCAGGTATATTTCAGATTAAAAGACTGAAAAGACGAAGAATCTCAAGGAATTAAAATGGTTACAAACTCACCAGACATGTTGGCTGAAAGAAGTGAAAATCTCTGGAACAAGTGTAGCTGTGAGCCTCTTCAGTCAGTCAGCTCTGGCTCAATTATATGGGCTAGAATGAAATAATTACAAAAGTCGCACTAACTCTCAACACAAAAGTCTTAGACCTGGTCCAGGACATACAATAATATTGAATTATAGCTAGGGATATATTAGTTTGAGTATTTCTCTCTCCATGCCTACTATTTAAAACCTCTAGAACTCAATGATTTGACAATCAATGATTGCGCGATACTTTCAATTTGAATATTCAAAGGCTTCACAAAAAGAGTGTTCTTTTAGTGATACATACTATATTAATGCTTTAAATAAGACCCCCTTTAATAGAATATGGTGATATTTTGTTGCCAGACTCAAAATAAACTGACATTTTAAACATTTTATATAGCTTTTAATATCGATGTGATTAGCCCCAAAGACAAAGCACTCTTTCGCCGTCAGAATCAAACGCTGCATCTTAATAGCTCAAAACATAACGCACGACATCTTTAACATGTTTTATAACTGGCAGTTATAGCAAATAACAATTTTCATAGACATTTGCCACCATTTTTGACAATATTTAACGCAACACTGAGGTTGTGGGCGTGGCATATGGCAGCAGCCATGTCATCACTGGCTGTGGCACGAGACCATTGCTGCATGCATCCAACATTATCTACCTGCACTTACGCCATATAAATATGACAATTACAATTTGTCATTGTTGTAATTTGTGGTTAAAGTTAATGGGTAATGTTCCAATAGAATGTCTGAATGTAAATAAGGACACTGGTAATTCCGGTAGAAGTCTATCAATTAACTGCAAGGCCACTGAATTTAGCCAATTAAAATCCACATAAGAGAGGCCTATATCAAGAATGGAAATGATAGATGGTAATCAGACACAAATTAAGCGCTTTGTTACAATATTGTACTTTATTTCAGTATGATTCAGTATGAGTAACATCATCGTAATCTTTAAAACCGACTTCATTTACTTTTCCCAAAAATAAAATGCTGATGATTCGTAACCCCTTTTAAGATAAACAAGTATCTTTCGTCACCAGAAAAATATAATTGTACTTGGTTAAGTTAAGAGCATTTTGGCTTTTAGATTTCTAGCCGAAGTAGCCCGTTTCAGTTTGCACTGTTTTCCACTCACGCATGCGTAAAGCGAAATTGAACACGAAACCACATTATTATTAATAATATTGTTGTTGTTGTTTTATAATTTTATGATCTTACGTGAGGATAAAATCAACGTTTATCTGATAAAACACCCCATCTGTTTGTCTCCCTTCGAGCACTCATGCCTACGCGCATAGAAACGCTAAAAACCACCAAATCATATTTGGAATTGGTCCTTACACTTATTTTATATAAACATCTTAGGTTATAGTAAATTACGGTACTAGTGGTACCCAATTGCGGTTTTGTGATCCATCTCCAAATCATGCTTCATATAGTTTTCCACTCTTTATTCTTTTTTTTAATTATTTATAACCAATCACAGGGATTCCACATTGCCACACCTATTTTTCTTGCTTCCATGCACAACGAATTAAAACGTCATTTTCATATCATACATCGATATTAATTATACAGTGTCATATACATTTTTGTAATCAATGTTGTAAAGACAGAGTTGCAGTATCATTCTATTAGAAATAGTTAATGATGGTTTGAATAGTTAAAATAATGAACAGAGCATAATGGAATTTAGTTATAAGTTAGCTGCATGCATATTATCCATGCGTATTTGTTTCACGCGTAAATATAGACATTTTTGAACAAAACCGAAGTTAGCAATGATTAGTGTTATTATCGCAATATCCTAAAAACTATTGTTAGAATAACTGTTAATGAATTCATGGGTGATATATTTCACCATTTATGTAAACAAATACTTTGACGATAAAGTCAATTCGTAAATATAAAGACAAGTTTTTATATTAAGTCAAAATATGGTTAAGGATAATTATTCACCAGCAGCTGGCTCTTGCATTAGATCGTATTTATACGAAAATAGACTCTATTAACACTAAAACAGTGAAATGTCTTTGGAAAGAGCGCGGTGATAATGAACTAGAAAAGTTCATATTTATGTGTTTCACAACAACGTTTTATCTAATTCGACCGTTAGCCATCGTGTGTACTGTTGGCTACTTGAAATTTCACTTTTGACGCAGCTTTGTATCTGTCATTGGTGAGTTATGGAGAAAATGTGCGACGCTGACTTGAAAACTGTTGGTCCCATCAGTACCTCATGCTGACCGACCATCGACGTCCACATGTCTGCCGTTTTATGATATTATTACATTATACTATAATTTATTGGTCGAAGTGTTATACTTTTTCCAGTCTCGCCCCGTGTTGTACTTGAATTGCTGCGCCATCTAGTGTACAGTTCTCGACCTGAATCGGAAGAAAGGAAGCAATCCTTCATTTTCCATTTAAGCCCGAGTACAGCTACTTTGAAATGCGCGCACACACAGACACACACACAAATCAGGTATCCATCGATCTCATTTCTATGGGCATAACCCTAATCTTAACTATGCTAACAGCAACCCCTACCCAGGCCTAACCTTAATCTTAAGCAACCACACAAAATACAAGACTTCTGGCATTTTTAGGTTTTTGATTGTATTCAAGGATTTTTATAAAACTGAGTTTTCCCGTGTGGGGACCAGAAAAATATTTCCACAAGGTAAAAAGCATCAGGTATTATTACATTGTGGGGACATTGGGTGCAAAACACAGACACACACAGAAAGTGAACTTTGGGGTCCAAAGTTCAAGCGCTGAGTTACGGCATCTACCTAACAGCCCTGGAGCACTTTGGCGGGTTAGGAGCCTAGCTCAAGGGCCGGTTGGTTCTGCCATGGTCAGGGCTGTAACCGTGTCTGAGTGTATCGCCAAGTGTAAACAGGGTGCCCAGTTTACTTACTGCAAAGAAGGATGACAACTGATTAACGAAAATAGGTTGAATTACCTAAAAAGGGCTAATCTTTATTATTCATGTAGCCTAAACCTAAAAGTATTTGTGAATATTTCACGGTGAATATTTTCTTATGGTCATGACCCCTGAATAATTTTGTGGACTGAAAATACTCTTTAAACCATGTAAACCATGTTTTTATGAGACAGCAGCTACGAGACAGCAGGTACGAGACGAGACAGCAGGAAACGAGACAGCAGGTACGAGACAGCAGGTACGAGACAGCAGGTACGAGACGAGACAGCAGGAAACGAGACAGCAGGTACGAGACGAGACAGCAGGAAACGAGACAGCAGGTACGAAACAGCAGGTACGAGACAGCAGGTATTGCTGACCATTCTGCCTTTCCCCCTCTGTAGCTGTATCCTTCACCCTTGTGTGTTTTGCTTTTTTATAGTTTGGTTTTTGCTTTTTGTAGTGTTTATTTTCTGTCATAGTCCTCTCATCCATAGTCCACTCTCCTTTATTAGGTTCTGGTTTTGTTTTGCACTTCTTGTATTCTGTATTAGCCTTGTATTCCTACTGTTAGAATAGTGTTTTCTAGTTGTCTGTTAAGTTCCCTACTCCTCTGTTTATCCCGTCATTAGTTCCATTTGTTGCCTCTTACCTAGTGTTCCCTGTGATTGGTTGTCTGGTTAATGCTTCTTGCCTGCGTCCTCGTTACCTCAGTTTTCTTTGTGTATTTAAGTTCCTGCTTTAGCTCATTTCCCCAGTTGGTCATTGTATGAGAGTTTGTGTGAGACGTGTGTGAGACTAAGCTAGTTCTGCCGTCCTGCTTCTCAGTGACGGTCCTTGTTTTCCCTGTTTGCTTTTAAATCCTCACGGTCCTGTTTTGTCATAATTATGATCAACTTTACATTTTTATGAGAAACTCTCATTATGGATCTCAATCTTGTAAGAATGACGTGTATATATTAAAGACAGGCAACAGGCTTTTTAAGCATTGAATCCCGTGGACATATTACGTGCTTTATAATTTGCATGTTTTACAGCATGAGTCACTTGCTTTAGCTACCGTTTAAGGTCTCTTAAGATGGCTGGTGCAGTGCGAGGTTTCCTGCGCCCTCCGAAAGAAGCAAACAGTGGTGTTTCTTCAGTTAAAGCCAGTTGTATGGCAATGACAGACCTGTCGCCTCAAGCTCTGGCGTTTATATGCAGTATCTTTTGCGATCAGACGCCTTGGAGGTTTGTCTTAAGATTCTCACTTTAACTTTTTTTGTTCTTTAATTACTTAATTGTTTTATTGTGTTGCTATCAGATCTAAACAAAAACCGTTTACACTAATCTTTGCCCAGTACAATGTGTGATGAAATATATTTGCCACCAAGTTTCCTAAAGCATGACATTGCTCTTTTTCCCGCACCGATGTTTCTATTATTGTCAGGAGAAAAAATCATGTTCAGGCATGAAATTATTTTGCATGCAATGAACTGCATGTGTACTGAGGAATAATCTTTCACGGTATTGCATTTAAAACAGATTTAAATAAAAACACACTAACCCGAGACTGAAATATTTCAAATAAATCCACTGGGAACCTTGAATTCACATAAGATCCAAATAAAGCGCCGAAGTTCCTCCCAAATCCACAGCAGCATTCCTATGTGTTTTTTTAAGGGGTTTTGGGGAGGGGGGGGGGATAGTGGCGCAGCAGGTTCTATTTTTTTCCTGCTATTCTCGAATGTGGAAATGTCGGTCTGCCCTGTGGCCCGTGTATATTGATGTCAGCATTCATCAATATCTTTGGCCCAGTAGGGGGCCCTGTCCCTCGAACCCCCACCATCAGAACACACAGCAGCTGCTCATTAGATAGATTAGTTGTTGGGCATAGAGGAGTCTGCTTTACTGCAACCGAGGGACTTAACCTATGTTACGGCACTGATAGCGGTTCTGGGCTGGGCCGCGAGGATGGCATGGGCCAGGCTGTCAGGGCACAGCCCAATGAGCATCTCCGGCTACTGCCTGTGGAAGGGGGGGGGGCAAAAAAGGATCAGAGATGCAATAAGAGGTTGAATATGATTACTTGCTAAAGCTTTTCCTATATTGCTTGCATTACTCTTTCCAGCATCCTTACGGCCCGTTTAGTGTTCTCAGACTGGGCTATGTCTGGGTGACATGGGCCAGGGGGGATGACTGGGAATGGGATGCTTTTTGGGTTACTGCAATATAGATCAGTGAGCCAAAACATCATGACCATCCCCACGTCAAGTGAGTAGAACTGACTGGTAAAAACAGCTCATGTGGATGTCTGGGGTATAATAAATGTAAGGCAACATTCTGTACTCATGGTCAACATGGTGAATGTGAAGAAATCAGGCAGGATAAGGACGTGAACAACTCTAGGGTCAGATTGTTACGGCCAGATGACTGTGTCTGAATATGTCCGAAACGGCAAGGCTTGTGGGGTGCTAATGGTCAGCTGTGCTGAGGACCTATTCAGCGCGGTCTGAAGAGGGAAAAGCAACAAATCAGAAACAGGGTTTGGTGGTCAAAGACTTCTGCATGTGAGATCAGACAAAGGCTATGCCATGTGGTACAAACCAACAGAAGAGCTACTAAGGCGTGAATCGTAGGTAATTTTAAGGATGGTTACGGGAGTGATGTGTCACGGCACATGTTGTGTACAAAGCTAAGTAGCCATAGGTCGGTCCAGCACATCCCACAGATGCTCAACACGCACTCGGCTGTCCACATGATGCAACAGGAAAAGGGATTTTTCGCCACAGGCCACCTCCTTCCATTGCTCCATGGTCCAGTTCTGTTGCTCCCGTGCCCATTGTAGGTGCTTTCTTCAGTGCACAGGGGTCCGCATGGACACTCCGACCGGTCTGCTGATAAGCAGCCCCTTACAGAGCAGGGCTTGATGCCACATTACTGCCACAACCATCACCAAAATTATCTGCCATTTGTACCCTTAAACTGATTCATACCAAAGGGGGCAGCCTTCATTCCCATCCTGCACTGACGAGTCTTGGCCACCCAACACCCTGTCGATGAGTCATGCTTCTTCCATCCCAGTAGGTTCTCACTACTGCTGAGTTCCTCTGCCCCAGTTGTCTGGCCCTGATGTCCTGGGGGGGGGGGGGGGGGGGGGGGGGGGGGGGGGGGGGGGGGGGGGGGGGGGGGGGGGGGGGGGG
>JAODLD010000042.1:4042477-4054478 GCA_026781065.1 Mormyrops boulengeri | reverse complement strand
TTAGTTAGGTTCTCCCCAAACGAGCTTGATGGGCCGAATGGCCTCCTCTCGTTTGTAAATTTCTTATGTTCTTAAATAGCTTGAGCAAATTTTGCACCAGAAAACTCTTTCTGCCAGAATGTTTAATCTAAAAATAATTATTTTTTAATGTTATTAAAATGGATAAAAGCCGAATTCTTCAAGCTGTGTGAGGCATATTAAATAAAAAGCATGTGGTCACAAAAATATGCAACAAAAATGATTGGGATCAGCAGGTTTGCTCCTTGGAGCCTTAATAACGACATCGAGCCACAAGCGCAGGCGACAAGCGAGGCACACACTTTCCATTCTGCTTTATAATTCCTTGATCATTTATCTGCCAGTGATGTAATCTATAAGACGTGTTTCAGAGGGACAGGTCAATGCCAGCTGTGTTTGGTTACTTCGTTCCTAGAAGCAGGACGAACATTTGGCCGAACAGACTGGGTGTAAACATTTGGGATAACGTGTTTAAAGTTACCCCTAAGACTTGATTTGTTTGGCCCTCTATTGCCAAAATGGGGCCCATGTTACTTCTTACAGTAAAATCCCTTTTGATACTTGCTGTGTTAGCAAAATCACCAGCATGCTTTATCACTGGGACAGTACTGGGCATGTTTACAGTGAAGTGCAGTGTAATGACTTAGTATTTTCTTGGTGTTTGGTTTGTGGAACATCTGTAAAATACTTTATAGTCAGTAAAATAACATTGCAGTATAACTTGATTTTAATTACACTTTTACGCTTCCCGGACAAAGGTAATTTCATGTTCTGAAGCACAGGAAATAACTGTTTTGGAATTAATACAATTAAAAAGTCTCACGAGAAAAACCTTTTCCTTCGCTTGAGTTTATTCTGTATTTGTCTGAAGGAATTCTAGACCAAAGAAATGTCCTTTCAAAACTCTTAATCATTGTTACATCTATCAGAGAGAGTAAACTGTAAGTGAATTGAAATGAGCTACTTATGAGCAAAACGTCTGTGGTGACAGAGGTGCAGTTTATGGACAACCTCACATCATCCCCACGCTGCGCTCATACTTGGCAGAAGCTAGAACCTTCTCAATAGTTTCTTAAGGAGAAGAAGAAAAGATCTTCTGGTCACAGTTCCTGTAAATCAAACGGAGCCTTAGAGTGGTCTGTCGCCGAGACAAATTGGCCACAGCTCCTGGCTGACATCAGGACCACTGGAAAATGTCACAGAGGTCACTCTGGCTTTTTTTTCTGTCACCGGTGTCAGGTTGAGTTTTCCACTACTCCCCAAAAAAACGCGATGGAAAGACGTCTGCAGTGAAAGAATGGAAAGTCCACTCAGACTTCTGGAATTCAAAGTCTGCTTCTGCCGCCGAGTCCCGCATTCGTCACTTTGCCAAGACAATACTTTAACAATTCTGATAATCAGAAAGTCAGGGCCTTTTTTTAAAAAACATCTTGTGTGCTTCCTGAAGGGATTCATATTTTCCGTATCTTTATTCCCAGTATTATTCATGTTAAAAAAAACATTTTGTTCCCTGTACTGTGCTCTTCGTGTCTTTTGCTGGTCTTGACACACAAACACACACACACACACACACAAAGACACACACACACACACACACATATTCATGCACATACATAATAAATCGCATGCATGATAGATGACTCGATATACTTGTTGAGCTTCCCGCTGGTGATGGCCATTTTTCAGTAGGTGCTGTTTGCCCCTTACTGTAACACATTTCTCAGACCTCAGCTATTCCAGCCTAAATTTCTAGGTAACCCTATCATGTCCCCACTGAGGGGTCACCCATCTGTGTTTCCTGCTTCAGAGCCTGCAGTTTAGCCAATCTGCCTTAGCATCCATCTGACTTACCATCACTTATGCTGGCCTCCCTTTTGGTGGAAGGAGGGACCCCAAACCACCCCAGCAGAACACAAACTTCTTGAGCCAGTTCTCTGTAGAAACATTTCAGACTTAATGGGTTAAAAGTTAGGCGGCCATGCGCAGCCCTACAGACTCTATTATGATGATGAAAAAAGTTTGATCTGTGAAGGATCTCAGGAATATTTAATCCCTTTCTATCTACAGGATTATTTTGAAATAGGGTAGCTTCCTTGCCAGATTTTATATTTGATTTTCAGCCAAACTGTGTGGGCAGTCTCCATAGCAACAGTAACAAACAGAAGACTATTATGCGAACAAAACCCGCACAGTTAAGGATGTTACTAAAAGCTTGAGTCCCATATTGTTGTTGTAAAAACAATATGGAAATGTCTTGCGGGTGATCCTGAGGAGAGCTGTGGACACCACAGGGCTTTAGCTACTTCGAATATTTTAAATCCAAATTTAGCACAGAAAGCATTTCATTAGAAGTTCTTTTGCTATAAGCCCTGAGTAATTGACCAGGGTCACGCCTCCTTTGTAAGGTCTCAAAAGGTTATTCCTGTACGCAGTTACTGCTAACAAAAAAAACATTCCTGGAGGATCTGAACTGAGCCGCTGGCCCGGACATCGCCGAGAACCCGCACTGAATACGTCTGTCCTCCTGCTGCTGTGATGCCATTGACAGAGACCAGAGCTGGCTGTGCCAAGGGGGTCGGGGCCTTGCTAGTTTACATCTGGATCTGGTTGGGGAAACGCACTTTCCCTAACTGTTACTCCTTCATACATTTTATACTTGCGCTTTATTCATCCAGCAGATTCCAATCCATCTGCCATGAGATGCATTCAGAGCTCAGACAGTTGACGCAGGTGGAACTGCTCTGACGGTGCCATTAACGCTGGCTGGATGCTGGCGGCTTTAAGCTCTAAGGACAGCAAAATGCTACATCCGCTTTGCGGCAGAGGCGGAGATCTTCAGAGGACCCTGTCCGTTGAGTCACCACTCTGGCCCGGTCACAGGCTCACCTGCTGTTCCGTTTATTTGCTACTTTCTGGTTTGAAAGGTAACTGAGAAGCTGATGGGCTCATGGTGGTCCAGGAATAAGCCCCACCCCATACTGTTATTCAGCGAGCCTTTTCCCAGACATGTTTGGGATAAGTGCCCAAGGACCTGTAGCGTCAAACGGGCACAGTTTTCAGACACCATTGACGAAGTGGCACAGGGAAGACTCCTGAGCCAGCTTCCCGTCTGCGCGATTCACTCTGAAGATGGTGGTGCCTGTAGACACAGAGGCTTCTACGGAGCAAAAAAAATACCAATTCTGTTTTGTATACCTATTTTAAATCATCGTTGAAACATTTTGAAACTAGCCCAGTGTATTTATAATCAGGAAACATTTTTTATGCGGTTTTGTTTCACGTGTCCGAAATGAGGATCGAGTGACTCGACCTGAATGTAAGAGCTCAAGCCAAACCTGTTTCCAAACTACACTGTGATATTCAGACCTCTTGGGTCACAGTTTGAAATTCTGCTTATAATAACAGTATAATATTATTTTAATGCAAGATATGTATTATATGTAGTACTAGTTAAGGCAAGCAGCTTAAAGTGGATTTTATAATTGGCCTTATATGAATTGATTTCAGTACGGTGGGAACCTTCTTGTCTCACTTTTACACCTGTCTGTATAATAAAATAACAGCAGTCATTAGTAGCCAAACTGTGGCGACAGTTTCCATAGAAATGGCAGTAAACAGTAGGCTATTGTGTGAGTAAAACTCTTACATTTGAGGAACTAAGCACTGGAATCCCACATTGCTGTGGGAATTAAAGATTCCTGAAGAGCTGTGAAGACCACATTGCTGTGGGAATTAAAGATTCCTGAAGAGCTGTGAAGACCACATTGCTGTGGGAATTAAAGATCCCTGAAGAGCTGTGAAGACCATATTGCTGTGGGAATTAAAGATCCCTGAAGAGCTGTGAAGACCACATTGCTGTGGGAATTAAAGATCCCTGAAGAGCTGTGAAGACCACATTGCTGTGGGAATTAAAGATTCCTGAAGAGCTGTGAAGACCACATTGGTGTGGGAATTAAAGATTCCTGAAGAGCTGTGAAGACCACATTGGTTCCTGCCTTTTGCTCCTTTTGTGGGCTTTTTGTTGTAAAAATACATTGTTCCTGTTCCCGCATTCTCTGGCGACACTCCATGACCGAATGTCTGTAAATACACACATTCATATGCTCCAGTAATCCAGTCCTGCAGAAACTTGTCACCTGACCTAATCTGATCAATCACATAATGCGACAGGACACCGAAAGGTGACTGATTTCCCACACTAACAGTAACAATTCATTTTATAAGATGTTTTTTCTCCCCACTAGTAGCAGTGTGAAAGGTATCCAAAGTCGTTATGATTCAGCTCATAGTGCATCTCTGGAAACTTTTGGGAGCAAGTCAGACACCTTGTGACACTTCATTTAGCTACTTTCCTTTTACTGTATTGTTGATGTGCTTGGCTGACTCTCGTCTTGTGTGGCATGTGGGATGGAGAACCTTACAGTATTTTCCTTTCCAGCGTTATCAGATACTCAGCTCTTTGTCTGCTACTTTAGCTGCCCTGCGGGGCCTTGCCAGCACGTGTTAGTCAGACGCCTCTGTCAGCTGAAACATTCTCCAAGTGCAGCACCGACCCCCCTGACTGACACATACACCTATTGAAATATCTATGTGATCAATAGCCTAGGCCTATTCTTAGGCACCATTAATTCACTACTACAAGTATTTAATAATAATAATAATTGATACTTTTATTGATCCCCGTGGGGAAATTCTCTTTTTACACCTCCCTCAACTTGCTCTGTCTGCGAAGAGCAGCCACCTGTTGGGGGGCCCAGGGAGCTGGGGGTTAAGGGCCTTGCTCAAGGACCCGCAGACATCCTGAGGCTGGATTTGAACTGGTGACCTTCTGATTACAGGCACACCGTTCGCAGAACAGTTAGCTTCCACTAACTGTATATCCGCTAACATTTTTTTGCAAGTAAAGTGAATAAAGTTTAACAGTCAAAAACTGTTTGTAAACCCTAAAATTATACATATTTGTTCTTGTCTGTTGCGAGTGCGTCTGCAACAGTCGATCTAACATGCTGTTGGCTGACTACGTGTAAACACAATTGTGCAACGTGATTGGTCGATAACCTGCTGGAATTAAGGTAGTCCAGAATAAATGTAAGTGAATGAAGATAAAGTCCATTTAAACTGGGGTACCCTGAACTAAGTGATGAACAGGGACCTGTACTGTGAAGCTGGATAACTTGCTGGATTTAAGGTACCCTAGTTTAAATGGACTTTATCTTCGTTCACTTATATTTAGCCCAGACTACCTTAAATACGGCAAGTTATCCGGCTAAGCAAGAAATCCTGCTTCGTGGTACAGGCCCCCGGTTGTGTTTTCTGGGTTCTGATTGACAGAGGTACAAACCAATAAAGAGCTGAGACCCTCCGTCCTAGTTACAGGCAAACTGTGCTATGCTTGTAGCCTTCATGCGGCTTCACTGAGGGCAAAATCTCGGCATGGGCCAGTTGCAAAATAAGGCTTCTCTGACACAAGTGCTTAATCTTGCAAAGGGAATATCAGAGAAAGAGAATTTCATCTCAGTTTTATTCCAGAGGCTCTACATAATGGTAATCACCCTTGTCCGACAGATGGAACTGGTTAAACAGGTTAAAATTTTAGCTCTCTAGGTATGTTTTTAAGGTTTTCAGAACAAAGAACTAAACCAAAGCTAAATTACTGTAATAAATGTTAGAGGTTATCCTTAGCTTCCACTAAAGGTTTTAGTGTTTTATCGGTGTACCTTTATCAAATTAAACTTTGGAGTTAGCAGATTAAACATGGACAGTCTTATCACATCTGAGGTGGCATTCCCTGATAATTCTGCTGTCATGGAGTTCACCTCGACATCCATATTCATCTCGTAAAATTCCGCCGCATGTAAAGAAAGTAACTTTTCCGTAGTTTGTAGCTTGTGTCTTGCAACGCTTTTAAATGACTGCAGTAAAATGGCAGCCCAGCGCCTTCATATGGCAGCCATGTGTTTCTCGTCTCCCGTAACTGCACCCGGAGAGGCCGGCATGGGGCTGTGGGCATCCGTGGAATCCGGCTGGCCTCAGCTCACTTAGGTGGAAGAGCGTTCCTGAGATACTCTTGCTTAATCCGGCTGGCTGCGAGCGCTCCAGTTTTTACAGTGTGACAGTGCGCACACAGGGGACACTGCAGGGTGCATCCAAACACTCGACCACAACAGCAAGAGCGGGAATAAGGTCGCTGGAGAACAGCGGTCAGCAAATGTAAATTTTTGAAGGCATGACTAAGGGTTATAAAATTTTGATGAAGTACACATTGCAGTTGGAGACAATTTGTCTTATTTAAATATAAGCGCAGGACCACTGTAATTGGGGAAAGAGGCTTCTTGTTGATAAGGTCAGATCTGTTCGCTGTAAAAATCCTGGATTTCTGCAAATCCCATCCTGAGAGGTGTATTACTGCTGATGACAACCAGGACCTGAACAGTAACCAAGACACATTCAGAGAGCAAAATAAGAGCATGTGATCTGGCTTCCTGCTGCGGCCTGCAGCCTCCCGACAGACAGGCGCTCAAGGCCGCTGATCACCTTCAGCCTCCCAACATACAGGCGCTCAAGGCCGCTGATCACCTGCAGCCTCCCGACAGACAGGCGCTCAAGGCCGCTGATCACCTTCAGCCTCCCAACATACAGGGCTCAAGGCCGCTGATCACCTGCAGCCTCCCGACAGACAGGCGCTCAAGGCCGCTGATCAACTGCAGCCTCCCAACATACAGGCGCTCAAGGCCGCTGATCACCATGTCTCTGCCATCCCTCACTCTGCTAGATTTTTTTTTCGATCTCAGTAGAGCCATTTGCTAAAAATGTTGGGGGCCTGTTTCACAGGCGAGGTACCAAGCTAGTTAACCTTCACAGGAGCTCAAACAATTTCAACAGCCCTTCCAGCAAATCTTTGCATGAGTCTTAAGGAAATAGATTCATTTCCCAGTAAGCACAGGACACCAGTCTGTCACAGGACAAATCAGAAACATCATTTCACCTAAACTGAGCCTGTTTGGACTATAGGAGGAAGGCTGAGTACCTGGAGAAAACATGCAAGCTACACACACACACACACAGGATTGTAATTGTATCTTTGTGGGGACTCTCCATTCATTTCTATCGGGAAAACTCAAATCACAACATGACGACTTTAACCCTTACCCGGCCCTAATCTTAACCATAAGTAACCAAACAAAATGTGAGACTTTTGGCATTCTGTCCCCACAATGTAAAATAAACCTAATGGACACACATACATTATACACACACATATACGGTCCAGGGCAGGACTAAAACCTTCACATGACCACACCACCTGAGGCACCAGTGTCTCACAATGTGCTCACAATGAGAGCAGAACCTTATTGAATGAGCCTTTAACAGAAATTTTTCTCTTATTGACTTTGCTCCATTTCAGTCAGTGAACGTTTTTATTCAGGGAAGGAGAGGAGGAGCTTGGGTTGTCCAATGTGTCTGTTAGTCCATGTTTAAAGATGCCTGGGACGGCACCAACGCTAATATTGACCTTTGACCTCTGGGTCCAGCCTACAGAGAGTCAGATTGTGGATCAGATGACATATCCTAGATACTGGAGGATTTTGAGGGGGGATGAAACTCGCAGAGTTTTGTAAGTGCCAGTTCTACTCCTCAGTTTCCAGCATGACATGACCTTTAAGGCTTTGTTTACAGTCAGTAAATAACAGGTATCCTGTTGTTTTACTGGGGTGTGCCTTTAAGAAAAAAAGAAAGAAAAAATGCTTACGCTGAAGTCAGAAAGTGACTTTCTCTGCTGTGACGTCAGTGGAAGACCCAGACACTGAAGCCAGCTGCTTTTACGACTTCCCTGGGGCAGACGCTTAATCATGGATGTAAGATCATGCCCATTCCATGGTTACTCTGTTTGGGAGATGCTGATTGGAGGCGACCCTGCCGCCTGAAGCGGTGTCACTTCCTCATTATCACCACATGAGTGTTTATAGGGCTTCTCAGCTGCCCATTACTGTGAGTCATGTGCCCACCCCTTATCTTCTTCCACATCACTCTGAGGATTCGTTGATTTATCTGAATTCGTGTTGCCTGTCATGCATCCCATCAGCACCCTTGCAGAAAACGTCTCATGTCTGAGGGGCATAAGATGACAGCTGAAGACTGGTACAAGGAAAAGCAAGTAGATTCGCTTAATATTTATGTCTAGATTCTGTTCTCCTTGATGGTGCTCTCACACTGAACAGGTGGATGATGGCTACTCTACCAGGCATCTTTTAGCACATCTTCCAAAGCTGAACCATTTTATACTCCCCCAGCTCTGGAGAGCTGAAGGCATTTTTGTCCAGACGATGCCAGACATAGCACCCCCCCCCCCCAGCCTAGTTTCGTTTCCACATTGTAAGTTTTGCCCATAAATGAGTTTTTATGAGTTTTAGGATTAGGAGCACATTTATAGGCGCCTATATTAAATTGGGTCCTCTCACTTGGCTTCCAGCATCCTTCCGGGCCAATGCTCAGGGAAACATGGACAGTTACCAGTGAAGACTGCCTGGTTTCCAGCTGCACACTTCATTGATAGGGTGAGATGTTTGTACACCAACCTTCATGTCAGACTGAAACTGAAAACGCAAAATGGAGAATACAGGCATGTCAAGAAATGCATTTGCTAATAATCTGAGCTCATAATTACTGCAAATTACTGATTAGTGCATCAATTGCCTGGTCTTGCATCTAGACAGATGTTATGGTTTCTGCTGGGCATGTGGTTTGGGGACCAGCCAAAAAACAGGCCATGTTTGTAGATCACTGAGAACTCAATTACATCACAACCCATTTCATGTAAATCTCTCCAGACGTTGAAAGACTGGCTGTGACAGGCCTCCCAGACAACGTGAATGCATGTTCTCTGTAATCAACCACAAACAGTAGCTATGAGTTGAAACTGCCAGTCAGACTGAGAATGTGGCTGTCAATTAAAAGCATGAGTTGGGTGTGATAGTGTGCGACCATGAATTAAAACGATCATTCATGAATATGGAAATCCATTCAGCATCCAACTACTCTTCCAGTGCAGGGGTGCACCGAACCTGGAGCTCATCTCAGGAAGCCCAGGGCCAGTCCGTCTCAGGGCAGCATGACAGATTGTGGTTGCTAAGGTAAAAATAAGGCTCCTGCATGTGAGAATGTGGCTATAAATTTAAATAGTGACTCAGGCCTATCAGAATGTAACCCTGCGTACACGGGAAAAACAACATGCCTGATGTCACATCATATTCATACAGACCTCCTCGTCCATATTCTCCTAAAGTGTTAAAAAATAAATGGAAAAATCAGTAAAGCGGTTCTGGTCAAGTCTTTTATAGACCCAGTCAGAGAGCTTCTCCAGGTATTTGAACATTGAGGGCCCCAAGTTCAATGCCTGAAAATTGTCTGGATGAAGACAAGTCCGCTAACCCATGAAAAAGGAGGTGAAGATGCAGGTTTAGTCGCTGTGAGTGAGGGAGTTTGGCTCTGAAAGGTGTTGAAACACTCTGGCCAAAATGACTGAGATAGTCCAAGTTAGTTTAAACTCCATTTTTTCCAGGATTTAAATAGTCCAAGAGTAATCTAAATAATTTTTTTTCCAATCCAAATGAAATTTTTCCTAGAAACATATACAGAATGAGAAGGCCTAGAAAGATGCTTGAAAACAGACTGGCAGTGAATTGAAAAGAAGCTCACAGTTGTTCACTGCCTTAATTATCTTGTTTAATTTATGCTTCAGTTTTGTATGAATTTGGACTGAAAAACTGTTTCTGTAAGTTATTTGGGCATGTAGCAGTTTAATTTTGTTTCTCCTTTATTGCCCTGACCACACCTGAAATCATGCAGTGCAAACAGAATACTGTGGTATGCGCCAGTGTCATTCCGGAGGCTTTACTCTGTGGCATCCAGCTAGATCAGCGGCGTGGGGGTGCTCGCCGGTGTCATCCCGGTTCCGGAGGCTTTACTCCGTCACATCCAGCTAGATCAGCGGCGTGGGGGTGCTCGCCGGTCCGTGGCATCCAGCTAGATCAGCGGCGTGGGGGTGCTCGCCGGTGTCATCCCGGTTCCAGAGGCTTTACTCCATCACATCCAGCTAGATCAGCGGCGTGGGGGTGCTCGCCGGTCCGTGGCATCCAGCTAGATCAGCGGTGTGGGGGTGCTCGCCGGGTGTCATCCCGGTTCCGGAGGCTTTACTCCGTGGCATCCAGCTAGATCAGCGGCGTGGGGGTGCTCGCCGGTGTCATCCCGGTTCCGGAGGCTTTACTCCGTGGCATCCAGCTAGATCAGCAGCGTGGGGGTGCTCACCCACACGGCCTGCACTGCTGTCTTCCATCTTGTATACACTGTTTATGCGTGATTTATTTGTTCTTTAAATAGACATTGTTTTCCTGGAGGTGCTCATGGATCTTGTTCTTTTAAGGGCTTTTGAGATATGTTTCGGTTTGGTGGCTGTTTTGGGGTTTCATGTATTTCAGTTCCTTTGCAAAAATTGTCAAAAGTCACTGTGACAGATTTCTTGAATATTACATGCCATTGTGCCAATAATAATAATAATCATCATCATCATCATCATCATGCTTACCATAATAATAATCCCCACGGTGATGGAGACATCATTAAAACCACCAATTAGAATAAGCTGTAACTGCAACCTACTTTCTTTGTTACTTTTTATATCATCTTTTTATTTGTTTTCGTATTTGTAATACTTATTTGTTACTTTATGTTATTTAATGTTGTTGTCCTTCTACCTTTTTTTTTTTGCACAGATGGGTAACTGCTGGTGTACCACTACATTCATGCAGGTCACAATTAAAAATCTTGAATAATAAGTAATATACATGTAAATAATGTAAACAGTTACTGCAGGCAAATACTGCTGAAAAATTTACCTTGATTCTCTTTGTTATTAGCTATGACTGTAGTCAGCAGATCAGCCAATGAGCTTGTCCTGTCCTGCCCCACTGTTATAACTGTATCTATGGTTATACAACAGAAACAGGCGTAACATAAGGCTCTTTCATGTATTTGTGTCCCACTTGATGTTCCTTTGCCACTGGTTTACACATCCCCCGTTTGGCAGTGATGAAGGTGCGAGTTTGGGCGGCGATGTCCGGCTACGCTCCCTACGCATCAAGCCTTTGATCTCCGTTTGACTTTCATTAGTGTGTCAATGTTGTTTCAGTTATGGTTTTCATCTGTCGTTTCTTAGCTTTGAGCATCCAGGCTGTTATGACACTTAAGTCGTCACACATGAATCGTATAAGGTGCCAGAAATGATGATTCGGTTATCTGCAGTGTTTAGCAGTTCAAGCACGTCGTCACCAACGTCATCGTCACCCATAATATAGGCGGTGTCCATCCATCCACCTTTCATAACAGAGACTACCAGTGTACCAGTAATGTGACATGACAATAAAAGTGATATGATTTGATTTGGAGTCTCAAGGAGCTCGCAACTACACTCTTATTGTCACATGAACCAAGTGCAATGAAATTCTCACTTGCATGTTAACCCACAGACTTAGTAGAACAGATGCAGAGAAAACAACAATAAATAATAAGGCGGTAGACAGTGGAGAGATAAGTACATCCTGTAATATTTGCAGTATTATAGCATGAGGGGAGATAAGCACACGTGAATCCAGCAGCAGGAAGTTATAACACTAACAGTGTATAGTATTATTACAGTGCAATATGATTCAGTGACTGCTGCTGCAGCGGGAGTAGGTTATATATCAGTGACAGTGTATCTGTATTAGTATTACAGTGCAGTATGATTCAGTGACTGCTGCAGCAGTAGGAGGTGGTTATATATCAGTGACAGTGTATCTGTATTAGTATTACAGTGCAGTATGATTCAGCTACTGCAGCAGCAGGAGGAGGTTATATATCAGTGACAGTGCATCTGTATTAGTATTACAGTGCAGTATGATTCAGCTACTGCAGCAGCAGGAGGAGGTTATATATCAGTGACAGTGCA
>JAODLD010000042.1:4000963-4012250 GCA_026781065.1 Mormyrops boulengeri | reverse complement strand
TCAGCTGTGTGCGTGAAGAGGAAGGGCGTACGAGAGCAGGCAGCGTTGTGGGTGTTCACTGTGCAGCTTGCCTTGGGTGGTGTAGCCTCGTCTGCCGCCACACAGAGCCCCCCCAGGCAGACTCGGGCAGTTCCACACGGTGTACCATCCGCCCACGGCAGGCTGGCATTCCTGGTGGTGCAATGTGGCTCCCCCCACTCCCTGCACCACAGCTGGCTGCAGATGTCCGAGTCTGACGTGTTGGGGCAGTGGGCGAACTCCTCGCCGAAGGTCTGCTGGCACTGTCGGTCCAGCCCGTAGGAACGGCCTGGCAGCGGCGTGGGGAGGGACAGGGCGGCGTCAGGCTCATCCAGCAGACAGTCCCCTGTCACAAGACAAGGCACCGCTGGCAGGGTTATTCCTGCCCATGGCAAACTGCAGGGTGGAGGTGGTACAGTACAGTCAGAAAGGTGGGTCTGGCTCATTTCAAATCTATCTGCTTCTCTTCCCTCAGGCCGGCAGGATGTTCCGTTCAAAAAAAAAATAGGGCTTATGCAACCACAGCTCATCTGAGTCATGCGGCTGACATTTCGGCAACGTGTCACAGGAATGTGCATCTGGCGGAGTCCGGGGAGAAGCACAGATCCTGCTCTTGGGGGTCCGTCATACCCCGTCAGAAAGCCCTTACGCCTCGACCAGGACCTCATCAAATGCTGGTTTAATGGTCAGCTCTGGACTTGGGAGCTTCCTGAGTCACATTGGCATGTTTGCAGTTTTTGGGGTTATTTCTCTGAAACTTTGGGAGAACATGCTGCTCTACTCTAAAGTTAGATAGTGAGAGTCTAATCAGGGACTCCCCTACTTAGCCATGGTGTAAGTCCTGCACTGACAGTGTGGGAAAGAGGGTGCTGCAGTTAGCAGGACAACATGAAAAAGTGACAGATGAAGATCCTTACAAACTGACTACAGCCTGAGCTCTCAGATACAGCTAAGATATGCAGAAGGAGCCTCACCACTGCCACACCGGCTGCATCTCAGCAAAGTCACTCCCGTTTCAAGCTCAATGACAAAGAACTACTTAAAATCCTGTAATTCTTACATGCAATCAGCCCCAACCTCTACCCTTCCCTATGAGATGCCCCAGGCCTTCCAAACCTCATTCTTCACACCATGGGGTTGCCTTACCAGGGTCCTGCTCATGTAACAACGTCACTTGGTAGCTGGAAACCCGGAGAGTGGGAAAGCACATCCCTAAGCCTGTTATTGTTGCACTCCCAGCTGAGTTAGTTTGTGTGGTTTCTCAGTCTGTAATTTGCGGTTTTGTAGCAAGTCAAAGCAGGGAAGGTGCAGTGCAGAAAAGCCTCGTCTGTGGAAGCTGGCTCTGTGGCTATGATTCTTCTCCATCTTCCAATCCCAAACTACAAACCACCCCTAGCTGTTGCTGAGTTTTTAATTTGACTGGTGGAAAGGTTATATGTTTGGCTTAGCGAAGAGTATGCCGCATTAATTGTGCTTTTTGCATGTCAGAATATGACTTGAAATGAGCTGTATGTACCTTCTGACACCCACTTTGTTCAATTAATCACTTGCCTGGGTGCTGCTCTCGTTCACCAGAGCTTGACCCTGCGGCAGGCACTTCAGTGCTCATCCCATCAGACCACTCACCATGTCCATTGTCAAAGAAGTCCGTGATGTAGAGGGCGCTGCAGGACGACCAGGGCAGGCTGTGGTTAAGGTGCACGAACAGGGGGGCCATTACGTGGTGCTGGCCCAGGGCCCCAAAGAGGCCTTGGCAGTTCTTGGAGTCGTCGTGTGGCATGCTTAGCACGTGACCTGTGGGGGGGGGGCAGAGGCCACTGTTACTGTCGCTGTGAACAGGGCCACCAGGGCAGAATCATACTGATATTATAATGAAGGCATGTTAATGGGAGACTTATTCCCTTTTTTATGAGCTTCAAAAGGGTTTGATGAGGGCTGGGAGAAGCTCCTCTAGCCTCTCCAGAGAAGAACATAAGCTTCAAACCTGTGCAAGCCACACAGTGTTCTGGTCTTTCCAAGCCTCACCTAGCTCGTGGGCGGCTGTGAAAGCGGCCTGCAGCCCGTTGTCCTCGATGACGGAGCAGCTCCTCTTGGGGTCACACATGGTGCCCACGTCAGCAACACCCAGCGTGTCACAGCTCTGGTGCCCACAGATGTCCTAAAGGCAAAGGGAGGCTGTGTCAGGGCAGGCATGCCATCCCGGGCCCAGTCACACGCTCCCAGCGTACCATAACTTGTCAGTGTTTCCATTGTAAAACCAAGCAAATAAATACTGCTGGCAAATGCTCCATTGAGCGGGAGCATGGCGAGTGTGCCATCTAGCATGTGTTTTGACTAACATGCTCCGAGTTTCCCCCCCATGTCGAATTCCTTGTGACCAGTGCACACCAGTCTTGGGCTTGTGACAGACTACCAGGCATGCGATATGTGATTCAAACCACATCTGTGTCCTGAGGGGAGGGAGCAGGCCCCTGCCTCTGCCTACAGTGGGAAGCAGTGGGGCTCTGATCTTTGAGCGCATGCCCAGCCCTCCATCCCTGCCAGCCAATGTGTAGGAGCCATGTGTTTACCTTCCCGCTGTGTTATGGCGCTGTCACTGCATTAAGTTTCTGGAAAATACCTATACTCAGTAAGCCAGTGGACCCACAAGGCCAGTGGCAAAAATCTAGCAGTAACTTAGTGCTCAATTGCTACTTTGTATGTTTTAAATGACTACTCACTACTGATGGCCCAGCGATGCTATAGTGACATTACCACAATGTTGTGTTGATATCACAGTCGTATCACAATGATGTTATAGTAACGCTGCAACCATCAATGATGCCACAATGATGCTGTGATGATGTCATAATGATGATGTCAGGGCAGTAAACAAAGTCCAAGCCAAATGGGGTCTGCTACCTCTCTGGTGAAGAGTAGAGCTGTGTCATAGTGCTCCGGGTGTCTCTGGCTGGGGGGGTTGAACAGCTGCTGCCAGACACAGAAGCTGCGCAGCGTCACACCCCCATTGCTGGAGACAGACGGCCCCAGCTCCTCATCTTCCACGACCAACATCTTCACCACCACCACGCTGATGGAATTCTTTATGCTGGGGTGCTTGTAGATGTGGGCGACCATGGCGATCATTGTCAGCACGTAGTGCTGCAGGGAGAAGGAGGCGCGCACAGCCATGAGGGAGCAAGCAGGCTTCCTGACACAAACACCAACACAGCGGCGCTGCACACTTTCCCAGGAGCCAGCCTGACCTCACATACTTATGATGGATTATTCTGGTCTTAACTGAAAAGCAGCTGCTAAAAACCAGACTCACTGATGCCATCATTCATCCCTCAGTGCCAGAGGATTGTTTGTCCTGTGGAGCCACATCTGAAATTTTCGAAACATACACTGGCTAATTTTTTTTCGGATCTTTGATACCGTTTATTCCAAAGCAATCCAGAAAGAGACAAGAACATTAATAGTATTACATTCCTGTTTTTGTCATCCGCTCCTATGAAACATACCACAGATATTTTCTATTGACGTATGGCAACGTTTGAGAAGCAGCAGGCTTTAAGCACAGCTTCGTGACCCCGAGCAGGTTAAGCAGTTAGATGTATGGATGTTTTTTACGAGCTACCGGGAATGCGCGAGGCACGCTACTACGAAAAGCCCTGGAGAGGAAACGTGCTGGGTCCACCAACTCACCAACCGCCCGCCTCACTCACCAACCCCCCGCCTCACTCACCAACCGCCCAGCTCGCTTTAAAGTTAGCGACCTTGTAGCTGCTAGTCTCTGCCAAAAGAGGACACGACATTCACACACATGTCATTCACCCTCTCCCTTTTCGTATCGGCTCTCCTGCTATGCATGACTGATAAGCCGTTCCATTTCTTTACCAAGAAAGAATTTCAGATTTGGCAGAAAAAGTAAATATAATTGAAATACATCTAACAAATAAACGATCATCTCTCTCTCTCTTTTTCCTCTTAAGGAACATTTTTTCGCTCATATAAATTATTTGGAAATTTAGGAAGTATGTGTGGGTTTGAAAATACTTGTTTTATTTATTTATTCTTTATCTTTATTTTTTTCCCAAAAACTGATACACGTGCACTCGTAACACTTTCTTGAACAGCACGGAAATTCATTACTTATTTAATCTGGACTTACTCTTCTCTGCTTGTTAAAGAGGCTGCCTTAATTTTCTGTTTGCCAAGTGCAGGACTTCCTATGTAAATAAACGATGTTTTTGAATAAACATGCAAGGCTGCGATATTAAAATCGCAGAACATTACGCTGATCACTTAATAAATGTTTTAACTATAGACTGAGAAAAGCAAACGAACTAAAAATCAATTCACATAACTGAAATAAAATGGACCCTTTGAGATAATTGGAATTGGTAGATGGGTTAGAGTTAGACCGACCTAAGGCCGGTTATCGTCCCATAAGAAAGAGGATCAATGGCACTGGACAAAATTCACAGGCTCTTGTACGGGATGATTGATGGGTGGTTTGGATAGAGCCTTGGGCATTTTCTACGTAAAAGGATTTTTTTCCCCTTCACTTAACTCTCGTTGAATCAGGGAACAATGTTTTAGGAAGGGATTCGTTGTCGGCGCATGTCAAGATGTGAAGATCACCAAGAGCTCCCCACCCCCAAGGTGACTGAATTTATTTCACGGTAATTATGACCTTTTCAAGAGTGAAAAGAAGAGAAGTGCCAGTGAACTAAGCGCATTCGTGACGGCAAGGCGGATACGAATGCGTGGGAAAAAAGTGCTCTATTTAGAAAGGCTTCAAGCCTATTTTATATTACAGCGAAGACGTCTCACAACGACCTGGGTAGTCCGACACTGTCAGATCCCACCCGAGAAGCATCCACTGCTTCGGGTTAAGAACATTACATCGAGACCGTGAAAAAAGTCACCGAGTGTTACTGAAGCTTCTACCTACCACTTGAAGTTAATATATTGCATTCTGAAAAATATATTTTATTCTATTTATCGCCATTTTGGAGGCAACCAAAGAAGAATTAAACGTGTGCTTCACCAATAAAATGCTGCACGTTTTATTCCGCGTACAATGTGGATTAAATCATGCTGGGTTTGCGCTTAAACACCAGCACTCCACCGAAATCGAGCGTCCTTACAAAAAGGCCTAAATAAATATGTAGGATTCGGATTCGGAAGTGTACTGTGAATTAAAGTTCTCCGAAATTGGATGAGATATAGATTTGTGTGATTTTATATATATGTATGTATGTGTGTGTGTGTGTGTGTATATATATGTATATATATATACGTATTCTAAATACTATATAATAAGCATTATGAAGAAGGCGCATCTCCTACCTTTATTTCGTCGCCGTGGAAATGTGCCATTGATGAATCTGCTACCACCAGAGTCTCCACGTATCTCGGCGCCGACACGAAGCGCCTGCTCCTCGCCTGCTCAGTCACACCTCGCTGGGACAAGGTGCCTCCTCCGGTTCTCTCATTGTTCCCTTCTTTTAAGTCGGATGTGCTTCTATGGTCGCCGTGTGTGTCCGCAAAAACCCGTCTTTTGACGACGTGCAGCCGTGTAGCGGATTGCGGGGGAGAGAAACGGGGAGCGAGTTTGGGCTCAATTAAATACTCGTGTCCTTCCGTTATAAACGATCCGTGGATCCCGTTACACAGACTGACAGCGACAACAGAGTCTTGGTTGAAGTCCACAGTCCCCGAGTAGAAACAACTTCTGAGGTTTCCTTCAGCCTCCTCTGTCCAGTTAATATTTTTGAGAAGATCTGTTTCAACTTTGAAACTGGGTGCATCTCGTGAGTCTTCAGCATGAAACAGGGCAGACAATTGCTTCCTTTTAATGCGCTGAATCTTTAGATTTGGAGACAAAAACCTGTTGTCGGGCGTCAGATTTAAAACGAAGTTTTTACCGAAGGCCATAATTCTGAAACGGGGTTTGTCTTCACTCCGTTTCCAAACGCGACCGCCGCTTCTCCTGCTTAACTTAACAGGTAGAACTTCTTCTGATTCATACAGCTCAGAAAGTGCGAAGTTTGTAACACAGATAATAAATAAAAGTATAACGTATCTTGAACGCATCTTACACTGTTAGAGTCCACAATCAGTGTTTGAAAAGTAATAAATGTAAATAAATGTGAAACGATTTCTCTTCTATTCACTTTCTATTTTAAACGAGTGCAAAATAAATATTTCCTGATTCCAGTAATGGTTACACAGATATAGCTTACATAAGTATATATTAAACTGCTATTCACTTAGCTTAATATAATATTAGACTTACAATAACTCAGCGATTCTCGAATAGAAGGAATTAAACACATAGAAAACCAATCCTGCGGAGGTTGTTCCAAATCATTCTAACATCAGTACTGTAAAACCAGTCTTGGTCTAGAATTTTCTAACATTATAGTTACAGTTAGCCCTGCATACTAGTGGTGAAAGATCTAAACCCTGAACTATCTACTCCGCGGCACAAGCGGAGGTTACTAGTAACGGTGGTATTTATACCTTCTTGCCCTTCTTAGACTAAAGAGGTTTATTTTTGATATCGTTCGCCGTATCGCTCTCTCCACCCTCCCGAACTTCACTAGAAACCCCTGAATCACGGCGATCCAATGGGGGCTGGCGGACACTCCCCCCTTCTTAAATAGCCCCGCTTTGACTCGCAGACGGCTATTATTACGCCAGTGCGCAGCGCCCGGTTTTGCGCTGCGAATTGCCCGCAGTACATAGACAGCAGTCCGCTCGCCTATTCCTACGGCGCCGCACGACTGCATCACACACAAGCCAAGGATTTTCCATTCTCTTATTGCATAAAGACATTTTGGGCTACACGTCGGCTGAAAAAATATAGGCCTATTCTTTCATTTTCATTAGGCCGAAACAGCCTTTATTAGTCCTGCATAAAAATACTTGACTGCAGCATGTCAGCCATCGATGCTGAATGAAGAATTTTGAAAATCATATCCCATTGATGCTAAGCACAATATTTTCGGTAACAAAACGCCAAATTATCAAGTAATCTCAACTGTAGGTGCAGTATCTATCAGTCAAATAAGTGCATATTTAAAATATTATCGCTGAGAAAATTACTTTGGATTAATATTAATAGTCCGTGACAAAATGGTTACATACTGATTAAGCCATGGGCGAAAAACCTTGAAAAATAATTATAATAATTAAAATATTCATTTTACATTTTTCCCTGAATTTTTATTTTGTGACTCTGAGCCAACCTCCTCAAAGTTTACAAGTAGGCAGGCCTATAAATTTAATCCACGTTTACTGCCAAATTGTGTAGCCTAAAAATCGTATGCAAGTGATTATCTGAAAGAAAAAAATCCATTTGTTGCTTTCGTCTCATTACAGTAATCACATTTACGGCAATACACATTTTCATAGTTGGAACTGCAAAGCCTGGCTTTTTATAAACATAAGCAGTGATATCTCACTTTAAACCTTGCACCACAGACGCAACAGGTCTTTTCCATGACATAATGACGAATTCAGTCAGCTCGTGACGCCATACAAAAGGGTTCTGACATAGGCCTGCATAATATAATTACACGTGTTAATTGATGTAGTTTATTTGTGTCTTCTTTTGATTACACAATAGTACACATACGTCACAATTATGTAATAATTCATCATTACGGGATAGCCCAGTCTATTTATCCAAATAAATTAGACTTCCATATATTTACAAAATATACACGAAACAGTAATGTTGTGAAAAAATGAAATTAAAGATGACTGGTACAAAAACAGAGAAACTCGCCTCTTAAACTCGCATTTTAAAGCCAAAACATTCTAGTTGACAATCGGAAACCAGAACGTTAGATTAGATTCCGCTCGCCACTAGGTGGTGATATTCTATTACCGTTTACTCCCTCCGTCCAAAGACGGAGGATGAAGTTTGGTCGTGATATACTAACCAAGGAATAATGTGGGTCCTGAGGCTAAACAAGTTGAGAACCACTGGACTAAATGACATTTAATAAAGTATGAGTGTGAATGTCCTGCGATGCATCCCCACCTGGAGTGTATCCCAGACTAACGTCCTGCGCAGTCAGTCTCATAAATAAATCGGTGCGGACCTGCCCTCCATTCAGGACTTACACATATGCAGAGTCAGGAAGCGGGCAGGCAGAATCACTGCAGACCCATGACATCAGGGTCACAACCTGCTCAAACTCCTCCCCTCTGGCAGGCGCTACATGGCACTGTACGCCAAAACAACCAGACATATGAACCCTTCCTTTCCACAAGCCGTCACTCTGATGGACACCTAAGTATCAAGGACAAATACTGTGCAATATCTGCTATCACCAAGCATCCACTGTACCTGGTGTGTGTGTGTGTATAAATATATATATATATATATATATATATATATATATATAGTGAGAACCATCTTTGCAATATGGACCTTCGCACTCTGGCCCTCTGGCTTACGTCTATTCTACAAACTGTATCTACTTGTTTGCTTTTTGTAATCCCGTTTTTTGATGCATGTCTGTCCTGTTTAATTGCCCAATAAAGCTGATTCTGATCATTTTAGCATAAAGAGCTATATTTGCTATTTGTTTCGTTTCAAAAGGACCGCTCCGATAAGGCTTTAAAATTGTGCTTCTTAATTTTAACATGCCACCTTAGACTATTCTTGTTTCATTATACATACAACCTATGATTGAGTTTTTAAACAAAATGCTACCTAAAATTTCTCACCAAACGTCCTATTGTAGCCTATGTAATTGACTTTACGGTTGTTCTGTTAATATAAAAAAATTAATACCGCACCCAAATATTATACTTTTTACTTGTGATAAATATATATAGGCGGATAAAAACTACATTACATGAGCCCGAACTGGTCTCAAAAGTGCATGGCGTGATTTGTGCGCAAGAGGGCGACGATGACCTGTTTAACTATGAGCAAAACTTTTACTCGTGGGTTTAGGCCTACATCGTGTTATTCATTTTGGGTTGATTCTTTTTTAGGGTAAGGACAGGTTATTGTTCCTAGAAAATTAAATAATCAGGTAATGGCTCAACCGGTTAATTTCAACATCGTAGCCCAATTATTACGTGCGCATGCACACCTGTGCTCAGTAAAGAATGCCCACGATGACGGAACGAAGCACTTTACAATGAAAATAATGGCACAACTCTGTACTGTTGGCTTGAAAGCAAAGAGGACGCTAATCTTAAGTGTAAAACTGTACTGTACTTATAATATTTACTAGTGGCGCTTTGGTTTATAGTGTATAGTGGGAAGTGGAAAATCTACCTTTAGTCTTTAATACGTCTGAATATCTTCCCTTTTTACTGCTAATTAACTACTAATACTACTTCTGCTATACCACCACCACCATCACTACTACTACTACTAATAATAATAATGCGTCTTCAAAAACGAAATAAAACAAAACATATATACGTATAATAGGTTGCATTTCCACTCCCCTGTCTTATGCCTCGTCAAGAATATTCAGTTGTCAGATATCCTAAATGGTTTCCTCAATTAATTTGATGTAAAAGTTGGACATACTTGGAAATTGGGCTGTTGTGTAACAGTACAAATTGAATCCCTTGATATGCAAATATCATTGAATGTATATGAGGTTATGAAAATACAATTATACGGCTTCAGAAATCCAATGGTATAATTACAAATTTCAAATTTACTTGTATCTGATATTTTGTGATTTATGTTATTCGATTGTTTCATACATTCAGTTCAAAGTGGGCAACCCCATGGAGGGGGTGGGCAGCCTGTTCCTCTTGTTACAAATTGATAATATTGGCCGGGGGCCAAAACATAAACCTAGAGGGATGACCAATGAGCTTTTATAGCACCTCCCCAAAAAACTCTAATTACACATCTTCAGTGTTTACACATGACGCAAAAGGATAAAGGCTGCAGAATCGGAAGCTCGTTTTAACAGACAGGTACAAGATGGAAACGGGTAGTTTACTGGAGGCGTTGAGACTGGACGACGGCACGGCTGCATTCCAGTAGGCTGTAGTGACTTGGATGAATTATATTACATGCACAGATCATATTAATATTATCGGCACTCTCCAGCTATCAGATAAATATTTATATATATTACGTGGAAGGTTTGTTGTATAATTGCATGGTCTCTGACGCAAAATGTTAATTTTTATTAGGAAACTTGTTATCTTGGACGCCCTTTTATGCGTCAAAGTGATCCTTTCGTTAGAGAGTGACATTTGTTATCCAATTCGACTGGACCGCCAGTATTCTGCAAACCGTATTTTCTTTAGCCAGGCGAAGGAAGCAAGTGAAGAGCCGGTTGCTATTAAATTAACCGCGTTCAACCAAGATTTTAATCTTCATCTGTTACCAGACAGCAGTTTCATTGCATCTACCCTCTCCTTATACAGCGACACTTCCGCATCCAATGCCGCCGTAAATCCTGATTTTAGTCGCTGCTTTTACTCGGGTAATGTCAATTCCGAGCCGGACTCGTACGCGGCCGTGAGTTTGTGCAAAGGCGTGCAGGGCGCTTTCGGATCCCAGGGGGTTGAATATTTCATCGGGCCAGTACAGAATGACACCGATCTACTACCTGGGACCCCAGGATGGGTGCATACGATACGCCGGCGGGCAAGATCTCATCAGAGCAGCAACTTTACCACCAGATGTCCAGTGGACAGTCCTTTAAACAAAGACGTCTTCAAGTTTTTGGGGAAATATAAAATGGCAGAAGAACATCAAGCCAGGAACTTGACGAAAGGTGTTTTAAAAAATCTGAGCAGATCGAAACGATTTGCCTCCATACCCAGATATGTTGAGACCCTGGTCGTTGCGGACGAGTCCATGGCTGAATTCCACGGTGACGATCTGAAACATTACGTCCTGACTCTGATGTCCGTGGCCGCCCAGCTGTACAAACACCCCAGCATCCTCAACGCCATCAGCATCGTGGTCGTCAAGTTTATAGTCATTAATGAAGCCGACGAAGGACCCAAAGTGACAACTAACGCCGCTCTGACGTTGCGCAATTTCTGCACGTGGCAGAAAAAGTTAAATAAAAACAATGACAAGCAGCACGAGCACTGGGACACTGCAATCCTATTCACCAGACAGGTAAGGGACCGGTGCTTGGTTTAAACTTTAAACCAGTAAGTCACCAGATTTGCAGTTATGTATTTGGCATGAGCACTGGGACACTGCAATCCTATTCACCAGACAGGTAAGGGACCGGTGCTTGGTTTAAACTTTAAACCAGTAAGT
>JAODLD010000042.1:3888441-3908786 GCA_026781065.1 Mormyrops boulengeri | reverse complement strand
AGCGTCAGTCACCTTTAACGACCCCGCTTACAGGAGCCCAGGTTTGAGCGTCAGTCACCTTTAACGACCCCGCTTACGGGAGCCCAGGTTTGAGCGTCAGTCGCCTTTAACGACCCCGCTTACGGGAGCCCAGGTTTGAGCATCAGTCGCCTTTAACGACCCCGCTTACGGGAGCCCAGGTTTGAGCATCAGTCGCCTTTAACGACCCCGCTTATGGGAGCCCAGGTTTGAGCGTCAGTCGCCTTTAACGACCCCACTTACAGGAGCCCAGGTTTGAGCATCAGTCGCCTTTAACGACCCCGCTTACGGGAACCTAGGTGTTAGCCTCAGTCATCTTTGCTAAAGACAACAGAATGGCATTGTTCATCTCCATTTCACACCAGCCTTGACATACATTTCCAGGAAAATCCACATGAATAGAGGAAAAATACAACAGCCGCAGGGCATAACAGCATGTTATTCTGGTCAGACAACCGCTATCCAGCAATAAAAAGAAAAAAAACAACTATAATATGTAATAGTAACTAAATTAACTGCGGGATGATCTTTTTACCTGTCACTGACAAGCACTTGCAGTAAATTTTTATCACCTCAAGGAGGCCACGTGGCTAGAGGTTGCACATCCTTCATATAGTTTACAGTCAAATGTTCAAATTTCAAAATGAAAATAATTATTTTAAGTCCCCTCCCTTTATACTCCATAAATAATACAGCCAGAATATCCAAGGTCCAAATTTGTCATCCGTAACCCATTGGTTTAACAAACTTTCTGTGGGGCAATTATAACTTAGAGGACTGGAAAAACAGTTAGAGATGGAAATAAATATTGTTCTTGGCTTTTTCAGGTAATTAACAGACCACCCCGTGCCGTTTATGGCTAATTAAACCAACATACAGAACTCAGAAATCCTATATTTTACAGTCAATTAAAATGTCTTACTGCAATCATGTGGAGTACAATCCTTGGGTACTAAATCTCTAACCTTTCACATAAAAATAGAAGGAAAAAAGGGCACATATTTCAGGGCACGTTTCGGTCTCGTCCAGTCTTGGCGTGGTTCACAGACCCAAATCCAGATTCTGAGAGTTTGCACAGGGTGTTCCGTGAGGCGGAGGCTAATCAACCACTGGGGAGTTTAATCCTGATTGGCTTTGCCTTGTTATTTCTTGAACACGGCTGCTGATACCATAACTGATCTCTGGTGTCCAGGGGATCCCAAGAGTTTTACAGAGTAGTAGCTGGTACAGGTAGCGACCACTTCCTTTTTCGTCTGACATCAAGACCGAAATGTACTAGATTTTCCCAGAAAGAGCTCTTATATATCTTATATTCAATATAGTCTCAGAACAGGAACAAACTGGATGATCTTCTGATAGTGGTCCCATCCATTTAGCCCCGTTGACACCACCTCAATTTATAAAACCGAGGAATACAAGCTCTAAATGTAAGATCAGGTCAAACGTAAGACCTTCAAACATTTTGAGACATTGCACTGCAAACGGATATGCCACAGCAGAGAGGGTGTAGCAGATGGGTACCTGTCAATGAGCGTCCCAAACAGCAGCCTAATGGTCTTCTGGATGTTCTCAGTGCAAAGCCACCCCCACTGGTCCTTCATCAGCAGTCCAAGAACATCTTGGGCCACATCTGCCAGGCCAGTCTCAGCTGCTGTGACCAGACACACACAGACAGTAACTGAATAGACTGTTGTGCAATTCCAAACAAGTGAGAACACAGTACACACAACATATATCAATGACATACAATGTAAAATAAATAAGAAAAACTGCTTTTATTTGACCTCGAGGTTATGACTGTTTTCTACAAATCAATATTAAGAAACTTTTAACTATTAGCATGCCTACAAATATTTACCAATACTGTCCTCTAGTGACAACAGTGCAGTACTGCAAACAAAAAGGAACCAGTCAGCTACTAAAATCTGCCCGTCTGTTCCTTTATATGTCCGACAGCTGGAAAAGAAACATATGCTAAATTCTGTACATTTATAAATATTTACATTTCACAATATTTGCAGCAAAGCAAGTAAAAATATACAGTCAGAAACAGAACAACCTTATGAAAGAAGAATTCAGTGCGAAGCCCATTATATCCTAATAAAGAGAGACGTGGTCCTAGGCAGAGACAAACAGCAGCTTTATGCAGCAGTTCGGATGCAGCTCATTTACCCAGAGGCACAAAAACAAAAGTTCATTCTTTCTTTGCTAAACCCTGTGACAGATATGATTTGGAGGAATATTCAGGACAGAAAATTCAAAGACGTACTCAGAAACAAATTCTTCTTTAGAAGAATGGCACAAAATTTACCCATGAAGCTCTAGGACCACAACCCTTATCCTTCCAGCATACATGCAGGACCTTGTCCCTCACCTGTGGCCTTACTGGCTGAAACTTGCAGCTGCCCCACTAGGCCCCCAAGCCTGACAGCCCGCTCCCCCACAGCCTCCTGTGCTGACGCCCGGCCTACCATCCGCTCCTGCTCTGCAACAAAGGCCTCCAGACCATCCAGAGAGAGGCCACCGAATACCTGCATCGGCAGGGTTGGGAGAAGTGACAGTCACCACTGGGTGTAACAGGTGCTCAGACATAAGCATAGCTTCTGCAGTCAGTATCGCAAATATAACAGAAAATGGCCACTAGGGGGCAGTGACGACACGCTTACAGTGCCTCCCTCCTCAAAGCAGTAAAGCACCCGGGGCTGAACGCTGGCCACGTTGAGTACAGGCGTCGCCTTACTGGAGAACTTCAGGCGTGATCTAAGAGGGAGAACCAGGCACAATCAGGGTCTTTGCTAAAGTCCAGCTCTTGCCCAGTAAAGGTGGTTGGGCAGGAATCTTGTTTACCCAGCCAGCTGACTTTTTGCCTTTTTCCATCTCATTTTTCATTTGTTCATTACATTAAAAGAAATAATATTTTATATTCCACCTGTGCTGTTAAAATGTCACCTTCTAGCTTCGATGGAAAATTGCTGCTGATTTGTGAAAATTGCTGACCTGTTGGAGCCACTAGGGGGAGCTCTGCTCTGTAATATGTGTAAAACACTATAGGCGACCGTATACTTCAAATGACATCCAAACAAAATTAAATCGAAAATGTCGGCGAGAGCAATCTGTTGCATGCTTAGAATGGCACCACCGCATTCTATGCCACACCACAATCCTAGGGTGTGCAAAATGTTTTCGAAGCAGCGGACCAACGTAATGAGAGCAAATAAACACATTGCAGTGAGAGTGTGTCACTTTAATGAAGGAGACGGCTCTTAGACGGCTCTCTTTATTAAAAGCCGCTATTGGTTTAATACTAGTACAGCATTTACATTAGCATTACAGAATTTAGCGGACGCTCTTATCCAGAGCGACTTCCATTTTTGTCTAAATTCAGGGACAGTCCCCCTGGAGCAAGTTGGGGTTAAGGGCCTTGCTCAGGGACTCAATGATGGTAGTGCCAGAGGTGGGACTCGAACCCATGATCTCTTGGTGCAGAGACAAGCGTCCTAACCACCAGACCTCACACAGACAGGGAAGCTGACGATTTACACGACACTCACTATTACATGCTAAGGAAACACACGCATTTCACAGCACATATTACACAGTAATATACATTAACATTTACTATTAACAGAAAAACACGAATGCTTCACATAGTAATTTACTATGAGGTGCAAAGCTGTATAATTAGTCCTGCTGCCCAACCCTGCAGTCACTCTTACATCAGCCAGTCGAGGGCAGACCCAGGGACCCCTGCACAAGCGGTGCCACCAAACGGTTCATACGACGTCATATTGCTAAAATTTAGCCCGAATTATACAGCCCCCTTAACGACAACCAAGCACCTAATAGTACTAATAAATGAAATCATTTTCATAGTTTTCATTTTCTTGAATAGTACATACTTGTTTTTCTTGTTGTCCAGCTGTGTTTTGCCATCAGGCTCAGCATCTCCATCCTCGGTTGGACTTTGAGGTTCAGACCGAGGGAAGGCAGTCTTCAGGGTGTCCACGATGGCGTTTACCACAATCTGCAAACCCGCGTCTGACACGGTCAACAAACTCACAGACGCACATCAAAGATGGGATCCTGACTGAAGATTTTGATCAAGTGATTTATGGTGCCGTCACCCAGACCCTATTCAGCTACTCAGACCAAACCATAATCGTACAAACGTTATTAGCTACATTTCAGACTTCTTACCTACCCACTAACTGATACCACCTGCTAACTAGAACACGCAAGTCAAACTTGAATCTTACAGTACCATACCTGGACTGCAGGTGGCAGTATGTACTAAATCCAGCACTTTACGAACCCATTTTTATAGACCGTTGAAGGCAGGATGCCACAGTAAGGATCGTGGTTTAGGTGACGGTGTTCAGCTACCTTGTCTATCCGTGACACGATAAAAGACTTCTTCACGAAGGCGATCCTTGCGTCGGTGTTGAGGGCCAGAAATTCCTGCATCTCTTCACTGTTGGCCGTTTCAGGGGTAGTGCAAAGTTGCTGAAATAAAATCAACAAAAAGGATGAGTGCTACAGTACAAACCCCATTACAATATGGTGTGGGCTGTGGTTTGCTTAATGACGATAATAACCAAAAATACTCGAACCCTGAAAAACTACACTAGTATTAACATTTTGCAGTAAAATAGAGTTTTATTCAGTACAGACACACAGGACCCTGAACATCTCCCTTCTCCCTGTAGAGCTGATTGCAGTGGCACCTTCAAGAAGGTCTCCAGCAGGCCTTTCCGGGCTTCCACTCTGTCCGTGTCCATGTTTCCAAAGGGTAGGTCTGGGAAGATTTTCTTGGGTCCTTTCACATCTAAAAGACAGAAAAGAAGAGCATATCAACAGCCCTCCCCTGTGTGGTGTGCGGCCGCGGCTGGCGTGAGGAGCGACCACCCGGCGGGCTCACTCTTCAGGATCTTGCGCAGTTCTGGTTTCTCCTCCAGGCGGCTCTGCAGGTTGAGGAACTCGCTGTAGCGCCGGTTCACAGTGTGGTAGGCCACGGGCGGGGCGGGGTCCGCATTCTCAGCATCCACTGCAGTCTCGTACTGCAGCGGGAAGACATGGCTGGGACCGGTGAGCAGGCAGGGAGATGTGGAAACTGACACATGCACAACTGCACGGATAAAGGCAGAAAAATTAAACAACTCACCCAGACACCCAAACAAACACCCCTATAAACCCAAACACCCAAACAAACATGCAGAGTCACCCAAACACCCAAACAAACACCCCTACAAACCCAGACACCCAAACAAACACCCCTACAAACCCAGACACCCAAACAAACATGCAGAGTCACCCAAACACCCAAACAAACACCCCTACAAACCCAGACACCCAAAGAAACACCCCTATAAACCCAAACACCCAAACAAACACCCTTGCAAACCCAAACACACAAAGAAACATGCCCACAAACCTGAACACACAAAGACCCAGGCTCCCAAACCGAGCCTTTGACACTCAAACATGCCCAAACCATGATGACAAAAACACAGAGTGACATCCAAACACACACCCAGACACAAATATGGATACAGGCAGGAAACACATCATAACCAGATACACAAACACACGCCCAGACACACGCAACCAGACACCAAGCCACCCAGACAGGCTAACTGGATCGACATCGGCCATCAGGGTACCGCTCCAATTTGCAGCCCTAAGCTGGACCAGGCCCACCTTGATGGTGTACAGGGTGTAGGGGTGCGAGCCGGTGCCTCTGTGTTCCTTGGCTGTGATGGTCCCAGAAATGCGTAAGTTTTGGATGATGATGGGGCCTTCGGGGCTGCTGGGGGGCTCAAAGCTGAACGGCGACAGGGGGGAGCAGGCCTGCGGGGGGGGCAGTGCCACCGACAGCTCGTTGGGGTTACATCGGGAGGCCTGCACCCCACCAGGGGGGACTGTGTCTCCCTCGCCGGCCTGCTCCGGCTCAGAGACCAGCCGCACATCTGCCAGGCCTGCCGGTGTACCAGGTCGGTCTGATCCCTCTGATACCAGCACCCTTGGACAGGAGCTCTCTCCCAGACCCACGCTGCTCTGCAGTTCATCCAGTGGGTCCACAGCACTACAGCCATCTAATGGAGTGGAATATTCCGCAAAACGGTCTGACAGTGTGTCCTCACCAATCATGACCAGCGACTCCACTGAGTTCTGTCTGAAGTCAGACAGGGGAGAATCCAGGTCGGAGTCCGGTTCTCGATAGAATGGGTTGAATTTCCCAGGCCGCAGGTAGTCCATCGGACTGATCTCTGCTCTCCCTACCCCAAACAGCCTGGTTCCTACTTCTGGTCCACTTTCCTCCTCATCTGGGTTCTGAGAGAAGAGCTCGGTGGCATCGATGACATCATAAGCCAGTATCTCTGGCGTAGGGGGCTCTGCCACAATGGGTGGTTCTGGAGGGACCCTCAGGGTCAAACTGGAGGGCACCTCAACGTTCTGCAGCTTCCACACCTCCGGCTGTGGCGCTGTGGGGCCGGCGTCGGGCGGATCTGTGACCGGCGCGACCCCCTTTGAGGCCCATTGGCCCGCCTCAGCAAAGACGCTGACAACCAGCTGGTTCAGCCAGTCTGGATCAGACAGTTTGGCCAGAAGCGGCAAAAGGACATTGCATGCGACAAGCTCCCCGACAACAAAGCGGCCTGTCCGGGTCTCCAGGTGAGGAGGCGGGATGAGCACATGCAGAAGCAGGTCCACCACGGCGCGGCTGTAGTTCACCTGGTCGGCATCACTGCGCAGCGCCGGGTGAGGTGTGCAGCCGCGCGAGTACAGCTCCCACAGACCACTGGCTCCTTCTTCTGCTGCCTTTTCCCTGGCAGCCAGGTAGCTACGCAAATGAACTCCAGACAGCTCCAGCACTCTCGCCGTCAGGGCCCTGCGGTCCACCATCCTGGCCCGTTGTTTCAGCTCTGTCGCAATGGCAAGCATGGCCCGTTCCACCTCCTCCTCAAAAAGGGGCTCTGAAGACACCGTGCTGTACCAGGAGGACACAAAGTCCCGGACGATCTTGCGCACCATGCTCCGGATCTCGCGGTCCAGCTGCTGCTCGCCCTCTGGGGAGCTCTGCAGCCTTTCCAGAGCCATGAAACGCTCCAGGTGGATGAAACTGCCCGAGTCCAGCGCCGCCTGCGAGCCCAGCCAGCCGCCCAGCACCAGCAGCATGCTGGTGAACGCGCACAAAAGCCACACGTTCACCAGCAAGTGGAAGAGAAGCATCCAGGCAAGGAGAGCCCCGAAGGCCAGCAGCCAGCGCTGTGAAGGGAACTGGGAGAAGGCCCATGGGTCCGGGGGTCGAGCCTCGGGGCGGAACATGCTGCTCACATGGACCTGAACGGGTCGGATAAAAACCACGAGCCACATCAGTATCGATATTTTCAGCGTATATATCGTCGAACTAGACAGATGAAGATATTTTAATCAAATCGCTGTCATTTAACATTTTAATGGCCGTGAGAATTCGCGACGATAATTACCTGTACAGCCCGTGATTATCCTCTAGCTGCCTGCTATCTGGCCCCGTGGCCGTTCGGGAGACGCGGGTTCGCTCCGGCATCCGGGAAGCAGAACCGCCATTTCAGCCTCAGAAAACACCGCAAAAGCCTGGAGACTTGGGTCCTTTCCCCTTAAATTCCTCAGAGGTAGAAACACGAGGCTGGGGAAACCCACGGGTTCGGGAAGTGAAAAGCGTCAGACCCGGAGCGATCACACACCGACGCCGCCGCTTACTCCCCCTTCAACGGCGGCCGTGTGTTTACTTCCCGATCGACGACGCTTTGCGCTCACACGCGCCCCCTATTGGTCTGGATGCTTATTGACGCCAAACGCTTAGTGGCCTTAGCGTGTCTGCGGTAAGAACGTGGCATTTTCGGTAGGATTGTCAGTGGGAAGTACCATGACTGCTCCCACATGTGCTTTCCCCACATGTCAGAGATACTGAGCCAAGTCAGCAGTACCGCAGCAGCAGACAATAACCGTTGTCTTCGACCTCACCTTAATATTTTATTCTCTCACCGTAACCTCTTCCAGACATGTCCATGTCGCTTCATTCTCCCCGATCGTCGAGTAAGACACTTTTATATTGCATATTTATCAGATGTAGTAATCAATCAGTTCCCACTCACTTCATTAAGAGCAACTTAACCAGATCGTTATAGGCCTAATAATACTCCGCAGTATATTATTTCCTGCGTTGTAATCTTTATTCAGTTATATTCCTTGACATAATAGTGGATATACCTGAATTCCTTAATACACGGACTCGTGAGAATGATCTGGTCTGGACCAAGATATGAGAATGGTCTGTGTAATGGGGAGTGGGATTTTTTTCAGGGAGACGTGAGTACTGGAAGTCTAAATCAGGATTACTGAATGCGGCAGTGAAGAAATGGAAAGATCACAGCACCTACGGCTCTTCACTTGATTGCGTAATTGCTCATATCAAGTATATTGAGCTTCACAGATCAGTCAGAAAGGGAAATATTAGAGAACTGGACCTCATGAAAGGTTCCTGTTTCAGACCTATTGACTGCCACTTCAAAGAGAGATAAGATATAAGATTTGTTAGCAAGCAGGAAATAGCAAGGGAAATAACGAGACGCATACTGTAACATCAGCACATGGTTTGGCTAGTCACAGGACGGTAAATCCCAGGGCCTGATGGTATTTCCCTGGAGGAACATTGACTCAAAGTTAAATAATAAATAATAACAGAATAAAAGGAGAGGAAATATTCTGGAATGATTAAAATCAGAAATGAAAAGTAAGGTATTAAAAGGAAAATGACAAAGGTAGGTAGGTAAGGAGTGTGCACTGATACCCACCACATGACAAACCAGCTCAGGGATGAGAACCTGAGTGAAGTCACACGGTGGGCGATACCTCAGCACCGTACTAGTCCAAATGGACCAGTGTGAGGTTTTTTTTCTGGTGGCTAGAGTGCCAATCCTGCCACCAAGCCTGCAGGTTATAACCTGTAAGTCGGAGGACCTCCTTATTGGGCTGGATGTATTTTACCATCATACCCAGGATGAAGCAATTGTAGGATAAGGGCCCAACGGAGTAGAATCATTCTGGGTATTCAGTTCCCTAGGTTCAGAGTCACCACTCCACCTTAAAATGACACTGCATAAAATAAAATAAAAGAGGACATACCATGTAATATAGTGGATTACCATAATGGACTAACATAACATAATCAATAAAACTCAAGTAAAAGCCAGATTGAAAAGGTAGGTCTTGGGCTACTCCACAAAGCAAGTGCAGACAGTTGTTAGCTAGATAATTTTGAAACTTTATACAAAATATGTTGTCAGGAAACCTGATTGCTGGCCATACATCAACATCCATGAATCACTGGTCCTCTGGGAAGTTGGACGGACCCCCGTGAATCAAACTGCCTTTAATTTAAGCAAGAAGTCAGTTGTTTCACAATTTCCCCAACTAAAATCTACATTTTTTTGGCTGCATGTTTTGCCACTCAGTCCTTCTGCGGGGGAGCATGACGTCAACACACACCCTCCATCAGAGGTGAAAGTTCAGGTTTAGAAAGTAAAAATCCAGACCAAGATTTTATTTCCACCAACCACTGAGTACTCTGTGACTGTGACTCTTTATACTCAACTGGTTGGTTGAAACAAAATCTTAGTCTGGATTGTATTTTCTGAACCTGAATTTTCCACCACTGCCCTCTATGCCCTGCCATGGTTGTACCTGGCTTTGTGCTCACTGCTCTCTGGGATAGAGTCCAGTGTCCCCAGACTTCAGTACAGGATGATGATGGATGGACTGGAACACAAGGAGAGAATCCTCTACACAACGAGCACGCTTTAAACACTGCTTTCTTGCTGATCCTTGAAGAACATAAGAAATTTACAAACGAGAGGAGGCTCGTTTGGGGAGAACTTAACTAATAGCTCAGAGTTGTTAAAATCTTATCTAGCTCAGATTTAAAAAGAAGTGTATCCTCATCCGAAAGTTGACAAAATCCCCAACCACACCCAGTAAAGAAATTAATCTTCCCTTCCCAAATACAGACAACTACACTGCATTACCTTTGCAATAACTTTATAACTTTGATAACAGTCATTGTGCTCTTTGGACATTGGACACCCACCACAACACCAGACTGGCCATCTGCCATACTGGGCATTTGGACCAGCAAAATTTACCAGGGGATCCCCACCCACCGACCCCATGCTCGGCAAAAGCTACTATGGGGTCAGAGTGGTGGGGGCCAACTCACTGCTGTGATGTGAACAAGGAGGTGAAGGATGAAATGCAGCCAGAACACAAAACTCGACAACAACAACTGGCCGTCCTGCTTGGAGAGTGGGTGACACACAATAGAAAGGGATCAAAGTAAAACCTTTTCATTTTAAATCCTCTTGGGTATGACATTAAACTGCACCAGCTAAGGGTAGGGAAGGCTTCCATTTGGGAGACGGGTGTCGTCCCAACTGACTGGAAAACAGGTCTTGTTATCTCTATCCGGAAAGGGAAGGGTGATCTCCTGGATTGTGGCAGCTATGCCCAGCACTTTACAGGGGCCCTCGAATGCATAAAATTATGAAATTATATAATGTAAGGGGCAGTGGGCCCCAAAGTGACATTTTGTCAGGGGGCCCAAAATGTCTAGCTACTCCCCCAGCGGCAACTACACTGGCCTCAGTGCCAGGTAAGGTCCTTGCTAGGGTCATCATCAACAGGATCTATGATCACTTGGTCACCTACCAGCGACCATCAGGGATGTGCTCTTGCTCATACTCTGATCAGTGCTTGCATGGACTGGGTGTTGGGTTCAAATGAGCGGGTGCTCAGGGAGCCTCGAATGAGACACATTACCTGCATCGCAAGGGAGCATCAGTTATGGCACTATGGCCATGTGGCGCGATTCCCTGGGGGAATCCTCATTGCTGAGGACCCAAGCGGCTGGACCAGGCCAAGGGGACGCCCACGTCACACCTGGGGACGCCCACGTAACACCTGGGGACGCCCACGTCACACCTGGCTGCAGCAGATAGACGGCCATAGAAGGGGAATAATAATATTTATATGCAACAAAATGGCAGGAGGCATAGAAATATTCAAAAGGCCCTGGAGCTTCTGCCTGAGAGTCTGTGCCCACATCCCTCATCAGTCAGCCTCTGCCAGCTAATAATAATAGATACTTTATTAATCCCCGTAGGGAAATTGTCTTTTTTATGTCTCCCTCAACTTGCTCTTTGCAGAGTAAGTTGTCTGCAAAGGGCTGCCACTTGTAGCAGCACCCAGGGAGTGAGGGGTTAAGGGCCTTGCTCAAGGACCCGCAGACATGCTGAGGCTGAGTTTGAACCGGTGACCTTATGACTACCAGCACACAGGCTTAGCGCACTGAGCCACACGCTGCCCCATGAATCACTGAATCATGTTGACCCTGTTCTTTCTCAGAAATGAATCATTGGCCTTCGTTGTAAGTTTTGGGTTATCGTCGTGCTCTGTGACTTCGGGCACGGAGTGATGGTAGCATTTTCTCTCTCGGTATGTCACAGTATGTCTGTGAATGCATGATACCATCTCTGAAATGCAGCTCCCCGACACCTGCATCACTCATCCAGCCTAACACCAGCACACTGCCACCGCCACGCTTTACTGTTGACACCATGCATTTCCACGAACTCTTTCAACTTCTCTCATCACAAAATGCTCTTGATGAGGTGATAACTTCCATGGGCGTCCTCAATGTCTCTCCATGCTTCGCACAAGTCCATCCTTTTGGGATTTTTGGATGACTTTTGCGACAGTATTCAAACTATTACCAATGCCTGACTAATTTTCTTATAACCTTGACCTTTTTTGTGCAAAGAAATTGTTTTCTTTCTCAGATCTTGTGACATTTCTTTTCCATGCTATGCCATTTTGTCAGCATTGAATGGAACTAGATTTTCTCTCTTAAATGCCACCTTTAATACTCAGCTATCATGTGGCCACCTGTGTGATGATTACTTAGATTCATCTGTTTGTGAATTCCTGTTAATTACAATTTTGTCAGGTTTTTCTCCAAAGACATTCATTGGGGTGTAATCAATTTTGCATCACCTTATTTGAATAAAATATTATTTTTCTTATCCTAAAGAAGTAAAGAAGGTGATCATACTCTTATGTTGATACAAAAAAATGTTTAATGAAACTGGTTTGTAAAAATACAGCTAATTGTCCTCATAATGATTGAGAAATGGTTCAAAGTTTTAATTTCTAAGGGGTGCAGTCATTTAAGCTGCACTGTATGTGCCTGTGATGGACTGACCTTCTGTCCAGTGGGTGGTACTGCCAAGTGCCTTATGCTGCCAGTGGGCTGGAGGGTCCAAATCACTATGGCCTTGTTCAGAACATGGATGAATGGACATTCTTTGTGCTGGTGCTTCCTACTGCTGGACTGCCAGCCCTGCAGGCTGTTGTCAGGCACTAATAAGTACAGGATGGGCTCAGAAAATGCCTGGAACACCACGTCTGTGTGACTTTATGGGGTTCACAAAAACTTCCATGGAGAAATCAGCCAACTCACCTCCAAAGAATAAGTGGGATCTTCTGAAACCATCCCCCTGAACAATGTCTTGCATGGGGTCTTTGAGGGCGGAGTCTAAGTGAAGTGGATATTTTGCTGTGAATGTGGCAGCTTTGCAAAGATCACTGATTTTCATTTTCGTGGATTTTCTCTTTTCTTCCCCTTTTATATATGATTTCAACATTAACAATAAGCCCATAAGTTTAGATTTTAGATTTACATCGGTTCACACTTTGGTGGTTTTAGTTATATACTGTTTTCTATTCAGTTGATGATCCATTTATGCTGGAGTCATTATTTGACACACCAATGAAAGTAAATGACGCTAAGTGTTGCGGAACTTCTCCTTATAGCTCTTAGCTTTGGTGTTTCCTCAGTCTTTGGCGTTTTTATATTTGAGTGATTTAAAAAATCAAAGGCTGGATTTCATGTTTCACTTTCTTTGATTTATTATTATACTGTTAATTAGGAAATTGTTGTTTGTTGTATTTTTACTTAATTTTTCGCAGGAAAAAAACAGCAATACAAGTAACTTTAAAGAATAACATACAAATATTTGTTTTATAATGGATTAATAGTTCCCCCATTATTAATTAGAAATAAGGTCTGTTATTAGGAATAATCACACACATCATGGCACCATTTCTCAGATGCCGTAAAATCAGATCCTTTTTATGTCAGATGCCACGTGACTACTGTGTTACGGTAATCTTTATATCAGGTGTGAAATTCTTGCTTCCCAAAATGCCAGACTGTAAATGATGGCAAATCTGGCATGGAGATAAAATTACACAAGGGTAACCAGAAAATATCGTTAATAACAGTTAATCGCTCACTGCCTGTATTTTCCAAGCAATAAGTGAGATCATTGGAAGCGCTGTAAGTCTGTGGAAGTTGAAATGATTCACTGTCACAAGAACGAAACAAAAGACAGTCGATCCAGTAAGGAGTTTATTTAGAATGATATAATTTCTGCCTTTAAGAAAGAAGACGCTACAATATACAGAATTTTCTGGGGGGGACATGAAAATTTTACGGCAGCCCAAATCTCTCTGTTTCATTCAGCGTGACCAGCGGAGAGGAACTTCAGAAAGTATTCCGCCGGTTTCGACCTTCATTTACTTTCGCTTGTGTGATCCGACGAGCCTTCATAAGCGGGCAGAGACTAATGAGCCTTTCAGACTCTCGCGTCGTGACACCAGGACAATGGGTCAGATGAGCCTCTGTAAGTGATGCTTCATGATGCCATAATACTACTGATGTTTACGAAATGAATCTTTGTCTTCTTATATGCACTCTAATTTTAAATTTACTAATTTAAGTCTGATGGGCAAGTTGTCTAAAGTTAAGGTCCACAATGAATTAACGTACCAGTTCTGATTCCAATTCATGGAGCAGCTGGTTTCGTTTCCGTTAGTTTCGGATTCCTTTCAGCATTCTCCGCAGTACCGTTCGCTTATATGGTCATTAAATAACTACATTTTCAAAATGAATTTCATTGTGAATCTTTCAGGGCTGGTCGCTGCAGTCATAATTGGAGCCATCAATGCTTACGGCGATGAAGTTGACCCCATACTGAAATGTCTGGAAGACCCTGACTACGACAAACTTCTTGACATTATAAGAGACGGCCTTCCCCATACTAAGACACCGAAACATATCGTCATAGTCGGCGGGGGCATAGCAGGACTCACAGCCGCCAAATTTCTGGAAGATGCGGGACATAAGGTAGGTCAAATGCTTTTTGTCTGCTACTCCTTATGTCCAAACTGTAAGGAATCATCTTCACTTGTAGCTTAGTTAGAAAAGCACGGACGACCTGATAGTAACAATGGCAAATATCCAAATAGGCTACTATTATTTTAGACACGTGCGTGAGAGTTATGTGAAGAGATTGATATTAACTATATTGGTCCCAGGTGACGCTGCATGGCTTCGGGGGATATCTGTTAACCAGTTCGTGGGGGGCTTTAATGCAGTCTGACGATGTTTTTGTGTAAACCCAGTTTGGTGTGAAATTACGGAGGGAAATTAAAAACAAGACAAAACAACAACAGTGTAATCACTTTACACAATAAAAGCAATGGTAATTATGGTCATTCAGAACTACATTGAATCTCCAGGTGACAATTATAGAAGCAAACTACGATGTTGGTGGAAGAGTAAGAACTTATAGGAATAAGGATGAAAAATGGTATGCGGAGTTCGGCGCAATGAGGATCCCCGAATTTCACAAGTGAGTACAGAGCAAGTTCACCCGTCCATCCATCCATCCGCCCGCTTACCTGTTCAGGAGTACAGAGCAGATAGCCGGACCGTCAGACTGGGTTAGGGTGCCTGCGGTAACAGCTTTTCCTTTTAGATTAGGTTATTTATAATTGGCACACCCGTTACTCTACACATCGACGGGCTGACTTACAAAATCTCGTTGCCTTAGTGTATTTACATTTGCTTTCAACAATACAATATTAAATATAATCTACCTATAAATCGACACACCAGTGCATATATGGTCTATTGTTTTTATTTAAGAATATGTGAATATTTATCAACAATGAATATGCGTATTTTATTATTAATTTAATATATTATGTGTGTCGTTAGTTTAAAGTCATTATTTCTCATCAATCAGTGCCTTATTGCCCTTTGAACTGAAATGTAATTGCTTCTCCAGGATCTTGTTGGAATTAGCGAAGAAGCTCAACGTTACATTGAACCGTTTCATCGAGGAGAACGGCAATACCTACTATTTTGTAAACCAAAAGAAGCTTCGCGCATACAAAGTGAAGGATAACCCGGACATTCTGGGGTACCCCGTGGCGCAGCATGAGCGCGGCCAGACGGCGGCGCAGCTCTTCAGCTCCGCTCTGCAGCCGGTGAGTGCGGGCGGGGCGGGGCGGGGCGGGGCGGGGCGGGGCAACTGCAATTTCCATATTTTTTGGAACAACTTGCCCGAAAGTATCCCAAAATCTTCAAAAACGCAACACGCACACACACACACATTCTTTGTGCCCGTGTGTGTTTTACCTTGCTTGTGTTATCCTGAATTACTCTTAAATACTTTTTAAAATACAATACACAGACAGCAAATATCATAATGAAAAATGACTGTAGAAATCAATAATATAAAAGACATAAAAGAGGTCCAGTAGTAACACCTTGAGCCAAAGCAAACTGTCTCCATTCTTTACAGATCAGAGATGACTTGAAACGTGGATATAAATGCAAACAAGTTTTGAGGAAATATGATTCCTACACTGTACAGGTAACCCCTGGATTTGTTCTTTCAGAGGGTGAAAATTTCACCTTTTCCCCTTGAAGCTGTTCCAACTGTATCAAAGATAAATACTGATAACAAGCAAAATATATGTATGCATGTATATTAAACTATAGAAAAATAGCTTACATTGTTATTGCAGATTTTATGTAAATTAAGGTACTTTTTGTTGCCTGATTGAAGCATAAAACTCTCATTTCAAAGATACAGCTAAAATAACTGCCTGAGTCACTCACACAGTACCCAGGTGACCTCAAGCACTTCCCTCCAATGGGGAACCTTTGTTAACAGGCCTGTATCTGCTGCTCTTTGCAGGACTACTTGTTGCGGAAGGGCAATCTGAGCCGCGGCGCCCTGCGCATGATCGGGGACATCCTGGACGAGAACGGCTTTTTCTACACCTCCCTGATTGAGACGCTGTACATCCAGTCTGATATCAGTGATATCAATACGTGAGTCTAACCAACAAATTGCTCCACACAATTAACCCCTTGCACACCCATTTTTAGGGGTCAGAAATTCAGTTCAGGGGGTGTATTTATGGCACGCTTAACGTTACTACTAAGAATTATGCAAAAAATTTCCAAAGGGTACACAACGAAGAAAAACGATAAAACAAAGCATGTTATGCTCCTGTGTCTGTAGGTACCTTGAGATCACTGGTGGCTTTGAAAAGCTGATAGATGCCCTCAAATATACCCTCAAATGCAGCATTTTCATGAACTCGAAAGTGAAAGGCATCAGTCACACAAAGAGGAATGTGACTGTTCACTTTGAGAGTGCAGACAAATCTGCCCTAGATAACATCACAGCTGACTACGTCCTCGTGACGACCACGGCCAGGGCCAACCTGCTCATGAAATTCCAGCCTCCCTTGTCACCTAGAAAAATGGAGGCTCAGCGATCTGTGCATTACTCTGCCTCTACCAAAGTCATTCTGAGTTTCAAAGAGAAGTTTTGGGAGAAGGAGGGCATTAAAGGTGGCAGGACCATCACCGACCTGCCCCCTCGCTTCATCTACTACCCCAGCCATAATTTCACAGGTACAGGCGGGGCCCTCCTGGCCTCCTACACCTATTCGGACGACTCCGACCTATTTGAAGGAACAGAGGAGAGTGAGCTGGTAAAAATTATGCTGGAATACTTGGTGGAGATCCACGGTGAGGAGATCCGTCACCTAAGCACTGGGGGTGTGGTCAAGAAATGGAACCAGGACCCATTCAGCCACGGCGCCTTCGCCATATTCACACCCTACCAGTACAGTATGTACTCAAAGGCACTGTTTGAGAACGAGGGCAGGATCCACTTTGCTGGAGAACACACAGCAATGCCCCATGGCTGGATAGAGACCTCCATGAAATCAGCCTTGAGAGCTGCCAAGAACATCAATGACAAAAGGGAGTAAGCGGACAGGTGGCTGCAGCGGCCCGAGGGACGTCATTCTGCTGCTGGAGTTGGGGGCGCCCTTGGGGGTGGGGGTGAGCTGGCCGCTTCTGCACTTGCACTTCCGACCAGCTCATCCACGCCAAAGCTATGGCGCATGACTGTCTGTGCAGATAGCCATCAGCCTGGCAAGCAGTGCATGACACACATCTGCGCTCTCCAAGGTCGGCACAGGGCTGTGCAGTCAAGTTCTAAAGCTGTGTAATTTCATACTCAAAACACCTTTGTACCTGAAGATTATTACCTGACTATTTGTGTTTGTTGTGTGTGGTTTTTATGTATATTTGATGTTGAGAAAAGATGTATTGAATAAATGTGTAGCAACGACATATTTGGAGTCAGATATTATTCTACATTTTTAGTTCTCATATTTGAAATGAAAAAAACATCTGAACACTTATGGCTGGTTTTCCCGGTATCTTCACATTACGCATGAAGCCCAGCTGTTTGGCCAGTCACATGCTCATGATAAACACCTGCACCTAAAGGATGGCCATGCCATGTTAATTTTGGCAGCAAATTTTCATTTAGTCTTAGTCATAGTCTTTTGGCTAAAATGTAATTTAGTTTCAGTCACAATTTAGTCATCTAAATTATTTTAGTTTTAGTCTAGTTTTAGTTGACTAAAACTACAGTTGATTTAGTCGACTAAAATTAAAAGTGCAAAGTGTAATTTTTAAAGTTTCCCTTCGATTTCTGAAAGTCATTATGTTCACCAAGATGAAATGAAACCAATGTTAAGGAATGATATTAAGGTCTGACTGTGCAGTACACAAAAACACATGATACACCCGGAAACTGAGCACTGTAAAATCAGTAGTGCATTTGTGCAAAAATAAATCACTTCAAAGTGCACAGGCTATAACGCCACCAGGCCTGCTCTCTCTGAATATTAAAATAAAAATATTAAAATAAATATTTGTAGACATAGTTTATTGGTGATTTCATGTTCGTTGAAGTTTCCGCTTTTTAACAACTGTATAAAGTAATGTTATTTGTTATATAAATCAACTCAGAGGAAACAAAAAAAGTACGTTTTCAGGGTTGCCAAATCTCAAGCATCTGGCGTGACACTCACGCTTTCAGACTCATGCAGGACATCTTAGGGCAAATCTATATATTATACCATTATAAACCTAAAATTAGCTGCGACAAAAATGCATTTACACGGTTAAATACAAAAGCAGACTATTTACAAGGTAAGAACTGTTGCATATGTCTGCAGACATCTCGAATTGAAAATCTCTCTCCAGCCACCTGGCCGAAGTTGGCAACCCCGCGTTTTGTGTAAAATGAAAAGTAAAATGCAGTGTTTTCGCCTGAAAGGCTCGTCATTCCGTTTGCATTGTTACTCCGACAAGTATAAAACGAACATGAGAAAAACACGCCATGTTTTATATGTTTTCTAAATAATAAGATTACCCATATCCTACTCTAATAGCGATTAAAGTGATAGGTTCGTATGTATTTATATTAAAACGAGACTTTAATTTTATTACCGGTGTGCGATTTTCGAACCCAATACTTAAATCCACGAACACTAAAATATATGACATAAACACCACTGTATTAGGGTTTTATGGCTTAAGTTAAGCACTTTATTTAAACATGTACAATTCTCACATTTTATTTTCTCTTATTTTGAAATGCAGCCCTACTTTTATTAAAAGAGAAAACATACATATCGGCAGTCAAAGGATTTTTGAATTGTACTGAATTATCTTGATTTGACAGTCAGGTATTGATTACACGCAATGTTAATAAAACTAATAGGCTACTTAAACATATATCACACTAAATAGACAGACATTATGATCTTCCGGACCTTAAATAGCCCCTGATTTACGCGAAATACATTAGATCTGATTGGATCTCGCCTCTGGCAAATATTTTCCTCTCGTTTTTATTCGTTGACGAAATTGTCAATACACTTCGTCATAGTCTTAGGCCTCGCGAAATAATTTTTATTTAGTTATCGTCTCGTTTTAGTCTGAAAATAAAGGAAAATTTTTCGTCGAAGAAGTTAACACTTTACACAGAGCAGGCCGCCAGCCATCCCAGGGCACATGCATTCACACATAAAACCATGCATTTTAGGCCATTCCAATTAGCCTGGACTGCAAGAGAAAAACAGAAGAAACTCATTCAATACATATATAAGCATATCTAGATACATACATATATATACAACGACATTTCAAACACAATTTCATAGCGATTTTTTAAAAGCTTGAGTGGACATCAGGACAGCAGTGGGATTAGTTGCACCAGAGTGACAAGAGTGAGGATTTAAAGTACAAATAGAACATCAGACCATAGCCAACAGGCAGACTGCAGCCATGAAGAGGCAGCAGGAGAGGGTACACCACAAGACAGGGCTGACAGTAGGAGGTAAGAAACCGCAGGGCATGCTGAGTGAGAGGGTATCTGAGAATCGCCCACAGCAGCAGCAAACCAGTGAGAATGACAATGAGCCTCAATTCCCATGTGAGAGGCAAGAGAAGCAGGTTCTCAGGTGGTGAACTGAAGCCATCACTGAAACAGAACAGCAGTACTGAAACAGAGACTGATGTCTAACCACTAAGCAGCAATCTGCATGGTCAGTGCATGACACACATCTGCGCTCTCCAAGGTCGGCACAGGGCTGTGCAGCCAAGTTCTAAAGCTGTGTAATTTCATACTCAAAACACCTTTGTACCTGAAATGACTTTAGACCAGTGGCACTCATACCAGTTGTCATGAAGTGTGTAGAAAATCTGGCTCTCACCCGCATCAACCATATAGTCCCAAACACAATCAACCCCTTCCAGTTTGCCTACCGCCCTAATAGATCAGTGGATGATGCAACAGCAATAGCCCTACACCACACTCTGCACTCTGGAATGTAGCAGAACGTACAACAGGATGCTCTTCCTGGACTACAGCTCTGCTTTCAACACCATCCGCCCCGGCAAGCTGATCGAGAAGCTGACAGTAAGAGGTAAGAAACCGCAGGGCATGCTGAGTGAGAGGGTATCTGAGAATCGCCCACAGCAGCAGCAAACCAGTGAGAAT
>JAODLD010000042.1:3860722-3885852 GCA_026781065.1 Mormyrops boulengeri | reverse complement strand
GCACAGCGCTACTTTGCAAGACATTTAAGGTGGAACCGAAATCGCGAATAAGTAGCTGGTGAATAAGGAGCCAACTTTAGCCTCGTGGAAATTGTGGCGATTTGTTATGTTAAAAAATAGTTTCTACCTACCTAACGTCTTATGGTTCACTACGAACGATTTTGTTCTCAGTTGACATGTTTATTTATATATAAGTGGCATTGAACTAGTATTACACGTATTCATGTAAAACTGCTTTGTGAATTTTCAGGTCAGCCAAATTATCTGTTGTGCTTTACACCATTAAAGACAGAATAATAGAATTTATGAAACCTGGAATTTTATCGTAATGAAAATGACTGAGGTTAGAAGACACATCGCTTCTTCTTTCCCCATTAGCGCTCTTTCATCGAAGTTCTCTGTTGCTGCGACCTATTGTTGCCCCAAAGAAGGTCCAGGATCGTGTTGCGCTTTTGACAGCGGAGATTCACGCGTCTCCTTCCCACTATGGTGAGTCCAAAGTACGGTAACTTAGTCAGGCTGGGTTTCCTAAATTAGATTTTTTTAAAATCTTAACCTTTCGACAATTTACTCGACTTAAAATTCAAATAGGCTACCTTTATAACAGAAATGTAAAGCATTACTGTTTCGAAAATAATCACTGCTTGTTAATTGTTAACTGCTGTTAGTTAATTCCTGCGTGAGCTGAAATAACCGTGTATTTTAACCTTTATACCGCAAATGAAGTACGAATTAGCATATAAAGGTTAAAATGCACGATAATTTCTTGTCATATCAGAGCAAACAAACACACACATAAAAAACACATAAAATAAGCAGTATTTGCCTACCAGTTACACGTGTGCGCCCTTTTCTATAGTTCCGGCCGAAAAACGCACCGTTGTGAGTGGGTGTGGCTGGGTTTGTCATCTCTGGGTTTTTCTGCTGCAACCACTAAAGGGTTGTCACGAGTTTTTTAGGCCGTGGCTCTGGAGATACTGTGATTTATAAGGGCTTGATAAGCTAACCTCTTTGTCTCTCTGCTGGACAGCGGTTACTGGCTCTAAGGCGGCATCCAGGCACTGGACAGGGGAGCGGCTCTTAAGCGTAATGCTGCTTGGTATGTTGCCAACTGCCTACATGTTCCCTGGACCTATTATGGACTATTCGCTGGCGGCCGCCCTCACCCTGCATGGCCACTGGTAAGAAATGTGCAGGCACGTCCCAAAGCTTTGTAGGCTGAGATAAATGATAAATTGGTTAACACTGGTAACAGCCAGTATTCGTAAAAAAATCAACATGGGGGCATCGATGCGATGTGCCAGTCTTGGTTGTTGTTGCTGATACTGGTCAATGAGAAATGCCATGTGCTGTTTGGGTCAACAGGGGCCTGGGACAAGTGGTGACCGACTATGTTCATGGAGACTTCAAGGTCAAGGTGGCCAGTGGAGGCCTTCTGGCTTTGTCAGCCGTCACCTTTGCCGGCCTCTGCTACTTTAATTACCACGACGTGGGCATCTGCAAGGCTGTGGCCATGCTGTGGAGCATGTAAATGCAGGAAGGGGACTGATGGGGGTGGGGGGTGTCAAAGTCTGTGAATTGGGACATCTATAAAGATCTGAGGGATTGTATGTAAATTGTATAAATACATGCTTTTTGTGACAGACAATTACTTGATTTACTTAATGATTATTCATGCAGAATTTGTAGGTTTTTGTCAGGAGTCTTGCATGTCGCTGGTGTCTCTTCCTGCTCTTGTGTGATGTATAGTGAAGGGGATTCTTTCCACCAAACCCTGACTTGTCTTCACTATCAAAGCTTTTGAGAAATGAGTTCAGTGCTGCCACTGTGGACGTGACTGAGGAACGTGCACATGAGTCATAAGGTTTTCTTTGTGTTTTACTGATGGCTGTCTGCTGAGCCTGAATTCAGCAACTGATCCAGTGATCCTCTCAGTATTAAACAAAAGTCTTTTGTAATACTACCACTTCTCTTCAATGTTTAAAAACAAGTTCATGTTTTCAAGAAAAATTATAGGGAAACCCCAGATGAACACGTACTCCAGCCCTCCTATGTGAACCCTTCCGGAAAGGTTTCTCCATTTGTGCATTACGCAAAGCTACCGTGCTGTTTGTCAATCACTTTTACAGTCTGATTCTTAGTCCTTTCAGAAATTCTGCTGCCTCCTCATCTGCACTCAGGATAATGTTCGGTTAACTCATGAAGATTTGATTTCTCAAGTTCCAAGTTATTATAATCTACTTCAGACCTTTACTAGAGGAATAATGACAGCGATTCTTTGTGGCTGCATACTGTGCAAACAGCATGACGCCACAATGGTGACTCGCTGTCATTCTGGTAAATAAAGGTTAACTATCAAACTTTTAAAATGATCTCAAGTCTTTGTTTCCAATGGACCAATAACTTAACCGTGCCCTTAAAATACTGTGGATTCATTGATAAATTTAATTCTCAGATACGATTTAAGAAAAAAAAATGAAATGGAGAAAAAGCTGTAGAAATGTTCTAGGTCCTGCACCTATCTCAATTTCCCACTCAATGTGGGGCGAATGAATCTTTGGTTAAGGAACAAAAATTGCAGTAAAACTTGCTTTTGTAACTCAGTGTGGGCAGAAATAAAACACTAAATGCTCTGCACTAAAATTTTGACTGGTCCACTTTATTGGTATGACGCTATATGCACTATTTGCAATCCATCGATATTCATCAACAAATACAAATGAATCAGTGTCAGTTAATGATGATATATGACTGATACGTAACAGAAATCATCTCAGCATGTTTGGAGAACAGACCAAACTATTACAATCGTAAGAACAAGAGAGTCGTACATATATCTGATAACCGTTACCATGACAGCAGGTGGTTCAGTTCAGTAAGGATGATTAGGATTTAGAATGATGCTCTCAGTTGAAGGCATTTCATTTGAGACAAAATGCCTACAACCACAGAAAAAATTGAGAGACCACTCTATATTTTTAAACAAATCTGCATTTTTAAGTCCTGGTTTAATAGCGGTTCTGCTGGCAGAAGGCTATGCTGAGAGGCAGGTTGGACACAAGAACAAGGTGAAGCAGGAGACACTGGGAACGACCAGAAACCAGCCAGGTAGAAGCGACTTTCTAATGCCAGAGATGGCCGTTAACTTACCCGACAGTTTCTTATGAATCGTAGGATGACACTGAATGACCTTCAAAAGGAACGGGAAACGTTAAATGCAAAATGGAAAAACAGGACAGAAGTCCCATGAAGCAAGGAAGAAGCCCTTCATTAATGAGAAACAGGGAAGAACCAAGCCGCAGTTATACATTTATATATATATATATGTGTGTGTGTGTGTGTGTGTGTATATATACACACATATACACACACACATATACAAATATATATATACACACACACACACACACATTTTATTCACAGACATTAACTGAGAAATAAGTGAAACCAAAAATTGCGCTGTGGTCTCAACTTTCCCGGGGCTGTATATACAGTCAGGCACACAGTGTGGAAAAATTACATAAAGTGAAATTGACTTACAAGCTTTAAATATAAAACATATTCAACAGATTAACCCGACTTCAATTATGTACTTATAATGAATCATTTTCATTTTTAACATTACAAATATAGACTGTCAGGCTGCTGAAAATGACACGTCGCCCACCCATGCATCTTATCAATCTGTTGTTCTTGATTTGGGTCAAATTTACTTTGTTCTTGCTTAAAAAAAAAGAGTCCTCATACAGACCCCTGAAAGTTCAGGTACAATACAGTACGGTACCATAGAACACAATGTTAAAGGCATGACAGCAGACACCACTAATGTGAACTCCATAAACGAAACTGGACTGGTCCCCAGAACCACCTGCTTACTGGGAACATTGCAGAATATCTCTGAGAATAAGGTTTACTGACTCGTCATCATTTTCTGCCTCCTTAAGAACCAGTTTTACAAGTTCTTGTGCCGCATACTCAAAGCTCAAGAAGAAACTGGGGCAGATGGACGATGCAACTCTGTACCAGTCTGGATGCCCTTGGATTTTCCTCAGAAAGAACAGTGCTTCGTGTTTAGTGGACTCAATCTTGTCTGGAGGGTCCTGGACACCAGGAAAAGGACTTGTTAATGTCCATGACAATTTTAAAGTATACGGAAATGTGTGAATAAGAAATGCACAGAGGACTGTCGGACCTGAAGTCTTGGATGAACAACCTTGGATCCACCTTCCTCAAGGCACCACAGAGTCCAGGTCTTTCCTTCAGAGAGTATCTGCAGGGTAACAGGGAACCCTACAGCAGAGAGGTCCATGTTCCTGAAGGGCCGGATCAGGAACCTACAGCTTTCTGAAGAACAGGGGAAAAAATATCAGCACAGACGCTCAAATTAAGAAAGTATGCAAATAAAAAGTAAATGCCTATCAAATGTGCTACAAAAATGTGTTTGGTTGCTTATGTGTTAGATTGTTAGGTTGCTTAAATTAAGTGGAACATCACCTTTCCAGCCCCTTACACAGCTGGACAAACAAAATGACCTTTAAACTTGTCTTACCACTTTTAAGCGCCGCCACAGTTAGGTGAAGAAATTTCAAAACCCGTTCACCTCCATCTATCCCCAGCACCAGAAATTGTTGGTTCTTGTTCTGGATCATACTAGTGAGACATTTATCACTCCTAGTAAAGGCGTCTTCCTCATATGCTGCAAATAAAAAAGTGAATATTTGTACAGAGATGGAGATCCTAGCAATCCTAATATAAAGATCAACATATAACAAAGACATGTTAAAATTGTACACATTTGTAGACAGAAGATAAAGAGTGCAGAAGTATTCATACTTTGAATTTGGAAAGTTTTACTGGCTGCATAAAATTTAGCAGTAGAATGAGGTAAGTTCATATATTACCTGGATCTTTTACTTCCAAGTGAATCCGTATGAATATGCAATGAAAGGAGAAACAGCTATTTAGCGCACAGCTTAATTGTGAGAAATAAAGTCTATGAATCGCATAATCTGGGGACTTGGTGTCTGTTAGTGTCAAATTGTTGGTACAAAAGTCCCACTGCATGGCAGGGCATTGGGGTAGCTGCCACGTACCAAAGGTATCATCTAGGTAAATCCGGTCCACCAAGGGGATTCCGCATAGACATTAATAACAGCTTTAATCGACGAGTGACATTAAATATGTTTTGTGTTGACTTACTTTCAAAGAAGATTTCATTTTTTATAATGGCAGCAAACTCCACACAGCTGTTAGCCATACTGCCAGAGGTCCCTATTTGGGAATAAAACACGTCATGTCAGAGAAGGTGCAGCCCAGTCCTCCATGGCTGAGCTCATGTTTCCTCCACAAGATAGGCTGAGTTTTTTGTGAAAAATTCACAAATGAGACTGATCAATATGATCCTGGTTTAGTGCTTGTGGGTCATTTTTTGGGTGTTTTGGCGTTTGATCTCCTGCAATTCCAGTTTGGCATAGAGCTCAAGGAAGTGGAGTGTGCACAAATAAACGAGTTCACCAATCAGGAATAACGAAATGCCACCTTACTGCTCTGCAGAGATAAATTCAATGGAATCCCGAATCACTAAGTGCCTTTACCGCAGTCTTCCGCATGACGTCTATGTGAGCAAGTTTATTGCTGTAAGCGCCTCCCCAGTATTTCGCGTTTCGAGTACGGGGGTAGGTACTAAAAAGGGTTCCGGAACTGCCGCCAAGGAACTACGATCGGGCCGAATTCCCGCGGCGCGAACCCGACAAAAGTTCCTGCGTCCGGAGAAAGGTTCTGGTCATGGAAAAAAGTCCCTGCAGTGCGAAAGCGCCTAATGTGATGAAAACCTGTTATGTTTACCTTTTTAATTTTTCACATTTCTGTCCTCACAAGGGAAAACTCGATTTTACACAAATCTGTAAAATTCAATCAACATTTTGCGCATGCTTGCCTGAATGACGTCTCTATATGTTCATAGCGTATTAAAACACGTGTTTGAAAATCATCACGGCCTGGGAATTAAGTCAACCACACTGAGGCACGAAAGCCCAAAGAGCCTTATTCTATCGTTCACTTCATTTTGGTATAAACGGAAATTAACATATCATACAGGACTGCCTGCAACAGCCATACAGAAGAAGCGTAAAAAGATGAGGTTTCGGAAAACCGGTTAAAAAAGTAGGTAAAAGCGAGAATAACATAATAAAACTTTACCTGAATGTAGTTTTGTTACGGCATCAAATGGCAGAGCAGCTCGGCTCGCTTCCATTATCAGACGGCAAGTCCGCGTCCCCCGACTTCCTTATGATGCGTCACCGGCGCAGCGAGCGCTTAATGACCAACGAGCCTCTTCACAGTCCGCAAGTAATTCACTACGACTAATGATTATTAACGCTCTCTGATATGAATTGCTAGTATAAAGAAACTGACTTGGCTTCGTATATGACACAAATGTCATTCAAAGTATAAGTACAAGCATCATATATTGTATCCCGGACACACGATCGCAAGGTAAAGACGAGCACAGGAAACCCCCCCCCCCCCGTATCAGCCGTCAACTTGTAAATGGTTTAGTTAATATGAACAGTGGGGAAGTGACCCAGGTGATGTTTTGGCTCATTGAATGGCTTCATACTTCCAGGGACGGGGGTTGACGTATCCTGCAGCACAATAATAATTAGCACCTCCCACCTGCCTGTATGTGATAGACTGGCTTCATGTTCAGAACCCAATGCAGATAGAATGATTTACATTTTTGGACTAGGATATGTGAACACCTGGTGAAATACCATGACAACACACGTGTGCCATGTATATGTGTTTTATCCAGAATACAATGTAGACAAAACCAAAGAAATGATCATCAATTTCAGAAGATCCAGTACTGCTCACCCACCTGTCACCATCCACGGCACTGCTGTCGAGAGGGTGAAGAACGCCAAGGTCCTTTATGTCCACATCACCGATGACCTCTCCTGGTCCCTCAACTCCACCTCCGTGGCCGAGAGGGCTCAACAACATCCCACTCTTTTCTCTTACCGTCCGGAAAACGGTATCGAGGCTTCCGCTCCACCTCTACCAGGCTGTGCAACAGCTTCATACCACAGGCCATCAGAACTTTGAAGGCACACTAATATCTGCACTGTCTCTCTTTAAATACCTCTATATACAAAAACTACCTCTAAAGTGCAACTTTACTTACTGCCCACTGTTACAGCTGCATTATGCATCCATTTTACAGCTATAAATTTAAACTTTGTCACTGTGAATTTAGTGCTACAACTGACCCGTGCAATATAATAATCGTGTACAATACCAGTCATTATGATTTACGTCCCTCCACTGTTACAAACTGGAATTGTGTCCTGTCTGTTTATGGTTCTGTCTATTTATTGCTTGTATTGTATTGTTTTTGATTCTGTTACTGCACTTCTTGGTGTCTTATATTGGGGTAAAATCCTGCTAACTGCGTTGTGCAACTGCACAAATCATACAAAGTTTACATTACCTCCTCGCTACTGTACAATCTCTGCACTTTTTATTTACTGCCTGTTTGCACGCCCTGTTACTGTGATGTTAAGTGTACTATATGTTATATGTTGCACTGGGGCCATGGAGAATCATTGTTTCCTCACTCTTTGTACATGTATGAAGCTACTGATGACAATAAAGTAACCTTGAACCTTGAACATACAGCACCAGGGGTGGAATCTGGATCCCCAAACATACAAATGATCTAGCACATTCCTGAACGGATCTGAATGCTCTCAATTCCCAAAATTGCAGAAGGATTAATTTTAGAAAACACATTTGCTGAAAATAAATTTGTTCTATTTTTGTAATAAGTAACAATACCATAATCACCATAGAATAGAATACTTTTATTATCATCATATAGTGTACAATGAAATTTGGCATGTCACTTAAGTGACAATGCAAGAGAAAAAAATGAATATAAAAATCTAAAGTATATGCAAAAATATATAAATATATACACATTTAGAAATTTACAGTAAGGATAAAAAACCAGATAAGAAGAAAATGCAAGGGCGCATGACCATGAGGTAATACGGCAATATGGCAGTAGTAACAGGTGAGCAAACGTGACAGTAGCGTAAAAGAGAGTGGCATAAAAATAACGCGGCTATATATTCAATTTATTTTTAAATAGCGCCTTTCACAACAGAGACGTCCCAAGGTGGTTTACATAGATGTGTTGTGATACATTACAACTTCATTAGAGAGAGTAACACAGAATGGAAAAAGGAAGGAAAAAAAATAAGCAAATAAAGCCAGACGACAATGAACTAGAGGAACCAAAAACTAAGTAAGGAGAACAAAAACCTCTGGGGATTTAATGTCAACTGGCTGCCCAACCCCCCTGGGCATGCTAATATTACTGAAAACAGAAAAGAGTGGAATTGCTTGCTAAATGCTTGGTGCAAGCTGTGATTCAGGATCGAGACAAAGTCCATCGATGAGTCTGTTCTCCACACTGGCCTGTGTAGGGTGGCCATGAAGGCTGCACCCACAATGATACAGTTCGTAGGTCCCATTCGTGATGTCACCCCTCCATGGGACTGAACCAGGACTCCAGCTCAGATGGTGCCCAAACCAGGGCACCACCCAGACATATGGGAAGGCCGAGAGCATGGATGGTCAGAACATGCATTTATACATAAACAGACAAGCATAGTAGGTAAAATATGGCATGTACCGCAGCACCAGCCGGCATAGTTATGCTGTGGTAGGTTGCGGGTAAACTGAAGTAATGGGTCTTCAGTCGAGATTTAAAGACCGAGACCGAATCAGCATCCTGAACATAGGCTGGTAAACCATTCCGCAATATAGGGGCTCTGCAGCAGAATGCTTTACCGCCCACTGTCACTTTATTTATATGTGGAACAACAAGGAAACCTGCATTCTGTGATGAGTGGACGATGCGGCTTCTAAACCTGAAATAATTCTGTGAGTTAGGCAGAAGCTAGACCTTTAAGTGCCTTATATGGAAGTATATGTGACAGTACAGCAAATAAGACTGATTATTGCTGATTCAGCAGGAAAACAGTTTTTGGACAGAAACTGCTCCTCAATCTTGAGGTGAAGGCCTGGATAGTTCTGTGCCATCTACTGATGCTGATGGGGTATGTGTGATCTCTAACGATGCTGGCTGCTCTGAGAAGGCAATGGCTGGAGTAGATGCTGTCCAGGGAGTGATGAGTGATGCAAAGCGTTGTGACACGTTCAGTGGTGCTGCTATAAAAGCTCATTGATAGTTGTCTGTTCACACTGGCTTTGCTTAGGGATCTCAGGAAGTAAAGTTACTGCGGTGGCTTCTTAAGCAGTGTGTGCACATGAAGTCATCTGAAATGGAGACTTCCCAGGAGTCTGAAACTGGGCTCTCCATTTATATGCAGGTGCGTGTATAATATTGCCCCATCCGAAGTCAATGGTTGGTTACTTTGTTTTGCCTGTATTAAGAGTAAGACTGTTATCTGTACACCAACTGCCCAGATTCTGTGCTCCCTCCCTGTAGGCTGCCTCATTGTTAATACTGAGGTTGACCAGCAGAGGTTTATATGCTCATATGTGGAAAGGAAGCAGAGGATGGTTCTCAGCAGACAGTCCTGAGGTAGGTCAGTACTAACTGTCAGTGTGGAGGAAAGATGTGTTCCTGATTATGTGTGCGCCTCTTTTACTCCAGAGTCGTGCGTCTCTGTGTCTGTCTCCTGTAATTATATTTGAATCTGAATCTGCTGTGGTCTTAGTGAAACATGCATTCCAGTTAAAGCAGAGCCTTGTCTTGAATTAGGTGAAAATCCAGACAGACAATTTGCATGGTCATTTATTAACCACAGCTAAAACAGGTTTCAAAGCTCAGATGTCATAAATGGCCCATCAATCAAACACACAGAACACTACAGAACAATAGCAGAATCAGAATCCAAATCACAAAGTCAAGAAACTGACTGAAGGTCAGTAAACAGAAGGCAACTAACAACTGAAATCACAGGGAGAAATGCTGAATACACAGTAAACTCAACTTACACCTCATTCCTGGAAAGAATTAGTATTTAACCGATGAAACAGGAAATGGAACACAAGTGGAATTAATAAATCGATGAGGATATTGGGGCAGGGTGACTGGTTTTGTCAAAGATCTGGATTGGGTTTTGTATGATCACACTAACTGGCTTATTCTGTCCATCCATGTCCAGGTTTGGGTTGCAGGGGGAGCAGTGTGTGCAGAGAAACCCAGACCTCCCTCTCCCCAGCCACCTCCTCCAGCCCCTCCAAGGGGATACCAAGCCGTTCCCAGGAGAGCCGAGAGCTATAATCTCTCCCGCATTTGGGTCTGCCCTGGGCTCTTCTCTGGGTTGGCCATACCTGAAACACCTCCCCAGGGAGGCGTCCAGGAAGCATCCTAAATAGATGCCTGAACCACCTCAACTGGCTCCTTTTGAAATGGAGAAGCAGCAGCTCTCCTTGAAGCTCCTCCCAAAAGTCCAAGTTCCTCACCCTGTCTCTAAGGCTAAGACAAGACACCCTGCGATGGAAGCTCATCACATTCTCTCGATCATTATCCAAAGTTTGTCACTATAGATGCAGGTAAGAATACACATCAACCAGTGAATTAATAGGTTCCCCTTCCAGCTCAGCCCTCTCTTCACCACGACAGACCAGAATAACGTCCACATAACCGCCGACGCTGCAGAAACTGCCTCTCGATCTGTTGAACCCCCTCTCCATTCTTCCCTCACCCGTGAACCAGACCCTGAGATACTTAAACTCATCCACTTCAGGCAGTAAGTCATCCCTAACCCAGAGGAGATAATCCACCCTCTTCCGATTGAGAACCATGATCTGAGACTTGGAGGTGCTGTCCTCATCCCACTCAGCTTCACACTGCGCCAGCGAACACTGGAGCTTACGGCTAGATGAAGCGAATGGGACCACATAATCTACAGAAAGCATCCTAAAGTCACCAAACCGGACCCCCTCCACCGAACCTAGGAATTCTGTCCATAAAAATTCTAAACAGAATGGGTGAGAAAGGGTAGCCCTGGTGGAGGTCACCAACAGGGAAAGAGTCTGACTTACTGCCAGCAATGCGAAGCAAACTCTCACTCTGGTTATACAGACACCTATTTGCTCATAGCAGTCCTACACCCCATACTCCTGAAGTAACCGCACAGGACCCCCTGAGGGAAATGGTCATATGCCTTATCCAAATCCACAACACATATACTGTAGACTGGTCAGGCAAGAACCCTCCAGTATGTTTGAGGGGGTAAAGAGCTGGTCCAGTATCCCACGACCAGGATAGAATCCACAATGCTCCACCTGAGTCTAAGGTTTAACCAACGGACAGACCCTCCTCTCCAGTACCCCAGCATAGACCTTCCCAGGGAGGCTGAGGAGTGTGATCATCCTGAAGTTGGAACACACCCTCCGGGTCGTTTTCTTAAAGATTGGGACCAACATTCCCAGTCAGCCAGTCCAAAGACACCATCCCTGACCTCTATGCAATGTTGAAGATGCATGTCAATCAATACAGCCCAACAATATCCAAAGCTTCAAGAATTCATGGAAAATCTCATCCACCCCTGGAGCCTTAGAACTGAAGTTTCTTAACTACCTCAGTGATTTGCCCTTAAAGCGTTGCACTGCACCACACTTTAAACAGTGTAAATTGCTACTTATATTTGTGTATAAATGTTGCGACCATGAATGTAGTTCAAATTGTTTGCTTCCCTATCTGGTCTGCTACAAGTATTAAAACAATAGTGGCCACTAAAGAGAGCAACTTGCATTTTAAAGGAGCCATCTCTTTATTAAAATGACACACACATATACCTATTTGCACTCTGTATATGGGTCTGCTGCATCAAAAGCATTCTGCGGCCTCGAAGGTTGCGGCATGACATAGAACAAAAAAGCTGCCAGCGTCGTTTTAAGTATATTACAGATTGTTTGTGTCAACATTTTCCATTTCATTATGTCTGGATGTCATTTGAAGTGTGCCCCCAGCTTATCCGTGAGCCATGGTGCATTTTTTATATTAACCTTTTTATGGTCAGGATAAATGTAAGCCAAAATAATACATGTACACTAACCAATGTATGAATGTCCTTTAATTACACCTAAACACACTTTTCTATAAAAGCAAACTCCACATTTGACATTCAGTCACCATTTCAAAACAATACCAGATCAATTACAAGACAAATCATCCATGTTAACATGGCAATATGTCCCATTTAGGATAAATGAAAATGTAACAATTTCTGGGACATATGTACAAGACTTAAATTAGCAAAAAACATGCCCTGGCTATCTTATATACAAACATATCCTTATATCACGTTTCTTGAAAAGCAGAATATTTCAGTATAATGTCTTTGCAAAACCTACAAAAATGCAGACAAGTATAGCAGAGGCTACCCCTGCAGCTTGTCTGAGATAACAGCCAGAGAGTGCCTCAGCCGCTCCTTACTCTCCCTCAGATGGGATTCTATGCCTCGGGCCTCCTTTACAATGTCCTCCAATTCCCTTACCTGAGAGGCACCCAATTCAGACCTCTCTCTACAGGACAAAAAAACCTGTGCTGTGATGTTATGTGTTGATCACATTCATCTGACAGTTCACAGAATGAAAAAGATGATAGTATACATAACTGCTCATCAATAATTATGCTTTGCAATGTGTTGTCATGGTGAATGCATAGTTCACTTGTGTGGTGTTCCTATGATACATGAACAGAATTGAAAGATTTTAAGTTCAAAAGATGGCAGTGTATTTCTGAATTGGAAATATGAAGATTTAGCACATACACTTCATTTGGCAAATTTATTCAAGAAATTGAGTTGTGACCGCTAAATTTCACACAATAGCAATGTATCACTTACCTCATGACTTTTGCAAACTCTGACAGTAACATGCCAACTTCCTTATTTGCACCTGTTATACATGAAAAAGATCTTTCAGAACCGCAATCCTACAAAATTTAAAGATGAATGGAATTTACTAGGCTTCAGAGTTTTGGGGGGAATTGGTTCAAACAAGAGAACAAAATTTCCATGACAGCTGAATAGTATAGCAAAAATTCACATTGTGATTTTATTTTTTTGCAATGAACCTAAAAATTAGTTGAAAATTCACCCAAAATACCCTAGAGCCAAATTGAAGTTGTCATTATCTACCAGTGGAGTCGGTCAAATAAATTGTTGGTGCCAACAGACGCTAAGCAGTGCCAACAAGAAAAGTCAAGTAGGTTTATTTGTCATTTCAGCCACATACACAGTATAGAATGAAACAAAACATTGTTTCTCCAGGGCCAAAGTGCACAAAAAAGAACGGAAACAACACAGGACTACACAAGTACAATTTACAGGACAAGACAACACAGTAAAGGCATTGATGAGTGACAGTGATGTGAACAATAAATGTCTCTTCAGTTTTACATGGAGCACATTATGATTTAGTATGTGCTAATTTTCACTGGCACATCTGTAAGAATCACTGTTACGTTAGCATCAAACGCAAGCGGAATTAAGTAAATATATAACACACCATAACGGTGTGGATAAGAAGCATAATTACAGGAAATTATTCAGGGCATATGAATTAAGAAAAATGAACCGGTGCTTGGCGGATGAAGCCTAATTTGCATAGGACAGTCATTAACTCTCAAAACGTTTTATGAACGTGCATAAATAATGAAAGGCCAGGGTGTTAGGTATATTTTAAGGGGGGGGGGGGGGGTTAGCCCCCCAAATAAATGTGTATGTATTGGCTGAAATCATGAATAGCTTTTTACGCAAGTTCCCCATCGCCCCCCCCCCAGTACAGACTCAGCCCCCCTTCCATTCATGTGGAACTACGTCCCCGTGTGGTTGACTGCGTATACTGCTTACCTGGAATGAGAGCTTCAAAACCATCAAAGATGTTCAAAGTTGCCAGTACATCAGATGCGACTTTATTCTTCTTTGATGGAGGATTTTCAGAATGTATGGATGATTCCATAGTCTGTAAATTGTTTCAAACGGTCAAATTAAACCACTTTACCCAGCATCACATTTTCGCCTGAGAATTTGCCTACTATACCTGCACAGAATACAAAAATATCGCGTATAACTTTCTAAGATTTTTCCAGAAATTTCGTTTCAGTCCCAGACCTCTTTTATTCTGGTTCTTATATTATCCATCGTTTGCTCTCTGAACGTCGTTCTCTTTCCTGCCATTTGAGGCAAAAGGCACCTGTAGACGAAAAAAAAATTTCATTATTATTTACCATTTTTAAGCTTGATTCGACCATTTAATTTGCATATCGAGGAAATTTTTTTTATCTACATTTAAATATTCGTAATCGGTAGTTTCCTCGATAATACAAAACCTCTTTACATTTCTATGATTTCTTTGTTTGAAGTCGGTTATTTACGTACTTCGTCCTCGCGGAATTACGCGTAACGGACACTTACTCGCGTGCCCGGTCACGTGACGAGCCAGGCCGCATAATCGTTCTACTTTAAATCCGACAATTTGTCCGGCAAAACAAGAAAACCCGCTTCCTGAAACAGCCCCCCAGTTCTAGCCACGTTCATTTTTTGACATTGTTAGCAATATCAGTTGACACATTATGCTAGTATTTAGCGCATAAAACACAGTAGCAATACGTCCACAGATAGCGTGGACAGTACTGTGTGTATGACCGATTTAATGAGCCACAGATAAGATGAAAGACAAAATAAACAGTATAAAACCACGCGCTGCTTTGAGCACGCAGCCGCCGTGCGTTCTGAGGGAGGGGCTGCAAATGTGCCCCGGAGTTCACGAGACGGAATTCCCACTTCAGGGGGCGCGCTCCAGTTCACAAGCCACAGATTAAGGATTCAAGAGCGAATTATCTTCGCTATTTCAGTAATTCAAGTCCCGCCCGCGTCATCGCGTCAATAAAATCGTATATGTAAAGAATTATATGTATATATGTAAAAGAATTACCTTAACGAAACGGTTTTTTTCCTTTTACACACAGGCACACAGTTATGAACTAATTGAATTAATCTCAGTTGAACACAGGTGGCGATTCGGGCCACGTGCGACGAGGAAATGTATTTTTTGCATTACAAAGTTTCTCTCTGAGCATTTTGAAATGGAATCGATCCTCCACAGGTATCCTACAGCAGCTGTTTTAATTACTGCCATCCAAAAGTTAAACACATGACTCGTTTTTCCCCACTCAGCTCTCCCATTTATTCTTCTAGTATCATCCTTTTGGCGAGCTGCAGCATTGCCAAAGAAGCACTGCAGCTGTCAGGTGGGTTTTTTGCAAATGTCTTTCCGTAAATGTCATTACGGGAAACTGAAGTTTAAGCCAGTGTGCTTGTTTTACCGCCCCTGGCCTGGCATCGATGCTTTTGATTGCATTTAAGTTTTTATATGGATTGTCTTCACAGATAACATGCGAGGGTATTGTCTCACCGACAGTCTTAAAATAGAAATATTCAAGCCCTTCACTGATGTCAACAACGTAACGTTGTTTGTACGAGGTGGGTGTTTCTAGTTACAGCGCGAGGCATGTAAACAGGTTGAATTACGTAATTGACTTTTTTTTTTTGTTTGTTTTTCCAAAACGCAGATCGTAAATACACCGCACGTGCCCTTTCTGCGCATATGAATGCTAGATGCGGCTATAAATTGCTAGTTAATTATAACGGGGGCCTGGACTTTTGGGTCTCCCTTTCGGCCTGTCATATGTATCTACAGGTATGATGCCTTTCCAAAAAGGGTGGTTATAATGTTATTTATTTAAAGCCTTTTCTTTAAAAGTTGAACAATGCTAGGCCTTGTTACTTGAAGTTAGTGTGTTGAATTTTTGGTGATTGACTAAAATTGACTTGTGGGTAAGTGACCAGTGGCATGTTTGTTTATGGCCGCAGAAACCAAGCAAACTCCTGCGAATCTCCATCAGTGTGCTGTATGCGCCCGGCGACCTTTCTGCGCCCCCGGCCACTCAGGACATGCACTTCTCATGCCCGTACAAGCCTAGCAGTGAGCACAGAGTGGTGTGTGAGGAAGCTTATATTGAGGTCAGTCACTTTACACTGTTCTAACTTTCATTTCCTATTTCTCATCTTAAAAATGTTATTAGCAAGGAAATAACTTGCAAATATTCATGTAATTTTGAAATGGTAAATGTTGTAGTCTTAGGAGGGAAAATGAAGCAGTTTTAATGAAGCCTACCTTTTAGTAACTGAAATGTTTTTTATTTTTTTTATTTTTTCCTTTTCTTTACTTGAAATTTACTACCAACGCATTGCATGGCCTAAAACTGTCATGCTCATTGGACTGTAATTTTGTGCTGTTTTAAAACATTTTGATATGATTAACTTTGCATAGGTTTCCCAGCCATTGCAAGGATCATCTGACAAGTCCAAGGTAAAGACCTTCACCACCACATTTCATGGTGCTTTCAGCCAGTGAAAGGGTTAGGCCCATATGCTTTTACATGACTGCTTCTGTTTATAATCAAGCAGGAAATTGCAGGAACAAAATGCTAGAATCATGACCACTGCTGGTTCAAGTTCCAGGACGGGGCCTACACACTATTTTTAACCTGAATGAAAATTTTTGAGGGAGCAGTAGGGCTGTGTCATGCCCTGCTCGTGCCGATCCTCCCGTGTGCCACACCCCCCTCGCTACCTTGTGTGGAATCCCCGTTTCATCAGCAGTATCTAATTAGTCTTGTGTATTTAAGTCCGCGTTAGAGTTTGTTTCCCCAGTCCGGTCCTTAACGTCTTAACGTCGCTAATGTTTCCTGTGCTCCTGATTTTGTCGTCCCTTTAATATACCGCCAAGTTTACTTGTATTCCTGGACCCCTGCCGTGCCTTGAGTAAGTCAAGACAGGCTGAGCAATATGGCAAAATAATTTGTGATGGGTGACGAACGGGGGGTTGTGTGTGTGTGTGTGTGTGATAATTATCATGATAGTTCAAGTAATTTCTTTATCAATGCTCTAAATTTTTGTTTAAAATTCCCTTGGAACAATAAACTGACATTTTTAAAATGAAGGTGTGTGTGTGTATACAAATTATGTAAGTTGGACGGTCACTTCACCGCCTTCTGACTTTCTCTCATAATCATGTGACTCTTATCTATCACCCAGCCCTAAACATCAGCATAAATGGGTATAATTTTGCTTCTGGTAAATACATACTAGTAATAATAAAATGTGGATTTGCCAGAAACAAATGCGTGCAGTGAAATTGTACTTCAGGCTTTACCAGGTAATTCATACTTATCCAGGCATTAAAAATGTTGCATAACTAGTCTAAATAAATCCTAAATTTCGTCATCTGAATGTATTGCAATACAGGAACTTACCAATGAGAGTCAACTACGCTTTGACATTCGGGTGCCAGGTGGTAAAACTGTGACCCGCAATCGGGCATGGATCTCAGCTCATGGTATCTGGCTGCGTGTTGACCAGCAAGTGAGCCGCATCACTGTACGGGTTCCACTCAGCAGCCGGATCATCTCCAGGGAGGCAGAGGTGGGTTCACAGAATGTGGGGAAGTAGGACTTCTGAATGATGTGCTTTCACGCATCCTCTCAAATGTTGAAGTGCAGAAAGTAAAGCCTTGGGTTTTTGTGAGTAGCTGTTATTGTGGTCTCTGCAGGGTCACAGTGGCTACCGGACAGTGGGGTACTACCTAGTAGTCAAGCAAAAGAACACCTTTCAGTATAACATGAGTGCTCAGTGCCCTGTTGGTGAGCTTACCTATATATTTACTTTCACATCAAGTGTGCCGATTTTTTGAATCTTAAGATCCAGGTACTTCAGGAGTCTGTCTGGTTACTGATGTTCAATGCCTGACTAGGGCCACATGTTTACCTTAGTTACAAGAAAACTAACAACAACTGATTGTCAGTTTGAGCACCCAGTTTTACTTCAAAGATCAGCTTTTGCAGAAAAAAGGTTTTCACATCTATAAACCACATAAGTCTGTTGTGCTTACAGTCCTGGTGATGTGTCAGGATGGACGTGTTGTGTCGACGGCCAGCCTCCCCCTTCAAGTCCTCAGGAAGGGAGTGCAGCTTCAGGCTCTGAGATTGCAGCTTGATGGGGTGACCCTCTCCCAGGAGGAAATGGTTATCCAGGGACTTACCCCCTCACTTAAGAAGCAGGATGTACAGCTTTCCTATGCTTTGGTGACTAACCCACTGACAGACATGGTAAGGGTCTGTGATGCCAGAAAATGACTTGAGCAAATGCAGTGTGTTATGTTCATGTCCTTGTGTAGAAGGCCAACATCAGTGTGAATCGGCATCACCTGGCCCTGGACCTGACATGGACGACCCAAACGGATGGGCAGCTTGGCCGAGCCATCATCCACATCCCTTCCCATTCCTGTCGTTTGCAACAACATGACCCAACCTTCACAGGCAAGCATGTATTACAACTGATCCATTCCATTACTGTTTTCACTCCCTTCCTGGACCCAGAGTGTGCTGTAGGGCATTTATAACCAGCGTAAACTTTCTTCGCAGTATCAGTGATGGAGAAGGCATTCAAGGTGACATACGGCCCAGTGCCACTGGCCTACAGTCTGCTTGCTGTATCAGTGGATGGAGTGTTTTTCCAGAGTCCCGATGAAGCCCAGGATGGCCTCGAGCCATACCTGCTCTTGGAGGATAATTTCTATTATGTGTCACTTCTCACCCACTTTACAAGCCAGTGGATTCCACGGAAGGTGAGCACTTCTAAGACCCAGGTCTACAAAAATATCTGCTACCTGAAAGGTCTGTCTGATGTTAGATTTTTATGCCAAGATCTAAGAAGCTGATATTTAATTTCTAGTGTGGGGGACCCAGAATAAGATATCGAACAAATAACTGATTCATACCTGATTGAAGCACATTTATCCTTGACCATGTGTGTTCCCTTCCTCCCAGTATCTTGATGGCCTCAACTCCCAGTACTCAATTAAACCCACCCTGGTGTTCCTGAACCCAGAGAATGAGGAATTCATTGTGGAGGGGGAGGAGTTTGTATATACCCATGAAGACATTGGTCAGTCTTTACTTTTGTGGCAGTCATTGCTCCCCTTCCCTACATATTACTTTCATTCCGTTCAGTATATGCACCCTATTCTCAAGGAAACCTTTTTGGTTAAAAACGCCAAAAAGGACATGCAAGAATGACTCTTCTTTAAGAGTGTTTTTGGTTTCTCTTGTGATAAGAAACCTGTGGTCCTGATTTTGCCTCATTGTTAATGGTTTGTCAGTTCTGCCGAGGTTGGAGGGTTTCTGTTACAGCCAGGCAGTGTGCTTCAACATCACCAGTGGTACTGCAGACCATCTGTGGCTTCTTTACGTCTGGGACTCCCCTGTCACACTCAACAGGAGTAATGATCTTCAGTCCTCACAAGGCAGAGCAAAGCACTATCAATTCTGTGTCAACCATGACTCACCTGACCTTTTACACAAGGTGGGGCATCCCCTGAATTACTGTCTTGGTTTGAAGAATTGTAAGTCTACCTACATGTCATGAACAAAGTAATAATGCAAGTGCCATTATAGCTTGCAGTGTAACCTGTGACTTTCAAATTAGTTTTTTGAAAGCCAAAGTTGGCTTCACATGAGTAGATGCTACAACACAGAAGTTCCGGAACATGGTCCCTGGGTTGTCTTGACCGGGGACACTTGTGTCGCTTTCACACCACACAACAGGAACTGGGACCTTATGCTGAATAAGCATGGGGGACTGAAAAAGTTTGCAGGTTAAACTTCACACGCAATTCCGTACAAAGCTACAGCAGCAGTTTGATCTATTGTTTTCCAACGAATAACTACTCCATTCTAGTTCATCCCAAAGGTGTTTGTAAGCATTTCCATACATTTTTGAACAATTCTATGCTTCCAACTTTGTGAGAATATTTTAGTGAAGGTCCTTTCCTGTTCCTTCTTGACTGTGCCTCAGTGCAGAAAGCAAGGTCCATAAAGACATGGTTGGGTGAGCTTGGGGTGGAAGAACTTGACTGGCCCACAGAGCCCTGACCTCAACCCTATCGAACACCTTTAGGATGAATTTGATCCGAGGTTGAGAGCCAGGCCTTCACGCCCAACATCAGTGCCTGACCTCACAAATGCTCTTCTGGATGAATGGGCAAAAATTCCTGCAGACATGTTTCAAAATCTCATGAAAAACCTCCCCAGAAGAATGTCAGCTGTTATAGCTGCAAAGGGGGGGACCAACTCCATATTGATGCCTATGGATTTAGAATGGGACGTCAAAAGTTCCTGTGAGTGTAATGGCCAGGTGTCCCAATACCTTTTGTTCATATAGTGTAAATGTGTGTATGATCAGCCTATCAAAACTGTGTTTTCAGAGTGTGAGTGAACAAGAGCAGATTCTACTGTTGGCTGTGGCCTTCCGGGACCGGAGCACTGGGGAGGTGAAGGTGTGGTCTCATCAGGCCTGCTCCTTCCCACCTGCCCATGACCTGAGTATGTGACACCGCCTTGACCATAAAGCATTGGTGTTTCAGTTTTTCATTAACAAATATCGATTCTCCAAACTTAGGTTCCCTCCTACTTCACTATTCGCAATTCACTGTGTGTGTGTGTGTGTATGTGTGGTGTGTGTGTTGGGATTGGTTTAATTGTTGTCATTCTGCTGCACATTGCTGTGGAATGTTTTCTCCTCCAAAAGCATCCAAAAATCTCTCCACCCGGGCCTGTCTGACTTGGTCCTACCAGTCCAGTTTCATTCTTTTTGTTCTCCTCCTCATTCACAGCATGCTCAGTGGAAGGTGTGGTGAAGGCAGAAGGTGTGAGGGTTTCTTCTTCCCCAACGGCAAGACTGGAGCTCCTCACCCTGCTGGACCCCACTTGCCAGCCATCTGAGATCTCCCATGGAAAGGTCTCGTTTGTCTTCACTGTCAACACCTGTGGGACAGTCAAGCGGGTTAGTCTGCCTTGTCTCTTAATGCTTCTGAACATTGCTGGCATCCTATTGCCTTTCCATTTTTTTTGAGTAAGGTTACCTACTACATAATACGAGTAAGTTGAAGCATATCGTTATTTTTACTTTGCAATGAGCCCGAGGGTCTGTACATGGCTGAAGTAAATGTCCCTTGAAGAGAATACATGGTGTCCTGTTGGAAGCGCAGGCATTCAGCATTTGTCCATCCATCTTGTGATAAGTGAAGAGGCTGTCCAGACTCCATATTCAGGCCCACTGGGCAGTACTCAATGTGACATTTGATCATTTATCAGCCATCTCCACTACAGGTTCAGGGTGATGTTGCAGTGTATGAAAATAAAGTCCATAATGAGAAGTCACTGGCAAAAGATACACCGGAGTACCTAAAATTTGAGTGAGTAAAACTATCTACAAACTAGTGTGCATGTAAGAATTTTTGTGTCTCTATACTATGGGGTATAACGATTCTCTAAATCCATGGTTCGGTTCGGACTTTTTCGTTTTGAAAAGAAAAGAATAATAGCTGAAGGTGGTGTTCTGGCCAAAAACAATTTCGACCAAGGTTTTGCTTGATCTTACTGGTGTAGGTCCACCCTGGTGTGCTACTACAGGACCCCCGTGTTGTCAAGTAGTAGTACAGGTCATAGACTTGGCATTCCCCTAGCCCAAGCCCAAGGGAACTTCCAGTTCCACATGAACATCATGAAAGGTGAGTCTCCTGGCTGTAGCTATACCACCCGCTCGCCCTGATCTGTGACACTGACCTGTCCTTCCATGCACAGACGAGACTTTTTCAGTGGCGTACCAGACTGACGAGTACCCAGTGCTGCAGTGGTTACAGCAGCCAGTACGAGTGGAGGTGGGCATGCAGAGTGTGGACCCCCAAGTGGAGCTCCACCTGCAGGACTGCTGGGCGACACCAACCCCTGAGCCTAAACACCGCAACACCTGGTTCCTCGTCAAAAATGGGTACCTAGTTAACTGAAAAATGATACATGTGTACAGTATTGGTGTTGAAGTCCACCATATTGGATTTTCCTCCACTTAGAATTTTTTTAAAAACCTACCCTTTGCAAATTAGTCCTAGTTCGTTGATCCTGTTACCACCAAATTTGATATGTATCATCTACAGAGGGTTCTGACCAAAGTCTTTCAAAGAATATTGCTAGGCTAAACCATATGGCCACTGTCATCCAACAAAATTGGATGGTAAAGCTACCAAACAGGAAGTGAGCTCATATTTCGGCCAATCTTTGGTGAACCAGCATGAAATCTGCTGTGATTGCATATAGCCATACCCATGACAGAATGACATGAAGTATCCATAGCAAATATGCTCTGATAGTCTGCTTCCCCCCTCATTACTGCTTGCAGCTGTGTTTACAAATTGCTTTGTACATGAGTACTAAACTCGGTCCATTACTAGCTTAAACGATGACTTGTACTAAGTAAGGCTTCATCGGTTGCCCGTGTATACTTGTTTTCAACATTTGCAGCCTTTTCCTGGTCTCAGCACCTTAACCTTGGTTGCATGAGTTTGTTTTGCTTTAAGTATGGAGGCTAGCAGAGCTGCTGCCATTGTTATACACTGGCTGTAGTAAAGGAGGATTCCTGTTCTCCAGCTGTGACGTGAAAGAGGATGAGTACCGAACGGTCTTCCACAAGGTGCAGCTCAGTAAGAGGATACGGTTTCCCCAGCACTACAAACGTTTTGAAATGAAGACTTTTGCTTTCATCAACCCCCATTCACAAGAGTTGCTGCGACACCCTGTGAGTATGGCCACTGGGACTTTGGGACTTTCTGGGACTGGGATTTTGTGCTGACGTCGCCAGGCTGTCACATACTGAGGAGTGGATATGTTTCATTGATCTGTGTGTGCTAGTCTTGCTTCCGTTTTACCTTTAGATATATTTGCACTGCACTGTCGTCATCTGTGACCTGGAGACTTCCAGTGAGGCCTGCAGAGCTCATTGTGTGCATGAGCAGCAGAGAAGAGGTGAGGAGATGAATAAGTGCTTAGCTTCACCCTGGCTGCTCTTACTTTTGCATCCTGCACAGAAAGCTTGACTGCAAAATGAAATTCCAGTATAACAGTATTTGCTGAATCATCTGCTAAAAGCTAGTTGTCTGAGCTCTGAAATAATAGTCTCTCTTCATTCCCCCCCACTGCCCTGCAATCACCTAGAATTTGGAAGAGTTCAGAAACAGGAAGAGCTAAGAACCAAGTAGTGTGGTAAGCCTGATTTGACTGAGTGAATGTCATTGATTCCTTGAATTTCAGGGCGACGCTTCCCATCCAGGGCTCCCCCAGAGTTCCTGTTAACATCAGGCTCCATCCAGCTGCTTTCTGAAGTCCCAGCTGCCAGTGCACTACTGGGTAAAGAGCACAGCAAATCCTGTAGTTCTCAGGGACTTTTTGGCACCTTTCACTGGTTTATGGTTAGCCAGTATAATACTGTGGAGGGGGCAGAAGAAAATAAAATAAAGCCCAACAAGTTTAATATTAATTTCAAAAACCCTCAAACAAAGTGATGCCAGATATCCAAGCATAAAATGGGAGCTAAACAGTAGAAGCAGCGTGATTTGAATAGAGCGCCGTCATTCGGTTCCTGGGTAATCTAAGGGACTGTCTGTATACTTCATGTACCCAATGACTTCAGCATGACCCTCTTTCCACAGGTGAGAAGGCACTCATACTGATGCTACTGTCTGTAATGTCCATCCTCTCTTCCCTTGTCTTCCTGTCCGCCTTTGTGCCTTTTGGAGACGGGACCCTTAAGTACAAATAAAAGCACCTGCTCTTAGAACTCTGTTACTTACTTGGGTCTGTCTGACAAAGTAAGGGAGCACGTCGTGTATACTGTGATATGTACAGTGTTTCTGATGGTATCAGCTAATTTAATATTGCCTTTGAAAGACCAGTTACATAATGTCATGGCTATACTTAAAGTAGCTTAACACATTACTATAAACACACATTCAGGGCCTTATGAAATAGCTGAGGTAGAGCAGAGACTACCTATGTTAGGTTACCATCTAATGTATCCCAGAGTTAGACACACATTGTTTTTACGAGATAGCCACCATTATTCAGTTTACTTGGGGTGGTTATAATGCTTTGGCTCATTGGTGTATGTGTATATAGCACTAATAACCAAGTCTGACCGACAGCGGATGGCTTACTGGGGCCTGGAAGGGGAGATTCGAGAGGAAACCAAAAAATAAACATCTTAAGGAAGGAAATGTGAATTAAGAATAGGCCTGGCTACAGGATTAAGTTAGAATTACTAAATGGGAACAAGTGCTTCATAATTACACATTTACATTCTGTGGTTAAAGCTACTATGTGATTCACATCCATGGAAGGGAGGTGCATGAACAAAGCAGGCCATCGGGCAGCCCTGAGCATGTGGGCGTGACGTAAACGGCAGCCCCACTGTGGCCGACGGCAAAGTGTATCATTATATACACAGACGAAGGCAGGGCTGAGCAGTGGATGATGCTCCCAGGCCCTGTAATATCCGCACCTTCCGATAGATGATGAGACTGCAGTCGTCCCTCAGCTGTTTGCCTGCTCTGCATGCTTTGGTATAAAGAACTTTCTTTACTCCTCTGCGGGTGCAGTCAGGGTGACTAAAGGTCCCATCAGCCTGGCTTTATGACCATATATCTATAACCCTTTAAAGTTTTCATAACTATGGAGTATTTCTGCTTGTAGTCATGTGTGGGCAAGCTGCACGTCCCCCTCTCCCTCGCAGTACCTGTGCCTGTCTGTGTGGAGCAAACATTCTTATGCTGTGCACCTTTAGGACGTGGTTTCAGACTACAGCAGGGCTCACCCTATAATGGCCGGGGCCATGACAACAGGATTGTGCCTGTGCAACCAGGGCACGAAGCCTTACAAGAGGGCACCGCACCCACACGGTCACCATGGCGGCAAGAGGGCACCGCACCCACATGGTCACCATGGCAGCTGTTTCTACATGATACATGCCTCTGAGCACAGTACAGTATGTAATCTGAACACATCTGAGCACAGTACAGTATGCAATCGGAATGCCTCTGAACCCAGTACGGTATGTAATCGGAATGCCTCTGAACCCAGTACGGTATGTAATCTGAACACATCTGAGCACAGTACAGTATGTAATCGGAAT